>JAHTLZ010000240.1:14290165-14331118 GCA_023846285.1 Phrynocephalus versicolor | reverse complement strand
ATTCCCTGCAAATGGTATTGAGAGATAGTCTGCCTATCTCTCCAACCCGGATGTTGTCCTTAGGCATCCATAATGATAGCCATTGATACCTTTGTTCTCCATGTACTTGTCTAATTCTTTCTTAAAGCTGTCAAGGCTGACAGCTGTCACCACTTCTTCTGGTAGGGAGTTCCACAGACCAGTGATCCTCTGGGTGAAAAAGCACTTTCTCTCATTTGTTTGAGATCTAGCACTCAAAAGTTTCATGTAGTGCCCCCTAGTTCTAGTGTTGTCTGATAGAGAAAACAGATTTTCCTTATCTACTTTGTCCACACCATGTATGATTTTATAAACTTTAATCAGGTCACCTCTTAGGCGCTGTCTTAAGGATAGACCACTCAAGATTATTTGCTTCTTCATATAAAAGAATGGCAGGATACAAGCACATTAGAAATGAAAGATACCAGCAAGGAAAAGGCTTATCTTCTCAGTAAGCAAGATATCCAAGTGACACAGGATCAAGGAAGATGGAATGTCAAAGCATGGTTCTGCATAGATTTCCAGTGATTGTATATTCCCTAATGCAAATATCACATTTTAAACTCTCACCTTTAAATAATACAGATGCCACTTCAAGGTCCGAGTTCACTTGATCTTGTATGTTTTTGCTGTCTTCTTCATTCAGGGACTTGACAAACCGAGAGCAAACATTCATATCAAACCTGTTTGGCAGAATAAACTTCATTCCCATGGCAACACCCTGACCCGGTCCTTCCTCAACACTGGACTCAAGGTGATGCTCCACTTTAATGTCTGGCATGTGGGACAAGGTATAGCTGCCAGCACAGTCTTCCACAATTAGCTGGGCATCAACATCGAGATTAGCTGAAGACTCCATCATTCAGGTTTCAGTGACATCAAGTGTTTTCTTATGGCGTTTTAGTGTATGTGTCTCTTCAGTACACAGCAGCTGAATTTAATCTACAACAGAACATAAAATACTATTAGATTAGAATACAAAGCCACTAACTCATAATAATACAAAAGAAGTCAGAATAGGTCATCACTTTGTACAGTTACTAGTAGTTTTTTTAGGCAGTGAAGAATGTTATTTAACCTTTGGACTTAAAAATGCTGTTACTCAAATGTTCATGAAGACTGTAATAGCACAGGCACTTTGACTTCACAGCAACATAACTTTGCACATCTTTGCAATCGTTGTTCTAACTCTTTGCCTGAATCCAGCAAACAGCACAGGCAACTCATGAAGCAGGGGAAGCTTTCTGCAGCTTGGTTTATAAATCCATTGGTTTATAGAAAATAGCTCATGTACACACATATATGGACTGTTGAGATTTAGACTCCAGCGATGACAGGTCACAAGTAATAGCTGTCAGTCTGGAACATTGGTTGACCTTGGATATCAGTATCTATGGAAGACTACTTTTCACTGCATCTTTGTTTTCTTAGTTTTACAGGTTTGTGGCCAGAGAATCTCTCATTCGATGCTGCAGTGCGGACCCCTATTTTAAAAGTCTGAGTTTGACCATCTTTGTTCTACCACTTTGCCAAAGCAATGAATGATGTATTTCAGACAGCAGTGAATTATAGATTGCAGAGAAAAATGCATAATACATTTCAGTACTGTTATTATTTTTTAAAAGAACAAAGTGTTGAATTACCTCAAAGATTAACATTTTTATTTGGCTTCTATGCACTTCAGCTCATTTCTTTAGATGTCACATGCAGAAGTGAGCTAGCAACCATAATAAGTACAGCATGTCAAATTGATTCTGGTTTCTGGTGGTCTTCCTAGGGTTTCTAAATATAAGGCACTCAGAAGCAATACTGAGGGCATTCTGGGACTGTGCAATTTGCCTGAAGAGAAAGGTCTTCACCTGCTTGTGAAAGGACAGCAAAGATGGGGCCAGCCTGGCTTCCCATGGGAAGGAATTCCAAAGTCTGTGAGGAGGGACAGAGAAACCTCTTTCTTGTGTCCTCACCAAATGCACCTATAAGAGTGGCAGGACCAAGACTATCTTAATCCCCATAAAAACAGATGAGTCTTTTAGTCATCTTGGATTGAAGCTGCGTAGGACTTTATGTTTTATGATAAATAAATACGTTTGTATTCAAATTACCATATAAATCTTTACTGTTTTTACTGCAACAAATTTCCATCTTCCAAGAGGTATGGTATGAACCTCATTTTACCTTCAAAAGGCAATGCCGGTGGTAGCCAGTAGGGCAATACTGTATAACAATATGCTACAGATACAAAGTAATGTCTTAAATGCTGAGAACAAGTGGTGTTCAGAGCCAGAGCTTTTCATCCTTTTGCACTAGTCTGCAACTTAGATTATTTTTTCTGTGAATGATCAATGGTTATGAAGCAGATTTTTTTTGCAGAGTTTGCTCAGTTAGCAAAGTCAATTGAAATCATGTACCTCTGACAGTATGTAATTGGATGACCCCCCCCCCCCAGATTTTGTTGGGCTGCAACCCACACCAGGGGTAGCCAGTCCAGCCAGTGATGAGGGGCAGTAGGAATCGCAGCCCCATATTCCATGCCCTCCCCAGAAAGGCTGGACAAAGCTGTCAAGAACAATTATAATATCTGGGAGTTGAGTCATGGCAACTGGACTTCTTTTCTCGTAGGATTGAAACGTTTCCCTACTCATCCAATTAGCTTCTTCAGTCTGAGAAAAGGGAGGCTTCTAGTTTCTAGTCAACTTTGGTTTCATCCCATCTTGTTCCGAATAGGCTCTTAAGGTGGACAATGGATGTGTGGAAGTCAGACCTATGCAACCCTTCCCAAATTGGAAGCCTCCCATTGACTTTCCTCAGACTAATAAAGCTACTTGGATGAGTAGCAAAATGTTTCTATCCCACAAGAAAAGGAGTCCTGTTGCCATGACTCATCAACTCCTGGATGACTGAGAATGATCAGACACAATTGTGTCTGGATGACCAGACACAATTCTACACAGGAGGTGTGAAAGTGTGTACCTGGAGCCCAGCCATGACATGTTCTTTGAAGGACTGGGACAACTTAAAAAAAACCCACTCTTTACTTCAGATGCGACCTCAGAACATCTAAGGTCCGGGTATCAACTAAGAAACTACCTCGCATATTTTCCATCTTGCCGAGGACTTTACATCTAAGAAATAACTCCTGGCAACTCCACCTTTTGCCACGTTTTAACCTTTGGGTGCAGCTCTGAGGAAGAGGGTTTTTGCCGTCGAAATATTAACAACTTTTTCACCCGTTCCACTGTTGCATTTGTTTTTTGTGACGGCGACGCGGCTCCTCCACTTGTTTCGCTTCAGTTTCTACACAGCATCCCAAGGCTCAGAAGGCGGCGCGACTTTCACCACCACACTTGGCGAAGGAGGGACCGCGGAAGAGAGCAGGGGCTGCATCGCGCCCGAAAACACCCCGCTTTTGGGGCTTGGGGAGATCGTACGTCGGTCTTCTCCGGTGGGTCACCTTGAGAAACCCGACGCCGGCTTCCAGGGACGCCCACAGGGGGTGGTGGTGGTGGTGGTGGCTGGACTGGGATGTGAACCGGTGCCCTTCCGGCTCAGGGTCACCCCCACCGCCCCCCTATGCAGGGCAGCGCATGGGGGTTCCCCCCCTCCCGCACAGCCCCCAGCATCCCTTACCTTTGAACGGAGCCTCCTTCCCCGCCGCCGCCGCCGCCGCCTTCGCCCCCCGGGTCGCCGTTATTGTTATTGTGGCTGCCTCGGCGCTCGATGACGTCACTTCCGCTTCGTCCCCCTAAGACACCCCGGAACGAAAAAAAGAGGCCTGGCCTCCGTGAGCATGGACGGAAGAGGGAAGTTCCCCTCCTGCCCTTGCCCTCCCCGGTTCCCCTCTCCGAGGCAGCCGCAGGAGGGCTTCGGAGGCAGGGAGGCGTCGTGGGAAAAGAGCGAGCAGGAGGGCTTGACCGATAGGACGCCAGCAGGCGGCGAGCGACGGAGTTTGCCTGTGTGTTTGTTTGATTTCTATACTGCACCGTCTGGCATAAGTGCCACTCTGGGCGGTTTACAAAGTTTTAAGGTAAATACAACATAGGTAAAAAAGGCAAAGTCCCCCCCCCCCGCGCACATGCGTGCTAATCGTGTCCAACTCTAGGGGCGCTGCTCATCTCCGATTCAAGCCGAAGAGCCAGTGTTGTGCAAGTCCATGGCCACGTGGCGGGCATGGCTGCAAGGAAACACTTTTTCTTTACCTTCCCGCTTTTTAGGGCGATACCTATTTATCGGCTTGCATTTTACATGCTTTCGAACTGCTAGGTTGGCAGGAGCCGGGGTTCACATAAAACAAACAAAAGGAACCATCGCTAGATTCAAAATAAAATTTGTAGACAATAATAAAATCCAAGATGCCTTAAAAGAGAGGACAAAGGCGGATTTCCCCCCAGAAACAGATCAGCAGCACGGGTGGTCAGTAATAACCAGGGAAAGCCATTCTGAGTTGACGGAGGGAGCAGTGACAAAACGCTGTCCGGGCTCCCCTGTTAGGCTTCTACCCTCCTCGTCGGAGGGAGAGGTGGTGGAAGGCTAAGGGAAAACGGAAGTGCTCATTCTGCACCCCTCTCTATCTCTATGACCTCCCCCAGCTGCCGTGCGACAGAACACTGGTCGCGCCGTGATGACGTGTTCCTTCTGCTGGCCGTGATGGCGCCCTCCTTGGAAGGCAACGTGCCCCGCCAGCGGTGACGACGAAGGGATGCTTGCCTTCCCCGGTAAGGGTGGGCTTACTGGTTGGAGGCTGCGGGGGGCGGCGGCTTTGGGATCGGCGCGCGATTCTCTCTCTCGGCTCCCCTGTAGGAGATTTTTTTGTGGGGGTGGGTTGGGGTTGGGGGTGAGGTCTCCATCTCCGCTGATGCTTTGGGCCCCTCGTGGTGGTGTTAATTGCTGCTGGACAGGCAGGCATTCCGTGCCCGGTGGCCTCTCTCCGTCTCGATGTCCGTTCCAAAGAAAGCGCTTTTTAGGAACTCTGCTAGGCTACTCCGACGAAAGACCTGTGATTTTTCTAACGAACAGTTCAATGGTTCTTAAAAAGCCTGAAAATAAAACATAAACCTAACAGCCCCCATAGGTCTTGTGCTCATAGCACTTAGCATTTGAAGCATATACTGCTTCTGTAAGGGAAAGACCTGTTAAGTTGTTTGGACTGATCGCTATTGGTTCTTCTCTGTCTGCCTTCTTAAACTGTCCAAACCAATGTCTGTTACCATGTTTTATAGCAGTGTCCCTCTTAAACTACTTCACTGTCAGAAGAACTGTTTTTTCTCGGAATCTGCTGCTGAATGAATGCCATTTGGTAACCTTGAGTTTTAGTATTATGAAAGCTGTATTTCTTCTGCCTGTCCCGTGGATAACTTTATAAACAGATGTTCAATGCTTTTCCTGCTTCCTTCATCAGATATGTTTTAAATTTAAAAACCTCCCTCTCCATTTTTCTAAATTAGAAGGTGTTCCAGCTTCCCCCCTCCATCTGCTTTTTTTATGTTGTAAATGTGTAATTAGACTTTTTCTGCTTCATTGTCCGTCTCTTGATAACTTGCCTTAGTTAGAAACAATAAAAACTCACTCAAGATATATATAATATAGTCATGGCGAACCTTTTAGAGACCGAGTGCCCAAACTGTGATTCAAACCCCACTAATTTTTCACAAAGTGCCAATACAGCAATTTAACCTGAATACAGGTGGCTGTGAAGGGGTGATATTGGGTGCCCACAGAAAAGGGCTCCGATTGCCATAGGTTCTCCAACACTGATATAGTATATATCTAGTATAATAGCATGGGATAAATAACTATGGAAGACAAATAGGCCATAACTAGAACTTGACAGCGTGTTCTGGAAGTGGCTGTATGATAGAGATATATCATGGAACCATGTTTTGGACTACAGCTCCGAGAACCCCTCAAAACATTCAGCACATATTTGCTTTGTATTGTAAGTAGTTTTCCAGGATTTGTGTGACCTTTATTTTTGTTTTTGTTTTTGTCAAGGGCTATTATCTGCCTTTGCCATAGAAAGTTTGCTGCACCAGAAGATCACCCACTGCTCCTTGAAGAAGCTGCTTTTTGGAAATAATGGCTAGTTACAAGCCAGTTGTAGTTCAGTCCCTTCCAAAGCTTGGTGAAAAAGTAACAAAGGATACTTTGTACTGGAAAAATTACAAGGTAATACATAAAATATAGCTGTGCAAATAATATTTTTTAAAATCTATGCAGCCTTGTCAGCTAATTTGAAGAGAAATGTCAGATATATTTAAAAAAATAACTATTTGGAATTTGAATTGTATTTCAGTAGATGTACTCCTGCCACAACAGTATTACTGTGTTTCTACACAAACATGTGAATAAATTAAATGTTTAAAAGCCCTTCATGTATTTTTAAAGGTTGTCTTATTTTCTTTTTTGGGTGTATATTCTGTTCTGTCTTAAATTGAATCTATTAAAATTCTAGTATTATTTTTAGGCTCCAATTCAGATCAAAGAATTTGGTGCAGTGAATAAAATAGACTTCTCTCCAGTTCCTCCATATAACTATGCTGTCACAGCCTCATCAAGGGTAAGGTTTAAAATGCAATTCTGTTTTTCATAATTCTGTGTGTAAGCTTGTCATGCTGCCTTTCATATTATGAGCTTCGAATGCTCTGTTATACTGAACCTCTGGTGAGTTTGCTTGCTTTAGGATTTGATTTTGTAGCAATGAAACAAGGGCTACTGCTGTTGCTGTTGGTGGTAATACGAAGGACAACATCTATCTGGGCAAAAAGCTGTTAAAATATCCCCTGCCCCCCCCAACCCCCTGTCATAAACAATTTCATGCCTAGAAATGCTAGTCCTTGACTGGTCTGAAGATCAAAATATCCATATTACTTAAAAAGAAATGGAAAAAGTAATTTATTTGCAGAGAGTGAAAGACTGTGAAAATCTTCCTAAGCTGGAGCATGTTTTAATGTTATGACGAGGAATAGCGGAAAGCTTACTACCAGAGATAGCCATGAATTACTTCGTGCCCGGTTGTTATGCTTTGTTGGCGTGGCATCACAGGAGCTGGTGCATTGCCCCTTCTCCCCACACCTCTTCTTAAAGCAAGCATGCCCAAACTTCGGCCCTCCAGATGTTTTGGACCACAACCACAGTCCTTTGCCATTGGAAATACAGGCTTGGAATTCTGGGAGTTGTGGTCCATAACATCAGGAGGGCCGAAGTTTGGACGTGCCTGTCTTAAAGGGTGTCTTGTAGGAATCCCTGCCCCATCACCTCATCTGATTGGGCGGCAGCTGGAGGAGGGAAGCAGGCATTCAGACCAAAACTGGACAAATGTCTAAGGAGGCGGGGAAGAACCGTGTGTGCTGGATACTGAGTGGAGGAGGGGAATGTGTGGCATCTTTGGTGCTGTGCTGATAAAGCACAACAAAGCACAAAGTGATTCGTGCCCATGTCTAATTACTACTGCTTGTGATGGTGTAGCTCTGATGAATAGATTGGCAAAAAGTAGAACAGCTATTTCTCTTACTGTAGCTCTTATGATTCCACAGTTGTCTACCTCCCACCCTCTTTTTTCTAGCTAAACAGTGAAGTAAAAGCAGTTCTGTGGGGGGCTGGACCCAACGAAAGTCTCATGCACCAGTCAGTGTCATGTGTGTGTGGTGTCGTTAGAGTCGTGACCGACTCTTTGTGACCCCATGTCCATGGAGTTTTCTTGCCAGGAATACTGGAGTGGTTTGCCAGTTGCTACTCCAGTCAGTGTCATAAAGTCTAACAAATTGTATTAGGCACAAGCTTTTGTAGACTAGCGTTCACTCCATCAGATCCTTGAAATGTAGGATCAGTAGACAGATATCTCAGTAGCTATTTTGACTGAGGGATTCTGGGAGTTATTTTAAAGAACTTTTTGCCCCCCCCCCAGTAGTGTTCAAGCCTACCCAAAGTTAAGCAATGGAATCTCTTAGCAACTGTACAGAATATATAGTATTTGCTACTGAAGCAGGCTCAATGAAAAAAAATGCACCGAATCTGCTAATTGAGGACAGAATTAAGATGAGGAGTGTTATTCTTTCCTCTTATCAGAGAAAGTTTGCCTTTGTAGTATAGTCTATGTGATTTTGCACTGGCTATCTAGTAGTAGAATCTTCAAGCTTGATGAGAAAATATAAGCAATACATAAAGATATAGGAACATCCATGTCTATAAATGGACTGGTATAATTTAAGCAAGATATCAGCCAATAAAGAGCCAGCAGAGCCAGAACAGGGCCAGGCCAGGCCCGACCAAGCCGAGGAGCCAGAAAAAAAGAAAATTATAAGAACAGCTGCAGAGAAGCATTAGCACAAAAATCATGCAATTTCCACCATAGATTTTAAAAGACAGATGACTGAGTGGGCCTGTTTGAACACTACATTTCTGGTGACCCAGCCAGGCGACTGGATTGATTTATCAACTTGGCCTTTTTTTTGGTGAACCAGGCAGGAGCAGGTACATACTTTGATACCCAGATGAACTTTCATACGCTTATCTGATTCACACTGGGACATAATCTTTTTAGGGATAAATGTTAGCTGTGAAAGACTACCATAGGGCTGCAAAGTTTGGTAGTGCTTTGAGGGTTTTATTCAAGTGTCATCCTTTTGCCTTTGACATTTGGGACTTGGACCAACCAGAACTCTTGTTGTTCTCAGTGGCATTTTTTTGTCACTCCGTATGCCGATTTCTGTTCCGTTTTGTTTTAGATCCACATTTATGGTCGATATTCACAAGAACCAATCAAAACATTTTCTCGCTTCAAAGATGTAGCATATTGTGCTACCTATCGAGATGACGGGAAGCTGCTGGTTGCTGGCAGTGAAGATGGGAGTGTTCGGCTCTTTGATATCAGTGGAAGAGCACCACTGAGGCAGTTTGATGGCCACACAAAGTAAGAGAACAGCGATATTTAAGCATGTGCTTCATGTGTAGTATGACTTCCAGTACAAACATCATGTAGTCTTGACTTCCGCATTAAGGGCTTTTTCACACAATCAAAAATTCTAGCGTTGGAAAAGATTCCAAGACTGTTTTTCCATTATTTCGTTTTTTATGCATGGCAGTAGAAACCCAATTGCTGAGTGTTGCAAATAGTGTTAAAACTGTACTGGCTCTTGGTTCATGGGATTTGGATATCACTTTGCATATTTTTTGTGTGAAGGGTTGATTGTCTAAACAGCTGATCATGTCATGATTAGATATTTATATGTTGTCAGTTTCCTTGCATGTACGTGCACTAAATCAAGGTTTTAAGTTCTTTGGGTCTCGTGTTCAGAGAGAGGTTGGGAAAAGATCAAATAAACAAATAAATTAGCCCATCTAAATTAGATCTTTTTTCAACAGATGTCATTCATGATCTAAGTCTAGACCCTTGCAGCTGGTTTGAAAGTTTCCATGTATAGTTTTCCTGTAATCATTTGTCCTGCATGCTATTTGTAATTCAGATGGCTAGGAAGTAAATACTGTATGTGAAAAGTAATGCAAGGAATTAATGGGGTATTTGGAACTTGGTTTTCAGAGCAGTACATGTTGTGGGATTTCTCTCCGATAAGTACCGGATAGTATCTGGAGCAGATGACTACACATCAAAGGTGTGGGACATTTCATCTTCATCAGAAATAGTGTCTTACAATGAGCACACGGACTATATCAGATGTGGCTGCACTAGTCGACTGAACGCAGATCTCTTTGCAACAGGTTTGTTGCTTTACTTTGTGGCAGTGGCTCTCAACCTTGGGTAACCCTGGTATTCTTGGACTGCAATTCCCAGAAGCCTTCACTGCCAACTATGCTATATATTCCATTGCTGAACAACTCTAACCGTCAATGAAGTCCATACACAAACACTGCAGCTTTACTATAAGAGATTTGTGTTAGCTTTTTCTGTGTTTTACTTTTGTGTTTTGCAATGACTTAATATTTTGTTAGTTAATAATTTTTATAGCTCAGTTTTCTTAGCCTAATTTTCCTTTTAAAAAAAATCATTTTGTTTTTCTTAACCTTACATGGTTATGTTGTAAGGCATTTATATGTTCGTAATTGTACTCTGCTTATTTAAAAAGGCAGCAGTCAAGGTACTGATAGCAAATAAAGACACCCCTTCTCTCCCTTGAAAAACTGAAATAAATGAAATACACATCTCATAAATGTACTCCTTTTTCAGATGAACCTTTTGTTTTTTTCTAGACTCAACTAATTTCTGAAATCGGTCAACACAGAATGTGGTGTGTGAATTAATATAAGATATAATCACTTATATTTATCCTAAATCAGCAGCTGCTTCAATAATACCAGCCCCCTAGGCCGTTTTTGACCTGAACAAAAATGCTACACATACCACAGAAAAGCATTTCCTCATGCCTGTTTAAGAGTCCCAAACTCTTGCTTTCTGTGCTGTTCCTTCTAGGTTCATATGATCATACTGTGAAAGTTTTTGATACACGGACAGAAAAAAGTGTCATGACAATAGAACACGGGCAACCTGTGGAAAGCATCAATCTCTTTCCTTCTGGAGGTCTCCTCGTGACTGCAGGTATTTCACCTGCTCATTTTTCCTACCTTGGGTTAGTTTCCATGTGGGCAACTATGGCTCTCCCAAATGTTTAGGGAATGCAAATCACATCCTCTCCCACCACCGGTTAGGCTGTCTAGCGATGATGTGACTTGTAGACCAGATGCACATCTGAAGGACCACAGTTGCAAGCTCTTGGTTTAGGAATTATCATGTATATATTTATTAAAAATATTTATCTCCCACCTTTCAGGCCAAAAGGACCCAAGGCGGCTTGGATCCTTGAACATCATGCAAAATGAAGTGGCTTGCTTTTATGATTTTATCCAAAGAAGTAGTGTATCTGAACCTGCCAATTCTTGCTCCCAAATAACAGGAGTGTAAAATGCAGAAAAACCTCCTTCAGATATCTGCCATATTAATGATCCACATTGCAGTTGTCACAGAGACATAGTCTGCAGATCCTGCTATAGGAACCGTTTTAGGGAAAGCCGGTGTGCAAAGAGGTGCCTCTGTTTCAGCATGCCCATTCAGAGATCTGGATTATTATAGGGCATTCTGGGGGTGGATGGGTCTGCAGGCAGAGCTTACAGTGTAGCCTTCTTGTATTGGTAACCACGCAAACCATTTTTAAAATTTGTGAAGGGAAGTTATTGTGATTAGGTAAAATGACATGGGCTACAATTGAGGCTTCCTTCCCCTTCTTGTGCAGAAATGTGCGTGCAAATGGAATATTGCTGTCCTTTCTTTCACAGGTGGTCGGTATGTAAAAGTCTGGGACCTCCTTAAAGGAGGGCAGTTGCTCGTGTCCTTGAGAAATCACCACAAGACAGTAACATGTTTGTGTCTGAGCAGCTCCGGCCAAAGATTGCTCTCTGGCTCGCTAGACAGGTGTGTATTTGCCATCGTTGCTCTTGCTAGAGAGAGGTTTCTGTGTGGACGTATCCTTTCAGAGAGCATGCTGTGTATGTGTGTACTCTGCTAGGGGTTGGAGGATGGGGTTTGCAGCTGTAGAACACTAAACTGGACATATAGTATATAAGCACTCCAGCCATGTTGTTTTATCTTCTGTTCATCTCTTTTGCTTTTTCCATACAGGAAATTGTCAGTGCCTGGTGAACCTAGGGGCTTAGCGTTTGGTGTAGTCTTTGTCTTTGCATATGATTAGAGGGAGAGTAATTAATGATGGAAATGCATGATGCCTATTCATGTTTTGCAGTATGTAGGTACAGGTCTAGGTTCTATTAGTATGTAGGTACAGGTCTAGGTTCTATTGTTTTGAGTGGGATTTACTCCAAGTAATGGAACACAGGATTGCCAGTTCATTCAAGCTTCTTGCCATCAAAGCAAGTGGTAGCTTTTTATAGACAATGACTGAGCTCTTGCTTTTGTTCTGTAAACTGAAGGCTGCCTTACACGTGTCGAATATTGAATACAGTGGATCTGCCTGTCTCTTGTGGCAGAACAGAAAGGGAGTTATTTTTGCAGATCTCCCCCTTTTCTTCTTCCTTAGTCTCTCCCTCCCCCTTAAATCTGCAACAAAGCAGAGGGAACTGGTACATCCGCTGGTGGCAAAAGTACAAATGGGAGACAGAGTCTCAAGATGTATGAAGATATTGTAAACGTAAGGCTTTATTCTTATCAAAAAAGCTTAGATCCATGTATATCAGCTGTGGCTTTCTTTAGAAGCTAAGCATAAGACAAAGATATATATTCATTCAAATGCTGAAATGAGTCAAGGCTGAGCTTTTTAGATGAGTATAAAGTCTACGTTCACAATATTTTCATACATCTTGAGATGCTGTCTCCCATTTGTACTTTTGCCCCCTTAATCTCCAAGGGAAGAAGGGAAGACAGCCGCAAGGTATTTTCTTAACCTGAGCCGCCTGAGCTGAATCTGATTAAAGAGTCCCTGCATGGAGGAGCAAACTGAATCAAATCCCACTTTTCTCACTACTAGATCCTTCTCATACCAAGGCTCTGATTTAATTATTGTATGATAATTATAAACTAACAAGGGGGTGGAGCATTCTACCTGTCGTTTAACACAGATCTGCAGTTCTTAATAACCCAAGAGCTACTTTAGTCAACTTTGAAGAGTGTCTATCTGTACACCCTTGCCAAATCACTTATTTCTATATAAATTGCCAAACCAATATTTTATTTTGAAAACCTTTTCTAAAGCGCAACTGGCCAAAATTATCTTGCTCGGTTACATTTGCAGAAGGCAACACTGGCATAATTTTCATCACTTTCTTTCTGAGACTTATCATGTCCAAGCAGGGATTTGTGATTTCCCAATGAAAAGCTGCTGCAAGTTACACGGTTTGCCTCCTGCAGGCATAATTATGCAACAGGATTTTGGCTACTGTTCTTACAAATGAAAATGTTTCAAACTGGATGAGGCAAGAATTCTTGCTGGTACCCCTTGTTTCGTGTCATATGTCCTTACAAAGGAAGCTTTGCCAACATTTATCTTATACACTTTGGCTTGTGCAATATTCAAATCTACCTTGTGGATCATGATCCAGTCCAAATGTTTGTTCACTATTTTTGTTTATTTGTAGACATGTGAAGGTTTACAGTACAACTTCCTACAAAGTTGTTCACAGCTTCAACTACGAAGCACCAATCCTCAGCCTGGCATTAGCAGTAAGTACTAGAATAAAGAGCCTCTACTTAGGTGTAGAGATAATTGCACCACTCTTTCACAGTTCTAATTGTGTTCTAAATTGTCAATGAAAAGCACTCAGAGTACTTCCGGCAAAGTACTAGCGAATGTAGTTCTTGGTGGATTGAACCACAGGTGTCATACTCATTGGATGAAGCTTGCTTCACTGACCTGGCTTGATAGCTGTTGCAGCATTGTTCACCTGTGGGTGTTGTGTTGGGATTGTTATGTGTGCAGCAGAAAAATCAGCTTAGCCATATTCCATGTATTATCTATATGGATTTTGCATCATGTAGAGCAGTGGCGAGGAATATCTGACCCTACAAATATCCTTGAACTGGTACTCCCATTAGTACTAACCGGCATACCCATCACATGCTTCCACTCCATATATTGGTCTAGTATTTAGCCAGCCTAATTTAATCAGCTTGTTACTTTTGTTATAGCTACAGAAGGGACATATGGGGTTGATGTTGCTTTGAAAGATTGGCTCTCAGAAATTTAATGTTCTGTACAGTAAGACTGCCGTATCTACGGGGGATTGGCTCCCATGCGGATAGTGAAATCTGTGGATAAGAGCAAATGCTCTTATCCGGGTTGATAGTGTTGTTGGGTTGGTGGGGTGCTTTCACCCCCAACACCCTCCAAATGGCAAGGAGGGTAGAAAATCCCCCCTTTCTCCTTACCACCAGGCTCAGCTGTGGCAAGGAGGAAAAAAGAAAGAAAGAAAAATTCCTTCCTTGCCACTGCTTCTGCGGGCCAGCCGGCGACCCCCTGGAGGGGTGGAGGACCCACCTGGCCAACCGGTCTTTGAATTTCCCGCTCAGGTCCTGGTCGGCAGATTGGAAGTTTTGAGCGGGAAATTCAAAACTTCCGATCTGCCACCTGGGACCTGACCGGGAAGTTCAAAGGCCGGTTGGCCAGGTGGGTAAGTCCCCACCTTACCCCTCCGGGGGTGACGGTGGTGGGCATCGGTGGCAGTAAGTTTTATTTTTAATTCCCCCCCCTTGCCGCTCCCCCGCTGATCACCAATCGTGGATAACTGAATCTGTGTTTGGTGAATCAGCGGATGTGGGGGTCGTGCTGTATTAGAATTCATTGTTACAGAAGAACTTACTGAATCCTGGAGACTGCCAGTGGAGGGCCTGAAGCAAGCTGGATCACCTTAATTTTAGATAGGTGCATGAATCTTTTGGCAGTTTAAAGGCTGTTAGCTCTGCAGTTGATGATCTAATCCCTTCAAGTATTGTATATCACCATCTATAAACAGATTCAGAATTGGGAGTGTGTGAAATACGAACCTTGAGTTTCTGCACTCTTTTGTGCATCTGTGAGCCATGGAAATTGATCTCATAGCCCAAGGGTCAGGGTGGAAATGGAGAGTTCACACCTCCATATCATCTCCTGCTATTGAACACTTGAAAGGAAGGACTGGCCTGGAGAAGCAGATGCCTCTATGCTTGCCTTGCTTATCGTTAGTAGAGGACATACCAAGGCTGCCTCAGAAGGGACACTAAACCTGTGTCTGTGACCCTGACTTGAAAGGATTCAGCCTGCTTATCCCATGGAGTTACTCCATGTGGATCTGGGAATCGGGCATGGCCTCAAATTTGGGCAAGTTGCCTTTTGTTTTTACAGAACATGAAATTACTTAATATCACTTAATGTGAGGCAACATGTGCATATGCTCTTGTCTAAAGAGGGTTAGGGAAATGAGTTAGCCAAGCATATATCTGAGGAGAACCATGCTTTGCTCCCCTGCTACTTGAAGGGACTCAGTCTGACTCTTGAGTAGACCTGGAATCCATTTATCATCTTAAGATGCTGTGCCGGGATTCTACACTCTGGGTGTGCCCTGAACGGCACTAGTTCCCAACTGAGGTGTGAGTATGCCTAGAAGAGATTAGTTTTTATTCTTTTCTGGTTTGTTTCTTGGCTCAATGTTGCAAGTGTTGTGTCCACATTCACTCATATGTTTTGAAAACCGGTTTCTTTTAACTGTTTGAACTTTCTCCGGAACTACAAAGTCATTTCAAGCAACTTGTTTCCTTTTTGATGGAGGGGGTTGGGAATACACAAACCACTCCTAGCTTCATCCAACTACCCCAATTTTCCCCCCAGTGTTGATTCGTGCCTCGTCAGTTTAGTGCACTTTTCTCAATGGCTAGCCTTGGGAATTTCGTTTTTGTATTCAAACTCCCTAGAGAGCACCTCGAACTCTGGGAGACTAAGCAGGTGTTGAGTGAAGGGACTGCAATCAATCCTACTCAGTTCCCTTCACTTCCCCAGGCTCTTCCACTCCAGGACAAGAGAGGGTACTGTGATATAGGATGGTTTGTCATGCAGGGCTGTGGAGTTGGAGTCGGAGTTGGCAAACAATGCACTGACTCCGACTCTGACTCCTACTAAATTTAGATTGGAATTTTTTAAAAAAGCAAGTTTAAATGTCCCAATTCACAAAAAGTTATAACTAATGACTTCTCTACTGTAAGAATAAAGACCAATGCATGCAGTGCTTCACGTAACCGCAAAACGAACACGTTAAGTGACCGTGAAGAAGCATGTGTTTCATGTGCTTCACTATATGGCACGCAACACACAATTAGGAGCGGCAATACTTATACTTTCCATAGTGTTGTGTTCTGCTGTTACGCAGCACCCATGGGTAGCCTAGCCTCTCACTGATAAGGGATTAAGTAAATATGTTTTTTGCAGGACTAGAGACACTTGTATAAGTGAAGGGAATGGAGGGTCAATAGTTCAAGGAATGTATAAAATACATTTGCATATTAATACAGAGGAGCGGAGTCGGGGAGTCGGAGTCGGAGTCGGAAGTACAAAAAAAGTAGGAGTCGAAGTCAGAACATTTATCTACCGACTCCACAGCCCTGTTGTCATGTGAGACCAGTGTAGCACTGTTGGATTAGAAATACTGGTTTGCCATAACCCCTAGTGTAACCTCACTAAGCCAGATAAGATACATAGCTCAAACTTTTAATTTCACCTCATACTTCCAGTTCAAGGTTGCTCAGGATGCAGTTGTAGACTCTTCGTAAAGCAAAGCAAAAACATGTTCTTCTTATATACTACCCCATACGACTTCAAGTAGTCTCTGGGCGGTTTACAATTTTTAAATTACAGTGTGCAGGCTACACATTGCACCCCCCCCCCCTAGCAAGCCGGGTACTCATTTTACCGATCTCGGAAGAACGGAAGGTTAAGTGACCCTTGAGCCTGCTACCTGGGATTGAACCCCAGGTCGTGAGCACAGTTTTACCTACAGCACAGGCTTTTAACCAACGCACCACAGAGTTGTTCTTGGTTCATAAATTGATACTAAAAGCCGCCATGGCACATCTTTCCCTAAAACCGAAATGCTTCACCAGAGTCACTGACCTTGAGCTGATCGTTGTGTTTCTTATCATGCCCAGCCCGAGGATGAAACCCTAGTTGTAGGCATGACGAATGGAATCCTGAATGTTAAACATCGGAAGCACGAAGGAGAAAAAGAGCTTTTTCGCAAGAGGAGAAGGCCTGCATACAGAACCTTTGTGAGAGGACGGAATTACATGCCAAAGCAGGTATGGAGAAAGGGCTTCGCAGAGCGTCCCATCTTCCCTACTAACAATTCACAATCATAGCAGGAACTTGAGTTAGTTAAATGAAAAAAAAATCCTGTAAGAAGCAAGTTGTGCGGCACAATTAAACTGAATAAATTTGTGCCAACAAAAATATACAGTAATACGTAATTCAGCTTGAAAGAAAGTACACAGTTGAAATGAAATGGAGCGTATAATACAGAATCCTTAATAGCTGTATGGATTTTGCATCATATATTGCATCATATAGTGGTAGGGGGGAATATTTGATTCATTATATTTATATGGCATTACAGCATCTCTGATAATGAAGCATCCATACACACATGCAGACACACAAACATGCACAGATATAGAGCACATTAATCTCTGGTGGCATTGTCTTTGTGTGACCCACAGATCTAACGTTTATCTTACTCTCTTTGTAAAGCTATTGAGGAAGAGCAAGAAATCAAAATGTATTTGCCATTGGGGGCGGTGGAATTTTAACATTTGATAATAAAATAGTGCTTGCATATTTCTATTACTATGTATGTTTCTGATCTGACTTAGCAATATCAAGGTCCTTACACTTCCAATGTGTTTTACTGGGGTTGTTATGAAAGGTTTTTAATTTGCTCGATTTAAGAAGTATTCAAACAATTTTTTTTGTATAGTAATTTCTTTTGACTTATTTTTGGTTTGTCCCAGATGCCAGTTTCTGTGTAGTTTGTAAAATCAATGTATTTCGAGTTTCTACAAACTTAAGTTGTTATTATAAATTAAACCTGTGTAGCTGTGCTATAATAGTTTGATGTCTGTGCTTACAGAATTTTACATATTTATTTGCTAACAAATGGTAAACGTGGTCATGCCCATGATTATTACCGTATATACTCGAGTATAAGTCAACCCAAGTATAAGCCGGGGCCCCTAATTTAAACCCCCCAAACTGGGAAAATTTATTGACTCAAGTAAAGCCTAGGGTGGGAAATGCAGCAGGGCCTGGCAACTCCTTCTTTGTGAGCTGGGTGTGTGTGTGATGTTTAAAATGACTTTTAGCCACCAACTCAAGCACTTGCCTCGGTGGCTAAAAGTCATTTTAAACATGGTGGGGGGGTCAGGAGAAGTGGCGCACAATGTTTAAAAAGACTTTTAGCCACTGACCCAAACTTGCCTCAGTGGCTAAAAGTACCGACCTGCATATAAGCCGAGGACCTCTTTTTTCAGCCCAAAATTAGGGCTGAAAAACTAGGCTTATACTCGAGTATATACAGGAATTAATTTAAATTTGAAACTGTTTCGATTAATGTAATTTTCACTCAGTGAAACAGTTTGCAGAATGTATTAATTATGCTATCCGAGGTATTACTCTATCTCTTTTAAGCTGGTGCCTGGAGCAGCTACACAGCTGTTCATCATCTTTAAACATTCAATTATTTTTCCTCTACAATGGTTGCTTTCCTTGGATGGGCAATGTAATCAAGTTGATGTTTGTGTGATCTGTTGATTTATAGTTCAGGCTTAAATACTTCAACTCTAAAGCAAGTCAGTCCTACGTGTTTCTGTCTCATCTCTGTCCCAAATGAAAATATTGAAGATGGTTGCCTGTGCATTCCCTAATTCATTGATAGCCCCCACAAATCTGTACATTTGCCGCACCCAATCTGCTTTGACAGTGTGTGCTGCAAGTGGATGGGGTTGGAGGGAGAACCCTATCAAAAATAAGTATGTTCCATAGCATGTTAAACAGCATCAGGCACAAATAAAGTGACATTTACAATGCTTTGTCGGAGCCTTTTTAAATAGTGTTTTCAGTCATGGATGGTCTCCCTCTTTTTGCTTTTTTTAAAAGGAGGATTTCTTTGTCAGCAAGCCTGTAAAAAATTATTTGAAGAAATACGACAAGCTCCTGAGGAGTTTTGAGGTTTCCAAGGCTCTTGATGTGGTGCTTCAGGTAAGGGGGTGTTACCAAGGTTCCCTTTTTGATTGAATTATTCTGCTAAAGCAGGGGTGGGTTTCTGATTAAACAAAATGCCCACCTCAATTGATGAGGGGTTTTTTTGGCTTGAATTACAGGACTCCTCTAACAAAACATCCTGTGAGTTCTGTAGGCTAGTGAGATGAAAACTGTACAGTGGTATCTCTTAAAATGAATGTAATTCGTTCTATGGGTCAATTTGTCTTACGAAACGCGGTTTCCCATAGGAATGCACTGAAAATGGATTAATCTGTTCCAAAGGCTTATGGGTCGCTTAGTTTTACAAAATGTTTGTCTTATGAAATGTGGTTTCCCATAGGAATGCATTAGGAATGGATTAATCCATTGCAGAGGCTATAATAAAGACAAAAATAACCGTTTTTTCCCCACTGGGTACATGCCAAACTTTTTTTGTCTTGCAAAGCACCAGGGTAGATTTGATATAAATCACTCACAATTTAAACCACTAGTCAGTAAGGCTCAATTTAAATCATGATTTTCTACATAAAGACTCATTTTTGCTCAAGTTGTTTTAATCTTAAGATTTACAACCACATGGTTTCATTTTTAGAATAATAACTTTTCAGATTAGTTTTACAGTTACATCAGAAAATTAGTGATTTGGTGGTTATATACCACTAGATATACATAGATAATTAGGAAATTATTGAAGGTGAACTGTCTCCAGTTTAATAAGTTAATCATTCATATTTGCACAACTGTTATGTTGTACAGTTGTCCCTCGCCCTTTTGCAGTTCATATACTGTGGTCCCGCTATATTGCTGTATATGAAAAAAGGCCCCCTGGGGTAAGGGGCAAAGGCTTGTTTCAGGCCTCCCATACTTACCCCAGGACTGGGGCTGCTCTGAATGGGCCTGCAAGGGCCTTCCCAGGCTTTCTGGGGGCTCCAGAAGGCCTGGGAAGGCGCTTGCAGGCCCGTTTGGAGCAGCACCAAGCTGGGGCCAAGTACAAGAGCCCCCAGTTAGGCCCCCCAGGCCCGACCTGACCTGCACCCGCATATCGCAGATTTTCAATTATTGCGGGTTGAGTCGGGTCCCTAACCACCATGATAGGCGGGGAGTCACTGTATTTTATTGGAAGGAGAAAAATAATCATTACCTTAATAATAACAATTTAACCAAAACAATAAAATTACAGGTCTGCTCAAGTGACAGAGTGAGAATAATATGATAACCCTCAGGCCACTATACACATAAAGATCTCAAGATGTGGAGTACTGTGCTCAAAAGGTTTCCCTTTCATTTTACTGCTTGCCCTCCCTCCTCAAACTTTGCTCCTTGTGCAGTCCTATTCCATTCCAAACAAGCTTCTATTCATTGAACATTTTGAAACGTAGCACTTAAGAGGTAAGGGAGTTGATTCTGTGTGCATAGATTTCCAGAAGAACAATGGGAGTAAGGTCTTTTTCTCAGTTCTGATATTTATTTTATAACATTTTTTTTTGCTCTGAAGGAGGCATGTTATCGTTGGAGACCCAAATGCACAGATTTGAAAACAGCAAAATCAAGCATTTTAAATCATATCTATTGCCCCAAATAATCAGAAACCATTGGGAGAGCAGGAGATTGTGAATTGATTAATACAGCCGTATGCTATATAATTAAAAACTAATTTCATGATGAATAACTTTTGGACTATAATGTATTGTAACTAGAATACAATCTTTAGAGGTATTTTTTTCCTCAAAAAGCATTTAAGTTTTTTTTAAAAATCTGATTTAAATAAAAAATGATTCAAATCAATAAATTCATTTAAATAAAAAAGATCTGATTTAAATTTAAAAATCATTTTATGATTTTTTTTAAAAAAAAAATTGATTTTTATCCACCCTCAAAGCATCCTGTAGGGATTTTTTGTCATGCAAAGCATGCCTATTCCTGATTTTTTTTCTTCCTATGAGTTTTTTTTCTTGCAAGGTATTTGTCTTAAGAGATACCACTGTACTAATGTGCCTACACATTACTTAAAACATCAAGATATTTCATGATATTTCACTGCACAACACACTGGTGTGCCCCAATCCTGCCTAAATGTACATAGCCTACTACTATCATTAGGTATGGGAGAGGTTTGCGCAAAGGCTACCTTATTTTCACGAGAATAGAGAATCTAAAGGTATATACGTGTTTCACTCAATGTACTTTGCATAAAGATTCCAAAAATGGAACATATAGATAGGCTAGGAATTTAAAGAGCATGAAACACTTTTCCGTGAGTCCAAGTTAGATATGGACTGCTCAACTGTGCGTGGTTCAAGTTCTCAGAACTAACTTTGTGAGCTGGGAAGAGGTTTCTTGAGATGCATGTGGTGAGCCTGCTGTACAGCTGTCTTTTTCATTGCTTCATGTTTGTAGGGCCCTGCGAGAAGCAACCCACCCGAAGTTGCGGTTGCTGTCATGCAAGAATTAAACCGCCGAGGAACGCTGAAAAATGCTCTCGCAGGACGAGATGAAAAACAGCTCAGTGTCCTCCTTTCTTTCTTGATAAGGTACTTGCTAGGGTTGTGGTTTCTGCAATGTGTTGCTATTCAAATCAGTGTTTTCCAGGACGTTTTGGAGTTTTTTCCAACCAGTTCAGTCTTGCCAAAGAGGAATGATATACAGAGTTTCTTCTTTTCAGCCAATGCATCATTTCTCTTGCAAGTTGAGAAAATGAAAATTTCTGGGCTTGGTTGTAAAGGTTAACATCTAGCTTTTGATTTAATTGGCAGACACGTGACTGATGCAAGATTTGCTCCTGTTCTGATAAATGTTGCGGAAATTATTATAGGTAAGTGCAAAAATCCAATAACATTGACATGGTTTATTTTTTACAAATGCAAAAGCATGATTTATAGGTGGGGGTGGAGGAACAACTGTGAACTTCCAGAAATTTCCAGTGTGTAACTCCCATCAACCCTTGTCAAAGATGGTGGAGACACACAGCAGTTGCATCACATCTGGAAGGTCATAGTTGCTCACCACTGGGCTGAAGGCAAGTGATGCCATGGTTTTGCTGGTGCTAGCTAAACCCAAACCTGGCCAGTACGTGAATGGGAGATTGTTTGGAACTTCGCCCTTTTTATCAAATGCACTGTTTCTTCAGGATGTTTGGTAATGAGCTTAGCTTACATATTTGGATAATATAGAAAAGTTTCCTGCATTTCTGGCCAGTATGTGTGAAAGAGTATGCACGTGTATGACGATGCCAAAATGCCCACACTGCCACCACCAGGTTACTGGTCACTTAGATATTAAAGAGGGAGTCAGACACCAAGTGTTATGGTTTAAAGATAAAAACACACACAAAAAAGTTTATTGTAATACAATCAGGTGTTCAATGTTCTTGCTATAGCATTGGCTGATATAATCATGTGATTTAATAAAAATGTCATTAAAACAGTGTTTTTATTAATAACACATTGATTTATTTTAACCAGACCCCAGCCAGTTACTGGGCTTGACACCAGAACAACTGGCACTCAGTTGTCTCTCAGTTAACTGACCCCACTCACCACAAGGGTCTCTCCCCCCCCTCCCTCTCTCTCACTAATCAGTAGCCCCTCCCACAAGCTCGATGATTGGCTAGGTTATACACATTAATAAATATTCTTAAACCTTTTCCTTTTTGTTACTCTGTGTGTGTGTGTGTGTGTGTGTGTGTTCGTTCAGTGTTGAATCATTATTTAAAAACTGAAAGTGTTTTCCAAACGCACTCAGTTTAGTGGTGACCAAACTAAATCACATAACTGTTCAGACCTGCTTATTTTGCATAATTTTATTTTATTAAAATGACTGCCCCCAAAAACCCATGCAATATGCTTGGACAGCAGATGTGCAGGAGGGTTCTCTGAAAGGGTTGGGGTAAAGTATAAATGTTCCACATTGTGGACTGGGGCAGTTTTTCTGAAATGGTAGAAGAGCACCTTGTGTAGGATCCTGGCCAGCAGCTGCATACCTGATTTCTTTTCAAAAGGTCGTTCAGCCCTTTGCGATGGTTTGGAAAATTTTGTATTGGGAATAATAGTGTGTGCCATCAAGTCAGTTCCAACTTATGGAGGCCCTGTTTAGGTAGCGAGTACTCAGAAGTGGTTTATTTCTGGAGGCATCTGGGGACTGTGCCGCTTGCCCAAGGACTACGCCAGCTGGCTCTTTTCCCAAGAGGTACAATGAGGAATTGAACTCCCCACTTTTGGCCCCACAGCCAGATTCCCTAAACGGCTGAGCTGTCCAGCCTACAGTGGGGAGGGGATGTAAATGCCCCTTTGGGTAAGCACTGTTATGCTCATCCTTTTCAGAATATGACTCGTTACTAGGAGCTAAACTTTTTTTCACAGGCCTGAATGAATTAAAAAAAGATCTTTGTCTGCTTGCAGACTTGGAGCAATCACGGAGGAAAGTACAGTAGGACTCCAGTATCCGCTGGGGATTGTTTCCAAGCCTTCCCGTGGATAATGAAAACCGTGGATAACAGAGAACACCAAAATGTCCCCCAAAACTGCTGTTTTGTGATAGTAACTTGCTTTACAGCTGCTGTTTTTCAACAGTAGCTTGCTTTACAGCTGCTTTTTGTGATGGCAACTTGCTTTACAGCTGCTGTTTTCTGACAGTAGCTTGCTTTACAGCTGCTCTTTGTGACAGTATCTTGCTTTGTGGCTGCTGAATTATTTGTTTATTTTTCCTCTGCCAACCATGGATAACTGAATCAGTGGATAATGAATCAGTGGATACGGGGGTCCTACTGTATTTCAGAGACTGGGTTGCACAACTGAGAAAAACTGGTCTGTTGTTGCCAGCTGCCTGATCTCTGGTGGCAGGAGGACCAGGGGAAAGGCCACCGTTAGTTACTGAGTAATTCCAGCTTGAGAAGAGGTACCTTTGTAGAGCGTGCACAACTTTGCCCGAAGGAGGGTTTATACCCTTGAATCATGAAGAAAGGCAGGGTCATTCATGCCAGTACGAATGTTTTGCC
The DNA here is from genome assembly GCA_023846285.1 of Phrynocephalus versicolor. Lineage (NCBI taxonomy): Eukaryota > Metazoa > Chordata > Lepidosauria > Squamata > Agamidae > Phrynocephalus > Phrynocephalus versicolor. The sequence continues at coordinate 14,307,373 of JAHTLZ010000240.1, read as the reverse complement.
TTTCTCAGAAGGACTGGCTGAAGGTTGGCCTTTTTGCTTGCCTTGGAAGCACATTTGGAAACATTCACAGCCGAGAAAGACTGTATAAATATGTTGGTCTAAATAAAGTATGTATTGGTAAGATGTGTGTTTAAAAAGGCCAGATGAATAAACCAATTTATAAAACTTTCATAGAAGAAATTGTGTTTCACCCATTGGTGGCCTCTTCCGTTAGCGTCATTAGAGCTAACTGAGATGATTTATTGAAAATACGTAGCTGAATTTTGCCAGGCATCGAGACGATGCTGTTTATACTGTGTCGCCAAGTGCTGTGCACACACTGTCTGCATTTGTTACAAGGATTAGCCAAGGGAAGCCTGTTGCATCTGCTTTCCACCCCCTGCAGCATTTCCACAGGGAGATCCTTAGATCTCCCTTTTAGATTTCTTCCACTTTAGCATTTTATCTGAACCTAAAACTTTGGTTAATCTTTAGCATTATTAATAGAAATAAACCCATTTCATATTCCGCAGCAATATAGGTAGGATCAACTCTTAATTTATCAGGGTGCAGATTCAATGTCGGACTAGGATTCTTCTAAAATGGAAATGTAAAATTCCGTACTCTTTTGTGTTGTGGAATACTATATGCTAATACTAAAGAATGGCTTAGTGCTACGTCAAAAACAGCCATCTTGCAAAATGTTTAATTATTGTCTGTAAGCTTAAAAGAACATAATGACAGCAAGTATTTGAACAAAGTTCAGTATAGTTCAATGTCCTATATTCAGTGTTTTGGCATAACCTTCTCCACCTAAGACTAGCAGCTGGCTTATCAAATACCATGTTTTTTCAATGATATTGTTGAAGTTGGTCTTTAAAGGTCGACTCCTCAACTCCAGGTCCATTGCCTTGTGAAGGTTCTTGTGGTGGAGAGTGTTATGGATAGTGGTGGATCCTTCTTGCAGGCCGCAAGTGTGTTCCTGGAAAGATCTATAGGCATAGTTCTACCTTGAGCAGTGGCTGGGACAGGTCTTAAAGGAGGGTATTTAGGAGCTAGTCTGAGGTGGCTTCATGCCCACAGGCCTTTGTTCTTCCTCTGCAGTTCTGGCTTCAGGCCGCAGTCTTGAGGCTCGTCTTGGTATAACCTCTTCCAACAAAATCTAGCAAAAATCTGCCAGCGGGCACTCAAAGACACTCCATAGTGGGCAGTAGCTTCATTTTAGGATCACTCTGTAAAGTCCAAGTGGCAACCGCTCGAACTCTTCTGACCAATTGTACCAAGCTGGCTCATTTTGCTAATATGCCTGTTTTCTCTTGCCAGATATTTACATGCCGGTCATTGGAAAATCCTCAATTATTGACAAGCAGTTTCTGAAAATTCAAAATCTTGTAGAAAAAGAGATTGATTATCAGGAGGAATTACTGGAAGTCTTGGGTATGATGGATGCACTCTTTGCTACTATGGCAAGAAAAAAGCCCTCTGCTCTGGATGAGAACCAAATGGATGGTTCATAAAAAGCACCAGAAAGTCTGTCGGCTGATTGACTGTTGTTTCCACCAGATGTGATTCCATACTGTTTTCAAAAGCACCAAGCTGAGGCAAGAGAACCTCCTCCCTCATGGCAAGGTCTTTTTGAAGGATCGCTACCCCTGATGACCGAATAACATTGAGAAACTTTCTGTCGCCTCTCGGTTTTTAAAAACCTCAAAAGATATTAAACTGTTAAATTTTATGGCCCGCTTGTATAATGTTGGACCTTTATTTATACAAGTTCTTGTGTTCAGACTTTCATATAATTTACATTCTCCCAGTTTTCTGAAGGGTCACTTTTTAAATCTTCAGCTACTCAGACAGCAATAAATATGGCATGATTTCAACAAATCAAGGTCACATTTTTTTTCTTTATTAAAACTGGCACACGGAATAATTGATGGTAAGTAAGATATGCTTTCATATACACAAGCTCTTTTTTTCCTACTGTGAAACCTCTGGCAAAATCTGGTTGAATGAACAAGTTCTGGCATTCATGTGTATTAGTGTCTAAAGGTGCTTTCGCTGAATGTTTCTCTTTCGAAAATAACCTTCAATCTTAAGAATAATTGTTTAAACATCAGCACATACTTTGGCTACATGCTTTCTTATCACAACTGAATACTATAAATGTTGAGAGTTGGCTGAAGACCCCTTGGATGCCCGCTTCATCATATAATATGAATAGGAGCAATGTGTGAAACAATGGTTATTCAGAAAGGCAAACAATCTAATGCAAGTGTCGTGAATGAGCTTTTAAAGGCAGAACTAGATAACTCGATCCAAGGTCAAAAGCCAGATACTGTAATCAGTTCAAGCCAGGTAAACAAAGACAGCGTCCGAGAATTCCAAGGTAATCCAGGTCCAGTCCAATATCGGAGGCCACAAAAAACCATGACGTGAGCAGGTAACCGTTGACAACAGAATCAACAGTTGTTTCCTGCAAAGAGCCTCCGCCTCAGAGGATGTCCTTTTTATGGAGGCTCATGTTTCTCATTGATTTCAGCTGCCGTTTTCTGCAATTTGCATAGGTCTCAGCTGAACCCTTAGCTCAGGTATGTCCAAACTTCGGCCCTCCTGATGTTTTGGACCACAACTCCCAGAATTCCAAGCCTGTATTTCCAATTGCACAGGACTGGGAGTTGTGGTCCAAAACATCTGGAGGGCCGAAGTTTGGACATGCCTGCCTTAGCTGCATCACTGCAGCAAGTGACAAGCTAGTTTTATGTGATCATGTCAGGATTGCCTGATAGTATTAAGCTGCAGAATTACATTAGAGTGAACGGCATTGACTTGAGCAGGTCTCCTTCAATACATGGTACATCCATAAAGATCCTTAGTACATAGAAGAATGTTATCTTTAGCACTTCTCAGTATCTCTGTAGGTTGAAAAAATGGATACACTGGCTATGTAGAATGAAAACGTGTGTAGCATGCTAGCGAGCATCTGTTGCTAGGTTTCGGATGTGTTTTAAAAATTATTCAAGGCTTTTCTTGCATTATATCTCACAGTATCAGCTAGTTGAATGATCAGCACTAGTGGATCAAATTTTCCCATCCCCCTCAAAGCTTTGTGTATCCCTAAAATCCTTTTAAATCTCAGGGAGATGCTCTGGAATAGTTGAAGGACACGTGGAGAACTTCACGGAAGAGAAACAGCTGCATGAGCAGGCATCTGTTCGCTCGTGTAAGGATTTAATGCCTTATACACAGCACAGATGAAAACATTTCCTTTAGTTTACCAAGCTATGAATAAGTTTCTGTCTCCTGTTTTTGTAGTACTAGGGTGGAAGCAGAAACACCGGCTCTGTTCCTGAGCCACTTGCTTATGTGCTGAGTAGGTTCCGGACTCAGTTGCTGGGGACAATGGGGGTTGTGAGACCATGACAACCAAAGAGTTGTACTTTGTCCATTTTTTATTTGCAAAGGATTAGTGGTCTATCTTAGAGGAAGCAGGAAAGAAGGGAACTTGAGGGTTGCCTCCAGTGACTTGGCCGAACATGACCCTTGACTTCTAAGTGTGCGTACAGCAAAAAGCAAGGTCAGCTGCTGCGTATATGCCACCCCATAATGCTTAAAAGCATTCTCTGTGCAGTTTATCTTATCCAGGAGATTTGGTAGGCACGTTCGTCAATGTTAATGATATCCATTGCTCTCTCTCGCTTTCTTCGTGTGTATGAGTTTTCAATACAGTCCTTTAAAAAGAGCCACTTGTATAATGATTAGAATCTTGGACCAGGAGTTGTGAGATCCATGTGTGAATCCCACTCTGGCATAAAACTTCCCCAGGGATCGTGTGCCAGTGGTTCTTATGGGTTTGTGGGACCTTTTAAAATCAGAACAACTTGGAGGAGAGGTATGAGGGTGCACATGTGACCTGCTGACCCCATTTTGCCAATTTAATGCAGCTCTAAGAGAGAATGCTGAAACAGTGATTGCGTATGCTTAACCATGCTTAGTCGTGCTGAAGCCTGAGTTCAGACATTTACTTCTCTGCAGTAACAGAATACTTGTGGTAGGTATGAAACATTGCCTCCTGTTGCCAGTAACCTGATATCATTAACACATGGCTTAATTCAAGGTTAGTGGTTTTTATCTGAATCATACCTGTAGCACCCTGAGAAATTCCTTATACTGTGTCTTCTGACATATTCTTTCTATAGAGGGCCTAGTGTTCACTTAAATAATCTCTGAAGGACAACTTGCTGCTGAAACACATGAAGAGAAGTCCAGAGATGATATAACATCTCTTTCTTCTCTCTTCTGTCCTCCCTTCCTCCACTGCACACTCAGAGCTGGTCATGAAATACAACCCAGTCAGTTTCAGAGAAAGCTATGAAATGCAAGATCCTTCCAGGGTCACTGGAAAAGCCTGCTGAATATATAGCCTCTCATTCAACAGGTCTATCTGTTTTACTGTTATGGCAGAAGAACAGTTTAAAAAATGACAAAGTCATCTGTTAAAGTTAATCAGGAACTTTTGTTGCACCAAAAACGTCCCTTTGTAGAAACTGCCTTTTTTCTTTTTGCACAAGTCCACTAGGAGGCCATCCAATTTTCAGTAAGTTTCTTTAGTCACGTCTGCTGAAGATCTGCTTGCTTCCTCAATAGTGGCCAGTTTTACCTAGGGGCGAGGGGGATAGTTGTGAAAACTTCTACCACAATTTTTCCTCCTACTCCGTTGTTCTTTTTTTCCTTCTAAAACAGGTATGGCCAAGAAACCCTTTATAACAATGGATTTGTTATGTCTTAAGTTACTTTCCACTTCTTTTGACACCCGACAACATCCCTGTAATTGAGGCATGGTCTTGTAAAAATTTAAATATGGTTGTGTCCTTTGTTTATCTGTCAAAGAAAGCTATTCGTTTTTCATTCGTAAGACAAAATTGATAGGTGCACATCATTCTACCAGTGGCAATATTCCTGCCAGTAGTAAACCCCAAAAGGGGATGTTGAGAGGGTGAGCTGAGGGTGGCTTTGGCTTTACTGCACCTTGGATTGGTCTGGGACAGTGGTGGCGAACCTTCGGCACTCCAGATGTTCTGGACCACGACTCCCACAGTCCTTTGTCACTGGCAATCTAGGCTCAGAATTCTGGGAGTTGTGGTCCAAAACATCTGGAGTGCCAAAGGTTTGCCACCACTGGTCTGGAAGCTAATCTCCCTGCATCTACCAGGACAGAGACTGCTTCTTTTTCTTAGTGTCTGTCTCACTTGGTGGTGGGGTCCACTATTCTGGTTTTTGTCCATGGTCATGGGCTTGGTCCAGGTGAACCTGGGACGACGTCATTTTGTTCTCAAGGGTGTTCTTCCAGCGCTGGTTTGGTCGTCCCCTCCGTTGGGGTCTGCTGACCTCCAGGCTGAGATCCTTTTTGGCCAGAGTTTCCTTGTCGGCACGCAAGACGTGTCCAAACTAACACAGTCAGGTTTCACACATCTTGTCAATGATTGGTGCAATGCCATATTTAGATCAGATGTCATTGCGCACACAATCATTATGTGTGAGGCTGGAGGTCCTTCATAGCATATTTGCTTAAAAAAAATGGAATCAGAAGTGGGTATGATTGCTACTTTTGAAAAAAAGCTGTCACGAGGGGGTGTTAAATGTTACCAACGGGGCTGTATCCTATGAATTCCTGCTTCTGGAAATTCCCAAGAAAGTTGCAGAGGAGGGAAGTGGATCAGCAGGAATAAGAAAAGCCACTCTTTCCCTCCCTGCCATGACCGGCATTATTTATTATTTGTTTCATTTTTATACCACCCATCTTCCAAACTGGAACTCTGGGCGGTTTACAAGTAAAAAAGACATCAATATACAGGTGAAAAACATCAAAATATAGATAAAAAGGGGGGGAACCCTGGGCAAGATATATCGGGGGGGGGGCAGGAGGAGAGAAAAAAAGAACAAAAACCATAAAGTTAAAGTAGGTTGCCATTGGGCTCGGGAAGGGCATACTGTACAATCTAATGCTTCACTCCCCACTTAAGATGGCTCTTCTTTATTTGGTATGTTCCAAAACATATCTCATGCGTCTTCCAAGAAACTTTGTGGGATGTGCCTGGTGTGCCCTTTCCCGCCCCCACATGCTTTTTTTAATTTTGCAAAAGACCTGGAGATAAGTCAGGCTGAGAGTGACTAGCGGAAGGTTTGCTAGTATGGCGAAGTATGGAGTCAAACCTAGATTTCTTTATAATGACTAACACCTATTCTGCATAGGACAAGTTTTCCCCTTTGCCACAACTTTAAAACCCCACAGTCTCACTCACTCTATACCCCAGAGCACAGGAAGAAAAACTTGCAGAACAGGGCCAAATAGCCTGAAAAACTCTCAGCAGCTGTGAAAGCCTTGGAGAATACACTAAATATATCTGTTGAAAGCCAAGCCAGGAAGAAAGACTCCTTGCACTGGAGGTGGAAGGAGACATTCTTAAAACAAGGTGTGTTATTTGGATAACTGGAAAAAATAAAGTCTTGTTGCATTTCAAAGGTCACAATAATTAATTACAGCATAAATGCTTGTTGGGGACCCTGCTACAGAGGCTTGGAAATGCGAGAAGACTCGTTGATGTGAAAAACTTCCCCGAGAAAGCTGGATTATTTTGTACATTTCCACCTGTTTATGAAATATAATACAATAACTGACTTGGGTGCCACTTCTGGGATGCTCCAAAACTCTAGCAGCTGCCTTTGAAGGGGGCTTCGTTTTCCTTCAGATTTACCGTGCCTTAAAATTTCATGGCTGACGCCACCTGCCCACCAGCCGATCCTTGGGCTGTGAAGTGAGAGGCAACCAGTTCTGGCGCCATCATCAGGCAGCAGGCTTAGGCAGTTGCTTCAGAGGGCAGATCCTAGAAATATGTGGCTCTCCGCCAACTCTTGGGCAGCTTCCTCTGGCTCAGAGGGACCGGCCTGGGAACCCTGCTGCTTTCTCTAACAGATCATCTGGAAGTGTTCATGCCAGTCCAATTGGTTTGTTTGTTTATTAATAAATATGGCATAAAGAGCGCACTTTAAAAGACGCCTGCTTCTTGGGAGGAAAGCAATGACAAACCTAGGTAGCATCCTAAAGAGCAGAGACATCACTTTGCCAACTAAGGTCAGGATAGTCAAAGCTATGGTTTTTCCGGTAGTGATGTATGGAAGTGAGAGCTGGACTATAAAGAAGGCTGATCGCCGCAGAATTGATGCTTTTGAGCTGTGGTGCTGGAGGAGAATCTTGAGAGTCTCCTGGACTGCAAGGCGATCAAACCTATCCATCCTGAAAGAAATCAACCCTGAATGTTTATTGGAAGGACAGATTTTGAAGCTGAGGCTCCAGTACTTTGGCCACCTCATGAGGAGAGAGGACTCCTTGGAAAAGTCCCTGATGCTGGGAAAGATTGAAGGCAAAAGGAAAAGAGGACGGCAGAGAATGAGATGGTTGGACGGTGTCATCGATGCAACCAATATGGATTTGACCAAACTCCGGGAGGCAGTGGAAGATAGGAAGGCCTGGCGAGCTCTGGTCCATGGGGTCACGAAGAGTCGGACACCACTGACTGAACGACTGAACAACAACAACAAAAGAGCGCACTCCCCCCCCCAACCACCACCAAGCGGGACAGACGCTAAGAAGAAGAAAAAAGATATGGCGTAAAGAGGAGGTGTGACGCCGTCCTTTGCCTCAGGCAGCAAAATCTCTGGGGCCGGCCGGCCCAGGCTAGAGAGTCCTCCTAACTGCATCGACGCGGGCGCCTCGTCTCTCGCCCTGCTCCTCGTTCCGCCGGAGATCCGCCAGAGGTCGCTGGCGCGCTCTGCCGGGGTTAGAACGCCCTCCCCGTGGGCTACCTGCGCGCGGAGGGAGGACCCCAGCAGGGAGGGCCTTGGCGCTGGTCGGCCGCGACCCAGCCACTCGCCGCCCGGCTGCCCGGTCCCTCCCTGGCGGCTGGAGGCCGCCTGGCCAGCGCTCGGGAGGCAACCGGTCTGACCGACGACGGGGCGAAGGGCGGGCAGTGCCTGGCTCCCTCCCTGGGGCAGCTCAGCCTCTCTCCGGCTCCCCGGCCAGCGCCGCTGCTGCAGGACTCCGCGGGCGGCGAAGGCGCGACCGCAGGTAACGTCGGGGCGCCGCGCGGTTGGGTCCAGGCAGGGGCTCTCCCGGCGTCTGGGCGCTGCCCTTCTCGGCCAGCCTCCGAGTGTGCCAGGGAAGGGATCCTGCCCTCGTTCTAGCCCCCCGCGCATCCTTTGCTGGCCACTAATGGCTGCGGGGAGGGAGTAGTTGCGGAAAGGTTCACCTGTGGAACATCTGTCTGTCTCAGAGTTTTAAAAAAGTTCCTGCCGAATAAAACGGGGGCAGACACGCCAATTGGTACCTTTTATAAGGAGTTTAAAGACATTTAAAGTTTGGCCACAGTGCTATTCAGCGAGAGTTATGTGAGTTCTGGTTTTGCCCCTGTGTTTGGCTTGCAATATATAATCTGAAAACGATGAGATCTTTTCCTGGCCTGCTCAGTGAACATGAATTTACTTTGATTGATCAGGTCTAATAAAACCATTGACATTTTGTTTGGTTTCATTTCGTTTTGTGGACAAAGCTCAGTTGAGACAGATGATTCCAGGGATATGTAGTAGGAGTTGCTTGAATCAGTGTGATTACAAACACTGTACCTTTCTATTTTGTCTGATAATGAGTCCTGTACAGCTTCAAGGCTCCCATACATCAGGAGGCAGCTGTTTATCAGAGAATGAGTAGCAGCAATTGCCAATTTGCCCCAGAGAGCAGCAACACTAATGTTGTTATAGAAAAATAAATAGGTAAATACTCTCCTGACTTCCAGGCTTTTCTCAACATGTTAAACTTGATTTCACAGTGAATTTCATGCAGCTCTTGCTTGTTGTATCTGCGTGCAGCACACCTGGATGTCAATGGGTGCCTGAAAACGATTGTGCTAGGAAAACTCATTGTGCTTGACTGAAGATGTTTTGAATAATCTGTTGTGTAACAAGTTGGAATTCAAACAAATTTTGCAAGCCTTCCCCTCCAAAAAGCAAACAAAAAAAATTGCAGAACACATTCATGCTGGAGAATTGGAGCTGAAATTTCCACCATACTGTACTCTTTAACTCTTCCCTGTCCTCCATCCCCCAAAGGCACTTGCTGTAGGTTCTTCCTGCAGAGGGTGGGGCGTTCACCTGTCATGTATCTGTCAGTTTATGCTGCTGGGCAAACCGAAAGTTATTCTTAAAATTAATAAAAAAATTCTTGGTTAAGTGATTTCCTGGAATTTTCTGGCTATCTTGGCATGAGAATGTAGAAAGAGCAACATCTCTGGAACAAGACAGGGTTTCTGTGGAAAGATGAGTGCCCAATGCTGCCCCTTCTCTGTATTCCGTGTGCGATGGAATGAACCAGTCATTCAGAGACTTTCTGTTTCCAGAGGACGAGGGTTTCTGCATCTTGGTTATGAGTCACTAGTCTGGACTTAACCTCTCGCAAATCACCATTTGGTGTCGGGTGGTCGTTCTGTTTGTCATGTATAACTGTATCAGTCAGTTACTACTGTTGTAGACCGGGGCTGTCCAACTTTGAACAGGCCAAGGTCTACTTTTCTGGCCCAAAGTGCCTGAGGGCGACTACACTAAAACCTCTACTTACGAATTTTGTCAATTCCAAGCACATGCTTGTAAGTAAAAATCTTTGTAACTGGACCAGCGGTTTCCCATAGGAATGCATTGAAAATAAGACAATGTATAGCATACTTGTAAAACTTCAACATGTTATAGGGGATTCCTATTTCATTATCAGGAAGAAGCTTGTCTAGGCCAGGACTTTCCAACTTTGAAGAGGCTGAGGTGCTGATCATCTGGCCCGTGGGGGGGGGGGGAGCAGGGGACTGTGACACGGCCCTTGAGCTGCCCCACTCGGCTGAGACAGTGGGCTGGCAGACCCAGAAATTTGCTGGGGCAGTGGTGGCCCTTGGTATGCGGGAGGGAGGGGTGGAGAACTTATCCCCTCACTTTTTCATTGATGGCTGGCGGGCTACTTTTGAACCCTTCGTGGGCTACTGGTAGCCTCCAGTCCACCTGTTGGGCAGGCCTGTTGTAGACAAAGCTTTGTGGTGCGTTGGTTAAATTGCAGTACTGCAGTCAAGTCTCTGCTCACAACCTGGGTTTAGTTGCAACAGGCTCAGGTAGCTGGCTCAAGGTTGACTCAGCCTTTTATCTTTCCCAGGTTGGTAGATTGAATACCCAACTTTCGAAGGATGGGGCAATGTGTAGGCTGCGTAATTAAATTGTAAAATGCCCAAAGAATGTTTTAAGTGTTATGGGACATTATATAAATAGCACACTTTGCATTTGGAAGCATAGTAAAAATTATTGTCCTATAGAAAAATCTTCTAATTGCTTCTGTATCTGAGCTACCGGCCCAAGCTCACCTTGTGGCAGTTGACACGTTTCTGATTCTTCTCTGCATTGTAGGCTGATGTATTCAATGTAGAAACATGTTTCTACATTGAACATTATACATGTTGTTTCTACATTGAACATTATACATTGTTGCAGTCCTTCACTTCTGATGCATTACAGTGGTACCTTGTATAAAGGAATTAATTCGTTCCAAATGAAATTATGTTAAGCAAATTTTTCTTTATACAAATTTCCCGTAGGAATACATTGAAAACGGAATCATCCCTAATCACGACCATTTTAATGTTGTACGGATTTACCCCATAGAAGATTCTGTTAAGCAAATTTCCCCTATCTCTGAAATGTTTTATGTTGTATAGATTTTATGTTATACAAACCATTTGTTATACAAGGGTCCACTGTACTGTGGCTGTCCTTTGTTGCAGTCTGGAAGTACTGCTAGAATAATGTCTCACACCAAAATGCGTCAACTAGATCTTTGTGTGACTTGAGCGAGTTTTACTTCAATGAACTTGAAAAACAAACTTTTTTTTTTGGGGGGGGTGTCTGTGTCCGTCCATACTTAGTTTGCAAAAAGAAGCTGTGAGTAAAATACAGTGCAAGACCCGTTAAAATAAGTGTCAGAGGGGCACTTGTATCTATGCTTCAATTTCCCCTGTTACTTGAAGGCCATTTCTTTAGACACACTCATCAGAAAAGGAAGAGCAATACCTGCAAGGAGTGCATTGGTTACGAGGGACACACTTCATTGATGAACTGTGGCTCCTCCCCACTTTCAGATACAGTGATCCCCCCACCTATTGCGGGGTTTAGGGACCCGACCTGATCCGCGATAATTAAAAATCCGCGATATGTGGGTGCAGGTCAGGTTGGGCCTGGGGGCCCTAACTGGGGGCTCTTGTACTTACCCCCAACCTGGTGCTGCCCCAGACGGGCCTGTGAGGGCCTTCCCAGGCCTTCTGGAGGCCCCTTGGAAGGCCCCCACAGGCCCGTTCCGGGCAGTGCCAGTCCTGGGTTAAGTATCGGAGGCCAGAATCAGCCTTTGCCCCTTACCCCAGGGGGCTTTTTTCATATACTATGGACCCGCAATATAGCGGGATCGCAGTGTATGAACCGCAAAAGGGCGGGGGACCACTGTATGATCTTTTCTTGGACCTTACTCATGTGTAAATCTGAGAACTGAAATGTTCAAGGTTGATTCAATTTAATTTTTAGTGTATACATTGCCCTTTCTTCTACCATTAAATGTCTGTGTATCGGGATGGGACCCCTTGGTAGTGGGGTGGCTAAAAGGTTTTGTGGATAAATAAATTTCAACCCTGCAGAGTCAAACTTTGTTGCAGAACTGGATCTACCATGTAGGCATTCTAAGCCGTTGTCACCACCTTCCTGATCGAGTGCCCCCCAAGTTTCAGCCACTTGTCATGTACCTATAGTTTCATTTTTATAGGTGTTTAAAAATATTAGGTCAAAAATTTGCCCTAAGATACCTATTGCATTTTTGCCATTGGGGTTCTTTCTTGGCCCAGACATGCACTGGACTAAAAATACTGTACCTCCTTCCCACAAAAAAGTCACATTCAGAAGTGCTTGGGCCAGTCACGATGCTGAGAAGCAGAGTTGTGTGCTGACTGAGTCGGCATGTTAGGTTCAACAAGCGGCGGCTGGGATTCCCAGTGGAAATGCAAGACTAGTCAAGCAACCTTAAACTTAGTGTTAGCTCTCTGCATGCTGGAGTTTCTGTGGGGCCATAAAATACCTCAGAATCTACTCAGTGGATGTTTTTAATCCTGGTAGATGGCAGTTAAGAAGGCTTACAGTAGTAACATTTGATATAACAAGGTAGTTCTAGAACAGAAACCAAACTAAAAAATCAGGTGAAAAGTACCCACTAAAAACTAATCTTTATTTTTAAAGCCTGGGGAATCTATAGACAAGGGAGGCACCATTCATGCCTGATGTGTCTGCGTGTGATTGTGTTTTGTCTTTAGTCACCTGGATCTGTGAATATGGCATACTGTAAAAAGCAAAGTGTTCTGCTCATATACCGCCCCATACCACTTCAAGTAGTTTCTGGGTGGTTTACAGTTTAGTTACAGTATGCTGGCTGCACATTGCTCCCCTCCTCCCCCAGCAAGCTGGGTACTTATTTTACTGACCTCGGAAGGCTGGAAGGCTGAGTGAACCTTGAGCCGGCTACCTGGGATTGAACTCCAGGTCGTGAGCACAGTTTTACCTATAGTACAGGCATTTAACCACTGCACCACAGGGTAAGATAGCATCCAGGTCAAGCAAAACAAGTAATCAAGACCCACACTTTTTTTTTTTTTAAAAGTAGCAAGCTCATGATAATGGCTGTATAATACTTACAGGTTTGTTAATTTAATGCTATGCAAATTCTTTTTGGCACATGAAACTTGCCAGCTTGAAGCCGGGTCGTGTTACATCATGTTAGACTGTAAATGAGAATTATTGCTACTGTACTTGGCGACGGGAGTAATGGCAGGGGAGGAACAAGCAAGTTCGGTTCCCACAAGGTTTTAAAATAAATTACCTGTCCAAGTCTGAAAACTCTCAAAGGCACAGAAAAGAGCACCAAGAATGATTCCACCCCCACGGCTTGTCCACAATGTTTAAATAGGTTGCAGGATGCTCCTTTGATAAAGCTAGACTTTGCATACTGATGCATTGGTCATATTTTTGAATGTTTGTCATGCAGAAATCTTCCCTTCAATGCAGTTGTGTTCTAGGTGAGAAAAATTGGAATAATGTAAGACACTTCTGTTTTTCCCCCTTGTTCTTGCTACAAAATGGGTTGTGACATGGAGGTTTGAAAGAATGAACTGCAGTTTGTCCCTTGCAAAGGGGTCTTAGGAGTACATTCGAGCTTAAGGGAAAGTATGGGAAAAAGACACAGCACAAGATGGAATCACAAAGCCTTGTCATAAAGTAAAGGCTGAAAAGTTGGAAAATTCAAAGAGATCTTCGGGGGGAGGGTGTAGGGGGTTAGAGTTACATTTGCCAAGTGACTGCTGAGCCTGGGAATGTCCTTTTCTGTAATTAAAAAGCTGTTTAGGAGAAATAAATCCACATAAGAAGAGAATGGTAAATGCTGTTTGTGTATTGCAGATATTTAAATCCTTATAAAGGGTGGCCATACGTTTGGATCCACTTGATGGCATGCAGTTATTGTTATTATGACACATTCTGGCATAAATAGAGCAGAGGCAGAAAGGAAGGGGTCTACCATCAGCCACTTTATTCCTCCACCTCATATTCCCAAGTCAGATCTTTTAGACAGCTAAATTTAAAAACCTGCAAAAGCTAGAAAGTTAAGGAAGCTGATAGGAAGAAAAATATCTGTTTGAAATGTGGTGCTGGAGGAAAGCTTTGCAGATACCTTGGTCAGAAGTAGGTGGTGGAGGTCAGGGAAGCCATTCATGTGAATGTTGAAAACCCTTCTCTCAACAGAGGTGGGGGGCTCAGGCACAGTCTATCTCCTCCTTATCAGGCAGTGATTTCAACAATCCCCAGACAAATAAAAAATACTTCACATCTCCACCACCAAGGCCATAGCTAACGACCCATACTTTATGGGTTTCAGGACCTTAGGCTATTGTCCACCTAAGGAGTCTATTAAGGCCCTTCTTCATCTTATGAGCCTATTTCAGACCAGGGTGACATGAGGTCAAAGTGAACTATAGAGGACTTGCAACTAGCTTTCCTCAGAGTGACGAAGCTGTTTTCTCAAGAAAAAGAAGTCCTGTTGCCATCACTCAGCTTCCAGATAAACTCACCTGGATGACTGAGAATCTTCACAGACATTCCTGCTGGAAGTATTTTTCAGCCTGGCACAATGTAGATCACGACTTGCGGGTGGGTGGATGGGAATCATGTTTTGCTTTGTAGCTGCCAATAGTAGATGGTATGATGGTTGTGGGATGTTGGGGGAGGGGTGTAATCTAAAAATGACCTTGCCAGGCCCTGGAGCTGATATCCATTTGCAGCAAAGAAAAGCTGTCACCTTCGAAACAACAACAAACTCAATAGAGACATTCAAATGCCAAACATATTATCTAATCTTCGTCAAAGATGACTTTTGAAGGCTATAGTCAAATTCACAGCAGCTGTGGCCAATCTTTGGTCATGTTCCTCTTTCTGTATCACTAGGCTGGTCCTTTGATGGCAGTCAGACTGTCCATGTCCAAGGTTCAAAGCCTTGCTGCCTTGGGGGTTGGGGGTGGGGAACTGCCACAGCTTGTGCTTCACAGGCACGACTTTTAAGAACCCAGGACCAGCTCCACCCCACAGTGAGGTCCTGGAGTGGGGATTCATGCAGGTGACCTGAGAGATCTCCAGAGCACCTGGCAACAATACGATAAGGGGAAAACAATTCCTCTCTGTGTAAATTGAGAAGGTGTGTGCACCGATGGGAGATGTAAATGAATTCATGGAGGAACACTGCGGCTTGATATCAGTTAGGACAGCAAACCAAAAGCTTCTCTTGGGTGGACATCTGTCTCGTGCCTTTTCGGCTGGTGGGAGCACTGAGCACACACAAGGAGAGTCCCAGAAATTCATAGCAAGTATCTGTGCCAGATCTGTATCTGAGAGGTGAGTTGAAATGCTAACTGCAGACAACTCCAGGGTGGTGGTGGTGGTGTAGGGCCTAAAGTGCCAGCCGTGGTAGCTTGGTTGGAATTCTTCATCCAACTTTTTGGACAAAGCCTTGAACTCCCTGCCACAGGACGTGGTGATGGCATTTGGCCTGGATGCCTTCAAAAGGAGATTGGACAGTTTCTTGGAGGAAAGGTCCATCACAGGTTACAAGCCATGATGGGGATGTGTCATCTCTAGGCTTAAAAAGAAGGTACTTCAAAGGCCAGATGCAGGGGAGTGGTGCCAGGAGACAGGCATCTAGTCTCGTGAGCTCCCAGAGGCATTTGGTGGGGCCACTGTGAGAGACAGGAAACTGGACTAGATGGGCCCTTGGCCTGATCCAGCATGGCTCCTCTTATGTTCTTAACTCGCCTCTCAGGAGCTGACCCACAACAGATATCTGCCATGAATTTGGGAGGATTCTCACTTGCAGTTTTCATGTACTGTCCATGAAATATTGGCGTGTAGTCTGAAGACTTGACCAATGCAAGCTTGCTGTTTGATCCTTTTAGCGGTCTAATGAAGGTATGTATCACCTGCTCTTGCCTTTGTCTAGCTGTATGGATACCACATTTTGTATTTCCCCCCTAATTTGAAGTGTTAAGGTTTCTTGTGCACTGAGGACTTGAGGACTTTGAAGGGAGAGAAGATGTAAAGAGAAAGGATTAACTCTTCCCCCACTCCACCCCATTGTCTCTGATCCGGGTGCCTACGCATCTCTGTTTACCGATTGCTAGGGAACATAAGAAGGGCAGCTGCTTCCAAGCCTTCCCATAGGCATCTGGCCGACTACTGTGGGAGTAGCATGCTGGAGTAAATAGATCTGAGCCAGCTCTTGTTACGTTCTTATGCTGGAGCCAATGCCCCACCTCCACTACAGCTCTTGAGAAGGTTTTAAAAAACCATATAAAATCTAGGGAATCTCTTTGAAGATCGCTGTAGTTTGGTCCCTAGCTTCTTGTATTATCAGTCTTTTGTTGTTGCTTGTTTTGTTTTTGTTTTGAAAATAAGGGTTCTCGGAAAACTAATCAATTAACCCTTTCTACCTGGACGTTCCTCTTTCATTGGTTTTTTGACACTGTGAGGCTGTTGGATTCCAAAAGCCGTACTACAGAAAGCAGTGTTCATACTATGTGTTTGTTTGTAGTGGCTCTAAGTATGCTGGGTTTTTTAAAGCTCAACCATGTGGATTAAGAATGTGTGCATGCATCCAGACACACACATGAATGTGTTTTGTGACTTTTGGGATATTTTTGCCCCCCCCCCCGATAATCCTAATGTGTTTGGAGTTGTGGGAAGGCCTTAATGTATACTTTTTGCACATCTTGAACTTATTCATAGTGACCTTTGGTCAGATGGCGTGGCATATAAAGCCCTCTTTGGCTGTCTTTAAAAAAACTATTAAAAACTTTGCTCAACTATAATGGAATTCCAGTGTTCACCCACTAAAACATGATTTTAACTGATTTGCTCACCAGTAACAATACATATATGCTATTTTACATCACTTTATTTTTTTTTATTATATTACTGTATTTTATGTTTATTATATTATATGAGTCATTTGTGTTTATCTGCACTGTATTGTACTCGCTAATTGTTGTTAACCACCAAGAGTGGCCTTGCTGCCAGATGGGCAATATAAAAATCCAATAAATAAATAAATAAATAAATAAATAAATAAATAAATAAATAAATAAATAAATAAATAAAATCCCAGCACCGTCCTAAAAAGGAAGAGCTGCTTCCTCAATGGGGTCACTGCTGATACCCAAAGTGTGTCACTTCTGCTTATGGGCTACATGGTTTGCTGAAAAGTGATGTGCCACATTTTTGTCCTGCCTCCCCACCAAAAAAGTAACCCAGTGGTGAAAAACAGTAGGTGTTTTCTCTCAACAGTGGTGGGGGACCTAGGCACAATCTGTCCCCTATTTATCATGCTATTCATTATCCTTTTTGCTGATCCATTTGACATTTCAAGCTGTCTCTGTTCTGTTCTGTCCTTAGCTTATCTCTGACCTTTATGATTTTTGCTGTTTTGATTTAATAATATTTTATTATGTTATATCATGTCATGTTATTTTTAATATAATAATAATAATAATAATAATAATAATAATAATAATAATAATA
>JAHTLZ010000240.1:14259356-14289339 GCA_023846285.1 Phrynocephalus versicolor | reverse complement strand
TATCTATCTATCTATCTATCTATCTATCTATCTATCTATCTATCTATGAACCAAATGTGATTCTCTCAGATTCTCTCATGTTCTGGCATGAGCATTCAATGAGCATTCAAATGGGCTTTCGACTCTTTGCATTTTAATCATCACTATCACCATCAAAAACAACATCAACAAAATCCACAGGCATATTGGTTGTTTGGTTCATTAGTATTTGAGAGTGCTCAATGAGACCATCCAAAAAGTGTTCTGAACGAGTGCTGGCTTCCAAGTTCTGATAGTTGCAGAATCGTTATTGTTAATGGCAGCCTGTTAACTAAACAAATGTCATATATGTGGCAATGAAGCCTCTGCTGTCTTACTGTTGTGGATTTGGTCTGTAGCTCAGCAAATCTGGACCAGAAGCTCTCCCACCTGTCTTATGCTGACTTGCGTTCCTGGAAAACATTGGGTGCTGGGAACTGATTTCTAGACCTTTCATATGGACAGAGCATTAGATGTTACATGAAATACGGCTTTGATGCTCAAATTCATAGCCCCCTATTAAGAGTGGTCTCTTCCTTCCCCAGCATAATACAATTTGCCCCATTTCTCCAATGTGATTACAGTCTGGCTTTTTCTTTTTTGTGTGTGTAGCTAGCAGTCAGGAGGCTGCCCTTTGCAGTGGGAGCTCTTTGTTTTGTAGTGTTTGGTGATAGGCTGTGGAAATTAAATAGATCTTTGCTGTGATCCAGAAGGGCTCCCCTTATGTTCTTATGCCTCTCACTGTGTGTGTGTGAAATGTATCACACCTGGACTGAAAAGGGTGTATGGTTGTCTTCTATTCCAAATGACAGTCACTATTTTTAAAACATTAAATATATGTCCGTATGTGCATGAATATGTATGTCCATGTATGTGGATACTGTATGTGAATCTGTGCAGTATGTGTTGTTTCCCCTCCATTTTAGTAATAATAATAATAATAATAATAATAATAATAATAATAATAATCTTAGAATAGCAGAACTGGAAGGGATGCTATGGATAATCGAGAACAGTCTCTGTCAAGAAGTCTGCTTTCATATCTAGATATCTCAATCACGGAGCTTTCCAGCAGCTCTTCTTGTTTTTGGCAATGTGTAATATACCATCTGCCTTGATGCCCTAAGCACATCCATTCTTGCCTGATTTTGGAAGCTAAGCAGGGTCGTCCTTGTTTCATACTTGGATGGGAGACCACCAAGGAATACCAGGTGCTGTAGGTGCTTGGAGTAGGAACTGGCAGACCACCCCAGTATTCCTGCCAAGAAAACTCCATGGACATGGAGTTATGAACGACACAACACACACAATATACCATCTCAGAAAGAGCCTCGTGGTGCAGTGGTTAAATGCCTGTACTGCAGGTAAAACTGTGTTCACGGCCTGGGGTTCAATCGCAGGTAGCAGGCTCAAGGTTCACTCAGCCTTCCATCCTTCTGAGGTTGGTACAATGAGTACCCAGCATGTTGGGGGGGGGCGATGTGTAGCCTGCACACTGTAATTAAAAAAATGTAAACTGCCCAGAGACTACTTGTAGTGGTATGGGGTGGTATATAAAAAGAACGCTTTGCTTTGCTTTGTTTTCAAGCTTCTGCGATCGCTACTGCCATTCTTTATGTGCTTTTAAGCACTGGGACAAAAAAGTAGCCTTTACAAGAAGTGTGTGTGTGGAGCGGCAGTAGTGGAGAGAAAGGCACATTTAGTTCTGAGGACTCAGGCTTCTTTTCCTGAAACACCATGCTGCACCCGCTACAGGATGGTACATATGCATAATACTCTAGAATGCATCACCTCTAAAACATAACAGGAAAAAAACTGAGAGGAATGGTTAGCTTTGCAATGGGAGATGATAACATGTTAATTTCTTCAGAGACAAATGTTCAGAGCTGCTTCAAAGAGCCTGTTGTTAGTTCCAGAGGAACCCTTACCAAACTAATGCAAACCAATTTACACTTTCTGGAAGCTACTGGGGGATAATTACCCACACCTTACTCCTTAAGCCTGCTCAGCTTCTAATTGAAAAGGTGTAGTACTTTTGTTTTGGCCTTTAATGGAGAGTGGGTCAAACATGGCCCAGGATGCATGTACCTCCACCCCACCCCCCAGATGCAACCCTCCTGCAGCTTCTAGTATACAGTACATATGTTCACATTCACCTTTTGAATTAGGCTGCAGAGCAGCCAGTATTTAAAACTAAATACGTCTTCATCTTTCAAAACCCAAGAGGGGCATTCCAGCTACATCTCCTGTCATGTTTGGTGGTCTGTGGAGCCCCGGAGGACTCTGGAGATGACGACGACGACGACGACGACGACGACGACGACGACAACAACAACAACAACAACAACAACAACAACAACAACAACAACAACAAACAGTCTCCTGGACCTGCTCCAAGTGCCCACCCTCTGTTCTAAAGCCAAACATTTGGAAAAATTGCTGCTCCTTCCAAATTTCCAGTTCAAATGTATTGTTTTTATTTGAGTTCCTTCAGCACCAGCCAATAATAACACTGGGAATTGTTCTGTAAAACTATCATTAATAAATGGTCAAACTGGGAGCAAGATTATGCTTTAACTGTTGATTTCCTGCTTTGGCAGTGGGTTGAACTTGATGACCTTTGAGATCCCTTCCAATTCTATAATTCCATGGTTCTATTAATTCATACATTGCCTCCTCCTAAATATTAAGCACATGTCAGTAATCCTTGGCTGTAACCTGCATCTAAGGTTTGGCCAACTCTACATACTATGGCTCTGCCTTAAACTAAACAAATAAGGTGGCATCCATAGCAGACATGCTTGCTAAAGACAGACATTCCTTCCCTGGAAAAAAAAGTAGTGTACCTTCTTGGTCTCTTATCCAGCTGTTAACGAGGAGCTCCTTTTTTAAAAAAAATTGGCCTTCTTCAGCTTTAAATTTATTTCTTTATTTCTTTATTTATTTCATTTCATTTCATTTCATTTCTATACTGCCCATCTTCCAGCAGGAGCTCTGGGCGGTTTACAACAGGATTAAAATAAACAATACAATAAGGCCACTACTTATATGGCAGGAGATGACTTCCACTTCTGAAGGCAATCATATTTTCATAAATATGACTTGCACTGCATCAGCCCTTCACTTAGAGGATTGTTCTCCATGAAGTACGACACGTAGCCATTTTATTTATCAAATGAGTATAACACATTTTCTGCTCAATGGGTTTTTCGGTTGCTAAAAAACAGCCATTTATGTTTTGCAAGAAGCAGGGGAAACCACTCTGGAAACCAAGAAGGCTCTCGGAAGCAGCCTTAGTCTGTGCAAGCAATGGAAATAACATCCCTCCCCGCCCCCTGTATATCTTTGAATCCTGCTCTGGGCCAAAAGACACTTTGGGAAGGAGGCCGCACTGTCGTAGGGGAAATGTGGTCCTGCAGCAGGACTCGCTCCCCTTCCTCTCCCACCTTGCAGCCATCCTCATATCCTGACATTCACATCAGTGGGTCCTTCAACTCTCTGGAGCAGATTTGGAAGGTGTGAATGAGACTGGAACAGTGAAATGGCTCCTTCCAGTTACCACAGGCAGAAACAGTTCTAGTAGTGCAGGGGTATCCAAACATTTTGCAAGGAGGGCCAAATTTAGCGAGTTGAAAATGTGAGGGGGCCGACCATTCAGCCACATTTGGCCCCCGGGCCGGACTTTGGACAAGTCTCTAGAACATGGAAGGAGGTAGGGAGGCCGCTGCAGCAACGGAGCTGGGGGCGGGTAGGCTTGGCAAGTGACTGGGGGCATGGATAGAGGCAGGGAGGGCAGGCAAACTGTAAAACTGCGAGCTGATATCTCTGGTATGGGGAGGGGCCAGCTGGTGGGGATGCGTGACAGGCTGAGCTGGTGGGGAGAAGAGGCCACGGGCCACTCAAAATTTGAAAACAGGCCGCATTTGGCCCCCGGGCCTGACTTTGGACATGCCTGTAGTAGTGGGAAGAAGTGATTGGATTTCACCTTCTATCATTGTCACATGCTCTTAGGTTGCTTTTAACTTCTCTGAATTCTGTGCATTAATGACTTTTAGAGGCAATTGACAGCCTTGATCTTGAAAACCAAAAGGTTAGGCTTCCACCCTGTTGCTGTACTCAATAATTTTCCTTACTCTGCCCAGTGAACAACAGATATATGATTAATGCCTTCTAACTGACTATGTGTGGTAGCTTTGCCTATTTGGAACCCGCTTCAACCATGGACAAGTCTTGCCTTTCTGTTTTTCCTTGGAGTTTACAGAGTAGCTGGCAAGTAGGAGGTGTTAGCCTGTGGCTCCAAACAATAGTAGCGCAAATGTTTCTGAGATGGGGAGAAGGAAAGATAAATAAAGTTAATCTCTGTGTCCAACCATTGCTTTGCCAGGCATTATTATGTTTTGTGTACTTTGCTTAATCTGAGTTCTCTCTGAATCGAGTACAAACCAGAAGAGTTTGTTAACAAAATCTCCCACCCCCCTGAAGCTATTTTTCATGCTGTACGGTTGACACAACTGACTTTGTTTTACGTTTTCAGGCAGGCAGAAAGATCTTTCTTGACAGTTCCAAGCCTTTCCGCCATAGTTAGTTATAGTTGTAAGTCCATTTTTTTAAAAAAAGTAGCTCTTTAATGTCACATTATTTATTTATTTATTTATTTATTTATTTATTTATTTATTTATTTATTTATTTATTAAATTTATATACCACTCCATCTAGCTGCATGGCTACTTTATTTAAAAGTAGCTGACTAGCAACTTTTTAGTTAGTTAATGGATCAAAAACCTTTGGGTCTTTTTGTTGGGAGAAAGGCAAGATAGAAGATGAGTAAATAAGTGAATAAATGGCAAGTCTCTGGTCTGTGATACATTTCCCCATGAGAGCATACAATCCTATAACTATTAAAGAAACTAAAAAGAATTACAGTTACACTACAAAAGGAATTACATTATTCCTTGTTCTCTTACGTTTCAATAATTGTTACAAAACATGAAACAGTGGTAAGTAATTCATTATTTATAACAGTTACTATCAAAGTCTGATGAAGAGGAGAATTAATTGCTTTGGAAGAGATGCTTAGCTTGATCTCTGATTTGACTCGCTGTACTCAATGTTTGCTATAGTACATGATATGTTGATAACCATCCTCAAGATTAGCATTACTGTTTTTCCGATGATGTTAACAAGATCTTATTTCAGAGCAGGAAGTCAACGAGGATCAATTATGTGTACTGTGGCACGTCCCTTTCAGGAAATACCATTATTAATCTGCAATTCTACCATGGCTTGTTTAAAGGAAATGAGTGTGTTCTGAAACAATGGTTGCTTGCTTTTTTCATGAAAGGCATAAAAGATGCCCCCCCTCCAGGGTCTTCTGTGTGTCTTAAGGCTTCTTTAGGCATAGGCCAGCATAATGCATGTCGTGTGCCGGTGTATGGTATTTCACTGCTTGTTGATTTCACTGGTAGGGTGTACTGGAGTGGAGGTGGGTAGTCTGGACAGATTAACATTGTGGCTGTCAAGAAGGATAGTGCCACTAGCATATGTCTTAAGGCAGGAATCAGAATGGTTTTAAAGCTGAAATTGTAGGTCCGTTGGCTTTGGCCTGGGAGCCTCGCTTAGTGCTTTACACTGCAAACTGCTCCGGGTTCATTGACATTTCCGGTACCCAACAAAGAAAAGATCAGATAGCCTGATCCATGGAGTGCCGTGCTGGTCAGAAGAGATGAACCTGGTCAGATCATCTGCTATTACAGTGTTTAAGGTAGCTTTCTGGGTTCTTGAGTGTAAGTAGTACTCTTGTAGCATCCCCTTGTAATGAAACAGTCCAGGGTGTTTTTGCAGTTGGCTTGGGCTAAACAGGAAGCGACTTCCCTGTCTTCACATTTTTTTGTAGTCACATACTGTTGCCTGGTTAAGAGCAGCATTCATGTGCCAACTCTGAATGTCAGGATATAGCATTCTTGAAAGCCCTCCCAATCTTATCCTGGAGCCCATCCTATGGCATATACAAGAATAGCAAAACCATAGGTATTTGACGGCCTTGATTAAGCAAAGAATGGTGTTTTGATGAACTGCTAAGTTTGCAGGTGGAATACTGTAAATGTTAGGCATTACCTCCTCCACCCCCACACACTCTGAACGCTAACAACATGTCTTGGCAGTGTCCAGGTCACAGAAAATTATTAGAGGCCCTGGATGCTTATATCTTCATGACCAAGATTAAACAATGTAGTGTAGAAACTAGCATATAAGTCCACGCCAACGGGAGAATAATTAGCTCTCTTTTAATGTGCTTCTCTCACCCATTTCTCTCTACTGATGCAACCCTTTTTTAAAAGCAAAGGTTATATGTTTTCCCATAGCGCTTAAAGCACCCTCTGGGCAGTTTATAAGTAATTATGCAGGTTACATGTGCTGGGTTCAATTAGACATTGCTACATTTTCATATGAGTGTTAGGAAATAAAGTTAGTGGGCACGTCATTAAATTTGCTATTTTTGCATATCTTTTAAAATATCTAACAAGAGACAGTTCACACAGCATGTCTTCTAAGATTATAAAAATAATCTTGATATACAGGGAAACCTGAAAACAGAGGTTCCAAACTTTGGGTCCCCATGTTTTCTTGGATTAAACTCCCAGAAAGCCTGGTTGGAGCAGCTAGTGGTGAAGGCGTCCGGGAGTTTTAGTCCAAGACTGGGAACCACTGCCTTAAAAGATTGCTGGGATGAGGCATCTCTTGTTATTGGCTACACATTCCTGGTGAAAAGAAATGTTGCATTATGCTTC
This sequence comes from Phrynocephalus versicolor, assembly GCA_023846285.1. Taxonomy (NCBI): domain Eukaryota; kingdom Metazoa; phylum Chordata; class Lepidosauria; order Squamata; family Agamidae; genus Phrynocephalus; species Phrynocephalus versicolor. The sequence continues at coordinate 14,282,533 of JAHTLZ010000240.1, read as the reverse complement.
AGATTATACAGAAGAGTCTTTTTTCTTCTTCAAACATAATGGAAACTGCATCATCTGTGCTGCTAAGTTAGTTAACATGTGAAACAGCCCAGGAACAAAACATCATAAGAACATAAGAACAGCCTTGCTGGAACAGGCCACAGCCCATCCAGTCCAGCATTCTGTCTCACACAGTGGCTCACCATTTGCTTCAGGGTGTTCCCAAACAGATGTCTTCCCCTGCTTATGATTCCCTGCAAATGGCATTGAGAGATATCCTGCCTATCTCTCCAACCCAGAGGTTGTCCTTAGGCACCCATAATGATAGCCAATTAGCCATTGATACCCTTGTTCTCCATGAACTCATCTGATCTTTTCTTAAAGCTGTCAAGGCTGACAGCTGTCACCACTTCTTCTGCCAGGGAGTTCCACAGGCCAGTGATCCTCTGGGTGAGAAAGCACTTTCTCTTATTTGTTTGAGATCTAGCACCCAAAAGTTTCATGGGGTGGCCCCTAGTTCTAGTGTTTTGTAAAAGGAAAAACAGTTTTTCCTTATTTACTTTGTCCACATTGTGTATGATCAAATCACCTCTTAGGCACTGTCTTTCAGAGAGCATAAAGTTCCTCTAATGCTGTTGTAATCTATCTTGTATCAGTTCTTGCCAGCATAATCAACAGTGAAGGGCAATGGAGGCTACAATTTAAAGAAAATTGGAAGAACACATATTCCCCACCCCTGTCTTATACTGGCAAGGAGTTTTGGAAGCTAATTTTCTTTGTGTTCTTTCTTTCTCTTCCCTCCTCCTTTTTCAGTGCAATATGGTGAATTTTGCATGCACAAGAAATGCCTCAGTGATTCCTGACTCATCACATGCTTTGTTGTTATGTGCAATCAAGTTAGAACTAACTCATTCCATGACATATGATGGGAAACAACCAGATACTGTAAACAAAACAGAAGCATATTTATTTTGGAGAATCTTCAGCTTGGAAGAGCAGTTCTACAGCTGTATGAAGGTTACTTCCATTGGGTCAAAGTTCCGTTCTTTCTGTTTCTGATCTGATTTTGTCACGGTGGTAATGAGACTGTTATGCTTTGCACATTCATCCCAATTAATTGATTTTATTAGTTCCATTTGTAAATAAGCAAGCAGTTTGGTCTAAGTGGCTCAAATTCCAGAAAAATATTCCACCTTTTATTCCATTTCAGTACCAAGATAGGTGACAACATGGAATAAAATACATACAGCTAAGAAGATAGTGCAGTATAGTATTAAAATGTTGTTTTTAAAATTTTCTTATTACAAATAAAAAAGTGCAGCATTCACTATTAAAAGACTCTTACAGTTCTTGTGCCAGTCAGGATACCATTACACTGGATTTGATTTCCAGCCCAAATTACATTTGACATCACAGTCAGTGCTTCACAGGGGGGCTGCATATTGATCCAGGGGTTCACTGTTCATATTATTTCCTTCCTCGGGTCCTATCTCTGCCGATCCTGTCTTCCTTCCTCTAGTCCTGCCTCTGATGTCCTATTTATAGTGATAAATGCAGGAAATAATAATAAGGACCCAAAGTGGCCAGCTGGCCAGGTGGGCGGGGCATAAATATAATAAATAATTATAATAATACAATGATAGGGTGATCTAGCACTAATTTCATATATGCAAGTATTAGGGCCAGTATTGCCCCCCACTTCTGGTCCCCTCATCACATTCTTGTTTGAAAACATTGAGTGTTTGTGGATCATTCTCAACATGAGTAACATGTGAAAATCCACACTTTTCTTGCCCTCCAACGGGGAGAGGAAAGGGTCATATGACTTTCCCATAATTCCTTCATGTCCATCTCTTTCTACATGGCTTGACAGGTCTCCCCTGGGGTCCAGCCTCAAGAAAGTCTCCATCTCTGGCATCTCTTGTGACAACAGCAGTGGGGCTTGTGTCCTCCTTTCTTCCCTTGAGCCTTTTCCTTCTTTTGGGTGACAGCCCTTATGTTCTATAAGGGAGGAGCTCCACCCTGGTCTCTCTCCCTTTGCCTTATCCTTCTCTTTGAATCTTCTTTGCCCTTCTTCCTCCTACCTCTCTCATCTCTCTGTTTCGCCCCAATAGGGTGATATTTTTTTTTAATGAGCCTCTACTCTCCTTTGCCTCTCAGCTTGTTCCTTGGGTACCTTCAGTCCTTCCTACTGCATCACAAAGGAGTCCAGTTTAGGGAGCTGGGAATGTTTAGCCCAGGGATGGCGAACCTTTTTGACACTGAGTGCCCAAACCCGGTGATGGAGATGGTGGCAGTGCCAGGGGGGGCAGGATTGGCGGGGTCGGGGTCGAAGGCAGCAGGGCAACGGGGGTGGCGGGGTCAGGGTCATTGGCAGCAGTGGCAGGGGGGACGGCGGCGGAGGTGGGCGGAGGTGGAGTTGGGGTCAGCAGGGGGCAGAGGTGGCGATGGGGACGGCGTCAGAGGCGTAGGCGTAGGCTGGGTTGGCAGGGGGCGGGGGCAAGGGCAGCGATGGGGATTGCGGCAGAGGCAGGCGGAGGCGGAGTTGGGGTCAGCATGGGGCAGGGGCGGCGATGGGGACGGCGTCGGAGGTGTAGGCGTAGGCTGGGTTGGCAGGGGGCGGGGGCAAGGGCAGCGATGGGGATGGCGGCAGAGGCGGGCAGAGGCGGAGGATGGGTCAGCAGGGGGGCAGGGGCAGCGATGGGGACGGCAGCATAGGCGTAGGCTGGGTTGGCAGGGGGCGGGGTGAGGGCGGTGATGGGGATGGCAGCGGAGCCGGGCGGAGGCGGAGTATGGGCCGGCAGGGGGCGGGGGCGAGGGCAGCGATGGGCATGGCGGCCGTAGGGTCATCCTGGCATGCGACATGCCCCCTGCCCCCCCTACTTCCCCCTCCGCAAATTCCTCATGACTGGTCCAGTGGAGGGGGAAGTGGGGGGGCAGGGAGCCTGTTGCGTGCCAGGCGAAAGCTCTCCGCGTGCCATCCCTGGTTTAGCCTTTCAAAAAGAAGGCTGGGGGGGATATGATAGCTATGTTTAAATATTTGAAAGGATGTCACATTAGAGAGGGGACTGGTTTGTTTTTCATGGCTTCAGAGACTAGGATTTGGGGCAATGGTTTCAAACTGCAGGAAAAGAGAACATTAGGAAGAACTTCGTGACGGTTAGAGCTGTCTGACAGTGGAATATGCTGCCACGGAGGGTGGTGGAGTCTCCTTCTTTGGAAGTTTTAAAGCAGAGGCTGGATGGCCATCTGTTGAGAGTCCTGTGATGGGGGTTCCTGCATGGTGTTGGAATATGGCAAGATCTATATTCAGACTAGGGTTAAGGTCAGCTGAACCTCATTTGGAACTGTAAGGTTGTGAGTTATATATCTCTTTAATTAGTATGGCTCCTACAAAAGGAATAGCTACACCTTGCTCAGAAGCATTGCACGCATACAGCTTTAGCTTTTAGATCTTGCTAGCTGCTGCAGCCTGTTGCTGACTCCATCCCTCTCTCCATGCCAATTGTCAGAGCGAGACAGACTATGCGTGTTTGCCTAATGTTCCTGGGCATTGCCTGAGCTGCCGTTGCCTTATCTAATGTTACTTCATTTGGTATGTTTTGAATGTATGTACTGCTAGTGTTTTGTTATTTTATTAGGAATATCCTGTTTACCCTTTTCCCGGAGAGATTTAGATAAAGTTTATTTTTATATACTTCACTTTTGTCTCAGAGTCTTCAGACTACAGTTTTAACCCCGACACATGGCAGGGGATTGGACTGGATGGCCCTTGAGGTCTCTTCCAACTCTATAATTCTATGATTCTATGATTCTAACTTACTAATCCACTCCCACTGGAGGTTCCAGAGCAACATATCATTTCCAGCCAAACTGAAGCCACACCGAGTAGGGATTGTACTTTTAAAAATTAAATAGATAAACGAATTGGAACGTGGCTGATGCTCGGAGTAGAAGAGGAGGCACAGGTTGTTGCGTATTGTTGGAAATTGATTGGAGCTCGGTTCAGTGTAGGGCAGCTTCCCTGTGGACCAAGCTCAGATGTTCTTTCTGGGGATTGATCTTGGTTATCATCTGCTGGAGAAGGAGAGTTCTAACTTATCCTTCCAAAACCAGCCTTTCCTTAGAGTGCTGTTCATCTCTTTCTCACCAGCATTTTCTTGTCATAGTAGCATTATGTGTGTAAATGATCAAAAGCAATGCTACTAGTCTAAGGGTATTTGTACACGACCCCTAAACTCTGCCGCAAATGGCTGCCAGCTCCGGAGCTTACAATTGTTTCTCCACCAGCTCCAGAGTTTGCAGGAAATTAAGTGCGACCACGCCCACCTAAGCATGTCCCAGCGCACTTTTCAGGTACCTGCTCTTGGAGGGTGAAAATCCCCAGGTCCGGATTTAATCTGGTGAGTGCCAGGCTCTCCTTGCTTCTGTTTGGTTTTTTTTTTGCCTCCCGCCCAAGGGGCGGGAGGCAAAAAAAACAAACAGAAGAGAAGGAATCAGGACGACAACGGGGCTCCGGGCGGCTTCGGAGATGAGCCTGCATTTTTCCCTCTCTTTTTTTCTCCCTCCCCTCATGCAGACAGGAGCAAGGAAGTGCGGAGGGGTGGGGACGCAGGAAGAGCAACAAACCCCCAAGATCTCTGGTCCGAATTTAAGTGGCCAGCGGATCTTAGGGGTAGTGTGAAAAGGCCCTAAGAAAGAGGGCAAAACAGTGGTTGCTCCTCAGGAGGATAAACCATCTAGACTAGTGGTTCCCAACCTTTCTGACCCAAGTGTTCTTGGATTGAAATTCCCAGCAACCTTCATTGCCAACTGTATTGGTGAAGCTGCAGTCCAAGAACACCTTGAGTTACCCAAGGCTTGGAACCGATGGCCTGGGGCCAAGAACAGCATTCTAAGGAGAGAACGGTTTTGAAAGGACAAGTGAGAAGTCTCCTTCTTCAGCAGATCATCTAAAGCAGGCCTGTCCAACAGGTAGACCGTTCAAAAGTAGCCCGCCAGCCATCAATAAAAAAAGTGAGGGGATAAGTTCTCCAACCCTCCCTTCCCCATCCCAAGGACCACCACTGCCCCAGCAAAGTGGGGCAGTTCAAGGGCCATGCATGGTGCATTGAAATCTGTTCGCTCCAGAACAGATTAATTGGTTGTCAATGCGTTCCTATGGGAAACCACTGCTCTACTTACAAGCTTTTACTTATGAACATGTGCTCAGAATGGATAAAAATTGTAACTAGAGGTTTTAGTGTAGTAGCCCTCAGGCACTTTGAGCCGGAAAAAGTTGACCTTTGTCTGTTCAAAGTTGAACAGCCCTGATCTAAAGATAACAATGGCCACCTTTTTGCTTGAAACAGGAGGCATCTGCCTCACCCTTCCTGGGCTTACCTGAGAGAACCTTGACTCACAACCCAACATGCAGGCCTGCTATTTAGAGAGGAACTCTTGCTGGGGGCAGCATAGCATCTGCAAAAGTGAGGCGCCAGGCAGGATTAAAAAGTATGTTGCAATCCTTGATGAAGAATTAGAGACTTCTCTGATGTTATAGAAATTGAAAACATACTTTCCTATTTTATTAGTCAGGCTTTAGAATAGTTTAATTCCCTTTTATTTACATGAAATTAATTATAAGGATTTCTCTAAGTATATATGGTCATCAAAGCAACAGCAACTGAGAGTGTGGATAGGATGCTTCCAGTAACAGCATGTTCGGTGAAAAGTACAGGGATCAAGATCAATATTAGTGGTAGCCTCGTGGCAGAGTGCTTAAACTGCAGTATTGCAGTATTGCCCACAACCCAAGTTTAAACCTTAGTCAGCTTAGGTAGCTAACTCAAGGTTGATTAACATTTCATCCTTCCAAAGTTGGTGAATTGAGTACCCAGCTCACTGGGGTGCAGTGGGGGAGGTGCAATGTGTAGTCTTTATAATTAAATTGTAAAACTCCCAGAGAGTGCTTTAAACCTTATGGGGCACTATATAAGCAGCACACTTTGCTTTTTTGCTTTTAAGTCACTCTTGTTTCATTTACCATGATGAAAAAAATTATCCAGGTTTTTTTTAATTCTTCAGTTAACAATTCATGTGAAATTTTCATTTCCTGCAATAATCTGTTGGCTTGTCTCCATGGTAAATACAGATGCTTCCATGATAAATACACATGTTTTACCCTTCTCTCTTATGGTCATAATAGCCAAAATTAGAGGCATTTTATTGGGACTGGCATAGAACTTTCAAATGTACTGTCTTTGGTCATCTTTTTAATTTTTTACATAAACTATTTTTTCCAAGTAACATAAACGCCTTACATTTTGGTAGGGTTGCACTCTTTAATTGATTAATAGGGAAAATTTTAATTTGTGGAAAATTGAAATGTTTAACTGTCTGCAAATTAGGAGCTTGATTACTTATTTTTTTGAAGACCCTTTGTGCTTATCTTGAAGCTTGCATAGTATGCAAATGTATTTAAATTTAACCCACCCCTTTATAATTGATTGAAAGTATAACTTTTGTCACAATTGTACTTTGCACCTGCCCTGTTCTCTTTTTTTATGAGGACATAGATAAGGAGCACTGGGTTGGACAGATGGTAGGAAGTTGATTGAAGAAGCATTCAGATACCATGGAGATGGGTTTAGTATTGGACTTTGAACAACACACATAATAGTGTCAATGCAACTGCGTCTGTGATAATTACTTTGGTTTACTCTGTTTATAGATGCTGCCATGATGGAATTGAGCCTCACTGAAGTACCTCTTTATGTAAGTTGCCCTACATCAGGTTTCTACTCTCCCAAGTCCTTTCTTTTGTTTTGAATGGGGACGGGTGGAGAGGCGGTCTGAATGAAGCAAGAATTCTGTGCTTTGCTTGACAGAGGGACTTTGAGCCCCTGAGTGCCACTGTCTCTTTGGAGCTGGTCTAGCAGTACTACTGCCTTTTATGTGCTTTTTAGACCAGCTCTCTGAAGTAGTTACGAAATAATTGTGGCATTGTGATATTCGGATTGCTGTGCTTCTCGAAAGACTTAGCTGGCCATGTTTGGAGTGGGACATTAATTGTAGCCGGAAAAACGTAACTCTGTATCTTAGGAGATCGATGTTTCCATGATAAATACACATGTTTTATCCTTCTTTCTCATAACCATATAAGCCCTAATAAGAGACAGTGTATTGGGACTGGCATAGAACTGGTGTAGAACTTTCAAACGTACTGTCCTAGAACGTCTTTTGAATTTGTTTGATCCATTTTCTAGGACAGGAAAATTAAATATATTTATAAGCAGACAACTGGGTGAAACCAGAACTCTTGAATTCTAGATATAGGTTTCCCTTCATGTCAGGACTGTCCCCACCCCCCCACCTGCAACTCCTCCACCTGCTATATTCTAAGCCTAGCCTTTCTCCAACCCAATGCTCTTTTGATGTGTTGGATCCTTGAGCTTACCAATAGTTGTGCTGGTTTGGGGATAATGGAAAATATAGCTCAACACTTCTAGAGATGGTAGATAAGAGAGAGATGTTCTTTAAGAGTCCCACAATTCTTAGGACCAGGTTTTGGAAGGAGCTAAGGAGCTGTAGAACGAAGGTTCTGTTCCTGAAGTTAGGATCTGCTGCATGGACGATTTGCTTCTGAATAAACATACCCTATATAATTGCACACTTTTATTGAGACCTCCATTTTTTAAAAAAAAAATCTCATTTTTTTACATCATGCCTTCCTTACATAATATGTGATTTGGGTAGAGGTGTGGCTTTTAAAATATTTATTTGAAAGTTAAATGACTTTGAAAAGTGTAGGCATCTGATGAATGTGGACAACTTGGCTTTGAATGAACAGGCATACATACACATGCTTATGACTCACAGTTCTGTTAAAACAGCCACACACCATGCCACAGCTTGTCCACAATTGATTTCTAATGCAGAATATAAAGCACTTGGGAGTTCCTTCTGTTAGGGAAATTCCTGCCCTTTTAATATATCATTCATGTAAAACACAATCGGGCCTGTATTTAAATCAGGCATTGAAAGTGGTTCTTTTGTTCCTGTCCTCTGAATAGATTTCTGGCTTGCTCTGTTTGGGTGAAATTCTACACGTGTGAATTTTGAAGACTTCAAAGAGTCATGATATTTGTCCAAGGCCAAGATAATGAAAATTATCTACTTCAGTTTCAGTCCTTTAAAAAAAGAAATGTCATTGGACCTACAGGACCAGGAGAAGATGATACATGTACGACTTCAGTTTTGTTTGGGGGCAGGGGAGGGAGGGAACTGATTAGTTAAAGGATATTGTTCCTGGCAGAAATTGAAGGGCCTATTACAGTACCCGGAGCAAACATAAAAATCTCCCCTGGAATTTAACAAGATGGAAGTCAAAGGAAAGCAGTAGATATTGAAATTGCAGTATTTGTACTGAACTAGATGTGAAGTGGAGAAATGTTAATTTAGCTTCAGCTTTAAACAAATGTTTTTCAAGGTCCCAAGAAACCAGTGGGTGTCAACAATGCACTGGTGTCAGGGTGCTATTAATGAGTTTACTTGTTTTGAGATGAGCAAAGAAGTGGAGAAATATCTGAAGTGTTTTAATAAAAGCCAATCACATAATTATGGAAAACTCACATAACTAACACCACCAACTTTTTATTTTCCTAAGGAGGGGATATAGCCATGCTAATCTGTTGCAGGAAAATCAACAAAAGGTCTACTGGCACTTTAAAAGACTTAACATACAGTGGACCCTTGTATAACAAACAGTTTGTATAACATAAAATTTGTACAACATAAAAAATTCCAAAGATAGGGGAAATTTGCTTAACATAGTTGCCTATGGGGCAAATCTGTACAACATTAAAATGAGATCACTCTGTTTTCCATGAATTCCTATGGGAAATTTGTATAAAGGAAAATTTGCTTAACATAATTTCATTTGGAACAAATTAATTCCTTTATACAAGGTACCACTATATTTTGTTTGACATAAGCTTTCATGTACTATATTTATCAAAATACTCCATACGTGTCATGAATTTGGATGTAATCTAAGAAAGTTTATACCCAATAAAATTTGATAAGTCATCACGGTACCACTAGACTTCAGTTGTTTTCATCACATTTATAGGTGTTCTTACTCTGATCTTATTCGTTCCACTGTGAAGCTGACAATTTTTTTAAAAAATTGGTTTCCAGTAATCATGTGTTTACATTAGACATTATCCCCAGACACCATGGGCATAGAAGTTCCTGAGGGTTTCTATCAAGTCCTGTTTCCTCCCCCACGTCCATGGGTATTCATTAGAGATGGGCACGAATCAAAAAAATGGTGTTTCGTTTGTCGTTTGTCGTTTAGGGGGTCCATTTCGGTTTGTTTCCGTTTTTCGCGAATTTTCACAAAAATTCATTTTCATTTTCGTTTGTTTTGTTACCATTTTGTTACCATTTATTTCAATTTTTGTGATTTTTTTTAGCATTTAAAGCAGTTCAATGTATTGCCGTAACGAAAACGAAACGGACAACAAAATTTCTGGTGTTTCTGTTCGTTTCGTTTCATTTTAGAGACAAAATTTGTTTGTCGGTCCGTTGGTAACGAAACGAAAAAATGAAAACAGAAACAAAAAATTGTTCGTTTCATGCCCATCTCTAGTATTCATTAATACAGGATGCCAAATGGTGCAATAAGACAGTGAATGAAGGGGAAAAATTATGCACTTGCTTTTCTTCCTCAGCCTTCCCCTTGTTCCATCTTCCTGCCTTGGGGCACAATAAATTTGTAGGCCTTCCAGTTCCCCTAACATCCTCCTGTCATGCTGTGTGCATGTGAAGGCGACATGATGGGATGTTGAGAAACACTGGAGTCTTCCATATACAGGTTCTGCATCCATGTTGCACGTGGATTGTGTACAAACTGAATAATGACACATAATGCTCATATGCCGTTCTTTTAACTGTGGCTCAGAAGAAACAACATGCTGAGCCATGATCTATGTTGCAACTGGGTAAAAGATCCAGAAAACCATACAACTAGTTTCCTGCTTTGCTGTCACATTCATGCATGATCCAACAACAAAGAGGATTGCTTTAGAATGGCCGCACCTCCTTCTTTTTCTAGGAAACATAACATGCATTGCAACTCCTTGGAACCTTCCAGAATGGAGACTCGCCTTTTTAATAGTTCAGTTTCATACCCCAAAATCCTCTACACCTATTAGAAAACTGGAAGTAGACTCCACCCATTTTTAATGATATGAGTGGCCCCTGGAGCGTCCTTGGGACAGAAAATTGTCCCAAGGACCCTCCCACAAAGCTCACACTCATTCTTTAGAAATGCCAGGATCTGGGTTCCCACCCTCACAAAGCATTAAATCCACTGGATGATCTGAGGTTAAGTAATCTCTCTCACCCTGAAGTTTCACATAGGTTTTTTTTTTATTGTGAGGATAACTTAATAATAATCATGTGCCATCAAGTCAATTCTGACCTATGGTGAACCTTTTCAGGGTTTCACCATAGTGTTGTTAGTGTTATTTTGTTTCATTTAGTGTTGTTATTTTGTTTTATATTGTACTGTATATTTTAATATATTATTTATGTTTAATGGTTTTATTTGTTTGTTTAATCCTGTAAACTGCCCAGTGACCTTTGTTGCCAGATGGTGCGGTATACAAGTGTAATAAATAAATAAATAAATAAATTTTCTATGTCGAGAGTACTTAGGCCTAGTTGGCCATTACCTTCTGGCGACACACAGGCTGTTTGTACTCTCAGGAGGCACAGTGGGAAATCAAACTTCCAAGCTGTGTCTCCACAGCCATAAACCTACTTCAATGAGCTATCCAACTAGTTGAAGATACAGTAACTTGTGTGTGTGTGTGTGTGTGTGTGTGTGTGTGTGTTGTCGTTACAGTCGTGATCGACCCTTTGTGAATCCATATGGAGTTTTCTTGGCAGGAATACTGGAATGGCTTGCCAGTTCCTCCTCCACCTGGTATTCCCTGGTGGTCTCCCATCCAAATACTAGCCAGAGCCGACCCTGCTTAGCTTCCAAAATCAGGCGAGATCAGATGTGCTTAGGGCATCTAGGCCGTGAAGGCAACTTAGTGGTAAGAAGAACTATATAAGATGCCTTGAGCTCAGGAGAGCAGTGGTTCACAACTATGGGTAACCCAAGCGCTCTTGGACTGCAACTCCCATAAATCCCAATCAGGACAGCAGGTGATAACAGCAGTCCAAGAACATCTGGGTTACTCAAGGTTGGGATCCAGCGAACTAGAGGAAAGAGGTGGTATAAATTCAAAAAAATAAAACAAGTTTAGGGAACCTTCCTGAGGTAAACGACATCCAAAAAGAGAGATCAAAGTCATCCATGCTACCACATGTGAGAAGCATTCAGGTTTTGATGGAGAAGGTTCACAAATGCTTTGCAGTATAATTCCTTTAAGCTTTTTGACCAGGCAAGCATTGCAAGTGCTATGGGCCATATTATCTGGCTCTTACATGCAACTCAGAAATCCTGCTGGGTGAGCCCATGTCCTAAGGCAGAGCTAATCAGAGTCCCAGCCCCAAGCGGCTGTTATGTAAGGTGCCTGTTATGTAATGAAATTGTCTTGAAGTTAGCAATTACCATTTGTTTGCAGATATATTATTACCAGCTTCTAAGCCCTGTCAGGTTTTGAAAGATGGTGGGATCTGGTTGCGGACACCTAAGAGGGAAGTGGGGAGACCTAGAAAGTATATTGTTATATCCTATTAATAAACTTTTGATAATTTTCATAGCAAACTTTATTTTGACATTTAAAATATAGGCAGCAGAAAAGGACAAATGTAATAATATCTCTGATGAATGAGAAAATGGCTAAAATTTATAAAATATAAATTTTATTTATCTAAAGCTGGTTTTAAAGAAATCAGAAGGTACAATGAACGATGGGAATCAGGGCAGTGACATTCCACACTGCACTTCAAAGAAATTTAAGAACATTGTATTGGCTGAAACCCTGTGGTACGTTGCTGATCCAGCAGGCCCATTGAATTTTTAGGGCTTTGGTGAGTCAATGGTTTCATAAGTTCCATGGATTCAGTGGGCCTATTCTTTTTGCCACTTAATATTGGATTTCAGCCACCAAGTCCTTCAAAAGTGTAGCCTCTGCTTGCCAGCATTAAACTTGTTTGCTTGAGGGCTAGTTCAGATGGAAGCAAAGGCACCTGGTTTGGGACTGTTCCTTTTGGAATTTCCCCTCTCTAGCTAGATAATGCTGGTCTCAGTTTGTTGTGATCCGAGCATTTGCCCCTGCCTTCCAGGGGGACTGTAATATGTTACACTGGGCTTTTCCCCGCTTTTTGTTTTGCACGGGGGAACATACTTAGTGCTACCGCTCTTCCTTTGATAGAAAACGGGACTAGCTGAATCATGCTGCTTTACCAAGGAACTTGCCTGTCTGGACAACCCCTCAGATGTTTATTTGTTTTTTTATGTCTTCAATTTATATACCACCGATCTGACACGAAGCCACTCTGGGCAGTTTACAGCATAAAACGGACCATATACAATGGGCAATAACAGAAAAATAATAATAAGACAAGATAAGACATAATAAAAACATAATTAGATCAAACATCATAATATAAAATCAGGAATAAGCAAGATAAGCTAAGAGCAGTCGTAGACAGATTGTGGAGTCAACAGCCAAAAAAAGCACACAAATATTATTCCCTAGAGACTGACGTGGAAGCACACTACTAAGGGGTATTGAGATCCATTTATTATAGAATAAATGGATGCCAAATTGAGTAGAAGAGAATTAGCATTGTTCCTGTTTATTTAAAACATTTTAATCCTGTTTCCCAGAAGGCCTTTCCTGTGGCAATTAAATAAGCAGTATAAAATGGGAGCAGCACCAGTCTTAGAACTGCAGAGCTAGAAAGAATCCTATTTAATGTATGTTGTTGTTGTTGTTGTTGTTGTTGTTGTTGTTGTTGTTGTTGTTGTTAAGCTCTTTAGGGAGCATTGGAAAAAGAGCCTCGTGGTGCAGTGGTTAAGTGCATATTTGTTGTTGTTCAGTCGTTCAGTCGTGTCCGACTCTTCGTGACCCCATGGACCACCAGGCCTTCTTCCACTGCCTCCCGGAGTTTGGTCAAATCCATATTGGTTGCATCAATGACACTGTCCAACCATCTTATTCTCTGCCGTCCTCTTTTCCTTTTGCCTTCAATCTTTCCCAACATCAGTGACTTTTCCAAGGAGTCCTCTCTCCTCATGAGGTGGCCAAAGTACTGGAGCCTCAGCTTCAAAATCTGTCCTTCCAGTGAACTAAATGCATATACTACAGCTAAAACTGTCCTCACAACCTGGGGTTCAATCCCAGGTAGCAGGCTTATGGTTGACTAAGCCTTCCATCCTTCCGAGGTCGGTAAAATGAGTACCCAGCTTGCAGGGTGGGGGGCAATGTGTAGCCTGCATACTGTAATTAAAAAAACTGCATACTGCCCAGAGACTACTTGAAGTGGTGGTATGGGGTGGTATATAAGCAGAACTCTTTGCTTTGCTTTGCTTTGGAAGACTGTTCAGAAAGTTCTGTTGGCCTTTCCAAGCTGTTATATGTGCATAGATTGTACATGCATGAAATAGAGTTTAGCAGGTCCAGTTGATTGGGAAGCTTCTTTATCTCAGTCCCCCAGGACTGCAAGGGATCTCATACCCTGAAACAGGTTTGGACCTCTAGTTCATGAGGTGAATGTGACAGGTTTTTCAAGTAGTGCCAAATGCTTAAGCCAATGCAAGAAGTTCCTTTTATCGAATGTCAACATGCAAACGGCCTGCAAGGACAAAGACACATTTTCACTTCACAATTTCTTGATAAGCAAAACCTTTTCATTTTCCTTCTATAACAGCGCAAACATTAAAACACTTGTTTGATCCCTTGAACTTGGTAGATAACCTTTCCTTTCTTTGAAGGCTAACTCTTTTCTTCTGCCAAGGCATGTTGTTTTTCTAACCTGGAGTTATCAGACTTTACTTAGATCTTAAAAAAATGTAAGTAGAGCAGACCACATCTAAAATATGTAAGGCAGCAGTTAAAATGCCAACTGTTTTCTGCTCTTAAGTGGAATCGCTCTTAAGTCGAGCCGCTCTTAAGTAGAGATACCACTGTACGTTTTGACACCTATTGCCACTCTTTAGCAATCTGTGGATTGTGTTCCTCCCTGCAGGGATGTTGCAAGTTTAGTCTGAGCCCAAGTCTTAGGTACCATGACCAACTCTTTGGTATGCTTGAACACAAGCAATACTTCACTAATGAGTACCGCTGGTGTCTCCGACTTATGCAAATTCCCTAGGGAAATCTTCGTCACTCCACATGTTTTGAACCACAAGTCTCAGAATTCCGACCCTAGATTGCAAATGACAAAGGACTGTGGGAGTTGTGGTTCAAAACATCTGGAGTGCTGAAGGTTTGCCACCACTGCTCTAGGGCCACGCCTTTTCTTTTCCTAGCCCTAGTCTTACTTTACTTTTTGAGAGTACTTCTCCCTCTCCAGGTGTGAAGTGATGATGGTTGTTTCAATATCTGCTCAGGTGTGACATATTCATTTTAATTATTTACTCATGATACTATGTGGGCAACATGACTGGTACATAGCTTGGATTACTCAACAGCCATTCCTGTTCTGCCTTATTTTTCTTCTGAGGTGGCAACTTCTCATTTTGTTAGAAACAGCCAACAGTTCTACTGTTATTGTTGGACTTGTTCACCTGTTCCTTGAGGGGTTTTGAGCAAAGGAACCAGATGCAAAAAGTACCTGGTATTATTATTATTGATAGACTTCAGTGGGCTCCTACTAAATCTGTGCCTTGAAACCCCACTTTCATCACTGGTGGGTTTTGAAATTCCACATAGTATTAATGGCCAGGAAAAACTTTAAATATCACCATCTGGCTCGGCATTGCAAACATTTAATTCTAGACCTGAATTGACCCTGCAGTACAGCAGATAGTGTATTATATCTTTTTTTTCCAAGAAAAAAAAAGCTGGCAGTACATCTCATCAAATATATTACATTCAAAGAAAGCTCTGTTAAATGAGTTTTGAAGTTACTTTGCCCAGAGCTCTGATTCAATTATACCTTAATTATAGCAGAGGTGTGATGTATCAAGAACTGGCTTGGGAGTTGATTGTGAACTCAAAGAAAAGTGGATGTTAAAAATCCAATGTATGTGATCTAGTGCCAGTGCAGCTTCTCTAGCCAAGTTGAATGAAAACCAGGCACTTGCATCTGGAACAAGTGCTGGATGAGACAGCTGGAGAGCTTCCTATTAGTTTATAAAGATTAAGACATGACAAAGTGTGGAGCTATTAAAAAAACTGGGCGGGGAAGGGCATATTGTGGTGATAGAAGCAGAAGGAAACACTGGAGCTATCTTTGCCTCTTTGTTTCCCATGCCTTCTCTTCTAAAAAAATTATGTATGCTTAGTCTTATTTATCCCACATTATTTATATAATGTTTCAAATGTAATTCAGCAGTTGTGGCAACATTCCCTTTTTTTAGAAAGAGAGAAGAGAGAGAGAGACAGACAGACAGACAGACAGACGGAGTGACATAGTAAAACTAGCATAATACATATAAAACCACTATTTAGAGATGGGCGTTTGTTTTGGAAGGGGACTGGTGCTCGGAACCCAGTTCCACCCTCCGGAACAAAATCGACCACTGTCTTATCTTGCTGTAGCTTGCACTGGGTGAAAATCCAACCAGGAAGCAGCCTCTGATGCATCATCTTTCCCTCTCCCTGGCGCTGGCCAGTCAGGAGCTGTGCAAGGACATGCATCATCCCGCCTCCCTGTCTGATGATGCATCATTGATAGTATATATGGCATCTCCCTGTTTATTTATTTGTTTATTTGTTTATTTTACAAAAACGCAGATACCTGACATGAAGGCTTTGTTCTTCCCTTCCCCCCACATCAGAGTGACATTTAGGGGAAATACATAAAACAACTCTTTTGTTCCAGGTCAGTTTTCCTCTTTTACCAACGTTAGTATTCATTATACAGGAATGTTTCAATAACTGCATAATTTTAGTCATAACATCTGCGACAGATCTTGAATCCGTCTTGGCTTTCTCTGGCTTTGCAGAGAAAATTCCTGTCAGCTCCCCCCCCCGACCCCTGAAACAGACTACGAAATTTATGTTTACATTCAGTTCTTTTCTAGATCAGGCTATAACGGCCTAAAGAAAGGGGACTGGAATTGTTTTTTTCTTTCAACCTTGACATTTAAAAGCAAGAATGTGTTGGAAGTAGTTTTTAATGAAAAGGGTTTGTGATGGATGGCTTGATTCCCCCCCCCCCATATTGTGACCCACTTTGGGTCCTACAGTGGAAGAGGGGTGGGGTATAAACAAATAAGATGGACTGATAAACAAATGAGGAAATAAAAAATGAGTGTTTTTTTTGATATCTTTGAACATCCTTGGGTTCCCTCACCAAAAGCTTTTGACATTTTCCCTCGTCTAGTCCCACAGGTTTCCATGCGACAAAGAGGACTGTCTTTCAAGAAAATCTGGTCTAAACTCTTGAGCTATTGGATGTAATCCTACAGTTCTTAGGATGGCAGCCCATCTTTCAGAGGTGCAGGTCTTCTATGTGAAATGGAGATCACGTGCTCACTCCTAAGCCTGAGAATGGTTATCTCACGTTCTCAACTACAACTAGACAAAAAGGATTCAAAGAGCTGTGACAGGAAGTAGATTCCAGCCAAAGACAGGTTCTAAATTAACACAGATGTCATTAGCTACTGCCTCTGGGCCAGGAACATTCATCTGTTCTAATTATGAAAGTCATTTATTACTAACCTTTGGAACGCAGATACCTGCATTTATGAACTTCCTGCAGGGATGTCTATAATCTGATATATGGGGAATTTCAATATAAATGGTCTTTAATGTTTGCCTTCTGATTTCTCACATGATTAATGCTGGTTGGAAAACATTTGAAATATGATGCAGCCATTGTTAGCTTTACTCTCTATAAATCTATCCAGCTTCCTTCTCAAGTTTTCTGTGTTGGTGGTTGTTATTCTACCTTGAGGAAGTCATTCCCTAGTTTTCTTCTGTGAGGCCATGAAAATGGTGTGTGTGGTGTGGTGGTGGTGGTGTGGGTGTAGACCTTTGGCCACTCATGTTATCTCAAATCTGATGCATGCCACCAAGTTGTGAGGATAAAAAGTGGGGGGACAACCACGTATGTCATCTTTAGCTCTTTAGAGAATGGGTTAGGTGTAACTGAAACAAAAATATATGAATAACAAATAAAATGTTTAGCAGATCACTCAGGACTGTCGCCATGTTTAGAGCTTGCCTGAGTCAAAGTTACGTGATCTGTTAAAAATTAAAAAGGATGGCCAAATCTAGCAGAATATGCATGATTCTGCTTGTAATGCCAGTCAGGAGAGGGAAATAAAGGGAGCCCCAAAGTGGATATCAGACCTGGGCTTGATGAGAGCTTATATAGCTTTTCAGGCATGCTAGTAGATGTCAGTTCTTGAGGTAAAACGAGAATACTAGGATCAACTTGGCAGCTATGAATTCACTCTGGGGTTTTAGTGAGCTACTGATCTGAGGTGTGCAGAATGTGGGTCACACAGGATTGGGTGATTGAAAGAGTCTGTTCTCTCCTAAAGATATTCTCTAGGGCATCCCCACCACCAGCACTATTGTTGAGCTTCCTCTCATTTATTTTGAAATCTCTGTTTTGAATTTCAAGATATAAATTAAACTGCACAAACATTTTTCTACATGCAGTAAAAACATCTCCATTTTGCTCTCTGGCCATTGTCTTCAAAGACATAGGAGTGGTTGATAAGCACTTTATTCAATTGCAATTCAAATAAAATAAAATAAATTAGGGAAGTACATTAGGCCCTTGTATTGAGTTGTTTTTCTCTCCTTCGCTGCGCATCTGAACATGGTAAAGAGGTTTGAGTGTCAGTGAAGCTGAGTGCAAAGCATTCCAGAGGCCAGATTCCATTATGATCTTATGCTTCTAGCAGGGTCACCCAAGGTGAAATGGTCACAGCAGAGACACCAGAGTACTGTAAAATATATTCACCCTCTTCAAGGGTAATGACTGCATCAGAAGAGAATTGATAGTTCCAATAGTGATGGAGACTGTAGCTACTAGATAGCAGTGGTAGATGAAGATAACACTGGCAGAGAAGGAAATGGTAGTGACACTCAATCTAACATTTGTGAGGACTGTGCAGAAGTGAGACAGTCCAAAATGAAACAAGAAATAGTGCTTCAAGAAGAGACTGCCTCATCACAAAACAGTCAGCAACTGGGGAAGAGCAGAGGAGAATTACAAATAGCTCTATTGATAATGAAACAAATAGATTAAAGGAGAAAGGATGTCAGGCAGCTGATGTGCACAGACATGAAAGGTAAGAAGGTGCTGCACAGCACATACAATTAGAACATGCAATGTGAGAAGTATGAATCATATAGAGGCTATAATATAAGGTCTGACTGAACAGTAGCCATCTTTCAAGTCTATGCTACAACTAGCAGGGCTGAAGAAGATGGAATTGAATGCTTTTATATAAATATCCAAACAGATCACATTTTGGAGATCATTCATTTATAGGATTGCCATACATCAGATGCAACTAGACAGTAGATAACAACAAATTTAGGTTTTTTGCTGTTTTGTTTTCACTCTATCCTTTACTGCCGCATTTCTGGCAGTGCTTCTGATGCAATGTTTATTTCTAAAAGCAAAATGTTTGAAGTGGACACATGCATTTATTTCATCACTCATTAAGTGGAAAAATACACTCAAGGCAATTTACAGGAACTCATAGCTAAAAACAGCAGACCAAAAACAAAAGCAAACTTTGTTTGCAGCAATATTGAAAAGTATAGATTTTGTCAGTGTTTTGTACCCCTGTAAAATGCATATCATGCTTTTAGGCAGTGCCCTATTTCTATTCTCTGCTGATGTTTGGGGACAAATCTGCTAAGGTGCCTGAGCAGGGGGTTGGACTAGATGGCCCTTGAGGTCTCTTCCAACTCTATGATTCTATGATTCTATGACTATACACAGAGCACAGAACCAATTCATTAATTACTTTAGGAAAGTAACGTAGTGCCACTATTTATTCCTTGGTATTAAACATGTAATCCACTACAATACACACTAAGTTGTTTTTGAGTTACCTCCCCCCCCCCCCTTTACTGGACCTATGGATGCATATATGTTTGTACCAGTATCTCATGTTCCTCTTTCTAGAAAATGGCAACACTGTGGCCAGGGTATGGAACATTATTTATTATTATTTGGAAAAACCTTGTGTATTGATTTTAGAAAATAAAGTGGTATGATTGTTTATTGTTTGTGTTACTCTTTCATCTTTCCTGCCTGCCTGCCTGCCTGTAGCTTAGCTTTTCCAAACTGGTTCATTTGCACTGACACCTCCACTACCTATAACAAGAGCTTGAACATAAACATAACATTCTATTGGTAAAATTCCTTTTTAGCTACTGCAGTCTGGTATTCTTTTATTTCATTTATTTGTTTTCTCTCTTCTGTTCTCTTTCTTTCTTTCTTTCTTTCCTTTCCTTTCCTGTACATCAGTGCACTAAGAAGCCCTCTCAGAGATCACGAAAACGTTAACCTGGATATGACCCTTCATTGCTATTGCCCCAGTTTGTAGAGATTGTCAGTCAGTATTTCCTGAGTTTAGTCTGAGTCATTATCAATTAATTCACCTGCATCCTGTTCCTCCATCATACCCAGATAGAAAACAAACATTGAGATTACAAGACCTAATTTGGATAAAGAGGAAAGATAAAATAACATGTTGCCAGCGTAGTGATAGAAACTCACTCTACGTTTTTGGCACTTTTTCATGTCCTTGCGCTCTAAGTATGGAGTGTAAGATGTTTTTGGCTGCCACTGACCTCTATTTCTGCACCTGAGTGTTAATTACAGAATGCAGTTCTACTACTACTACTACTACTACTACTACTACTACTACTACTACTACTACTACTACTACTACTACTACTACTACTACTACTACTAAGCATAGTTTCTGGAATTCTTTCTTCATTGCCTAAATTCATTTGCAAGATAGCATGCCCATTCTTAGAGCAATTATGAAATTGTGCATTTATACCTCATAATTATTGGGGGAGATGAGAAGGAGGTAGTTTAGACTTGTATGAGCTGAGTTCAGAGAGTACTGCTTGACATATATAGCAATATATGGTCCAGCTGGCATTGGAAACAGCTCTGAGTAATTGCTAGGTTTTATATTCTGTGTAAATAGGGGTTTAGTCATCATTATTTTGGCTTTTTTGTGTTGTCCCAGCAGCCATAAATAGAAACTGAAATCTAAGCACAATTGTAGTTTGTACAAATTCTCCAGCATTCCACATTAATTGTGCCACAACCTGATTTCATGGTTTAATAGCAGTCTAGCTTTTTCTCTCCAAGAATGCCCATCCCCCCACATACTTTTGTCTCCTTCTAGCCCAATGAAAACACCTAAACAATTGGCTTGCTATTATGTGACATTTCAGTTGGTCTGAATACAAAGATCCTCCTATGGTTTCTGGACCTCTAACAAGATTGACCGGCATCCCTCATGCGCCCATGATGCCATGTTGGTGTGTTCATTTCTCTGTTTTGTGATAGATCTGTAGCCTGTCAGGATTAGGATGCCCCCTGCTCTTTTGCCTGAACAGGTGGTCACCAACATGAGACCCACCTTATGAAATACATATTATATTGCCTTCTCTTAGGGCACAGGTGGACATGTACTGGCTTGCGTTTGCATTCTATGTATCCCATGGCCACGTTTGGCAGTGCCACTCCTTCAGCCTCTGTGTGTGTGTGTAAGAACCGCTCCCTCTC
Organism: Phrynocephalus versicolor; assembly: GCA_023846285.1. NCBI lineage: Eukaryota > Metazoa > Chordata > Lepidosauria > Squamata > Agamidae > Phrynocephalus > Phrynocephalus versicolor. The sequence continues at coordinate 14,261,653 of JAHTLZ010000240.1, read as the reverse complement.
CCCCACTTCACAAGCACAGGATTCAGCTGGAATTGCACTTTCGGAGGGTACACAAAGGGGCTCTGCTGCTGAGGGTGCATGCACGACAATATGCAGGAATCCATTCTTTCACATACACACTGTTCACTGTTGTAGTTTTGTGAGAGGTAGCCATGTTAGTCTGTGCAACAATTCCAGGCAAAAATCAAAACAAAACAAAGTAAAAGACAAAAACATGTAGCACATTAAAGACTAACTATTATATTTTATGTAAGCTTCTGTGGACACGCCCACTTCTTCAGACATATAGCAGTGGAATGAGGTGAACAATTAATATACAATAATTAATTGTACAGATTAGAATTGTTACAGAAACACTGTTCACTGGTTTTCTGTCTCACACAAAGCCACGTATGGTACATATGTAAATGAATTGGAAGTAATAGGTGTGCAAGAGGGAGATATGGTGTGAAATGGTAATATTCACAAGTCACAACCTTGATCTCTGCCTTTGTCTCTTGCTCCTAAGATCACTGCACTCCCAGATTCATTCTGTCTAGAGATTTCTTTAAAAAGAGAGATAAAATATATGGTCGGGATTATCCCAAGAAGTAAGAATGTGAAACCCCTCTAGTTCTGTCCAGGGCTGGTCTGTGGCCTCTGATAGATTATTTGTGCTCCTCTCCCAAGCCAGATGATATTAAAGTGTTATTCTGAACTGGGAAAGTCTTGTCTACTCTTGACACAATTTGTGTATCAAGCTGCTTGGTCATGGTCAGGACAATTCTCTCTGATGCTTCTTAGGTAACTGTAGCAACTAGCAACTCTTAATGATGCAAACGGTTCTTTACTTAAAGGAAACAAAGCTCCATTTGAATTTCCTCTCTCAATGTGTCCGATATTCTGTCATTGTTTTCTGATTGCAACTGCAAACAAGCAAAAAGCCTTTTCAGTGTTGTAAGGCAGACTTGTCTTGGTTTGTTACTTTTAGTTGCTTATGAAATGAGGGGCTTGATATTTCCCAGAACTAATTTAAGTTTGTCACTGTCAAAGTAGCAAACTGTTATGCTTCTAACAAAATATTTAAAGTAACATGACATTATTTGGAATAATTCTTATAGATTTGATATTTTAAAGGATTAAAGTCAACAAGGCTTATAATTGATTGCTAGATGAATTTATTAAGGTCACCTGATTATTTACATATGGTTAATATTTTTAAGTTCTGCATTCAACTGCAAGAGCAATCTAGATGCAATTGTTTATGCAACATGGGCACAGTCTGGTTGACTAGGTGGTTTGATTTATGAGTAGGATGATCTCAATCATGGCCAATAAGCATTCTCTCGAGAGCATAGACAATTAATTTATTAAACCATAACTTTGAAAAGTAATTTTGACATGCTGCTCATTAGACAAATACATTTTATTAGCTGTTTTAAAAATGAAACATTATCCATTTGTTGCATACTAGGGATGGGCACGAAACAAAAATATTATGGTTCATTTTATTTCGTTTCCTCCCCCCACATTTTTCCATTTTGTTTTATACATTTCTTTTTTTAAAATGTACGAAACGAACCATGGGGGTGGGTGGGGGTAGAAAGTGGCAGAGGGAGAAAAAGTTTTTTTAAAAGCCTGGGGCTTTTTTTAAAAAAAACCTTTCCCCCCTCTCCCAAGCCGTGCCTGCCAGGTGATAGGCGCTGGGGTACTGCAGCGCCGATCAGCTGGCAGGTGGGGCTGGGGGGGGGGTTAAAGCCCAGAGTTTTTTAAAAAAAACAACCCTTTCTCCTCGTCAAGCGGCTTACAGACAAAATGAAATAGTTTGTTTCAACAACAACAACAACAAAAGCCATTTCATTTAGTCTGTAACAACATGCTGCTTCCTTGTGTTATTTTGTTTCATTTCATTTTGTTACGTAACGATACGACGAAACAGCATTTCATTTTGTGCCCATCCTTATTACATACCTCTCCAAAGCACTAGTTGCAGGCCATGGTATTATTTATAACTCATATTTCCAACTTCTAGATACCTCCTTGTACAATACATGTTGCCTCTTCTTGGGTGCTTCTGGATTCTGATGGTTTTGGGTTCTGCATGTAACTTTCTCATACCTTCCCACATTTATTTTTGAAATCCTTTTTTCCTTTCCGCAGGAATATCATAAAGGGGAACAAAGTGGAATAACAATCCAGTGTGCTTTGTATGCTAGTGCAGGCTTGTTAAGTTATTAGTGTTCTCTGTCTCAAGTTCATCTTTCTTTGTAGTCTATCTATCTATCTATCTATCTATCTATCTATCTATCTATCTATCT
>JAHTLZ010000240.1:14231085-14259346 GCA_023846285.1 Phrynocephalus versicolor | reverse complement strand
TCTATCTATCTATCTATCTATCTATCTATCTATCTATCTATCTATCTATCTATCTATCTATCTATCTATCTATCTATCTATCTATCTATCTATCTATCTATCTATTTACAAAAAAATTAGCCGTTCCACTATCAAGAGGTCTCTGGGTGGCAATAAGCGGCTAGCTGTCAGGAGCGATACAATGTCAGAAGAAAAAACAAAATTCAACTACGTGCTATGACTCAACAAAGTTGCATTCATTTTTTAGGGGCAAGTCATGGTGTATGGAAAATTTGACAAAGTTCTTCCAGAGGATGCCGAATTTTACTTTGTGTACAATGGCTCCACACAGAGGCATATGGTTTTTGCCAAATACGTTACTGATAACACTTTACAATCTGTCATTCCAGGTGAGTGTCATGACCACACTAATACTGCCAGTCCACTATAAGCATTTGCTCAACTTCCTGTGGACTCATAATACCTATGTATACTGTCAGCTGCTGTTGTGTGTATACTGGACAAGGCTGAAGTGGGTGTCAGGTGAATCAAACTGGGACAAAATGCCTTACTTGCCAGTTTTATTATTATTTTACAATTCCAGAGCTGCCAGCTGTGTTTTCGTTTTGCTTTGCTTCAGTGCAGAATTTGTTTCTGTGGACCCAGTAGTGTATTATTCTCTGCTGATCTGAACCCTTCAGGGGTGTGTGTCATTTGATGAGAGTTCCATATTGGCATTTGTCTGCCAGTCTTTCCTCACCACTCCATGCCCATCAATGGTGAAAATAAGAAAGGGAGAAGAGGATGAAGTAGGTGGGGAGAGGGCAGAGAAGACAGGCAACAGGGGAGGGGCAAAAGAGAGGCTGACAAATTGGAATAAGTTCAGAGGAGGCCAGCAAGGATGACCAGGGGGCTGGAAGCCAAGCCCTATAACAGTGATGGCAAACCATTTAGAGACCGAGTGCCCAAACCGCGAATCAGAATCCACTAATGTTTCTCAAAGTGCCAATACAGCAATTTAACCTGAATGCAGGTGGCTGTGAAGGGGCAATGTCAGGTGCCCACAGAAAGGGTTCCAAGGGCCACCTTGGGCACCCATGCCATAGGTTCACAGACACTGCCCTATAAGGAAAGACTGAAAGACCTTTGTATGTTTAGCCTAGAAAAGAAGACCGAGGGGCAATGTGATAGCACTTCTCAAATATTTGAAGGCCTGTTATACAGAAGAGGGACAGGATCTGTTCTCGATCATCCCAGAGCCCAGGACATGCAATAATGGGTTCAAGTTAAGGGAATCCAGCTTTCAGCTGAATACCAGGAAAAACCTTCTAATTGTTAGAGCAGTATGGGAATGGAATACTACTATGGAACCAATTACCTCAGGAGGTGGTGAATGCTTAGACACTGGAGGCATTCAAGACAACCACCTGGCAGATATCCTTTGATTTGTATTCCCCCATGTAGCTGGGGAGGGGTTAGGGTTAGGGACTTGATGGCCTCATAAGCCCCTCCCAACTTCTCTATTCTGTGATTCTATGATCTGTGCTGGGTCTAGAGATGTAAAGTTTCCAAAAACACTGGGGGAAAAACAGGGAGTGGAAATTCACTGCTCCCTCGCATCTTTCTGTTTTTCCAAAGTTTCCACCCCTATAGCTTTAAAGTTTCCAGAAAGGCTACATCTCTAGCTGGGGCTGACATGTCACGAAGCCATTCTGGACATGTGAGGGCAGGTAGTGCCGGAACCAAGTACCTCCCAATCCATCCTCCCCATGGACTGGTGCCAGTGGTGGGAAGATCTGTTCAAAGGTGCAACAAAAACAGGAGATCAAACCCAGAAAAAAAAAACAGAAAAACACCCTGTTGTGTGGATGATCCCAATGTTGTCGCTTCCCTAGCGCAGTGTGCTTATTTTTCTGGAGACAGTCAGCCAATCCCATTACTTAAAGGGTTCCTGGAGCTTGAAAGATGGTGAGGCTGGGCTTCATTTGATTGAGATCTACAAAATAATGCAGGGCATGAGTAAAGTGGATAGATGGATACTCTTTTCCCTCTCACAAAATACCAGAACTAGGGGAGATACACTCAAACTGAGGGTTGGGAGAGTGAGAACAGACAAAATAATTTTTTTTTTACCCAGCCTGTTGTTAGTCTGTGGAACTCCCTGCCATAGGATTGGTTATGGCATCTGGCCTGGATGCCTTCAAAAGGGGATTGGACAGATTCCTGGAGAAAAAGTCCACTACAGGTCACAAACCATGATGGAGATGTGTAATCTCCAAGCTTAAAACTGGGGTACTTCAAGGACCAAGTGTAGGGGAGTGGTATCAGGAGACAGATATCTAGTCTTGTGCACTCCCAGACACATCTGGTGGGGCCACTGTGAGATACAGGAAGCTAGACTAGATGGGCCTTTGGCCTGATCCAGCATGGCTCTTCTTATGTTCTTAGATGCAGGAGCCTCTGGACATGATTGGGCTTCCCATTGGCACGGCCTCTCTTGTTCCCACACAAATCTGGATGTTCATGCAGAGCTCTTCCTTGTGTTAAGAAAAAACTGCTCATGTTCAAGTCTGTCCAATATTGAATTCAGGAGAGGGTGCTGTGGGAGCTGCAGAATGGGCTATGGGGCCCATGCATGTGCCTTGCTTGCCTCAAGTGTAAAGCGTAATCCTTTCTTGCCCCCGTTCAGCTCACGGAATACAAGAGGATGTTTCGGTCTCAGTATTCATGTACACAAAGGAAGACGTATTGGTAGCTCTGGGCTCCTCATCCGTCACCTACAAGCAGGACACAGCTGGTGAATTAGCATGGCTTCTGGCAAGCCAAGTGGATTGCCTCACTTCTTCCAGTCACCATATGATTCTCAGTAGGCTGGGTTTAACAGCTGAAGATTTTCAGTCGTTGGATTGTGGTGTTATGTTAGCACTGGCCCATGGGGAGATACCCCCAACTTGGAACATCACTGGGAATTGTTCAGACGATGGTAAGAGTTCCTGTTTGCTTTACCCTAATTGTTGTTCCTTCTTAACCATAGCCTGCTTGCTTTGTGTAAGCAGTAATGCATTCAATAACTGATTTGGGACAGCAGCACTACAGGAAGGTGTGACACTGTGCTTCAGAGCTTGGGAAAGTTACTTTCTTGAACAACCCTACCCAGTATCTCCCTCCCCCTTAGTTAGCATAGTCAGTGGCGGTGTATAGGTTGGAGGATGCTCAGGGCTGTAATCCAAAAAAGAAACTTTCCCACAATCTACCTTCTTTCAAGAGGTGTGCTACTTTTGAGCTTCCTTCCCTTGCCGCTTTTCTGTTGATCAAGGACTGCATATAGTGTATCTCTTATGAAGGGAACCTCCAGCAGTTGGGTTGGGGTGGTGGTGGCAAAATGTCCATTCTTGGTCAAGGCTTCACTACACTGTAAAAATGCCACACTTTATATCTTGGTTAAAACGGAAGCATTTTGTATTCACTACGTGATGTAAAGCTGAACACCCCCACCATTCCTAAACCTTTTCCTTAAGAAAGCATTTGCCTTTTGTCTGTTGCCCCTGGAGGCCACATCCACCAGCCAGCCTTCTGTCCCTTCTTCTCTGTGCTAGGCTGACATGCCTGCCATTGTATCATCTGTCAAAAAGGACAAAAAAGAGAGTAGAATCTGAAGGACAGATGAAGGAGAGGGTGGGAGGCTGTGGACCTGAGAACTGCAGCAATTGGACTGTAGATTCTTGCAGTGCACCGCTGTGCCTCATGCATGTGCAATGGGCTTTGGGGAAGAAGGGTCCTACATGTTATTTAACTGTATTATTTATTGTATTGTCTATATCTTAACTTTTGCAAACCACCCAGAGTGACCATTGGTCAGATGGCTTGGTATAAAAAATCAATCAATCAATCAATCAGTCAATCAAACAAACAAACAAACAAACAAACAAACAAACAAATCAATGACTTTTAGCTGCAGAAGCTGTTTGGGGGAGAACTATGGGAAACACACACACACACACACATACACACGCACGCACACACGCACACACACACACACACACGTTCCTCCTGCCCCTTGGGCTCTTGAGGGACAGGCTGATTGGCCTTGTCTGAATTCTGAACTTATTGCCTGCAAAGCATCTTTGAAAACAAGGATGGATTACTGCCGGTGGCCTGCTCATGCATTACACCATGTGTTTCCTTGTGGGGACCTAGCATTGGAGATGTCCATTTTCTTCTCCACCTTGCTTCTCTCCTTCTGGAAGTCAGATGGCATCATGACTTTGGCTGTGAAGGCTTTGGAACATTTTGTCTTTGTTTTTGGCAGCTCTGAACAATGATTTTGTGTGGCATCCCAACCTGTCTTCCAGGTTTCACAGCCAATAACTTTGTCATTTTCCTGCCCGTCTTTGTCTCTTTATTCTACTCTGAATCAAAAGCTGCAACAATCCACCGTTCATTTCTCAGACATAGCTTTCTGGATTTAGTGTTTTACATTTTCTCAGTCTTTATTCATTTGCTATAGTACTTCTTCAGGGGGTAAATTATACTCGTTTGAAAATATACAAGCTGAACACAGAACAGAAGGAAGTTATCTATCCAGGCTTTTGAGTTTTTGAAGCAACATTGACAACCTGAAATTAAAGCAGTGTGTTTCCTGGATCCCTTCAGGCTCCTTCTGACAACTGGTTATAAAATACTTCTCTCTCTTATTGGCTGAACATGCATTCCAACTACAAAATCTCTCCCCCCCCCATGCCCTGAAAAGAACTAAGCGCATGCTGTGTGGCATAGAAGGTAACCATAAGCTACTGATGTCAGTTAAAGAAATGCTTTATAATAATCAAAAGCTGATGGTATACATTAGCAAGGGATAAAACTTTGTACAAATAATATTAATGGTTTCCTTTATACAGTCTTTTGCAACATGTTGTCCTTTTGGCTGGATAACACCTTCCTTGTGGTTAAATGGTACATGCTCGGGCAACGTTTGTGCAAAGATGGCCAACATATATTTACTGAATAACAAAGGTCCTTTCCATGCCTGCACGAATTAGCCTTCAGAAATGAAATGAAACCTGCTAAACGGCCAGCTTGGTATCTCACTGCTTCAATATGAAAACTGCATTTCACATAAAGCAGGGGTGTCCAAAGTCAGGTCCGTGGGCCAAATGTGGCCCGTTTTCAAATTTTGAGTGGCCCGCTGCTTCTTTTCCCCACTGGCTCAGCTTGTCATGCATCCCTGCCAGGTGGCCCCTCCCCATACTGGATGGAGATGCCAGCTTGCAGATTTACGGTTTGCCTGCCCTCCTTGCTTCTGTCCATCCCCTCAACCACCTGTCCAGCTTACCTGCCCCTGGCTCCATTGCTGCAGCGTCCTCCCCGCCTCCTTGCATGTCCTAGAGGTTTGCCAAAAATCTGGCCCAGGGGCCAAATGCGGCTGGATGGTCGGCCCACACACATTTTCAACTCACCCAATCTGGCCCTCCTTGCAAAAAGTTTGGACACCCCTGACATAAAGAGATTAAGTTGTACCAGGAGCTTCACAAAACCTTAGCAATTTTCTTCCGTAATCTGCCTCCTTTTAGAAATGAAAATATGCACAAAACTTTGTTTCCTTATTAGTAGATTTAGTTTCATTTGTAAATAATGCTAATCAACAACTGATGAAACGTTTTAGCCTTCAAACAAAATGAAGATGATGGTAACAAAATATCTCCACCATGATTCCTAGCAGACGAAGCTTTTTGATTAAAAAATTGTTATTACATAAACAAAAGGAGACATCTATTGTCTTGAGAGGATCAAAAGAATGTAGTAGTACAGGAGTGTTGGCCAACGAACAGCTTGTTTACTAAATACTATTCCCAATGGCCTTGTGCTGATAGTTTTAACTCTTTTATGTATGATTTACATTGAATCATGTTGTGACAAAGGCATGGAAAGTAAATGATTACCAAACTTCAATAAATAAGATTATTTTTTCTTTTGTATTAGATAAAATAGAACTAAAGCTGCAGCACATAAAGAAATGAAAGTTCTGTGCTTGTGGAAATACAAACATCTTTTGTTCTCCATGTGCTAGACTGCTATTTCTATCACCTAGGGAATGCAAGACAGGCCTAAAATGCCTTAAGAGCTTGAAAGTTGATGACAAAATCTAACTCAGTGCATGGTTACATTAATACATGTAATTGGGTGAGGGACTGGAGTTTTAAAATTCAGTTAAAAGTCACATGGTAGCCATGTGATTGTCATCTCAGTGTGAGAGTCCTCTTGGGAAAACTTTTAATCTGTTTTTAAGCTGTGTGTTATATTGGCCGGAGAGGCTGCACAACCTCTTAGAATAATTGGATTTGAGGTTTTGTCAGTGGCTGCCTCTTGTAGCCATTAGCTGCTGCTGCTGCTGCTGTTTAGTTATTTTTACTATTTTTTAAATTTCTTGCAATCTGGTATAGTGCTAGAACAAAATGACGAATGGGAAAAAACTTAAAACAGAGTTTCCCTGAAGCCCAAGACACATGCACTGAGAGAGATGGACAGACAAGCACATGCACAGAGAGGATGGAGAAGGAGAATATGACACCGACTAGAAGCATTATTGAGTAGGCTTGTGAACCAAGAGGACACAAATTGAATGGAGAAGGAAGGAGAGCACAGAAGGTATATCAGTGAGTTGCAAAGCCCAGACACACAATTTAAGCCAACAGAGGCACTCATATATGTCAGAGTGATTCAGAATAAACAGATGTAGCCTCAGAGTTCTGCGTTTCTGACAGAAGAGTAAAATACCTCACTGCTGATCAAAATAACATGATAGGGTGCTGCATAGGTGTCTTAGACTGTGACTCTCATCATCTCCAAATACGTTGGGTGAATGTATTCTAGCATATGTGGAAGATGCCGTGATGGAGGGAAATTGGTCAACAAAGGCTAATAGGAGCCTTTAGATGCTATCAGCAGCTTTTGGAATTTATTTTAATTATTTTTACATTTATGAACATTACATTATTTTAAGGTAAAATGTGATTTTTCATTCTTGATAGCTCCTTTAGATCTTCTGAAATTTCTTTATTGGTCCTTGGGTATGATGTGAATAATAATATATAACTAAGGCCTCTTCCTCCCTCTTTCAATGCCTTGTTATAACTCTTGCGTTCGAATTGGTTTGTAAATCAGAGTTTTGGAAAGTTACTTTTTCTGGGTTACAGTCTCCAGCATTCCACAAAAATCATGGTCCCACAACCAGGTTGTTCACTGGTTTTGCTTCTCCAGAAAATGCCAAGCTGAAGGCCATTTTTCAATATGATGGCATCCAGATGTGTGGCATTATAATTCCCATCTTTTCTCTGTTGGGATTTCTAATCTAATATGTCTGACAAAAAGCAGGTTGACGGAGGCTGATTTAGTGGATAGTAAGCCAAGCCATTTCTGTGGTGGCATGCGACCAGAGGATCAATCTGGCTTCTGGTAGTTTTAATAAGAAGTGCCAGACATCATCAAAACAGCCCTGTTCTTTCTGGCTGCTTTCTTGTACAATAGTCTGTTCTTTGGTAAATCTTTTGACTGCCTCTTTTTCCCCCCATTTTCTGAACATATGGCCTCTACACTTGTATTACATTCTGGACATGTCCGTGATGTGCAGCCAGAGATGTAGTACATGGATGCAGAACGTGTGGCCTTGGATATTGTTAGATTGTGACCTGTACTAGCTCAAGTAGCCCAATGAATATTGCAGAGTAAGGGAAAATACAGTCTGAAAACGGGTGGATGGCCATACATTCCCTATCTCTGATCTGGTAAGACGGACTAAGTGCAAACATCGAAATCTGCCTTACCCCTCCCATCCCTCTGCAGCTGTTGTTTCCTGAATTAGAGGCTTGTGACATTAATATGTTCTAAAGCAGAGGTTCTCAACCTGTGGGTCCCCAGATGTTCCTGGACTGCAACTCCCAGAAACCCCTTCCAGCACAGCGAGTGTTGGAGGCTTCTGGTAGTTGCAGTCCAGGAACATCTGGGGACCCACAGGTTGAGAACCACTGTTCTAAACTTATGTATAAGAATGTGTGGGGTTGTTAACAGTTCCCATGATACTGAATAATTATCAAGCAGTGTCTAACATCTCATTCTTGGGGAAAGTGCTAGAGTGGGTTATGGCCTCTCAGGTCCAGAGATTTTTGGATGAGACTAATTACCTGGATCCATTTCAGTATGGCTTCAGGCCTGGCTATGGGAAGAGTCAAGTTGAGTTTTACTGGACCTCTCAGCAGCTTTTGATACTATCAACCACAGGTATCCCCCTGAGTCATTTCTCTGGAATGGGACTCGGGGCAGTATCTTACAGTGGCTTAAGTCCTTCCTGGAGGAGAAAACACAGAAGGTGATACTAAGGGATTCATGTTGGACACCATGACCACTGGCCTGGAGAGGGGGGGCGTCCCTCGGGATTCTTCTTTGTGTCCTATATTATTTAATATTTGCTTGAAACCACTGGGAGAGATTATCTGGAGTTTGGGGGATTGGTGTCACTGGTATACAGAGGACACCCAAGTCTACCTCTGGTATCAATAATGAAATGGATGAAGGTGAACAAACTGGAACTAAACCCAGATAAGACAGAGGTGCTTCTGGTGAGTCCAAAGGGAGTTCAAGGGATAGAGATTCAACCTGTACTGGACGGGACCACTCCAATTGAAAAGTGAGGTGCACAGCTTGGGTATGTTCTTTGAGCCTAGATGCCCGAATCTCAGCAGTGGTCAGGAATGCATTTGCACAATTAAAACTAGTGTGTCAGTCACATCTGTTATTGCTTGGACGGAATTTGTAGTAATCCTTGAATTTTCCATTCTTAGTTTGGCATTGTCCCCTTTAATTGTTCACTTCTTGTTCTTAGCCTTAATACTGTATTTTAATGATGTAAGATGCCTCTTCAAATTCATTGTTCTTGAATTTGAATGTTATCTTTAATACTTCTTGGTCGTATATTGTCCTTCAATGTCATAAGCTGCCTCGGATTCCTTCCAAGGAGAAAGGCAGGGTAAAAACATGTAAAATAAATAAGAATAAATAGGAAAAAGTAGAAAAGCATTTTAGAGCCTGCTCTGATTGTGTGTGTTGTGTCATTACAATCGTCACTGACCCTTTGTGATTCCACATCCATGGAGTTTTCTTGGCAGGAATACTGGAGTGGCTTTGCCAGTTGCTACTCCAGGCTCCTACAGCACCTGGTATTCCCTTTTGGTCTCCCATCCAAGTACTAACCAGGGCCGACCCTGCTTAGCTTCCAAAATCAGGTGCGATCGGATGTGGTTAGGGTATCTAGGCATGTAGGCCAGCGGTTCCCAATCTCAGATAAGCCAGCTTTTCTTAGTCTGCAATTTCCCAAAGCCTTTGCTGCCAGCTGTGTTGGCCAGAAATGTTGGGAGCTGCACTCCATTAACATTTGGGTTACTCATGGTTGGGAACAGCTGATGTAGGCAAATCACCTACAGGGGTTTGATGTGTAGAAGGTTATAGCAGAATGTTATAGTTTTTAGAGATGGACACGAAATGAACTTTTAGGTTGTTCCATTATTCGTTATTCAGTTCGTTACGTAACAAACCAAATAACGATCCCTATAGTGATTTTAGAACGAAACGAACAGAACCAAACAAAATTGGTTTCGTTTTGTTTTTTTCGTTAGTGGCGGCGGTCTCCTACCTGGTGCTGTTGGAGTCTTGGTCTTCCTGGCTGCAGGCGGAAAAGCCGACCAGCCCGCGCTACAGCTGTAGCATGGGCCACATGGTTGGAAGTAAAATAAAGTAAAATAAATTAAAATTAAAATTAAAAAGGAGACCGATCGGGCCCCAGGGGTGGCCTGATCAGCACACTAAAATCACAAAAATAATTTAAAAAAATAAAAAAAATCAGCGCCGACCGGCCCCGGTACTTTAAAAATAAATTAAAAAAAAAAAAACCAGCCTGCACTACAGCTGTAGCGCGGGCCAGCAACTTGGAAGGCGCCACTGGAAGGAGAAGGAGGAAGGCAAAGGAGAACGAGCCAGGGAGGGAGGGAGGAAAGGGAAAAAAACCTGGCCCACACTACAGCTGTAGCATTGGCCAGGAACTCGGAAGTCACCGCCAGAGCAGAGCCGCTGGCACCAGTAAGTAAGAACCTGAACCAGTTTGGGTTTGTACAATTTTTTTTTACAAAAGTCCTATGAACCTGAACCCGAACTGAACCGAGGGTGGGTCTGAACCAGACGAACCCGAACCATGGATTTTCTGGTTCGTGCCCATCTCTAATAGTTTTATTCAGTGAAGTGGTTATTCTTTACAGAGCCCTACAGAGATGCAAACAGTGCCTTCTGAAACAAATTCTGCTTATCTCTCTAGGATTTGAAGGTGGTGGTATTCTATATACCTTATAAATTAGAAACGTTTTTCATTTGCTTCTGGAGAATTATTTAATTGTGGTGAATTTCCTGGTACATGTAAGGGGGGATTTGTTACTCAGTGCAAGGAATGTTCCTGTATAGACAAGATGCCAATGGAAGATAACTGGCCTAGATTCAGAATGAAAGGCACATGATAAGAGTCACGTGTAGTACAGGTGGCACATGGATGAACAAAGCCGTTCTTTAGGAAACATTGCTCGCATAAGTCTTTTCTTAGTAAACACATAAGGGTAAATTCAGAGTCTTGTGTTGAGTTTATCTGTAGGGTTTACTAAACACAACTGTTAGTTCCAAATAGTAATGAAGGGGATTTGTTAAGTCAACATTTAGTAAGCAAACCCAATTAATTCTGTGGATCCAGTCTAGAAATTGGATATAGCCCGAAGAGGCAGAAGCCTAAAGGATAGAAGGCAAACTCCCATAGACACAACCCTTGCATTGAGTCGGAAGGCAGAGCTGCTCAAAGTGATGCTGATAATCAGATACTAACAATAGATATTCTTTATTCATTTCACTTTGGTGGTTGAACCTGTTGAACTGTTTCTGACTCAGAAGAATGGCTTTCTGTGGCCTCTAAGGGCTCTATCACACATCCTTTAAAATGCTGTTTAAATTTCAAGATAAAGTGTTTCCAAAAATATTGTCCCCACAGCCACCAGGCTTTAAAAAAAATGGTTATGCCCACTTTAGCGAGTTTTCGGAGAAGTTGGGAATTTTTTGCTCCGGTAAAAAATGTGAGCCAGAAATCCGTGGGAGCTCTCATATGATCCAGTTTTCTGCTTCTTTTCTTCTACCCCTGACCAGCTCATCCTAGGAGTGGTCGGCGCTTTTAAAAAAAGAATTCTCCTCCCCCCAGCGCTGATCATCTGGCCTTCGGACTGTCAGCGGTTTTTGTTGTTGTTTTTTTTTCCCCTAGCCCCACCAGCTCCTGAGGCTGGTTGGCACTTTTTAATTTTTTTTTAGAATTTCCCCCTCCCCCAGCGCTGATCAGTTGGCCTTCCGTCTGTCAGCGCTGTTTTTTTTAATTATTTTTCATTTCCCCCCTAGTGCCATGTGCTGGCCGTGGGGCTGAATGGCACATTTTTTTTAAAAAAATCTTTGTACATGGGAACGGAGATCCCACATCTTCAGTCATGTGATCAAGAAAGAAGAAAAGCCGGACTTTCACTATATCCGGATCTTTCCCCCAGGTGAGATAGTGGCCTAAGAGAGCAGAACAGACAGATGGAAACTTCTGTCCATGTAGGCTCTCATTGTAGAAGTGAACCAGCAAGATGATTCAGGAAGTCTAGAGGCAAGGAGGTAGCCTTTATAAGAATGTTCTTGGACCTACACTTCCCAGAATTCCTCAGCCAATGTGACCAGTGGCTGAAAAGCAACTTTCTCAGGCTTTGTTCTTAAAGGACATATTTTAAATGAATTTTAAATCTTACTTTGCTCTCCAGTGACACTCTTGCAGAGATGCTATTTCAACTCAGATGAATGTGCCTGCTGACTCTCTGTTATGATTATCTGGGTGACTAGAATTGCTTGTTAATTAAATATAGGCATATGCTATTTCCTCCAGTACTGAATAATGCTTTATAGGATTTTATAATTTTATGAAATTTGACCCCCTGTGCTCTAATGTATGTTAAAATTAATTATAGATGGTAACTTAGAATTTGAGCAAGAAACACTGCTTCCTCTGTGACTTTCTTTCACAAATTGAATCGACTTCCTGTGTTTAATAATGCATCATTTATTTTTACCTACAGCATGATAATTGTGAATCATTCTCCATTGTGTTTATCATCCAGTTTTGTGGAGCAGTTTTGCTTTCTCCATGAAGTTGCACATTGTAGTAGTTTTATTAATTTAATCTTATAAAATAACTTTTGAGCTTGAGCTTTCAAATCTTCCTTCTTCTCTCTTGCAGAAAAGAAATAAATAAGCTACAGGTAAACATGTAAACATAGTGGCATGTCAAATCAAAACATTTCTGCACAGTTTCTTCCCACATTGCTTTATCCACTGTGTCTTTTTTTTTAACCTCCCCCCCACCAGAAACCTAACCTCAACCATACACTTTCAATCACTGCCTTTAAAAGAGTATTTCACAGCCTCTCAAGGCATTCATTCTAGTTGACAGTTTCAGTCTTGACCATGCCCAGAGCTGTCCTGTTAGGAGGAATATGATTGCAATTACTCTGTGAAATGTCTCAGAGGGTTGGGAGAGTGAGAATAGACAAAAGAAAATATTTTTTTACCCAGCGTGTTGTTAGTTTGTGGAACTCCCTGACACAGGATGTGGTGTTGGCATCTGGCCGAGATGCCTTCAAAAGGGGACTGGACAACTTCCTGGAGGAAAAGTCCATTACAGGTTCCAAACCATGATGGAGATGTGTAATCTCCAGTCTTAAAATCAGGGTACTTCAAGGGCCAGATGCAGGGGAGTAGTATCAGGAGACAGATATCTAGTCTCATGCGCTCCCAAACACATCTGGTGGGGCCACTGTGAGATACAGGAAGCTGGACTAGATGGATCTTTGGCATGAGCCAGCATGGCTCTTCTTATGTTCTTATGTCTCATTTTTTGACTGCACGTGGAATGGTCCCATGTGAGCTGTATCTCAACGATCAAACACTGTATGGACAGCAGCCTTCCACCCTGACCTGTGCCCATGCAGTACTCTTTTGGTTCAGCACTAAGGCTACTCTTTTCTTGAGGTGGGTTGAAGCAATTATCTGAAAGATAGAAGGGGTCACTTTAAGGAAAATTTCTCTCACCAATCTAGTGGGATCAGAGTCAGACTCAATCACTCATCTCTGACAGATTCCACGTGAAGGAAGTTTATGGTGTGTAATGACCAGAAATCGTGAGGGTTTTTTTTGTCTATAGTTTTACTACAGGGAAGGAGAAAATACTCTTATGATATTTCTTATATTGGTGCACAAAAAGCTGGATCAGCCTGTATAGCAGCTGTCCACAGCTCAGTGGTTTAGAGGCTGGGAGTTTGATTCTCCTCTGTGCCTTCTTGACAGGGGATGAACTCAATGCTCCATAAGGTTCCTTCTAAAATGATGATGATCTTGATATTGGAAAGGCAGCTAACACATTTCTTGGGTTGACCCTCTTCTCCTCTGTCTTAAGTAGGATACAAGAGGAAACACAGCAAAAGATGGTGTACAGTATATGTACATTGCTCAAACACACACATAGAACTGCACATCAGCACCATTCTGCCTAAAACGTGCGATCTGTCATCACCCTCTGTTACAGGATCGAGTGCTTTTAAATCATAATATATGAACAGTTATCCTGGGGAAAAGAAAAAAAAAGAGTGTCGGGGATAGGATCAAATGTGATATGACTTAATGTCAACATGACAAACAGGGACTAGATGTTTCTACTTAAATCATGCATGGCAGGGGAAATGTGTGTTATTTGGTCAGTGTTGTTCTTAGGAAAATGTAGATCATAAAAGCTTAATGTGGATCCTAGAAGGACCTCAGGGGCATTCCAAGGGGCTGTACCAGAGGAGTTAAAAAGGAGGCTGCGAGGAAAACAGCCCCTCTTTTCCCTCCTGGTCACCAAGAGAGAGAAGCAGGCTTCCAAAGAGAGGTTTTTAACCCCCTTCTGGCACCTCAGCAAACAGACCTGGGGCTGCTTGGTTGCACTTGTAAAGAGAGATTTTTAACCCCCTCCTGACACCTCAGCAAACAGACCTTGAGCTCCTGGCAGCAAGGTTTCCTGAGGTGTCAGGAAGGGGTTATAAACCTCTCTTTGGAAGCGCAGCTGGCAGGAGCAGTCCAAGGTCAGTTTCCTAAGGCATCTGCGTTTCAAGGATGTTCCTTTATCGCTGGTGGCTCAGGCACCAAACTCCCTCAATAAGTGGGGGAGTACTGTATAAGTTTAACGTTCCAAACTGTGCAGAGAACTTTCAAAATAAGGCTTGGAAGCCAGCATGCGAGAAGAGCTTGTGTCCACAGTAAAATGTCCAGCTGACTTTTTCGTCATGACAGAGCAAGAAAGGAAAGTAGTTGAGCTACAAACAGCTTGCCTTGCCTGAAAAGGTTTTCATGCTCAGAATAGTATTTGCACAGTTTCTCCAGTTAGACAGGGGGTCTTGCAGGATTAGGGCTTAACTGGTGTTCAGATTAAAAATATGATAATGGACACGAAAGGCTGTCAACACATTTGTAGCTGGAAGGAAGATTAAGTCTGAAACAAATCGGAAGCTCTTGGCTTTTTGTGATGTCTCGTCTTTTTTTTTTTTTTTTTTTTTTTTTTTTGCCATGACCGCAGGGACTCATATACCAACGGTGTCGGGCCGTGGGCGGTACGCTTGTAGCCGTTGGGTTCGTCAGACTAGAAGAACCCGGGTCAGGCAACTTGTGCCTGTCCCTCGTTCTGACCCCTCGGCTCCCTGTCACGTATCCGGGAGTCACTCCACCAGCGCCCCCAATCTTACCTGTCTCCTGTTGAACGCCAGGTCGGTGCATAACAAAATCCCCATCATTCATGATTCCATCGCGGATGGCGGCTCCGACCTGGCGTTTATCACCGAGACCTGGGTGGGCACGGAGGGTGGGGCTTCCCTTGCTCTCTTGTGTCCGCCCGGGTACTTGGTAGAGGGAGTGGGAAGGTTGGGGGGTCAAAAGGGGGGAGGGGCTGCGATCGTGCACAGGGATTCTCTTCATGTTAGCAGGGCCTCGACATTGGTTAGCCAGGGGTTGGAAGTACTTCACCTGTTGGTGGGTCAGCGGGACAGATTTGGCATTGTGCTGGGTTACCGAGCTCCCCGCAACCCAGGACAATCCCTTCCAGAGCTCACGGAATTCATCGCCGCTGCTCTGTTGAAGTCCCCGCGCCTGTTGGTGGTGGGTGACTTCAACGTGCATGCCGGCGGTGGACTTTCCGGTGCTGCCCTGGAGTTCATGGAATCCATGGCTTCCATGGGTCTGTCCCAGCATGTTCTATGCCCCACCCACAGGTCCGGTCATACCCTGGATCTGGTCTTTACCTCCATGTCGGGGGATTCGTGTCTGGAGGTGGGGAACATTGTTTCCCTGCCTGTGTCATGGACAGACCATCACCTGCTCTCTTTTTCCCTGGCGATTCCGGCCCCTCCCCGCGGGGACCCTCGGGCCTCTGTTTTGGCCCGCCCCCGGAGGCTCATGGACCCTCAGCGGTTCAGTGAGCTCTTCGGGGGGTTGCCTGGTGGTTTGACTGGTGCTCCGGCCGAGGTTGTGGCTAACACTTGGCATGATACAGCTGCCCACACCATAGACCGGATCGCCCCCAAGCGCCTCCTCCGTTGCCGAGCCCGGCCTTCCCCTTGGTTCACCGGGGAGCTTAGGGCAATGAAGCAGGAGAGGAGGAGGCTAGAGCGCAGCTGGAGGAAAACCCGGACGGCGTTGAGTAAGGCTGCCGTTGATGCCCAGTCTAGTCGCTACACCATCGCGATAAGGGAGGCTAGAACATCCTTTACCTCCCTGAGAATTGCTGAGGCCTCGAACCGCCAGGCGGAGCTTTTCCGGGTGGTTCGTGACCTCAGCAATCCTAGTCTGGCCAGGCCTCCTCCTACTGATTTCAGTAGTGAGCAGTTCGCAGCCTTTTTTCGAACAAAAATAGAGGCCATCCGTGCCGGGTTTGACTCCGGTTGCAGTGGTCCCGCCCCGCCATCTCCAGTTGCTGGTCCGCCTTCGTCGCCTCGGTTGGATGCGCTTGGGCCTGTTTCCGCTGTCGAGGTCTCCAGGGCTATGGCGCATTGCCGGCCTGCCTCCACCCCTTTCGACCCTTGCCCTGCCTGGCTAATTAGAGCTGCCAGAGGGACCATGGCCGAATGGGCTTCTGTCATCGCCACCGCCTCCTTCAGTGAGGGGGTTTTTCCCTCTCGTCTGAAGGAGACGGTGGTTAAGCCCATTTTGAAAAAACCCGGCCTTGCGGTTGACGATTTAACAAACTATCGTCCAATCGCCAACGTCCCGTTTATGGGCAAGGTGATCGAGAGGGTGGCGGCGGTCCGGCTGCAGTCATACCTGGAGGATCGGCAGTGCCTCGACCCATGCCAGTCCGGGTTCAGGCCCCGTCGGGGTACCGAAACAGCTTTGGTCGCCCTGCAAGATGACCTTCTCCGGGCGGCCGACAGGGGTTGCTCTTCCCTGTTGGTCCTCCTGGATCTGTCAGCGGCCTTTGATACCGTCGACCACGGTATCCTGCTGGATCGGCTCTCTGAGGTTGGGATCGGAGGCTCTGCTCGCAGATGGCTCCGTTCCTTCCTGGAGGGCCGGCCGCAGTACGTTCAGCATGGGGGGGAGTTATCGGCCCCTTGGATTCTCCCTTGTGGGGTTCCACAGGGGTCGTCTCTGTCCCCCATGCTGTTTAACATCTACGTAAGGCCGTTGGCGGGGGTCATCAGGAGTTTTGGAGTCTGCTGTCATCAGTACGCTGATGACACGCAGCTCTATCTCTCCTTTTCCACCTCTGCTGTGGAAGCTGTTGAAGTTCTCGATGGGTGCCTGGAGGCCGTACTGGCCTGGACCGGGGCGAACAGGCTTAAGCTCAACCCCGAGAAGACGGAGGTTATGTTCTTTGGGAGCTCGCCGTCGGGGTACGGTGGCCCCCTCCCCTGTCTGGGGGGAGTTTCCCTCCAGCTCGCGGAGAGGGTGCGGAATCTGGGCGTGCTCCTGGACCCGGCGCTTTCCATGGAATCCCAGGTGGCGTCGGTGACCAGGTCCGCCTATTACCATCTCCGTCGGATCGCCCAGATCCGCCCTTACCTCGACGCGAGCTCTCTGAGAACAGTGGTCCAAGCACTGGTGATCTCGAGGCTGGATTACTGTAACGCCCTCTACATGGGGTTGCCCTTGACTCTTCTCCGGCGTCTGCAGCGGGTACAGAATGCGGCGGCCAGGCTGGTGGCCGGCGTGCGTCGGTATGATCACATCACGCCAGTTCTGGCCCGCCTGCACTGGTTGCCCGTTGCAGCCCGGATTAGATTCAAGGTCTTGGTTTTAGTTTATAAAACCCTCCATGGCTTGGGACCGGACTACCTGACAGAGCGTATCGCTCAGCGATCCACCTCGGCCCGTCCCGTTCGGCAGGCGCGAGCGCACTTGCTGCGGGTCGCCACTCCCCGAGAAGCCCGAAAGTCGAGTACTCGGGCCCGGGCATTCTCAGTGGCGGCCCCTAGCCTTTGGAATTCCATCCCTCCTGAAGTGCGCTCTGCAGAGTCCCTGCTGGCCTTCCGGAAGGCTTTAAAAACCTACCTCTTCCGGGAGGCCTTCGGCGATTCCTAGGTTTTTTTTTTTTTTTTTTTTTTTTTTTTTTTATGTTACCCCGCCATCGCCATGTCTCTGAATGACATTTTTATTAGATTTTTATTAGATTTTTATCAGAGAGGATCAGGAACTCTATCAGGTTTTTAACTTTGTTAGTTTGTTGTGTGTATTGTCTTTGTCTAACTGTGATTATCTGTGCCAATTGTGGCTTGTAAGCCGCTTAGAGATCTTTTGATATTAAGCGGGATATAAATACAATAAATAAATAAATAAATAAATAAATAAACAAACAATTGACAGTGTTCAGCTTCCTTCCTGGAAATGAAAGAGCTACACCATCCAGGGAAATCTTAGTCATTTCTGTCAGGAGAAAAAATTATTTTGTCTTTTCATTGTGTTTAGTGGGGGGGGCAGAGGGGGGGGGTCAAAGGATTCAGGTGTGAGAAAGAAGAGAAGGATTTGTGTAATGGGCACAGCAGACTGGCTTTAATTCTGATATCTTTTAAATTGCATATTTTGGCTACAGGTTCAAGGCCCCATGCGAAATAAGGTCGGCTACTGAATCATGCTTGCCTATTTACTGCCTTGTAGCATCTCCGACTTTCTGTAGTATAGCTTCCCAGTTGATTTGCACCAGAAAACAGGAATCTCCCTGTGTCTCACATTCAGTTTGTTTCTTGCCTCCCTCCTTTAATTTAAGCTTCTACTCCTGTCTCGATTTCTTTTTAAACCATCCACTGAATTAGAACAAACGCCCACTGCGTGCCTTTTCCTGTTGATTGTATTTAGTGTTTCCATGTTTCGCATTTCCTACAATTTCAATATGAGCCCCGTGATTAAAAATCTTGACATCTCCATGCAAGGTTCCACAAATGAACATCACTGCTGCAGCATCACGGGGATCCCTCAGCCATCCCTTGATCCTAGGACAGTGATGGCGAACCTTTTAGAGACCGAGTGCCCAAACTGCAATTCAAATCCCACTAATTTTTTTGTAAAGTGCCAATACAGTAATTTAACCTGTATACAGGTGGCTATGAAGGGGCGATGCCAAGTGCCCACAGAAAGGGCTCTGAGTGCCACCTTTGGCACCCGTGCCATAGGTTCGCCATCACTGTCCTAGGATGTGTTGGCAATTCCTCTCCAGCATTTCCAGGTAACGTCTCCTGATGCTTTATTGGGCTTTGGAGAGAAGATTCTCTGAGAGCAGTCAAACATCTTTCAGTGCTTCTCTTTGTTCAACAGAGGCAAGCCCACATCTCTTTTCTTAGCTGAGCTCTAAGAGACAAAGGGCTCAGGTTTGTTGGCCACAGATACATTAGGCTGGAAGTTCAGTGAGATACCACCTGCATCTCACCACCATATAGCACCTCTTTTTTTTTTGGGAAAAGGCTTGTGAAGCCATTTTTCCACCAATGTTTTTCAAATGTATTTGCACATATCCTTCAGTGGTGCTTTTAGGGTCACAAATATCTGAAATAGACATAACAAGCCAATGTTACTCCCCCCCCCGCCCCCACCTGTGATTTTTGTACCTGTAGATATTGTTGAAAGAATGGATGTGACTCTTGGAATGCAACTGAATTGAAGAGCTAGAGAGGAAGTATTTGGTATTTAGAGGTGTCTTTGGGCCTTTTCACACGACCCCTAAACTCCGCGGCAAATGGCTCCCAGCTCTGGAGCTTAAAATTGTTTCCCCACCAGCTCCGGAGTTTACAGATAATTAAGTGCGACCACGCCCACCTAAGCACGTCCCCGCGCACTTTTCAGGTACCTGCTCTCCTGAGGTGAAAATTCCTGATGCGGATATAACGTAGTGACTGCTGGGCTCTCCTTGCTTCTGTTTGTTCTTTTTTTGCCTCCCGCCCCTTTAAGAGATCTGAATGCAGTGCTGGGACGGCAGAAGGGAGGTGAGCGGCATTCTTTTCTTCCTTTTTTTCTCCCTCCCCTCCCCTCACGCAGCCAGCAGCCAGGAGTGCGGAGGGGGTGGGAACGCAGGAACAGCGACAAACCCCTAAGATCTCTGGTCCGAATTTAAGTGGCCAGCGGATCTTAGGGGTCGTGTGAAAAGGGTCTTTGACATGCGTTCCTTCTGTCCGTAAGGCATGGTATACTGAATTTCTTCATATTCCCCACAGCTTAGTCTACAGAGTGATGGCATGACTGTGTGATTCTAGTTCAGGACACTGGGCTCAGTGCCAACAGCTGCAGGAACAGACCTGAGACTCAACCAACATGGTAGTGGGGGAGGGATATTCTCAGACTGCTATTTAGTTTTCAGCCAGGTGTGAAGTCCTTTTTCATGAAAGCTGCAAATAACTGCAAGACAGGCAGTTTTTTCCTCTTCTAGCTCAGGCATGGGAAGCTTGTTTGCAAACCCCATAATACCTCATGATTGGCCTGAGGCTGTTGACAGGTGGAGACAACAATATCTGGGGGGACCACATGTTCTTCACCACATCTACCTGTTTAGAATTAATGGGAAGGGATTCAGTCCTGGCACCCTCTTTGAAGCTGTATGTACTGAAGGCAGACACCTCACATATAGGCTGAGGGTTATAGGGGTGGGTGCAGTGCTGATGCTTAACTCATGTTATGACAGGTTAGGAGGCAGGTAAGTCTCTGTTGGCCAAAACAGTGCTGCTACTAAACCTAAACTGAGTGGTTGCTGCCTGTACATAATACGATGCGCTGGCAGATAGGATCTGGACTAGTTTTTGTCTTAATGAGAAATTGCAAGAGGCCAGGGAGACAGAGATAGAATCAATTCTTAGTAATTGACATCCTCCAGCCATCCAGCCATCATCCAACCCTCATATCCACTGACTCGTTATCCGCAAAGCAAGCTACTGTCACAAGCAGCAGTTGTAAAGCAAGCTGCTGTCATAAAACAGCAGTTTTGTGGATTTTTTTTGGCGTTCTTTCTTATTCACAGTTTTCATTATCCATGGAAAGGCCTGGAACCAATCCCCAGTGGATACCTGGGTCCTGCTCTATATTTTGGACTGTTGGTTCTTAAGCATGCATCCCCAGAGGGGAATTCCCACCTGTACTGTTTCTGTGTCTCACTAGGGATGCTTGTTAAGAACTACTGGTCTAAGATATACAGCTGAATCCATTTGGAAATTAAGGCTGAGGAATAATTCACCTGTGTCATGTATGAACCTCAGGGAGTTTAGTCCTGCAACTTTGCTTGTTCTGGTTGCATAAAGATGGGTTCTACCTGCCTGAAATATCAGCCTTTGACAATTGTTGATATTATATTCACAAAGCAGGCATAAAAAGTTAAACCTGTTTGACAACAGCTTTTATTTGGCTTTCTTTACAATTGTATCATAATGTACTTGGTGAGGCAATTTAGCATTCACTGTGGATCAAGAGTTAAATTAGGCATTGTGTCTTTTGCCATTGTGTCTTTTGACGTCAGTGTTTCTTTTAATCATATCATTTGTGTATTGCACTTCTCACAAGGTTAGTGACTGCAAACCCTCTTTCATGTTCCTCAGGTTATCATTTGATTTTTCCAGCTACAAGGGAGGAAAACAAATACACCACTGAATTCTTGATATCTGTGTTTGTTTATACAAGCCCTAGAATATAATTGGGAGACATGGAAATGAAAGTATTTTTTGTTCCCAGACAAGGAGGGTATTTGCTATGAACTGAATAAAATCGACGCATTCATTATCTTATTGTGAGCTTGCTATTATGGCTGAACCATAGAGGTGGTGGTTAGTTTTGTGAATGGCTGTTACTTTCCCCATCTCTCATTAATCACATTACGCCTGCAAAGTGGACATAGAGATGTGTGCAGAAATACTTGTATTGATAATAGAAACCTCATAAATTCACATTGGCCATTTCTGTTGGAGTTTCCTAGGCTTGAACTGATACCACCTTGTTAAAGGAAGGGCCGTGAGTGCAGCATTTCACTTAAAAGGGTGCTTTTTTGTTTTGTATATACAGTACAGTGGTACCCCGACTTAAGAGCAGCTCGACTTAAGAGCAGAAAACTGTTGCCGTTTTAACTGCCATCTTACAAATTTTAGATATGGTCTGCTTGACTTACAAATATTTTTTGATATTTTTAATTTTTTTTAGATAGGCACCCCGACTTAAGAGTAGTTCGACTTGAGAGCATGCTTTTGGAATGGATTAAATTCGTAAATTGAGGTACCACTGTTGTTAGTTTTCCCTGTCTTGGTTCTTCTTTGTATAGTGAATCCACAAAGGCTTATACCATTTGCCTGGTTTCAGTGTGGGAGCTTGGGGTGAAGCTCAGCATTTAGCCCCAGTGGAATTTCATTGCCGGGACACTAGCCTGTTGTTGAAAAGCTCTGTGCTTTCCATTCAGCCGCTTGGGCTGTGCTTTCAAAAAAGTGGAAGACAAAAGGGGGCAGAGCTTGAGAGAGGGAAGTGGAAGGAGGGGGTTTATGGCCAGCTTGGGCATCTGTGGCATAGGACTGGAAATTACACCCTGCCATCCTCTCTGCAAAAGCCAAGAAACAGACATGTAAAACCTCATCTTAGGGACAGCACTTTGAGCAAGTAGACATGTCAAATTACATATGTGTAGAACAAGGGCAACCAAGCTCATTTGATTGAAGGGGAGAGTGGGTGGAGGGGGATTAGAGACAATGGAGACTAGTTGCCAGTGGATATGTTTTTTCCATTGGAATAAATGAGTAACCCTTTTGTTTGAAATAAAGAGCAAACAATGAATATAGTGAGATCTTAGGAAGAATGGAGAAAGGAAGCATTCTCCACCAATGTAGTAGAAACACACAGATGTAGTAGAAATGCAAAGGGACCAGTTAAATATCTCATCATAAAATTATTGCAAACCCAAATTCCCACTAAAATGAGTGGGAATCTTGGAAGCGGAAAGAATGAAAAATGGGCATAATGATTTGTCTGTGATCTGGAAGTTCACAGTAACTGGACTTCTTTTCCCTTGAGAGATAAAAACGTTTCGCTGCTCATCCAAACAGCGAAACATTTCTATCTCTCAAGAAAAAGAAGTCCAGTTGTCATGACTCAACTTCCAGATAAACTCACCTGGATGACTGAGAATCTTCACAGACATCTCATCTGTGATGTGCTGCTGACCTCCCACATTCCACTGATGATGATTCTGCTGCCTTTTTTCTTTTACCTACTGATGTATGGTGTAAGGTGCTTTCTGGACTGCCTAGCTCTACAGGTGTAATTTAAGATGGAGTCAAGAATGGTGCCCCCCTTTTAAGCCTCAGCAAGCAAGTTCCTGATCAGTCTACCCACATGGTTTTTTAAAAAGTTTAAAGCGCCCATTCAGATGTTATGAAATACACAGCTCTCATTTTTAATAACCTTGTTTTCCATCTTTGCATTACAAGCCATTCTCTGAAGGCAGCTAACGTTGATAAAATATAGTACAGTTTAAAAAGAAATTCATCATAGAACCTTTTTTTAAAAATGATATGTCAAAACACAACAGCAACAATCTTCAAGAACTGACTAGTTTAACTTCCCAAAAGATCTGTCTTAATAAATAAATCTTTGCCTCACGGAAGAGGAAGAATAGAGAGAGTGAGCCAAGCTAGCCCCCTTTGGCAAGGAGTTTCAGAGCCTATGGGTAGCCATCAGAAAGGCCCTCTCAAAAGTCCTCACTAAATGTGCCTGTATGAGTGGCAGGAACAACAAAGGGGCTCTCCTGCTAGAACTTAACACTCAGGGATGCCCATATAGGAACATGCAGTCCTTCAGAGGGCCAGCACCAACATCATATGGGGCTTTAAGGTCCATTAGCTGCAGAACCATGTTTCCTAAACTTGTATTGCCAAATATTGTTGGACCAACAAGAAGCTCCAGTCCCCATGGCTAGCGGCCCAGAATTCTAAGCGTTAAAATCCAACTGTTTTTGAGGACACGTGACTGGATGCCAGTGCTATTAGGAACTTCTAAAATGTGAAAGAGGTGGGCCCTCTTCACCTTCAGGGGCTTTACAGGGAGTGTCCAAAGGTTGTAGGTTGTGAACTCCGTCCCAAAGCTTCGGACAGTGGCCTTCACTCTACGAATGTCCTGACAATCTGTCCAGACTGACATAATCTGTAAAGGAACCTTGGAATACAGCAAGCTCCCATATCCCTGCTCAGAATATTCAGCCCAGTATTATCTAGTCCGATTAGCAGCCATTTTCCAGGGTCTTTGACAGCGTCTTCAGTGCTACCAGATCCTTCTAACTGGAGATGCTGGAGTGAGACATTTCTCCATGCAACATATAACCTCCCTTTTTCATTTAAACTAGCCTAAAACATAGAGTTCAGTTTCTAGTCCTTACAGGCTTTTAGTCCACTTCCCTGAGGAACAAGAGAGAGATACTAAGAAACCTGGCAAGAAATCCCAGATTATACAGCTTGTAGGACAGCACATAGGGATGTTTTCCCAGAACCCGATAGTTTTTAATGCTCTTTCTAACTCCAGTTTTATTTTGTCTGGAAAGTGGGTTTCTATTTGTTTTAATTTGCTTTAAAGCAGATTAAATGTTTTCCCCACACCTCACTGTGGTAAATATTGATAACCAGCTGCCACAAGCATTTTTTGAAAACATAATTGGTTCTGTGGACTAACCTGCCTCACAGATGTTGAAAAACTTGAGGAGTGATGAGGATAGGAAGTAGCTGAGCAATCTTGAACTTTATCCTGAGCTGTATGTGGAAAGCAGCCTCTGCATTATTGTTACAGGGAACTGTCTGAAGTATATCACATATAAGCTTTCTAGGCAAGGGGTGGTAAATCAACAGAGGAGGAAAAAAGCGGGAAGCCATGATTTATTTGAAGACAAACACATAACAAGAAATGGCTCTATTCAGTCAAAGCATCCACATTAATTGCAACAGAACATTTATTGTTCTGAGAGAGTAATGGGGCCATTTCTGAGAGGGATTTGTATCTCATTATGGAGTCCTGACTCAAATTTGAGGATATTAGCAACAAAATGTTGTACAAGTTAGAACATTTTCATTGACAGGAGAGTATTTAATCCAGTTCATTGAAATTAATTGAAAACTAAATTTCTCCTATCCTAATTTGGGGCTCTTCTAGATGGGGCAAAAGCGTTCCCCATTATCTTGGTTTGCCCCTGTTGGTCATGAAGAAATCTTATGATCCTTAAAAAATGCTTTTAAAAGTTCCAAACTGGAACTTCTCTTCTATTGTATTTTTCTGTGTTCTTGACCCTAGCCAAAAGCATCTGATGGGGGATTCTGAGACTTCAGATGAACTTCACTATTTATCTCCTCAGAATCCCTTGAAGACCTTTGGGTGTGTGTGTGTGGGGGGGGGGCAGAAGTGGGGGTGGGGAGAAAACCAATTTCCTGTAGGGATGTATCTTCTGGAGTTCCTTTTATTTCTTTTTGGCCTAACAGAGAGATGATTGAAAGCTTCTGACCAAAGCAGCTATTGTCACTGTTACAGGTCTTGCTGGATGGTGATGAAATTGCCAATATCATCTATATATAATCAAGTCGATTTGAGAGGACAAGTATTCTGTGTAGAAGGGTTCTGAGCTCTTAGGTGTCTCAGCATAAAATGATTGCAGTAGCGGATTAATAGGTTTGTCACTATTCTGCTTCCAGGGAGCAGTGCTGTTACACTGAAAAACGCATACAGTCTGTTTGAATTATGCGTTTCTACAAACGATTGATTTCTGTTGCATGCTTTTAATTTCAGAATCTGGACACAGAGAAACACTTCTCCATCTCTCAATGAGATTGGGCTTGGTGACTCTTTCCCAGTACCTCTTCTTCCAGCCAGGTGGGCCCGATGCAATCACTTTGCCTAACGAAGATGGCTTAACACCGCTGGACTTGGCTTTGCAGAATGGACATGGTGGACTTGCTGAAATTTTCTCCAAGTAAGTGCTATGGCTTGGTGTGAAATGTTAATGATAAGGGGAAGGATCAAGGAGCTTTGTCATTTCCACTGGGTTATCCACCTGGCTCTCCAGGTGTTAAAATATAATTACCCCCCAAATGCATTGTCTCTTTCTCTTAAAAGGGTATAATGCTGCTAATCCCTTGCTTGTATTTCATTATAATTGTCAGCTCATGCTAGAATGCCATTGGGGTTGCCATTTAAATGTGAAGTCTAATTTACCAGATGCTCATAAGATTGGTTACAGTGCAATATGATGTAATAAACAGACAAAGAGATATGCAGCCAGAGATGGAACACCAGAGGATAAGCAGAAAGATGAGTGTAGGCCCATGACAGAATTGTTTTCCTTCCACCTACTTTGTCTCATTTCTGCAGCTAATCTGGCATTTTTAAGGGGGCTTTCTTTCCAAGACTCAGGGATGCATTGTTTTGAGTTTTACTTACATTATCTACTCATTGTAAACATATAAAATGCACCTTGATTCTCAGTATCCTGGCAACTAATTGTCTGCAAGTGCTGCAAGACTGCTTTGCTTTTTCCTGCAATAGCCTAACGCAAGTTTTGCCGATAAACTAACACAGGGTTTGGCTGTCACTTGGTGGTTTCCTTCTCTTCTGTAATCACAGTCGATTGACAGCTCTGTTATTAGTTCTTCTTAGTTTTCCTACCTGGTCTGCTCCCCTGCCACATCTTGACTGCTCTCAAAAAAGCATCAGGTTGGAACAACTTGGAAGGCATTCAGCGGCTGCCTGTCCCTTGCTGAGTGTATCGGGTTGTTGCTGAACCTGGAGTTAGCTACCTATTTGCCTTTGGCCGTCACTTCACGAGGCTCTTCGCTTCGCAGCGTGATTGCCTTCGCTTTGAATGCGAAGGCGATCACGTGGTCTCCCTTCGCCCCCACCCCTTTTTCCCTGTACTCACGCGGGCCGCTTTTCCGTTCGAATCGAGAATGACCTCACGAGCTCCATTCGCATTAAAGCACTGATGTTCTTCCCCCGTTTCCCGCGTTCTTTGATTTTTTTTTAAAAAAGGGACCGGTGTATCGATGCATCAATGCTTGGCTGTCATTCACGACAGAGCGTGGTTACTGTACGATCCTGTGTTTTGTTTCCTGGCATCATTGGCAGCCCCCCGCTGCCACCGCCGCCGCTACTCGGGGGGAGCCCCGCATGGCACAGCCGCCCGCCCTCCGCCGCTTGCACGCTGCCTGCCCCGGGTGCCCTGCTCTGGCCGGGCGAGGCAGCAGCGGCTCCTCCTGCGCCCGCCGCCGCCGCCGCCGCCGCCGCCGCCGCCGCTGCTACTTGAGCGAGGAAGTAACAGCGCAAAGCGATGAAACAATATAGCGATGCATCGATATCCCTGTTTGAATATTTTTTAAAAAAACTTGAAATAAAAGCCAAAAACTGAGACCACACGTGGCGCTGGGTGCGAAGCGAGATGCGAAGTGAAGAGATTCCCGTCCTCCGCCAGGGGCATCACTTACCCCGGTTGGAGCACGCTAAAGGGGGCGTGGTCGGGGTGACGTCGCAGCCAAAAGGGAGGAGCGTGCGGACTGAAGCGGTCGGTTCGCACGCAAATGACGGCTTACCGCGAAGCGAGCGGCTCGTGAAGTAACGGCCTTTGTTCTCCATAGTTAGATGGTCAGATGACATTATAGTCAGGAAGAATAAAGGAAAGGAAAGAAAGGAACTTAAAAGCCCAGCAGAGGAACAAAATAATATACTGTAGTTGTCCTCCTTCCTTTGGTCTCATATCAGTCCTTTATTTTTTTAAAAATGCAGCTTTGCACAAGATGTAGATTGTCTAAGAATTTTTGTGTGCTTTTATTTGCATGAAAAAATGATTGAGCCCTGTTACCACACATGTTGTTATGAATGTCTCACTTGTTTGGAACATTCAAACAATGCAGCATTCCCTTGAGACAGTCTGTTTTGAACTACAGTATATTAATACGCCCGCTGGCTACTGGTTCACAGCGACTACTGCACAGAGTTCACAGGCAAGCGGGCTGCCTCTTTTTGCAATGGATAGGGAAAATTGGAGTCTTGTTATTTTGTTCTGTTAAATGTTCCAAGTTGAACAGGCATAAGCCACCTGGAAAAACAAATGTTTATTGCGAATGTTTCATGATGATTTTGAAATGATGGGTCCCAAACAGAGGAAGAATTAACTGCATATATGTTCCTTTCATTGTTCCTGTACTTTTGCCTTAATTGAGTGAATGTGCTATTTCAGGAGGGAGGTCAGCCATCCATTTGAGATTTCTAAAGTAGATCTTGGTGAGAATGCTATCCTACAATTTGCTCATTCATCGGGAACTCTGTCGCTGACATTTAATCGCAACGCATACCGTACACTAGAATCTGATATTCACTTCTTCAGGAAATACTTCTTGGATACAGCTTTTCCACACAAGGTAAGTGCCAAAGTATAGTACAGAGAAGTGTCTTTGTCCTTTTCCAAGCATGTTTAACTTGTTTATTCACATTTGATAGATTTAGTGCTATTCCTTAGATTAAAAAGCCATCGGGGAAAAACAGTGGTTTTGTTTAATATGCACAAAAAAGCATCTTGTAGTACCTTAAATACTAAGGCCTACTGGAGTAGACCTGTTGTCTCACAAGGATTTATATAAAAAGCAAAAGCAAAGCAAAGTGTTCTGCTTATACCGCTTCAAGT
>JAHTLZ010000240.1:14213228-14231075 GCA_023846285.1 Phrynocephalus versicolor | reverse complement strand
GGCTGTTTTCCCACAGTGCAAGAGTATGTTAGACTTGGAAGGCCTTTGGTCTGATTCACCATGCCTCTTATGTTCTGATGTTGTTTCTCCCGTATTTTGCACCTTATATGCAAAATACAGAAAGTGATATTGTTTCACATGGGCCATCTCTTGGATACCACCCATTCCACCCTTCCTTTGGTGGCATTTTAAACTATTTTTTAAAAAATAGGCCATCGCTTTGGTTGAAATGTAATCTTTCTCTGGTTATTCGGGTCCTACCACTCACCCCCTGCCTGCCACTACTGCTTTCTATTGATTTAATAGTATAATAAAAGTGGTAGCAGAAATTAAGTCCTGTTCTTTGTGTCCAGAAAAAGGAAAAAGCAGAAAACCAAGGAAATCGATGGATTCCCAGGTTGAACCTACTTTGACCTTGAGGCCCAGAGAAAACAGCAATGTAAAATTGTATGCTGTTACCATGTGATCTTCCCACGGCTTTTCTGACTTTTTTTATTTTCCTTTGCTTGAAACATTTCCAATGACAATGCATATGATGTTGCTAAAAATATCCACCCTTACAACAGTTTCTTTCTTTATTTTTAATTACATTTCTCACAGTCTCCTGGGAGGCAATGGTTTGGAGCCATGCTTATTGGGGGAATCTCAGAGGTGTAAAAAAGAAATAATGTTTCCAACCTCTGGACATGAAGTGCCAAAATGCATTATATTAAGGAAAGAGACTTGATTGCAAAATATATGCATCTGACACAACTGCATGGAAAAATAAATTGGGTAATACACATAGCAAATGCATATACATTTTATGTAGACTTGAAAGCAAACAACAAACTGTTGCAAAAGTACTTTGATATTAACTGAAGACTGAGGGGAATGGGAAGATGTGAGGAACGATTTCAGTAGATTCATCTGCCCCTAGTTAAAAATGCTACTGCAATTAAAATTTTGCAAATTAAAACAAAGGTTTATTGTCACTCTTATGGATTAATCAGATTCCCTATTCTTTATCTGTAGTTCAAGAAAATGAAGCATAATTTTGCCTGACTATATAACATGGCTTCTGTAGCACAGTTCAAGAGAATGAGTAGGAAATCTCCGAAAGAGTAAATAAACAGGATGTCCTGGGCAGACACACAGCAGATGCTGTTCACAATTTGGAAGAGAGAGAGAGAGAATAGTTTTGCTTTCTTTGGTATGGTAACTGGGTCAGATTAGTGTATCTGCTCAGGATTAAACTGACCTGCAGAGAGAACTACACTACTGTCTGAGGAGCACCTGGGTTGGAAGGAATCATTCTTGAGGGATGATGTTATAAATTGGGATGGAGTAGATCGAAACTGTGAGCATACAGGGCAAAATGCTAATTGACTGAAATAGATATACCAGCATCTGTGGAGATGGAAGCATTAGGCAGGTGATGGAATAAGGGTTCTGTGCTTGGTGTAGATGCTCTTTTGAAGATGCCATTTTGTAGTTTGTGTACACGCCTGGATTCATTCCTAGGTTCCTAGGTTTCTGTGGTGGCCAGGAGCACATTGGCACAATAAAAGCTGGCATGCCGACTGTACCTTATTCTTGGAGATGTCTGGGCTTGAGTCCTGTTTGGATTCCTTTGCCACACTCATGAGGGGCTTGCCTTTTGAAACTGCTTAAGATCTTCAGCAGACCTACAAGACCATGGGTTAGTTATGGGGAGCACATGAGTCTCTTTTGAGAATAGTTTCCTTGGTTTCCAGGGTGTTCCTGGACATAAGTCAGAGTGCCGTTTATGACCTGTAAAGTTTATGTGACTTGGGGCCACAGAAACACCATGTTCTTCAATAAGAGCTTGCCCAGGTTCTGTGATCATTTGAGTCCCTCCATCTTTATGGTTGCTTTTGTTGGAGATCAGCCTTCTTGGAAACTGTTCCCACAGATGTGGCCTCCTCCCAGCTGTGGGCTCCAGCTCCGCTGCTTCTCGTGCAATGCCAAACAGCTGATGGTCAGCCTTACTGGTGGGAATGTGTACAGCTACTCAAAACCACGTGACTTCCATGCCATTTGTAATTGCTCTCATTGAAATGCATTGAAGACAGTGAAGCAAATGAACCATGTAGATTTGCCTTCTGTTTCTCATGCAGTCTGTTTCATGCTCTCTATCACAGGCACATGTGTGGTCTTTGTTATGCAACCTCTCTTTCTTTCTTTCTCTCCCTATGTATGCACACACACATTTTAGTTTCCAAGCCCTGTACGACAGAGGAAATGGAAGTGTTTATGTCTTCACCACAGCTTGTCTTTAGCCGAGTTCCCATCTCCTGACAAATGGCTCCTCCTTAAAGAAGGGCAGGACAAAAAAACACCAGTTGGATCTTTGGTCAGGCTATCCTGTCACAGTAACAAGTAATAGGCAAACACTTCACTTTCCGTGCACTGAAAAGCAGTAATCTAGAGCCATGGCCATTGCAAGCAAAAAAAGTAATGCAGTTCCACCTCATGGCTGCAAAGTACAACTGACTCCAAAAGTAGCTCATTTAAAAGAAGAGAGAGGGAGGGAGAGATGGTGGCAATGATGACAACAGCTATGATTATGGTAATAATAATCATGAGAAGAAGATGATAATGAATATTTATATTTTAGGCACGATGGGGAAATGGGTTAAAGCCATTGTTTTGGAGAGTGGAATGGACCTGTAAGTTGTAGGTTGCACAATACAGACAGTAATGCACATGGTGAAATAATGCACATAGAAATTACTTTATCTTTCCTCTATTTTAAAGAATCTTCCTTCAAAACAAGCTGAGACACTAGAAGTGCAGATGCCTTGTGACTCTACAACTTCTGCAGCAGAAGGTATAAGATTTCTGGCTTTAGCTAAAAATCCATTGTTAAACGTGTGTAAAAAAATACATTGACATACTTTTTGTTTTGTTTGCCATCCAGCATCCAAACTCTTTACAAACAGATG
The DNA here is from genome assembly GCA_023846285.1 of Phrynocephalus versicolor. NCBI lineage: Eukaryota > Metazoa > Chordata > Lepidosauria > Squamata > Agamidae > Phrynocephalus > Phrynocephalus versicolor. The sequence goes on along the minus strand of JAHTLZ010000240.1, from coordinate 14,228,127 downwards.
TCAGGAAAATTGCATTCAGCTCGCCTTTTAGAAGGCAATGCTGATTGTCTTTTAGTCTTTTCTGAGAGGGAGTTTCAGTGTTCACATGAATGGCTTCCCTGACTCCTCTCTCAAACCACCTATCTTTTCTGTACATCCTCATCTTTGAATGAGTGCCCTTGGTCCTTCAAATGGAGGTGTACTGCTAATTCTAGTCCTGAGCTGTTACCTCTCCTATGTTGGGCCATCCTCCTGTTTAATGGCTGTTTAGTTTCTCCAATGTAGAAGTCTGCACACTCCTCACTGCATTGGACCACATATACTTTGTCCTTCAAATGGAGGTTTGAGAGAGGAGTCAGGGAAGCCATTCATGTGAGCATTGAAACCCCCTCTCTCAACAGAGGTGGGGGCCTCAGGCATAGTCTATCTTCTACTTATCAGGGTGTGCTTTCAACAATACCCAGACAAATCAAAAAGCCTTCACCACCAAGGCCATAGCTAATGACCCATTGGTGGCCCATAGGTAAATAGATTGATAAGGTAGACAGATGATGGGGTGATATTACTCTGCACCCCCCTGACTCGTGTCATTCCTGCCATTATGCTTATGTCTAGCTGGGATTAAGCATTAAAAGACTAAAACATGCTCCTGCCCTGAAACATGTGCCTGCTGTTGGCTGAGGCACTTCTGAACCTATTCCTCCGGCAGTTCCTTTTGGTGCTTTGCTTGAAAGTTTTTCACTCTTTATCTGGTGCGCCACCTGCAGGCTGTGCGATGTGGGAAAGCAAGACAAATCAGAGCCCAGGTTGAGCATAGAACACCTGTGCAGAAGGGGAAACAGTGTGAGTTCTGATCCTTTTTAGATGCAGAAGGTTAAACTGATGTTTTTCATGCCTTTCCTACATGAAATCTTGGAAATGACACACACACCCTTTTTTGGTAATAATAACGTTCCTTTTGAAAAACAGCAACGACAAGCAATAAATTCCCTCATATATGTAAAAGCTTACTTTTTTAATTATTTGGGGAGGCACAATTAGGAGCAATAAAATAAGCAGTGTAGCAAGTCAAAAATATTCCAACAGAAGTGACCCCCAGCTTTGCATTAAGTTACATAAATCAACTGCTTTTTAAAAAGTATTTTTCCAGGATCTGAGCCAGCTTGGTATTGACTTCCTACCAGAGCTTGAAAAAGTTATTTTTTTTTTGGACTACAACTCCCAGATCCACCTCAGCCAGTATGACCATTGGCTTGCCTAGCTGCAGGAGTCTGGTGACCGTATTTTGAAAAAGTAACTTTTCCAAGCTCTCTTTCCTCCCATTTGGTTTCATAAGGCACCTGAAGCCATCTTTGCAATGGAAACTCAGAACTGATCATAGCTTTCCTTCCCGTGTTAGAAGATGATGAAAAAAAAGGGCTAATGAAAATAATTAAAAGAAAAAATAGTGAGTGAAAGTATTCATTTCTTTTTAATAATATTTATTTTAGAGAACCACATGAGGAGGGTGGTGGTGGTTTTACCAAATGTGCTCAGGCGCAGAATGTTCATTCTAATCTTTCATAATAGTTACACTGTCTGTGGCCAGGGGGAAAATGAATTAAATATGGATTTGGTGCATAGTGTCCTTCCTCCACAGTTTTGAAAAGAAGCCAGGAAACAAAGTAATAATGTAGTCACAATTGTTCCCTGTAGTCAAAGTAAAAGAGCTGGAAATGGCTTTTCTTTTGTTTTACTATCTATATGAAAAAGTCTCATCCGTGTGCACACGATAATGTGCTTGTGTCAGTCTGTGCTGTGGACAAGTACTGTATATATTATGAATCAATAAGGATAGTTTGTGATTTAACATGCATTTTCACAGAATACCCCTTTAAGGGGCAAAGGTTGTTTACAACTAGCAGTTAAAACAACATAACAGCTTATTGTACAGTCTTCTCATATTTCAGCCACAGGCTGGCTACTTTGGGAGGAGTGCATATTGTAAAGAAGCGTTGTTTGGTCTTTGTGCCTCCTTGTGTTTGCTTCCTTGAGTGCATGTGGGGGAGGTGAGGAGACCCAGCCTCCACAGATCCTAATGGGGTAACTACTTTTTCTTTTAAACAGATATCGTGGGCTTTGTACCTGAGGAGCCATCTCCTAAAAATGAAGATGTGACGGTACAGCTCAATTCTGTTTTATGGATTGCTAAAATCAAATGAGGTTCCCACACCACATCCTTTGCTTTGATATTTGAATGCATTCCAAAAGAAAAGATTAGCTGGGTTAACACCTGCCAAGTCATGCTTCTTCATATATCAGTGCCAAGGCAAGAAATAACATGCACACACTCAAAAAAGTGCGAGTAACCTAACAATCAGATAAAATCCTGGCTGCGGAAGCCAGTGGAAAAGAAAACAATATTACTTCTTTGGACTTGGAGCTGTTATAATGACAGCCAATCGTGCTGGCTGGGGCTTCTGAGAGTTAATGTCCAAAACATGTGGAAGGTTGCAAAATAAAATAAAATAATTGAGAACCAGTTATCTAACTCACAGAGCCTTTTCACACGACCCCTAAGATCCGCTGGCCACTTAAATTTGGACCAGAGATCTTAGGGGTTTGTCGCTGTTCCTGCGTTCCCACCCCCTCCGCACTCCTGGCTGCTGGCTGCGTGAGGGGAGGGAGAAAAAAAGGAAGAAAATAATGCCGCTCACCTCCGTTCTGCCGTCCCGGCACTGCATTCACATCTCTTAAAGGGGCGGGGGGCAAAAAAAAGAACAAACAGAAGCAAGGAGAGCCCGGCAGTCACTACGTTATATCCGCATCAGGAATTTTCACCTCGGGAGAGCAGGTACCTGAAAAGTGCGCTGGGACGTGCTTAGGTGGGCATGGTCGCACTTAATTATCTGTAAACTCCGGAGCTGGTGGGGAAACAATTTTAAGCTCCGGAGCTGGGAGCCATTTGCCGCAGAGTTTAGGGGTCGTGTACAAATACCCACAGTGACTCTCTGTGCTTTCATCTGAAGAGCCTTCCCACTCTACGACCCCAGAGCTTTACTGACTGATGGTGGCCACTGGCCAGTTGGGAACAGAAGATTTCTGCATTGCTAAGTATGGGCTGTTCCACAGAGATGTGGTGCCTTGTCTTGCTTTAGAGTGCATTTAGGCTCATTTCACAGAGGCCCTGTTTCACTTATGACCATTGTGTTTACATTTGTTATCTGCCATGAACGTGGCCCGTGGGTGTGCTCCCTTGCCTTCCAATTGAACTGAGAAATGATTTTGCCTAAAATGAGACCAGATGGCTTTGGTATTCTGTGATCTGCACCATTTGATGAATCTTTTTGTAAACAAAAATGGAATTTCAGGATGTTAGTGTTTAAGATATTGTTTCTTTCGCTGGTATCTTTAAAAAGAAGGAGCTGGCCAGTGTTGCAGATACATTCTTTCAGTGGGAGACTTTCCTGTTTTCTTTATTTCAAGTGGTTCCAAATGGTGGATGAGGCATTAGTCAATGTTATATTATGAAAAAAGTGTGATTTGTTGTTGTGGAAATTTGGACCGGACCTTGCAGAGATAATGATTTTTTTTTTTTTAAAAAGTCTGCATGAAGTACTTTGCCTGACATTTTAAAAAATATTGATGTTGTGCTCTAAATAGAAGGCATCTGCTACTTTTAAAATGTTTCCAGCATGATTTATTACACAGGAAAAATTGGAACATGAACTAATTTCTATTTGTTTTGCAGGTATATAGGGATCGTACAGTTCAGGTGGTTGAAAATGAAGGTGACACGGTGCTGGATTTAGGTAAGAGCCTTGGCAATTCAACTTCTCCTACAACTTGAGGCAAGGAGAACCATAAACATATGTCCACAAGTGTTGCGGAACACCCCCTGAATCGACTAACATGGGAACCAGCGGTTTCCTATGCTTCCTCTTCCCAAATATTTGTCTCTGGAAGAGGATTCCTTCAACATTAGGCATCTGAGTTGGGCAGGGGATGGGCTGTTGTAGAGTTTCTATGCCTGCCCTCTGTCTCCCGCAGAGCAGGCAGCTGTCTCACCGCTGAATGGTCCAGAGAATTCTGGAATCAGGTCGATCTAGGGGCCCTATTGGCTGCTCTCCTCTTACAGCTTTTGTGCCTATGTGACTCTTCAGAGTGCCCACTGTGGTGCTGCTTGGCTAAAGTGAAGTGATTGTGACTGAGCTCTCCTGGCTGTTGTAGTGGTGGTGTAGTTTTATATCCTTCCCTCAGGAAACCTGAGGCAGAGGATTCTCCCATGAGATATGTGAGAGAGATAAGGCTGCTTAAGGATCATCTTAAGCTGCATTCTTTTATGAGCTTTTTAAAAAAGGCCTTATAACTGGTTGATTCTTGCTTGAAAATAGAAATAGAAGTGAAAAGTTTGCCATTATTAAGGCAGATACTTTTTTCCTTTCTTTGTCTTTTTCTCTTCTTCTTTTTGCCTTGGAAGACCAGTAGCATGTTTGTTATTTCTTGGTTGACTTTCAAACCATCATTGATTTAATTTAGTTTTAGAAATGTGTAAATTAATTTATTTATTAGTTCCATTCAGAAGGGTGCAACCCTTTCAATGAACCACAATTGACTGTGCCAAGTTACACAAACCATGTTCAATTAAAGAGCCTGGCCAGTGTTATATCTGAAATGGGAAACGTTTTCCAAATAATCCACCTTTGAAATTAGGTTACAAAACTGCTCTACTTTGCCTAGATCAGTGTTGGCGAACCTATGGTGAACCTTTCTGTGGGCATCCGACATCGCCCCTTCACAGCCACCTGTATTCACTTTAAATTGCTGTATTGGCACTTTGAGAAAAATTAGTGGGTTTTGATTCACAGTTTGGGCACTCGGTCTCTAAAAGGTTCACCATCACTGGCCTAGATAATATGTGCTATCAGGTCAGTTCTTACTTATGGTGATTTTCCCCCAAGGGTTTCTGGATATAAAATACTCAGAGATTCTTCACCACTTACTCTTTCTGGAGTGCTCCGGGACCACATAGTTTGGCACTGGCTGCTTGTTCTCAGAAGAAGAGGGCACAGCTAGGAATCCTCACCCAGGGGTTCCAGCTTAGTGAACTGAAAGCAACCCCTTCGCTTGGATAAACCACTCTCTAATAGATAATACATCGGGTCACATCCATTTGAAAGTTAGTGCTGCTGTTGATGCACATTGACTGGATTCCTGTTGGGCAAGACCCACCTCTCTGTAGGCATGATGCCACAGACAGTGACAGGTTGCTTTAGATTTCAGGGTGCACATCCCAACTTGGCTGCATTATGTCTGGGATCTGTGCACCCCAAAATTATGAAAAGAAGCCATTCTATTGTGACAGTCTGCCACTGCCAGTGACTTAATTCATGTTGTATAGTTGCAACTGTGCAACAGGATTTCAGCCATTCTGCATCTAGAATATTCTCTTCCTCTGTGTATCTCAGCAAAACAATAGCACCCCATGGTGCAGTGGTCAAATGCCTGCACTGTGCTCACGACCTGGAGTTCAAACCCAGGTAGCAGGCTCAGGGTTGACTCAACCTTCCATCCTTCCGAGGTCGGTAAAATGAGTACCCAGCTTGCTTGGGGGGGGGGCAATGTGTAGCCTGCATACTGTAATTAAAAACTGTAAGCTGCCCAGAGACTATATAAACAGAACACTTTGCTTTGCTTTAAGACTGATTCCAAGATGAGCTTGCTGGCTTTTGCTTTAGAGATGAAAAACATTATAAACAGTTGGGTTTTGCTCATTATTTTTTTTCATATTCTTGCTTTTTTGTGTTAACATTAGGTCATAAGGGGAAACAAGAACATAGAATAAACATGGGGAATTTTGAATGTAGACAATTATTGGGGAAATTCTCTTGATTTATATTATTAGTTTTGAAGCATCCTGCTGCAATATTTGGGTATTGTTTCAGAATGGTTATATTGGAGATTTTTGGAAGGTCATATGGGCAAAGACCTAAGGCTGTGGGATAATAGAACCAGAAGAGTTTAAAGGTCATAAAGTACGAAAGTAATCTTGCCCATAGCCCAATGCAGGAAAGCTGTTTCCACAGCAACCATACTAGATGGCCATCTGGGCTATTCCTATTACAAGAGAGCCTCCCAAATTCCCAAGGCTGTCCCATGACTTAATGCTCCAGAGGGTTAGTTGAAAATAATTCTGGAATCTGATTGATACTGGTTCTTAAGGGACAACATAATACTTGAGTATCAATTATAGCTGATTTTTGAGAAGGAGTGGCCTCATAGAACAGGAAGAACAATTGGGTTTATGTACCTAGAACTAGGAAAGCAGTTAACAAAAAAACTTAACGGTAATATCTAGCAACTGTTATCCTGCAGAAGCGATATCTGAGGTTGTAGCCTGGTAACAGCTTGGTAGTTGTCCTATTCAAGTTTGAAAAGCATATTGTATCGTCAGCACAAAGGGAAGGGGGCACACTAGCCCCACATATGTCTGTCAACATTTCCATTGTCCTTGTATGGAATGGGAGTGGGGGATGTTTGAACTGAAGAACCCTCACTATCTGTGGTGGCTTTGTGTGTGACGTGGAGCTCTTTGTATTCAGTGCACCTGAGTAAAGCTTAGGTCATTTTTGAGGATGAAGAAAGAGGTATAAAATGGTGGTATAAGATCCATCTCCTTTACATAAAATGTATATATGTCTTGGCTTTTTCATATATGCACCTGTGAACTGTAGTTGAGCAGAGTAGAGTTGGTCACTTCATTACTTTAGTGATCCTGTTACGATGCTGTTGATGTGATGGAAAGAGATATAAAAATTGTGTGGGGAGAAGAGAATAAGGGTTTTCTTGTATATTCAATATGGCTATTGGACCTCTAATTCAATAGGGTACATACAATATATCTAGTATGGTAGAGTGGACAGATGATGGGCTAGTCTAGGACTCAGGAGACCTGGGTTTGAATCTCCACTTGGCCGCATTAGCTCACTAGGGGTATGAAACTAGTAACACCACTCACTCTTCAAACATCCTACTTACCTTAAAACCCCTAGTAGGGTCACTATAAGTTGGTTCCAGCTTAACAGCACACAACAAACATAATGTAACTTGATGCTTTCTTTAAACAATTTGATTTTATCTATACAATGTAGCCGTTAATATTACAATCAGCCCTGTGTTTGGAGGAAAAAGATATAGGAGGCATTTCCAGTCCTTTTCCTATGGAGAGGGATCCTATGGAATTGGTAGCTATGGAACATCTTTCAATTAGGGCTTCCATTAGAAATTAAAAGCATCTTTGGAAAGTCTTCTCAGAATTTCTTCCCTGGATTAAATATCTGCTTGTGTGTCCTTCTGGTTCAGGGAACAGCAAGACTCTTTTGCCGAAAGGGCCTTGATTTGTGACACAAGAAGGACACTGCTTTATACAACTTTTGAAGGAGCCACTTCTGTTTGTGGTCCTTTGTTTTTCAGCAGCACATTTTCCCCTATTGCAACATGATCTTGGATATCACCTCCCACCCAGAGAGGATGTTCTTATTTTCTCCAGGTTTTATTGCAAGAGAGAGGGCTCTGTGCCATAGTGCAACTTCCTCATACTTTTAAATAATGGTACTGGATATAAGATAAGACTTGATCTGCCATTTCCCCTTTGAATTCCTGCTTTACATGGGATGCAGGTTTGGCATTTTGGGAATGGGGAGATGTTCGTATGGGGAGCGTTCTGGTGGTTATTAAATGGACAATTGGTTTGAAGTGTTAAAAAGGACCGTTTTAATTTTGTTGTTTCCTTCTGTACTTCTAATTAGCAAGATGCTGCTTCATGGGTTTCTCAGTAGCTGCCCCCAAAATGGGGCAACATGTATAATGGGCAGTGGGCTACATGACAGGGCGCCTCTATCTTTTACCCAGACAAGAAAATAAAGTTAGAAGAAAAGGGTGGCAAGAAGGGTGACCAGGATGGTTAAGGGTTCAGAAGAAATGTCTTACAAGGAACAGTTTAGGGAGCTGGGAATGTTTACAGAAACATTCTTACAGAAAGAAGGTTATGATGTATGTGTGTGTGTGTTGTGTCGTTACAGTCATGACCGATTCTTCGTGACTCCATGGCCATGGAGTTTTCTTGGCAGGAATACTGGAGTGGCTTGCCAGTTCCTACTCCAGGCGCCTACAGCACTTGGTATTCCTTGGAGATCTCCCATCCAAGTACTAACCAGGGCCGACCCTGCTTAGCTTCCAAAACCAAGGCAAGATCGGATGTGCTTTGGGCATCTATGCCAATAGCTATGTTGAAATATTTGAAAGGATGTCATATTGAAGAGGGGACAGGTTTGTTTTCTAAGGCTTCAGAGAATAGGACTCGGAACAGTGGTTTCAAACTACAGGAAAAGAGATTCTATTTGAATATCAGGAAGAACTTCATGGCGGTTAGAGCTGTTCAGCAGTGGGATATGCTGCCATGCATGGTGGTGGAGCCTCCTTCTTTGGAGGTTTTTAAGCAGAGGCTGGATGGCCATCTGTCGGGAATACTTTGATGGGGGTTCCTGCATGGCAGGAGGTTGGACTGGGTGACCCTTGAGGTCTCTTCCAACTCTTTGATTATATGATATATGAAGATGAATACAGTGAAAAGGGCCAAAGGAAGTACAAAGCAGAAGAAAGGAGAGGGCTTTCTCAGTGGTCACTCCTGATCCTTGAAACTCCCTACAAGAAGGAGGCTAGGCAGGCCATCCTCTCTGCTGTCCTTTCACTAGCAGATACCAAACCTCTGTGTTCAGGAGCAGCCGTTGGCATTCCATCTGCTGCTGAGGACAGGATTCGTGCGTTACTCTTCTTAGGGATGTGCGTTTGAACTGTCCTTTGCCTTGTTTATACTGGCCTTTTAAATTTAATCCTGTTTTGATAGCTAATCTGGTTCTGTGTTTGAAGTGTATTTTGCTTCTGTTTAATGTTGCTACTGTGAGCTGAGTCCCTCCCTCGTGAGGGAGAAATAAACCCACAAGTTAAAAATAAAGAAACAATGGGAAGGGGATGTCTTAAAATGCCAAGAAGCAGATAGAAGGAAAGGAGGAGAAAGAGAAGTTGAAAGCCACGGGCTTTGGTTCAAAAATGGGAAATATTAGTTTTCATTTCTGGACTATCTCACTCCCTTGGCTAGGAGGTTTTTTGAAAGGTCATCTCAAAGCACAAATCCCTCAGCTGTGCCGCTGCTGTTAAGCACACACTGGAGAGAGGAGAGGAGAGGAGAGAGAGCGCACCCTCACTGGCAGAGCCTGAGTGGCCTTGTCTGTTACTAGCACGAGCTCCAGATGGCGCTGTTGCTGAGGCAGCAGAACATTAAGATGGTTCCGGGTTTCTAGCTGTTTACTCACAGTTGGATTTGATGGGCCCCCCTCTTTTCACTGATCATGTATAGGTCAGGCAGTGTGCAGGGATTCACCTTAGCTTAGCCTGGCTAATAAGCATCCGATGGTGGGACCGGAGTTTGAAAAAGTGCCCACAGTTACTGGGGGATTCTGGTAGCTGAAGATAAACCAGTGCCACCCCCAACTTCTGAGTGGAACATAGGGAGCTGCCTTGTGATGGGTTGGTTGGGTGGGTGGGTGGGTGGGTGGGGGCTGTCTTTCTCACCCAGTGTTGCCTGCTGTGAATTGCAGTGGGTCCCAAAGGTATCAATCAAGGGTTTGTCACATTCCCTGTTTGTTGGGGGTGCCAATGAATCTGATCCTCTCTCTGTGTGTGCCTTTCCATTGAGTTATGGTCAGTGTGTCTCTGGTCTGTGCATTTAAGGCCTGACTTAGATGTGCAGAAGATTGGATGGTGAATTCCTAAGTTAGTAGAATAAGTGGCATGCATAGGGACGTATGTTTTGTAATGCTCTTATAAAAGACACCCTGCAAGTGGGAAGTTAAGACTGCATGGAAGGATGTGAGCTAGAAGGGGTTGCCCTACTGAGCTAGATTTGACTTGCAGAGGTTTATAGATTAGAAGAAGTAATCGTAACTGGCATCCCCCCCATGGGATTCTATTTATCCATGACAATGTAAGAACAGGAGAATGCTTATACCCTTTCAGACCATTAGTATATCAAGCAGTGTTCTCGCTACTGCCTGATAGTAACTGTTAAGGATTTCAGACAGGGCTTTTTCCCCAACCCCCATCTAGAAAGGCTGGACTTGAACTTGGGGACCTTCTGTGTGCAGTGCTTCCAACCCCCTATCGAGCTATAGCCTTTCTTTAGGAAAATTTAAAAGTTTAAAAACAAATAAATAAAGTAAGTGGCAATGACTTATTATTTGCTATGGTTATGTAACATAATTAGATTTATTAGATAAATTTATTTGATACATGTATAAATGTCTGCACTGCACAGTTGATTTATGATTGCATGAAGAGCGATAAATTAAAAATAAGTAAATCTTACTTCTATTTTCAGACCTGTCCCGGGGCCAAAATGTCTGTGCACAAGATCTGTTTGCAAAGTTTTATGGGTGTTGTTGAGGTAGAAAAGCGTTTATTTTCCATTTTTGAAAACTTCAAATGTGCAAATATGAACCTGAGCTCAGATTGTTTGCTGAAGTGGGAGGGAGGGCAGGTGGAAAACTGAGGAGCAAGCGTAGTTTTAAATAATAGCCCGTCTGGCTTACACAGTTCCATTGTCAAGTGACCTGGCATCTGATCTTTTCATTTTGTTCATCGGGCTTCTATTTTGGAAGAGTTGAGAGATTCCGCTCACCATTGCTTGCGTTACAGGAGAGCAAAAGCACTAAGGCCAGATTTTTGGCACGCGTCGTAGTGTGACCAGGGTAGCCACAGAAGATTTAAAGAAGTCTGTCTTTTCAGTTTTTGGGTTTCCTCAGCAATTCCACTTTAATTGCTTGACACTTTGCGGTATCTATTGGAACATTGGGCACTATTGTGTGAGCCACAGGAGTTGTAGGGAAGCTTGAAAAGGCACTGATTTCTGTATCCTGTCATCATAAATTGGTTTTCTTACCATGATCGTGAAGTTCCTACATCGACTTCTGAGCCTTAAAAAAACAAAAACAGTGTCAATGTTATTCTCTCTCTCTCTCTCATGCACAAACACACTCCTCTATTAGTCATAGATGAGTACAATAACTGTTATTTTGCACCCTTTTGATTCAAACCATATGACATACCAGTATTGCAGAAAACAGTTTTGTACATGCAGGGTCCTGTAGGGTTTGATTACCCAAAAGGGACTAGGAACACCAGGAACAACACTCATGTGATACACTTCTGAGGCACAGTGGACAGCATGTAGGCCCTGATTCACATGTTGTCTATCTAACCAGTTGTTTTTGCACTCACTGTTTTGGCATTACTGCTGTCAAAAGCATAGCCTTTTCTGGGAACAAGATGCATTGTCCTTATCTGCCTAGTTTAGAATTGAAATAGTCAAGAAGTGGGAGCCTTTTGTTTTAAAGGGCACCTGCTTTAAAAGGGAAGCTGTCAGTCACAGTGGCAGCTGCAGTGTCTGGGGACCCAGCAGGTGTGGAGTGTACCTCCAGTGCTTTGGGGGTGTTTGCGTAGCCCTTGACCCCGATATGTTGTCCATTTCTCTTTTAGAGTATGATGCAAAGCCAGCAAAGTTATAGTAACCTTGATCGTGCCTTATCTATAACAGTGGAATGGTAATTGGCAGGCAACAGAGCAGAACAAACTTGCCAAACACAGGGTCCTGTTATATAGCTTTGTCAACAAAAGCCTTTCTGTTGATGCCCATTATGTCTACCCACACTCTTGAATGGCTTTGGTGCCAGGTTGGAGGTAGCCTACAGCTCGTACAATGTGAATGGTTAATGCAGTTTCATGTGCTGGAGGGAATGTGTGTGGATCAATTTAACTATCCATCTGCAGGTGCTGTATTTGCATGTGAGCATCATTGGCAGATTTCTGATTCTCTGAATCATCCCCAGACATTGCTTCCTCTTTTCCACTGCCAATTATTTAAAAAATATATTAAAATGAAAATACAACATGTGTTAAAGCTCAGTGATTGTTTCGATTCTACAGCAGGTTCTAGACTGCCACTTGTATCTCATGACACAGTGGTTAAATTGCTGCACTGCCATCAAGACTCTGCTCATGACTTGAATTTGAATCCAGTGGGCTCAAGTAGGTGACTCAAGGGAGCCTTACATTGTTCTAAGGCTGGAAAATGGAGCACCCAGTTCACAAGGGTTGGATGGGGGGGGACACAATAAAATGTAGCCTGCATAACTAAATTGCTCACTGCCCAGAGGGTTCTTTAAGAGCTATGGGGTGGTGTGTAAACAGAACACTTTGCTTTACTTTGTACCTTGAAAATTTCTAGTCATCTTAGGGTATAGGACTGACAGCAGCTGTTAGTTCTGGAGATACTGAACTGTCCAACAAGCATCCATTGATTGTTGCTGATATGTCTGAAGCCATCAATTTGTGATGTGAATCATACCCACAATATAGTCGTAAGTATCAATCTGTTCTGACAGATGCCTGTGGGTCATTCCTCGTATGCTCAATGTCTGCATTTTCTGGCACAGACTTATGTGGAGAGTGCCATTCTCGGGCACTTGTCATGGCCTCTTTTATTACACATGCAGACCCTGGAGAACCTTGCAGACCCTTGAGTTAAACATGGGAGAGAGGATGCCCTCATTTCACAGAGTGTCCTGACATAGCTGCATTTGGATGGAATGATGCACCTTGGTTTATTATGGAACTGTAAAGAAGACATTTCCTCTTCTCGTCCAACAAGAGATGGGTGGAATAATCCAGAAGTTTTCCTCTTTTCATCTTACACTAGTAGCTGCGATTAAGCATTCTTTTGGAACCTAGACAGGTTTTTTAAAGCCACTTTCAAGGTGCAGTTTATAAATCTGGCCCACCCACCCATCCACCCACCCAATAGCCATAGTTAAAACTAACTTAAGGTTGGAATACAAACCAAAACTGGCTCATTACACCCAAAAGTGAAAACTCCTCATCTTTCCCTATGAATCCCACAGATGGATGGGAGACAGGATGAAGGGAGGATATGGGCAACTAAGGATTTTGTGTGTAATGATTTGGCCTCCCCCATCCCCAATGATTCCCCCCCCCAAATATTTTATGGACACCCTCTGTGGTTGCTTCTGCTATACACTTTCTTTCCTCTTTCCTCTTTCCATTTGAAAGCTATTACTATTTTTGACATACTTATTGTCATGTAAGCTCATTGAAGGCACTCTAGTTCTCTGACTACCAACCATTGGAGAGGGATGCTGTCAGATAACAGGGATATTATTTTTCATAGCAGTTCATGTCACTTTGAATGCCTAACAAGATCTTCTAGCCATGCCATACTTATTATTTCAATTCTTGATTTAAAAAAAAACCCTCAAATTTACATTCTAGAGTGACAAGAGAAAGTTGATTAATTCTTTACCCCAAAGTGGCCCACTCTGACTTTCTTTGTATAAAGATTTGCATTGGATTGGAAATAGACATAAAAAGGGTGGGGTTTTTTTGTTTGAATATTACTTCCAAGAAAAATAAATAAAGTACTTCATGTTCTCTCTTTCCTGGGGTACTTAAAAGGGATGTTAGCATGGAAAGATGAACACAGGCAGAGAATGGATTCTTAGAACTATGCTTTCATTTTAAAACAACTTTAGAAGGCTACACCAAGGATCACTTTATCCAAATACTTCAACTGACATCTTCACATTTCTTCTTCTTTTCCTCTTCCTCCTCTTCCTCCTCCTCCTTTAAATTAAATCAAAGCAAAGGGAAAACATAAGGGGGAGAGACAAAAGTGAAGGTAGGAGTCAGAAAAAAAGAGGGGGGAGAAGAGAAGGGTGCAGTTTCATCCTTGTTACATCTCTGTTTAAGCAATATAACTTTCAGGTTAAATGTCAATATTCACCAGTCTCATTCAAGTACAGTACATGTGTGTGTGTGTGGGGGGGGGACACCACGAAAGTGCGAACAGGCATGAATGAAAGTGCACATGGAATCGATGTCCTGAGATATATATGGCTAACTCAGATATCTCGGTAAACTCATATGGTTAACTAATTTTCCCCTAGCTATTTGATTGCTGACTGTTGCTGCTACACTTGCTATCTGAAATTGCTGATTTGATTACTGGAGAAGATTGCTGTATCTTATGTTAGATTTCTGCTGTAAGTTTGGACAACCGTAGACTAGATGTAAACACTGCTGTCTAATCTCTACCTTTATATTGTGTCTCTAATAATGATGACCAGTCATGACTTCATCTGGATTACCTCACCCAGGCAACTCACCACCCAGACTCCACACTATGAGTCTGTACTTTTTAATCACACACACCTGAGATTTTTATTCTCCGTTTTGTTTCTCTGTTTCTAATCAGAAAATAATAGACATTGATTCTCGATTGTTCCATCATATCTGTGGGTTTTATGACTTGTGGCAATCATCCCATTACCACCCTAATCTGTTCTCCAGGGAGTCAGCATACCTGGTGGGTCCATGGATCTTTCCGGCAAATTTCACTTTCAAATATCTTCTTCGGTATTTTCCTTAGGTATATTATATCTCCAGTAATATCTAATATATGACCTGCCCAATTTGGTCCTTCTCACTGATACATGTTAAAAGGTCAATTTACTGTATTTTTCTATGTATATTCTAGCCTAAAATTGTTAGACTAAAAATTGAAGGTCGTCTTATATACAGAAGTAAGCTGAGAAGAGAACCATGTGGTTGAGAAATTGTAATTTGGGGTTGGAAAAGTGGGGGTCGTCTTATACATGAGCTTGTATTATAGACGGAAAAATATTGTACCTATTATATTTATATTTGTCTACAGTGGTAAGGATGCATAACTGCCTTGTGCCCTTTCAGGGTGAAAAGTGGGACAGAAACAAACAAACAAACAAACAAACAAACAAACAAACAAACAAACAAA
>JAHTLZ010000240.1:14192350-14207607 GCA_023846285.1 Phrynocephalus versicolor | reverse complement strand
GGGTGGGAGGGAGGTGGGAACCAAAGGAATCACAGGGAGCCTGTTTAAAAAAACATGGGGAGAAGGAGGGGGAGGGAGGGGCTGGCCAGCCAGCCACGGGCCACTCAGAATTGCCTGACGGGCCGGATTTGGCCCCCGGGCCGGACTTTGGGCAGGCCTGGTCTACACTAGTTGCAACTTACTACACAAAAGCTACAGGATTTCAGCAAGTGAATTCAGTAAGGAAACATGACAGGCAGAATAGCATGGTCTTACAGCAGATGTGTATTGCCATCTACTTTGGCTTCCAAAAAAGCTGAAATTCATAGCAAGAAAACTCTTAAATAAGCTTATGTTATAATAATTTATTCTCATATTTTTCCAACCCTGGTAGCATCCACCTCATCTTCCAGAAACATGAGGCAGATAAAGTGGAATGTGATTTTTCTAGGCAATGAGTAAGATGTGTAAAATTGCAATTTACAGTAAATTGTTGTAAAAACGGGAGAGTCCATGGTACCTTCAGTATGTGATTGGGGTGCTAGATATATTTACCCTGCTTTGCATGGATACATTGTGTTCCCCCCCTTTTATGTTCCCTCCATTCTTTCCTGTGGTTGAATTCTAATGCATTATTTGCAGACAAGTCTGAAACAAACCTCATCTGTACGAACCAGGCTTTCCCATAAGTACAAGATTTTCTCAGGAATTTGGAGAGTAGCTCCCTCTCCTGACACACTTATTTATTCAAGAGGGACATTTGAAAAAAGTATTTGGAAAATGTTGGAAGCAGAGCCTGCTGGCGTGGATTGGATTAATTGGTGCAGTGGTTAAATGTCTGTACTGCAGGTAAAACTGTGCTCACGACCTGGGGGTTCAATTGTTGACTCAGCCTTCCATCCTTCTGAGGTCAGTAAAATGAGTACCCAGCAAGGTGGGGGAGGGGGCAATATGTAGCCTGCATACTGTAATTAAAACTGTAAACCGCCCAGAGATGTTTAAGGTTCTAAAGTTGCTTTTCCCCCTGGAAGATATATGATTTCTTGTTAACTCCCTTTTAGTATCATTTAAAAAAAAGCTTTAAAAACCATCCTAAATCTCTGCAAAATAACCCTGATCATATATGCAGGAAAAAATTCTCCTTTGTATGTCAGCATGCAACATTCACTTCAAGAATACAAGTACAGTCAAATAAAATTTACCACTACATTATTATGAAAATAGAATAATTGTGTAGTCCAATGCAGTCTAGACCAGCTGTGCACTTTTTACTCCTTAATGACACACTTCTTTATTTTGCCTCCCCTCTCCTCAAGACATCACCTTTGTACCACTACCCACAGTACTTGGTGGTTGGTTTGTTCATTATGGACTGCAGTGCAGTAGGGAATAGGCCTTCTAATGGATACAAGTCTGTATATCTCTGATGCATAGTTACTTAGATGTAAGATCTATTTAACTGAATTTACCATATGTCTTCAGTTCAAAGGAACATACCACACTCCCAAAACAATTAACTATAAAGTAAGTCCTTCCACAGAGGGGTGTGGTGGCTCAGAGGACTAAGGCTCCGGAAACTGTTGGCTGCCGGGTGCCACGCAGTGGAGTGAGCTCCCACTGATGACCCCAGCTCCTGCCAACCTAGCAATTTGAAAGCATGTAAAGGCAAGTAGATAAATAGGTACCACTGTAAAAAGGCGGGAAGGTAAAAACAAACAAAAAAACAGTGTTTCCTTGCAGCCATGCCGGCCATGTGGCCATGAACTTGCACACCACTGGCTCTTCGGCTTGAATATGGAGATGAGCACCGCCCCTAGAATCAGACACGACTAGCATGCATGTGTGGGGGAGACCTTTACCTTTAACTTTTAAAGTCCTTCCACAAGGACATTTTTCATCATTGAAACCAGAACTGAAACAGAATGACTGAAACCAGAAAGCTGAAATTCATAGCAAGAAAACTCTTAAATAAGCTTATGTTATAATAATTTATTCTCATATTTTTCCAACCCTGGTAGCATCCACCTCATCTTCCAGAAACATGAGGCAGATAAAGTGGAATGTGATTTTTCTAGGCAACGAGTAAGATGTGTAAAATTTCAATTTCCAGTAAATTCTTGTAAAAACGGGAGAGTCCATGGTACCTTCAGTATTGATAATGTGATTGGGGTGCTAGATATATTTACCCTGCTTTGCATGGGTACATTGTGTCCCCCCCCCTTTTATGTTCCCTCCATTCTTTCCTGTGGCTGAATTCTAATGCATTATTTGCAGACAAGTCTGAAACAAACCTCATCTGTACGAACCAGGCTTTCCCATAAGTACAAGATTTTCTCAGGAATTTGGAGAGAATATATTACTATATGTTACAAATCAGGCAGTGTTTTATATTGCAATGGATCACCCACTGGCTGATTGCTCTGAAAAGTTAGTGCTTGTAATTTTTTTGCAGAACAGTTGGAACAGAAATTGATCAAGTGTTTGCTTTAAATAGCTGTTTCTACTCAGGCCAAAGGCTAGCTTTTTCTTAAGCGAAAGCTTGGGAATTCAAGAATCTCGTGGGACAAAGAGCAAAGCTGGACATCCTGAGGAAATCCTGGGGAAACTGGAACATTTAGACACGCATTAAGGCTTAATGGAATAATTAGGGCACATTAGTTTTTTCAAAGGTAGGTTAATTATAATTAAAAACAGAAGAGTTTGAAAGTAGAAGTGAAGGAAGAAGAAAAGGCTGCAAAGTACATAACTACCGTATTTTAGACATACCCAGAGTTTACGGTGCTGAGCAAACAGGATCCAGAACTAGAGTGACACAGAAATAAATTTGGGACCTCAGTGAGATAGAGATCCAATTTGTTATATGCATAACCCTCAGCAACCAAGAGAGATTTAATCAGCTAGTCATATACATAGTAGTCATTGCATTTTAATACTTGGTAGCTATGTAAGGCATTGTACCTCACAAAGACAAGGAATGTTCACATATGTCTGTTTCTACCCATGTGCACCTGCAGACAGTGGCGCTAATTCGTGAGGCCGTATCTTCTGTCCTTGAGACATGTAATGTTATATAACGCAGGTGTCCTAGCATTTTCACAAGGCCTCTGCTCACTGGGAATGGCCGTGTGCACTAGAACTCATTGGTAGTATAGAAATTGCCATCAGAGATAATTTCTGTTTCTTCACACCTCCCTGTAGCATTAAGATGGCTGTAGAGGCCAAACGCTGAAAGTCAGGGGCCAACTGTGGGATGTACCTCTGAAAAACAAAATCCAAAGTGGCTGGACATGCTCTACCAGTTTCTAAACAACATTTTGGGCCAGAAAGATTTTCCTCAGGGCGAGACCTCAGAGTAATTATAAGAACATAAGAAAAGTTCTGCTGGATCAGGATGAAGGGCCCATCTAGTCCAGTTTCCTATATCTCTCAGTGGCCCCACCAGATACCTTGGGAGCACACGAGACCACTAGATAGCTGTCTCCTAATACCACTCCCTTGCATCTGGCACTTTGTGCTGCCCTATTTTTAAGGCTGGGAATAACATGTATCCCCATCATGGCTTGTAACCTGCGATGGACTTTTCCTCAAGAAATTTGTCCAATCTCCTTGTAAAGGCATCTCGGACAGATGCCATCACCACATCTTGCAGCAAGGAGTTCCACAGACAAACAACCCATTGGGTAAAGAAATATTTTATTTGGTCCATTTTCACTTACCCAACCTTTAATTTGGACCTCTGGTTCTGGTATTGTGTGAGGGAAGAGAGCTTCCCTCTATCCACTCAATCCATCCCCTGCCTGATTTTGTACATCTCCATTATGTCCCCTCTCAGACACCAGGCTACAAAGCCCAAAGGCTGTAACCTTTCCTCATAAGGGGGGTTCCCCAGCCAGTAATCATTTTAGTTGTTCTTTTTCTGCACTTTTTCCAGTTC
Organism: Phrynocephalus versicolor; assembly: GCA_023846285.1. Lineage (NCBI taxonomy): Eukaryota > Metazoa > Chordata > Lepidosauria > Squamata > Agamidae > Phrynocephalus > Phrynocephalus versicolor. The sequence goes on along the minus strand of JAHTLZ010000240.1, from coordinate 14,203,694 downwards.
CACTATGTCTGGAAGTGGTCTGGCATCTGTGGTATCCTTAGCAGCCCCTCTTCTTCCAAATAACTTTTAAGCAGTACAGTAGTACTGTATTACCATATGCACACCCTTACAAGCCTTTATAGGCATAAGTGCTTTGCAAAGGGTGCAATGGAGTTGCATAAAGCATGCAATTTCTATAAAATCCCGTTCTAATTTTCTTTCTTGTCTTTTTTTGTGGAAAAAAAAACATCCTTGCCATCATCATCTCAGAACCGTCGAGCTGTAAGGGATGCTATGGATCACTGAGTCCAGTCCCTCTCAAGGAATCACAGTGCGGAACTGAACTCTCCCAAACCACTGAGCTATTATCCAGTAGTTTAAGCTGTTTTGCTACAACAATTATACAAAAAGTTGCAGTTCACTATGTGTATCAGTAGTAAGATCAAAGATTGCAACAAATTCCCAAAATCTCTTCATTATGCATGCAAATGTAAGTGCAAATGTTGTAAGTTACGGTAGTCAGTTGCCACAACTTAAGAAGTTGTGGGCAATATCTGTTGTGTATCATGAGTTGTGGGACTTGGCATGCGGCAGATGATGTCCACAGGGCTTCTTAATGTGCAGCAGCTTGCCCATGGTCTAGCAACCATCTAGGTATGGCATTCCACATGCAGCATAGCAGTAATCCTTCCTGTGAAGGAATTGTCGTTGAAGACTACAGGATTTTTAAAGTGGGTCAGGAGATGACAGGTCCATTCTGTGATAGCTTTGGGTTCTGCAATGGTAACAGAATAGGGGGAAGACCACTTTCCTACCTGTATCTTCGATACTGAGATACTTAGACACAGATCTCAGCAGTTCAGAATGTAATCTGATGTGATGAATTACTGTGGGTTGCTTCTCTTTTTTGCTTCATAGTTTTAATTCTTCAGGTTACGTATTAACTCGAGTTCAGATTGCTGGAGGAAATTCTGGGAAGCAGTTTGAAGAGTCTTTGCTGTTTACCCTGGGTCTGAATTAGTTATTTTCTTTTCCTCATTCTAATTTGCTCATATTTTCAAGCATTACTGAATAGCTAGTATGCCCGGCATTTAAAAAAAAAATCACCTAGTCCCAAATCTTAACAAAGGTGACTTCATATTGTTTTGCATCCTGTCAGGTGGCAAAGAAACCAGCAAGGGAGTCTGGCTAAACAGACAAAAGGCAATCGGAGTTTGGGAGCTTTAGCACAGTCTGCACAAGGGTCAGGTACGAAGGTGTCCAACAAGTCAAAAGGATCAGAAACGTTGTTATGGCTGGAACTAGGAATTAGATGCTGTTTCCAGCAATGTCCCCTGCCCAGGGATGATACAAAGTTGAGCTCACTGCTTCTCCAGCATTGTTGTAGATATTTTGCCAGAGGATCTTCTTAGGAAGGCAGCCATCCCCCCAGTGCCAAATTAGGCCTTCTTTGCAAGCAAGTTCTCTGGTGGCTCAGCCACCACCAGTTATCCTAAGGGGCTGAGTCTGTGTGCAAGGAATCCCCTATTCAGAGGCAGGAATGATTTGTATAAGTCAGAGGAGGCCAATAGCAACAATGGGATTTTTTGATTTCTTGGAATACAAATTGCCTAATATCCCCCTTTTTAATTTTTTTTAAAAACACCTTTTATTTACAGCTAAGCAACATTAAACAAAAACAAATCAAAGTTGTTCCAACAGAAGAAGAAAAACAATGCAGTTCAGACATTGCATTACTTATTTGATTGCTTGGTTGATTGTTGTTGTTTTGGAGTTCTATCTGATAGACCAGGTATGTCCAAAATTCAGCCCTCCAGATGTTTTGGACCACAACTACCACAGTGCTTTGTCATTGGCAATCTAAGCTTAGAATTCTGGGAGTTGTGGTCCAAAACATCAGGAGGGCTGAAGTTTGGGCATGCCTGTGATAGACTGACACCTTCCAGGCTCCGAAAATGTGGCTCACCTGAGAGCCTTCAGTTGGACGGCTTTGAGGCTTAGCTAGGACTAACTCTGCCCGGTCTAGTTCACGAAGCAAGGTTCCCAGATAGCACCAGGGCAGGAACAAGAAGGCTTTGAAGCTTAAGTTAAACTAACTCAGGCCAAACTTCTTGCTTATACTTCATTGTCTGCTGGGATTCCTTCCCCTCATAGCAGCACATTCACTTTCATTCTATGACTCATGTCCTTTGAAAGGTTGGGAAGCATTGGCAAAATCCAGTTACTTGTGCTCACCATCTAAGGCTGTGAACTGATGGACCTTTAGTCCACAGTTTAGTCCACTGCAATAATTGGTTGGTTTCCTCCCTTTTTTTCTGGCAATCACACAACATAATATGTGGAGTGAAACAAACCACCCTCAAAGTTCTCTAACCTGCACCGTTCTGGCCCCTGTAAAGGTCTTCTACTTTTTTTTGGTGTGGGTAGACTCACTCCACTTTGGTTCATTCCAGTTCTTCTCGCTGTCAAATTCCTGTATCATGACGTGCCCGAAGCATCCTGAAGCTCCTCTTCTTAAACCACATCATGAAATGGCAAATTGGTAGTGGAAGAAGATAGACCAAATATGTGGATATGTCATTTGGATGCAAGGATTTTATCAGATAACATACGGACCTCTCTGCGACCAGATTGATCCAATCTCCTCCAATTAAGCCTGCCCTAAGCACATTCGATCTCACCTGATTTTGGAAGCTAAGCAGGGTCGGCCCTGGTTAGTACTTGGATGGGAGACCACCAGGGATTTCCAGGTGCTGTAGGTGCCTGGAGTAGGAACTGGCAAGCCACTCCAGTATTCCTCCCAAGAAAACTCCATGGACATGGAGTCACGAAGAGTCGGTCATGACTGTAACGACACAACACACACACACAGACAAGACCAAACCCACTCCACTTGGGTAAATCTCAGTGTTGAGCTGCTGCTGGTTAAGAGGTTACTGTCTGCATTTGGTGTTTCATGGTGGTGGCATGACTTGGCATGCAAGTACAAACTCCATAACAAGCAGCAATTAATTTATATTGATAGATTTATGTTGGCATGATTCTTCAATTGGCTTCTGCCCAACATGTAACTTCCCCTTTGGAATTCATCTCAGAATTCTTTTTCAAAGGTGGCTATGTGTTGTGATTTACAGAGGGCAGACTAATATCGGAAGGACTGCCTAGCTACTCCCAGTCTGGTTTAAAGATAAAGCAGGTAGAGGAGGAGCCTTGATGTTATCCATTAACAATTGTCACCTGGATGAGTGGATGCCCAAGTCATATAGTGAGACTTATCCACTATTATGAGATGTAGTCTGTTCCAATTTACATGATACTGTAGTAATTCTTTCTAAGAGTGATGTGGTGAACATAGTGTCAGATTCAGACTCAGGAAACCTCAGTTCAAATCCTGCTGAGCCATAGAAACTCACTGGGAAGACCTAGCAAAGGTATAACGCTCTCTGAACTTTTCATATGCCTCAAAAACCTAGTTAGGGTCCATGTAAGTTGGGAATAACCTGACTGCACATAAAACAGAATTTACTATTAAATTTTCTTACGAAAAATGTATATGTGTATAACAATAATCTTATTTATTTATTTATTTATTTATTTATTTATTTATTTATTTATTTATTTATTTATTTATCCAAAGTCCTTTTTTGTTCTGTTTTGGATGATGCCTTCCTATTTTTGAGGGGGAGGCACAATTACTTAAGCAGCCTGTTTCTCACAGGTTATACACCGCATTTTTCAAAACAGTGACAAGGTGACCTGGTATATTTAGCTCAGTAACACAGTAGAATTGCAGTGTTATCTCACTCTTGCTCTTATTCATTTCTACCTACTAGGGGCATCAAAGTGATATGTAATTATATTAAATAAAACAGTATTTAAAAACAGGAGAGGGGGGATTTCACCAAGCACCAAAAGCTTGGTGAAACAGTACAGTCTTTGCTGGTCTGTACAAAACAGAGACGGAGCCAGCTGCCCTACTTGGGGAGGAATTTCCACAGTCAAGGTCTTCTGACAGAAAGGTTCTGTCAGAAGCACTTACAAGGGCAGACTTTCTTGGCAACAGGGCATAACTGAGTGCCATTGTAATTAAAAGGCTTGTAAGCAAAGAAAGCCATTCTTCTAGCATGTGGGTACCAAACTCATGGGAACCCATGAAAGGACCTTCTCAACTGCTGTGCCCAGACTCTGGAACTCCCTCTTACTAGAGGCCAGGACGGCCCCATCTCTGTTGTCCTTCCGGAAACAGGCAAAAACTTTTCTCTTCAGGCAAGCTTTCCCTGAAGGATGGACTACCATATGTATTTCATATGAATCTATAGGTTCACATAGACTTTGTGTTTATAACTACTTATAACCTTGTAGCTTTATTTATTTATTTATTTATTAGGCTTCTATACCGCCCATCTTCCCAAAGGGAACTCTGGGCGGTTTACATAGACTGAGGAGATTCAGCCAGCCAACAACACAAAACTACAACAGCAATACAAATACAATATTAAAATGTAAAAGTTAAAAGAAAATCTAGCCCTGGCAAATGCATATGGCTAATTGTTCTGATGGATGGCGGAGAGAAAAAAAAACCTACTCTAGGTCACCAAAGGCTTCCCGGAAGAGCCAGGTCTTTAGCGCCTTCCGGAAGGCCTGCAGGGACTCTGCAAGGCGCACTTCGCAGGGGAGGTGGTTCCAAAGAGAGGGAGCCACCACAGAAAAGGCCCGGTTCCGAGTCGAGGTTTTCTGGGCCTCTCTGGGCGTAGGCACCCGAAGCGACTGCGCCCACGACATCCTTGTAGGATGGGCCGAAGTTGACCACTGGGTGATTCGCTCCGCCAGGTAGTCAGGTCCCAAGACATGGAGGGTTTTATAAACTAAAACCATGACCTTGAATCTAATCCGGGATGCAATGGGTAGCCAATGCAGGCGAGCCAGAACCGGGGTGATGTGGTCAAAATGATGCACACCCGCCACCAGCCTGGCCGCCGCATTTTGCACCCGCTGCAGACGCTGGAGAAGATTCAAGAGCAACCCCATGTAGAGCGTGTTGCAATAATCCAGCCTCGAGACCACCAGGGCTTGCACGACTGTTCTCAGGGAGTCCCCATCCAGGTATGGGCGAATCTGGGCGATTTGGCGGAGGTGGAAAAAAGCAGTTCTGGACACGGCCGCCACCTGGGCCTCCATGGTGAGGGCCGGGTCCAGGACCACGCCCAGATTCCGAACCCTGTCCGCCAGTTGGAGGGAAACACCCTCCATGCTGGGGAGAGGGCCTCCATAGCCGGAAGGGGAACACCCGAAGAACAGCACCTCGGTCTTCTCGGGGTTGAGTTTGAGCCTGTTAGCCTTGGTCCAAGCCATGACTGCATCCAGGCACTGGTCGAGGGTCTGGACAGCTTCATCTGCAGAGGTGGAAAAGAAGAGATAGAGCTGCGTGTCATCAGCGTACTGGTGACAGCAGGCTCCAAATCTCCTGATGACCCCTGCCAGCGGCCTCACATAGATGTTGAACAGCATGGGTGAGAGAGACGAGCCCTGCGGAACCCCACAAAGGAGTGTCCACGGAGCCGACAACTCGCCCCCATGCTGCACATACTGGGGACGGCACTCCAAGAAGGACCGGAGCCAACTGCGAACAGTGCCCCCGATACCTACCTCGGAGAGCCGACCCAGTAGGATACCGTGGTCGATGGTATCGAAGGCCGCTGACTAGAGATGGGCACGACTCAAAAAAATAATTTTTCGTTTTTCGTTTTTCGTTTTGGGGTCCGTTTCGGTTCGTTTTCTTTTTTTCGGGGTTTTTTGCGCATTTTTCATTTTTGTTTTCGTTACGAAACGAAACGAAAAAACAAAACGAAAATGAAAATTTTTCGTTTTTGTTAGCATTCTTTTCATTGGGATGTGTCTGCCATAACGAAAATGAAAAACAGGGCAAAATTTTTCGTTTCATTTTCGTTTCATTTTCTGGAAAATTTTCGTTTTCATTTTCGTTGCATAACGGAAACGAAAAACAAAAACAAAAACGAAAATTTTGCTGAGTCGTGCCCATCTCTACCACTGACAGATCCTGGAGAACCAACAGGGTAGAGCAACCCCTGTCGCCCCCCCCCAGATGAGGTCATTCTGCAGCGCGACCAAAGCTGTCTCAGTTCCCCGGCCAGGCCTGAACCCAGACTGACAAGGGTCAAGGAGCTGATGTTACTCCAGAAAAGTCTGAAGTCGGACTGCGGCCACCCTCTTGAGATCCTTGCCCATGAAGGGGACGTTGGCGATCGGGTTATAGTTGGCCAATACGTCCAACGCCATGCCTGGTTTTTTGAGAATGGGCTTTACCACGGTCTCCTTCGCCAAAGGAGGCCGTGGTGATGGTGGACGCCCGTTCTGGCATACTCCCTCCAGCTGCTTTTGTAAGCCAAGAGGGGCAAGGGTCAAAGGGGGTGGATGCAGGCCGACAGTGGGCAATTGCCCTGGAGGCCTCTGAAGAGGAAACAGGCCCAAACTTGACCATGTGAGGAGACGGGGGGGGGTTGCAGCGTCTGGTGATGCCGAGGGTGGACTAGAGCAACCGGAGTCGAGACCAGTCTGGATGGCCTCTATCTTTGATCTAAAAAAGGCTGCAAATGTCTCACTACTGAATTCAGTAGGAGAAGGCCTCGCCAGACTAGGATTGGTGAGGTCTTGAACCACCCAGAAAAGTTCTGTCTGGTGGTTCGAGGCCTCACCAATTCTCAGGGAGTAGTAAGATGTTTTGGCCTCCCTGATCGCACGAATGTAGTGTCTAGTCTGGATAACAACAGCAGCCTGATTGAATGCTGTCCGGTTCCTCCTCCGGCTGCACTCCAGCCTCCTCCACTCCTGCTTCATCGCTCTCAACTCCGCCGTGAACCACAGCGAAGATCGAACTCTGCAACGGAGGGGGCACTTGGGGGCGATCCGGTTGACGGCGCAGGAAGGTGACTCAAACCACTGATCGGTCGCTGCCTCGGCCGGATCGTCAGCCAAGCTGCCAGGAAGCTCCCCGAAGGCTTCCCGGAACCAAACTGGGCCCAGAAGCCTCCGGGGGTGGCCCCAAACAAGTGGCCGGGGGTCCCCGTGGGGAGGGGCCACGACCGACAGGGAAAAGGACAGCAGGTGATGATCTGATTAAGACACCGGCAGGGAGACAATGTCCCCTACCTCCAGATCGGAACCCCACAACATGGAGGTAAATACCAAGTCTAGGGTGTGCCCTGATCTGTGGGTGGGGCAAAAAACATGCTGGGATAGACCCATGGAGGTCATGGACTCCATGAATTCCAGAGCCGTACCGGAAAGTCCATCACCGGGATGCACATTGAAGTCCCCAACCACCAACAGGCGGGGGGACTTCAACAGCGCCGCAGCGATGAACTCCGAGAGCTCCGGTAGGGATTGTGCTGGGTTGCGGTGAGCTTGGTAACCCAGCACAATTCCAAATCTATCCCGCTGTCCTACCAACAGGTGAAGGCACTCTAACCCCGGACTAACCAATGTCGAGGCCCTGCTGACAAAAATAGAATCCCTGTAGATGATGGCGACCCCTCCCCCTTTTGACCCTCTGATCTGCCCACGCCTTGGACCTGAAACCCAGGCGGGCACAGTTGGGTGAGCGAAGCCCCCCCCTGCTCCCACCCAGGTCTCGGTAATGCAAGCCAGGTCGGCCCTCCCGCCCAAGATGGCATCATACAGGATGGGGATCTTATTGTGGGCCGACCTGGCGTTAATCAAAAGGCAGGACAGGTCGGAGGCACTGGCGGGATGGCTCCGAGGCATGTGGTGGTGAGTTAGGGGGTCAGAACGCAGGACAGGCATGAGTTGCCTGACCCGGGTTCTTCTCACCCGACTAAATCCCCAACTCCTAGTGTAACACCCACGGCCCGACACAACGGGAATAGCGGTCCCTGCAGACATGGTGACCTAGGGGGAGAAGGGAAGGGGGGGAAAGCTATGAATAATAAGCAACCAAGGAATACAACAATAAATGAAATACAATAAACCAATAAAAATACAATAACCCAATAACCCAGTAAAATACAATAAACCAATAAAAATAGAGAGAAAAACAATAATAATAGTGGAAGGCAATAAAAGAAAATAATGTCAAGCATTGAGCAGGCACACACCAGAGCAGATGGATAAAAGAGGGGAAGGGAGCAAATAGATAAAACAGGCAATGAGTGGCCTTGAAGAGGAGAGCAGCCACTTGTGGAGGCTTGGGCAGATAGTGTTAACCAGAAGGTCAGCCAGGTAGAACCGAAATGCGTCCTTGACGATGGTAACTGCCTCCGCTGACTTCTTCAATGGGTGGTTTGCATTTAATATAATGTTGTCTATTAATACTGTAAGATGTCCCTCAGTTCCTTGTTCTCAAATACTTGAACATGTCTTAACTGTACTGGACTGTATATTATCCCTCATTACTTTAAGCCACCTTGGGTCCTTTTCCAAGGAGAAAAGTGGGGTAAAAATACTCCAAATAAATAAAAGAAATAAATAATAAACCATTGACAGGCACTATAGCATATATGTTCTTTGAATATGGATTCTTTGGGTTCTTTATCTTGATGAATCAAGCATACTTATACCTGCCATTCCAGAGCCTAGCCCTTGATGAACCTTCTTCTGTTGCATGTTTAGATTTCTGGCTCATAACAAATGTATATGCAATGTTTTTTTAGATGCAATAGAGCCAGAACTTGGAAATATGACTTTTTTTGTGCTGTTGCCCTCAGAAAGCCTGCCCTTAGCTAGTGTTAAAATAAATGCAAAAAGAAACAAAAAGAAACATTTTCCTGGTTCTGGTCAGTTAAAGTGCACAAGCTGCTGATTCCTGCCTTACAACCGTTTCTTAAGACCCTAAGAAACTGCTGCCTTGCTGCTTAAGACGGGCATTCTTAGGACACCTGCAGAAGAAGTTGATGCACTGATATTCTTTTTGAGAATCCCGTGTGGAGCCTCCTTTATTTTTAATGTGTATGATCGCAGATATTTGTGTTAGTAACTCAGTAAGCAGATAGGAACTGTAGCCTTTTTTTAAAAAAAGTGAAATGTGGGCCTTCACTAGAATCTAAAAATGCCATCTGTGAGTCATGACTTTGCTAGTCTTGCCGAAAGGAATTTGGGGAACTTTAGGAATGCAGTTTATAACTTCTGTGTTACATGTTGCTTTGTCATTTTTTAAGCTGCATTGTATCTTCCAGCAAAAATAAATAACCGATAGAGTCAATGTGTAATTAACTGGGCCATCTTGTGAACTTGCCGAAGTCCTGGAATACTTTTCCTGTGACAATATTAGTCTAAGAAGGTCTTTGTGCTCATAGGAAGCTGGCGAGCTTCTTGATGGGATGGTAAGGTCATGGTCAGATTAATTTGCCATGGATATTGATCTACCAACAGCCGCTGGACCTGTTGGTGATTTGAACTTTGAGAAGAATGTGGAGTGTCTTAATATGCTCCCAGTTTCAGTTACCGCTGAGTCAGGCAGAAAAGATACAATAGGCAATCATTAAATGCTGAATGATAATGTATTCCAATAAACCTATTGTTGGATCTTTGCACATCATTTCCTCAGGCCATGGGAATTCCTGTGCTGCAAGCCTTACATAGGATTCTCCTCTCTTAGAATCATGTAACTAGAGGGTTTTTATATGCAGTTTCTTTATACATATATACAAACTGAGTATGTGGAAGCTGACACCAATAGAGACCTTTGGGTAGTGGGCGACATACAAGCTATATAAATAAATAAATAAATAAATAAATAAATAAATAAATAAATAAATAAATAAATAAATAGAGTACCCGCCAACAGTGCTTCCCCATTAGGTCTCTAGCAAGACTACCCCCTCTCTTGCAGAGAGCACCTGGTGCCTGTCTTTCTAGGTCAGGATAGGTATTAAAGGGAATGTGTCTGAAGCTGAACCCTTTTAAATACAGTACTGTATTCCGTACAAACCTTGTCATTGGGGCCTTGCTGCTACAATCAGACTTGTTAATGCAACAGGTGTTTTACTTTCCACAGACTTGTGGAGGACAAAGCATAAAACCAGAACATAAGAACATAAGAAGAACCCTGCTGGATCAGGCCAAAGACCCATCTTGTCTCTCACAGTGGCACCAACAGATGCCTCCCTAGGAGCACATGAGACAACTACAGATACCTGTCTCCTGATACCACTCTCCTGAGTGTGGTATTTTGAGTTACTCTCTTCTTAAGCCTGGAGATAATACATATCCCCATTATGGCTTGTAACTTGCAATGGGCTTTTCCTCCAGAAATCTGCCCAATCCCCCATCAAAGGCATCTAGGCTAGATACCATCACCACATCCTGTGGCAAGGAGTTCTACAAACTAAATATGTACTGGGTAGAGAAATATTTTCTTTTATCCATTCTTACTCGCTCAACCCTCAATTTGAGTGGATGACCCCTGGTCAGGAGAGGAAAGTAAAGGTAAAGTCACCTCTCCCGCACATGTGTGCTAGTCGTGTCCGACTCCATGGGCGGTGCTCATCTCTGTTTTCAAGCCAAAGAGCCAGTGTTGTACAAGTCCGTGGCCATGTGTCCGGCATCGCTGAATGCATTTCTGTGCACGGAACACTTTTTACCTTTCCACTTTTTACAGTGGTTCCTATTTATCTACTTGCATTTACCTACGAGCTTTTGAACTGCTAGGCTGGCAGGAGGTAGGGTTAACAATGGGAGCTCACTCCGCTGCATGGTACCCAGGATTTCAACCGCCGAGCTGCTGACTTTGCAGCCAGCAGTTTCAGCCTTCCAGCCCAATGAGCTACCACACCCCCTGAAGGAGGGGAAAGGGCTTCCCTAAGTATAAGATAACAAAAGTGAGGAAAATAAAGTGTTATGAAAAGCATCTGTATTTTCTCCACCCGTGGGAGCAGCTCTTTACAAAAATAAATAAATAAATACTTCAAATGTCCATCCAGAGACAGGGACATATTGGGTTTTTTCATGTTTCACTCTTTTTGGAGTGGGATTTTCAAAGGAGTCCCCATATACTGTACAGTGGACCCTCGTATAATAAACGGTTTGTATAACATAAAATCTGTACAACATAAACAATTCTGGAGATAGGGGAAATTTGCTTAACAGAATCGCCTATGGGACGAATCCATAAAACATAAAAATGGTTGTGATTAGGAATTAATCTGTTTTCAATGCATTCCTATGGGAAATTTGTATAAAGGAACCTTTTGTTTAACAGAATTTCATTTAGAATGAATTAATTCCTTTATACAAGGTACTACTGTACTATACATTTTTATTTGGGGGAACACTGCTTATATTTTTTTGCCCTTATCTGCTTGCTTGCTTTTATGTGGTTTATTGTTTGTGT
>JAHTLZ010000240.1:14181847-14192340 GCA_023846285.1 Phrynocephalus versicolor | reverse complement strand
GCTCATTGTTCTTTTGCTTTAAATATTGTTTTTTTTTAAAGGATGTAAGTGACCTTTGATCTGTTTAAGAAGAAAGGTGGAGTAAAAATAAAATAAAATAAATATTACCTGTACAGGATGTCTGCTTTCCATATTTTACTGATTTTTTCAAAAATGTATTGGTTAATTTACTGTGTGTTTTTATTCTTTTAGTGCTGTATATTTTGGCGAGGAGTTGCAACTGGGTTGCTTGGTGACGGTAGCTGTTGGTTGTACTTTTGCTGACGGTTTCTGGGGTAGACTAATTCTCTGCTGCCTTGCAGGTAGTTTGTACCAGTTATTTAGGGCTTTTGGATACGTGCCAGATAGAACATCAATGAGGAAAAACAAAGCAAGGTAATCCCAAGGGGTGGTCCCTTTTGTTTTGAAAGAAAGGACTCGGGCACAAAAGATGAAATTAGAGAGGCAATGTCCTGAAAAACAGCCCCAAGTGAACCCACATGAGACTTGGTACTGTGCACATCCTCTTTATCATTGTAGACTAATTGTTTAAATCAGATACAAATCAGAATTGGCCACATTGGTGGAGGATTCTGGGAGTTGTGGTCCAAAAATAGCTTTTGGTATGATAAAGAAAAATCTACTATTTTGAGAAAATTGTCATGGCTTCGGGAAGACTGCTTTCGTTTGGGTCTGGTATGTTTTGCTATTGTGAAGCAACATTGGCGGATGTCTGGGGTGATATAACAGCATATGTGATGTGACAATAGAAGTGAAAAATGCCTCTCTGTACCTTGGCTCTTCCCTAGACTTAGAATCCTGTTTCCCTCCCTCTGTGGGAGTAAAAGGTCCACCCTTGCTCTTTCCTCTCATCTGCCACCACTTTTATACCCTTGATCTTCAGGAATCCCAAGATAAATTTTTTGTGTTTGTGAAAGCTGTCAGCTCTAATCCTGTGGGAATTCATCCAAGCCCTGCTGGATATGCAACAGTGTGTTTAATTTTCCTTTTAAATAATTGTTGCCACTTTACCCTTCTCACAAACCCAGGTCAAAGCAGCATAAACAAATCTTTTCTTTTCCCCTTTTAGCTCCAGCTCCCAACTGTTTTAAAAATTTCTTCCCTCGGGTTGTTTATGGCAACCCATGGCCCCATTTCACCACAGGAAAGAGAAGCTCTAACGTCATTAGCACAGTGCATCAAAATAGCGGTCAGAGGCCCATTCACTTATACATTCACATACGGGCACTTATACATTCACATATGGGTGTTTTTTCCTCTCTGGCTGGCTGTCCGTCACAGAACTGATGATACACTTCTGGTGAAGCTGGGTGAACAAACTCTTCCCTTTTTCATAGTAATCAGCATATGACTCTATATTTCTCAAAACATTTTTATATTTACATAGATAAATAGATACAGATATAATCTGCCTATCTGTCTGTTAAATTTGAATAAGACTAAAAATCCTTTTGTTTCATGGGACTACAAACCCAGCACAATAAGATGAAATGTGTACAAAGACTGTGTACACATTAGTTTCTCCTATTGAGCTTAAGAGCAGCTTTGGGGCTTTGGTTTCGTCAGGAAGACCGTGTTGATGTAGACAGATTAAGTTTCATCACCTTGGTGGATTCAGTCTTTATGTACATCCACCTCCACCACATCACAACTGCTATTTTAATGGTTCAGGGAATCTGAGGACAAATGTTCTACACTCTAATTAGTCCACGAGTCCTCTGATTTTATCCTGGAAAGTAACCCATGTACTTAGACATTTTACTTTCTGGGTAGATTTTTGTTTGTTCAATTCATGTTACTTTGTGATGGTTAGAGCTGTTTGGCAGTGGAATATGCTGCCACGGAGGCTGGTGAAGTTTCCTTCTTTGGAGGATTTTAAGCAATCCTTCTTTGGATGGCCATCTGTTAGAAATACTGTGATAGGGGTTCCTGCATGGCAGGAGGTTCGACTGGATGGCCCTTGAGATCTCTTCCAACTCTTATGATTCTACTAGTTGAGCAGGACATGCAGTATGATGGAAAGTAAACGTTTAGCATCTTGTGTGGAAGAAAAAGACTTTTCTATATGCTTATTATTGATGAAGGAAAAGCTGTAATTTCCTTCAACATTCAGATTTAAAAGCGACAGCAAGCAACAAGCACTGTCTTCATTACTGACTCAAATGAAGCAGGTACCTCAATGTTTATTTGGGCAACCTCCACCCTGAATGAATGGACTCTATATAGGAAAAATATGTTTGGTAGCCTGCAAAGGACAAACTGAGCTATCAGTAACAGCTGCTTCACATTTTCCCTCTTTTCTTCCCCTTTCTTTCTGAAACTATTTTAACCACATTCAGCAAAGTCTCTCTTCCAGCCAAAATAAGCAGCTAGGACAATGGTTTACATTACAAGATCCTTTTTGTCACAGCTTGGCAAAATCCTGTAGGTTTTGTGTAAGACATGGGGCATCCAAGATCAAGGAGGCACAAAAGCATGGCTGAATTACAAAGAAGATCCTGGAAACAATCTCATTCCAACAAAAAAGAGGAGGGATAGTAAAAAGTCAGAAGTATTATTTTCTGGAGCTAGGCAGTCAAACAAAGGATTTGCAAGAAACTGGCAGACCCTTAGTTAGATTCCTTAGTTTTTCATTTCATTTTGTTCATTTAGCTGGAAAGTCATGACCTGAACCAAAAATGTAAAAAAGATCTTATAGTTTACACACAGTCATGTAAGGTGTTGACACTTACATATAAAGCTCTGTGGTTTGCGTCTGTGTTACTTGTTGGAGCGTCTTTCCTTAATATAATCTGCCTGACCTACAAGATCTTCCCAGTCGAGGCTCCTCCAGGTGGTCACCCTGAGGGAGGCATGTAAGTCCTCTACAAGAGGTAGGGCCTTCTTTGTGGTGGCACCTACCGTATGGAACCAGCTCCTGGAGGAACTCTGGCTGACCCCCTCCCTGCTTGCATTCAGGAGGCATTCCATATAGTCTTTGGCTGAGTTTTTAGTTTATGTGTCTGTTTGCACCATCATCTTTTATTGTTATTGTGATGGCTTTTAATAAATACTTCGTTTTGATTTAAGCTATGTTTTATATTTGTAAGACCAGTCCGTGTAGTTCCTTTGGCACTAACGGCAGTGATATAGAAATCCAGTTCAATCCAATCCAATCCAATCCAATCCATCCATCCATCCATCTTATCTGTGCTGATTAATCAGAGAAAGCACCAGGATGCTATTGGCAGAATATACCATAAATTATATTAGAGGGTGGAGAAATAACTAGTTGGGATGTGTGAAATGAAATTTGTAGGTTTCAATTCATTTCTCATTCTTTTTTTTGGGGGGGGGGTGTCCTTTGGGGTGTGAGACCTTTCGGAGAACCAGAAAGGTATTAGGTAATTTCAGGTCATGTTGTTTTGGCATTGTTTGGAACAAGGAAAGGAGGGGTAGAAGAAACCACAGGGCTGGAAGTAGGGAAAGGAACAAGGTGGTGGCTGTGGCAACGGCAGCAAGAGGAGAGGGGTGAGAACGAGTTGGTACAGAAAGAACCAACAAGATAAGGAGGAGATCAGTGCAGTCGGGGTGAGGGAAGGAGGGAAATGAAAAGGGAAGGGCTGATGGAGCTTGACTGGAGGCATGGAGGCAAGCTGTGGTCGTGGTGGTGAGCGTAGGAGAGGGACAAGAAAGAGCAGGGCAAGCAGAACTGTTGCGCAAGGAGGCCAGAAGCACCAGGAGGGGTGGATAAAAGATGAGGAATGACTGGGTTAGCAACTGCAAAGCAGGACACTCACAGAGCTGGGAAGAACATTTTAGATGCATGGGTCAAACGGAGGCCACCTGAGAGAAACCTGATATTTTGGGAACCCCTCTTTCAGGAAGCTAAAAGTATCCGGTTTCAGTGGCTCTTGCTTGGAATCTACTGAAAGGACCTGAAAACCGAGGAGAAAGACTCTCCTTTGTCTGCCTCATTGCCCATGGGGCCCATGAATGGCCACACCACTCTGTTTAGCTGAGATTGTGTGGTAAATGATATTTCGTGATGTTTGTTTCACCCTGGGCACAGTGGTGCATCCATCAAATAACAATGCCATGGTTTCCGCCTTCAGGAGAATTCCATGTAGAATTCTTTCTGTAGAGCTAGGTCTCAGGGAGCTGTAGGTCAGGGTGTTGCAACACTTTGTGTCTGGGAACCTATATGTGATACTATCGTCCCTTCCAGTGCACACAAAGAATATCTTGGATCTGGCAATGGTGCAGAGAAGGACAACCAAAATGACTAATTAGCTAGAACAACTATTCTACAATGAAAGGACACAGTATTTGCAGTTGTTCAGTTGAAGGGGAAAAGGAATCTAAGAAAAGACATTATAGAACTATAGAATTATCTAAAATATATGTAGGACGGAGAAAACAAGAACAGAGAAGCATCCCTACTTTTCTCCCAGTAATGTGTTCAGCTTATATATAATCCCCTAGTGCTTAAGGGACCCTCAGGGTGGTTTACAATTTAATTATGCAAGTTACATATTGCCTGTGTGCCCTCACTCTGTAAGATAAATACCCTGTTTCCCAGTCTCAGAAGGATAGAAGGCTAAAGACATTCTTGAGCCATTGCTTGAGACCATTGGGTTCCAAATCAGGTCAAGAG
Organism: Phrynocephalus versicolor; assembly: GCA_023846285.1. Taxonomy (NCBI): domain Eukaryota; kingdom Metazoa; phylum Chordata; class Lepidosauria; order Squamata; family Agamidae; genus Phrynocephalus; species Phrynocephalus versicolor. Next base: position 14,187,704 of record JAHTLZ010000240.1, on the reverse strand, counting down.
CAGAGTTTTGACTGCAGTACTGCAGTTTAACCACTGTGAGGCGAGGAGCATAGACACTCGAACTGATTTCTTCTGTTGAAGCTGAAAGATGAGAAATTTGGAACAGAAAGGAAAAAGAACTACTGCTGGCTGAATCAGATTCAGGTATTGCTTTGAAAGCAGATTAATGTTATGATGTCTACATTCTGTTTCAAGATTTGGAGGCAGCATGCCTCTGAATACCACGTTTTGGAAAATACTGTAATAGTGAAAGAAGGCTGTTCCTTGTGAGCATGTCCCAGATAATAGAGAGCGAAGTGTGGATTTTGTGTGGCCCTCGTGCCTCCCCTGAGGTTATCTAGCACCCCATCAAATTTCTATTAAGATAGCTTTTTTACTCAAGAAGTCCCCTTGTGCCCTCTCTGGGTAGTACGAGTGGCATGTTTTTCATGATTTGCCCCTCTCAGCTCCACCGGACTCCTTACCATCAAATATTTGAGTTACAGTAATACAATGCCTTGGTTTATGACTGTTTTGCAAGACAAGCAAACATTTATTCTAAATGTTGCCTTGATCAATGAGCGACGTCTTGAAATATGAGCACTGGAGCAAGTCACATGACCACAAGTAAGCAGATGTTACTTTCTCTCCCTCCCTCTGCTGGATTGTGGGGGGACTGTCTGAAGTGTTCCCACTTAGACAGGCCACAAAAGCAGAGGGAGGAGAGAGGAAGGAAGGTCTCCCTTGCACCAGCCAGCAATGTTTTCAAAGGACAGCGCAGGTTAGGGTTTTATATTTCATTATATTTATATTTTTATTTCATTTGTTTCCAACATCCTTTCTTTATTTTTTCAAATCATTTCTAGTCATGGGGCAGCTAGTCAAGTGTGTGTAGGGCTGCAAATTGCATTCCATGATTGTCACATTAAAAACACAAAGTAAAATCTAGTTGTTAGTACCAGGCGAAGCAGATTCCACAGCCAGGTACGTAAACCGTGGTGTGGACGTGGACTTATAGCCACCACTTCCTGTAAAAGTCCACATCCAGACCATGGTGTGGATGTGGACTTTTGTGAGTTTTGGGATTTTGTGTGTACAGTATGTGGTTTTATGGGACCCAGAATAAATAATCTGAGTTTCGGTTATTTCTTATGGACACTTTTGCTTTGATATATGAATGATTTGGTTTACAAGTGTGTTTCCAGAATGGTTTATGCTCGTAAAGTAAGGTATTACTGTATTTTATAAAATTTGACCACTAGTAAGTGTGGTGGTGGGGACTCTCAGTTTTAAAATCTTTTTAAAAAGAGATAAGAAAAAAAGGTAAGATAGTTGGGCTGGATGAGAAGTACATGCAGCCCTCTGAATGTCTGGGATGGACCTGAGTGTCTTTGGACCCCTGGAAGTTGCCCAGTTATCATGGGTATCCGGTTGGCTACAACGGCAAACAAGCTGCTGAGTCAGATAAGCATTTGGCCAGACTAGGGAGGTGCATCTTATCTTTTGTGAATTTCAGCACTGTATGCATAATCTTTCCTTTATTCCATCTTGTAAAAAACATCTGTATCATGATTGTTCTGTTTGGCGCTCAGTCGCCCGTTTGTATGCTGCTTAGAGTTCTGTACAGAAGATAAGCGGGATATAAATATAACAATAAATAAATAAATAAATAAAATCTCTTTATTCTTAATAACTATGCAGGAAATGCATTAGTCTCCTATAATGTTCTATTCCAGTTCAGCCACATTCCTCATTTGAGGCTTATAAGAAGAAATCCAATCCCTCCGTGTTATTTGCAGCAGCTGCATTGAATGGAAGTGATGAGGTGTATGCAAACCGGATGGTAGTGGACCAGGTAAGATTAACAGACATATGCATATACTAATACAGTGCTGTCCATCTTTTGCAGGGGTGGCTTCTTTTGGCCCTAAGTGAAGCCACAGCCACTATTTTGGAAAAGGGCAGCCCAGTTTCTCTTAACCCTCTGGCAAATTGGGCAAACCTCTTTTCCAAAATGGCAGCCGCAGCAATGGTGGCCTGGACACTGGAGACCATTTCAGTTCTGGTAGGGAGGGAATGGGGGTGTTTTGGAATGGGCAGGGGGTCTTCCCCCCCCACAGCCACAGGATTTATAAAAGAGAAGAAGGATGAAGAGACGAATAAAAACATTTCCTATTTGTCCGGGTCTCTGGCCCTGATGAATATTTATTTATTTATTTATTTATTTATTTATTTATTTATTTATTTATTTATTTATTGGATTTTTATACCGCCCATCTGGCAGTGAGGTCACTCTTCATTAAGGGATGAATGTTAAACAAATCAACAATATTTGTTGAATATCACAATTTTTTTTTATTCATCCCCATTTCTAAATATTGGTAGATCGAAACACTGAATAACCATAAACGTAGTTCTCTTGACATTTGCTTGTACTTCCTATGTCTGAAGAAGTGGATTTTCATCCAAGAGAAATCAAACTGAAATACATTTGTTAAAGTGCTACAATTTTTTAAATTTTTTTATTTTTCACTTTGTTTTTGTCAACTAGTTCTGTTGATGTGGCGTTTTCTGGTTCTTTGGGCTATTTATTTTTTTTTGTGCTGATTCATTTAAATCAGAAATGGGCAACGCCCCAAGGCCTGGGAGGCTGGGCATGGCTACCCCTGGCTTTAGAGGACTGAGCATGCCCCTAACTCATGCTCCAAACTCATTTTTAAAAATAATAATTGAAAATTAATTTTAAAAGGCCACCTAAGCCCTCTTGGGGCTGAAGGGAGGGGGGTTTGGCAAATTTTTTCCTGAGCCATTCGAGGCCCCTGAAGGAGTACACTTTCCCCAGAGTCATTTTCTGTCCCATCATGGAATGTCATGACATGAAACCAGACTTCTGCTTGCAATGCATGCATGCTTGCATGGATTTGTCTAAGTTATATCTTGCCATTCTCTGAATGAAGAAGATGTTGGCCTGTCAGCAGAAGGGCACCAAGAAAGGACCAACCTGGCGTTTCCTTAAGTGGGAGTCATACAGCTTGAAAATGGCCCCTGAAAAGCCCTAGGTTATGGAGAAATCTCTTCTCACACACATGCACACTGCCTCTCTGTGTCTTTTGAATGTACTGTAATCACCTACAACTCTGCCCTTCTTCTCATCTTTGTAAGCTCGCATACTCAGATCTGCACATACTCATTCTTCATCACTATACAAGCACATACAGACTGACAAAGCTGCTTGGATGAGCAGCAAAACGTTTCAATCACCCAAGAAAAGACATCCAGTTGCCATGACTCATCTTCCAGATAAACTCACCTGGATGACTGAGAACCTTCACAGACACATACAATATTTATAAAAATCTTTTTATATGACATCCTGCAAATGGTAAAATGAAAAAATTGTATTTCATTTTTAAGGTGTGAAGCTGAGGTGTTGATCTGATCTGAAGGAACCACACTGACTAGCCAACCACAGTGACTAGCCAATAATGATCGACAGAAATGTGTTACTTATATGTACCAGTGTTAAGTGCAACAGGTACATCTCAGCATGAGTTGTACTAGCTATTTCCTGTAGTCCTTGATCCACACCAACAATATTTTGGTTTGTGGAAAAAAAAAACAAGTGGCTATTCGTCTGTGTTGATTCTCAGTCATTTGTGTTGTAATGGGTGGTGGGAGTCAAACACTAGGTACTGGTCAGTGTTTGTGTGTGTGTCTGGGGGGGGGTCCTATACACTTATATTCCCAGGCCCCAGTTGGGTTCTGTCTCCCATGTATCACACTGTCCTTGATCAATCCCCAGACAAATCAGAACCACTTCACACCTCCACCAGGAAGACCAGACCACAACTAATGATCCATACTTAATGAGTGTTGGAAAGGGCTTCATAGGTGTAACTTTCACACACCCCAGGCCCCTTGTCGGTCTAACAAGTCTATTGATACTGGGATGGAGTGAAACCAAGGTGAACTATAAATTGGAAGTGACAATTATGTAACTGGTGGTAATTTGCCAGTGTGATTCATGCTGTTGTATTTGCCCCAGTCAGTGTGTGTAACCAAGGGGAATCTGGACATAATGGTGACAATAACAATAATGAAACAATCATAATTATAAGATTTTGGTTCTGTTTCCTTTGCATGCTCTCCTGCTTCTGCTTGCTGTGGATACAAATGCTTCTTACGCTATTTTGGTGACTAATCATTTTATAAGGAAATTTGGGGCGTACAGTACATGAACAGAATTCTCTTGGGGATTTACTGTATGCTAGTAGTAACTGTAATTGTTGTTAATTAATAAATTGCTGCTTGCCCTCCTGCTTGAGTGCCATATCACATGCTTGGAATGAGATCAGGAATGTGAGTGGCAACTCATGAACTATTGTCAATTTCTTGCAGTGATTTATGAAATTATATTTACAGCAGCATAAATATCCAATTGGATCCTGTCCATTGTTTTCAAATGCACCAATAAATCAACTGATCTTTTTGTTAGGTTGTTAAATATTACATGTCTTAGAGTGCAGCACTAGATACTCATGTTCATGACATCCTAGGTTGTATTATCATTTGGATTCCTCTAGCCAGCTTGGTTTTGGAAGCTTCAGTGCCTCTTATTAGTTCTACAGATTGTCTTCAGCCTCACTTTATTTTGCTGAATGTGCCACTACCGGGCCTTAATTTCACTCCTAGATGGAAGATGCTGGTGTCAAGTACAGTGATGTCAGCCAGTCTGCTTCTGAAAGTGTTACAGATCAGGCCGCCCCAAGTGATGATCCAGGGGCATTGGCAATTAACTCAGCCGGCAGAAACCTGTCACCCCTCATTTCTTCTGCTGAGGATACAGCAGACTCTTACAGTTCATTGAAGAAGACTCTGGCATTTGCCAATCAACGAAATCCACGCTACTCGATCATGAAAAAAAGAAGGTATGGAATTGATTTTCACAGGAAAATATCCCTTTCCATGTCCAGTTCTCTCTCTCTCTCTCTCTCTCTCTCTCTCTCTCTCACACACACACACACACACACACACACACACACACAGAGAGAGAGAGAGAGAGAGAGAGAGAGAGAGAGAGAGAGAAGGGGGGGCAGAGATAGAGAACTAGATTAGATGCATCAAAGAGTTTCTCCTGAAGAAAATTATGGACTCATGAATGGGGTTGGGGAAAATACAGGACTTGAAGGCTTCTTCTGTCCCTCACAACCTGTTATGCCTGCCACTGAATTTGGTGGCAAAATTACCTCAACTCTTTCTGTGTCCAGCTTTCACCAAAAAGTACCACCTTCTGACACAGTTTCTCTCTCAGCTGACACATGTGGCTTAGCCACCTCTGAGGCAAGAACCTGGTGCTGGCTTTGCTGGCCCCTGCCTCCATTTCCATGAGGACAATTGCCAAAGCACTCTCTGATACTGAAAGCAGCTCAGTGTGTGGTGCCAAATGTAATTTTGTCACTCCTCTGAAACCCAGCACTGTTGGGTTTCTCTCAGCTGAAACTGCTGGGGAAAAAGACACATGGGAAACATAATTAGAGGTGGGGATGAACTACCAAAATGGCAGTTCCTCTTGGTTTGTGGTTCATCATTGATTCAGTTCATTGGTCTTTTTTTTTTAAAGACAGCCCTTGCAGTTGTCAAAAACAACAACTGAGCCCCCTGCCCCCCCAGCCTGCTCCCCCACCTCTTTCCCACTGCCCTATCACTTCCCATTGTTGTCTGTCTCTGTTGCCGCTGACACCATTAAAAATATATTTGTTTTCTTCCCTGGACTCGGTCTCTAAAAGGTTCGCCATCATTGTTCTATATCAACTTATCACTAGGTTGATATATGAGAGAGAGAGAGAGAGAGAGAGAGAGAGAGAGAGAGAGAGAGAGA
>JAHTLZ010000240.1:14136773-14159686 GCA_023846285.1 Phrynocephalus versicolor | reverse complement strand
TTTATTTATTTATTTATTTATTTATTTATTTATTTATTTATTTATTTCTAGACCACTCTGATTTCTGGGAAGGACTCTGGGTGGTTTACACGAAAGCCAAATAAATAATCGAGAATTAAAATCAATAAGGATTACTTGGAAGTACAGTGGACCCTTGTATAACAAACAGCTTGTACAACATAAAATTTGTACAACATAAAAATTCTGGAGATAGGGGAAATTTGCTTAACATAATCGCCTATGGGGAGAATCTGTACAACATAAAAATGGGATTACTCCATTTTCAATGCATTCCTATGGGAATTTGTATAAAGGAAAATTTGTTTAACATAATTTCATTTGGAACGAATTAATTCCTTTATACAAGGTACCACTGTATTGAATTGATTAACAGGAATTACACATATCGTCTTAAATATTGTGTCGGCAAAGGCATACTTACTGAGTTCTGCTGTAATAATAAGCCAAAATTAGTATTAATTGCAGAACATCATTCTTTAGCACCATTGTCACAAACAGTTGTTGATTCTCTCTACATACCAGGATGAATGAGTGAATTAACCAGAACCTAATGAAGGAATGGTAACCTCCTGTTCTTGTCTGTCCCCTAAGAAACTTGGAATAGGAAACCAACTTCAAACCATGGTTTCACTGGTTTGCTAGCGAACAACATACTAGGAGTCTGGATTTAGATGGAATGAGAAGAGTTGGCTTCCCTGTTAGTTTCTGCTTCATTAGCAACTCTTGTTGGTTGGGGGCACCATCATGGGGGGACTGGACAGCACATAGGCCATGTTGCTTACCTATAATAAGTCAAATTTATTGGATATTGTGGTTTATTTATTTATTTTTATTTATTTATTTTAGAGTATTTTTACCCCACCTTTCTGCTTGGGAAAAGGACCCAAGGCAGTCCCTTTTCCAATGTCTATAGGTTCTTATAAGATATTTTGTAAATTATTACATTCCAAACTGCTTTGTGACAGTAAAGTTCTTTCATTCAGTTGTTGCTGCGATTTCTTTGATCTAGGACCAGAAACCGGCGGTGATAGCGCTTCAGAAGCTTATTGTCAGAGAGGTAGCCAATGAAGAGCGAGGGATGTTCTTGATCAGTGCCTCATCCTCAGGACCTGAGATGTATGAAATCCATACCAGTTCCAAAGAGGAGCGTAGTCATTGGATGAGGCAGGTGCAGGAGGCAGTAGAAAGGTACGGAGGGGGGAGGCTTTTACTTTTAATAATGGCAGGTGGATTGCATCTTGTTCAGCAGGACAAATTCATATTTAAAACAGCATGGGCAGCTCTTTTAGATGGGAATCTGTCTTATAAACTATTTTCCTTATGAAAATGATTTTGCTAAGGAGACATGCATGGGTATAACCCCTTCATTCTTCCTAATTTGCAGGCCTTTCTCTCGAAAACATAACAGCCATTTGTCCTAGCAGTCTTGAAATAATTCAAAGATAGAAATTGGAAGTACCTTACTTGAAACTGGAGCTACCCACTCACCCAAAGGTGCCACACATTTTCAGTAAAATACCATGCGAGCCACAGACTACCTTGTTGCACCTTTACTAGTCAAATTTCCATATAGAACGTGCAATGGATTCTCAGGCAGTTCCATACTCTACTTTAGAAAAGTTATTGCATCTATCTCCACTTCATACTTATAGCACTATGATGCCACTCTTACAGTTATGCTTCTGAGCTACAGAATGATCTGCTATAATTCCAGGGCATGAAATAGAGATTCTTAAGAGAAAATTCTAAATAATTCATTGGACTACGAGTCCCAACGTTCTGTATGATGAAACTGGTTAGAGTGGTATTGAACTGCTATCAAAGTATATCAGATGGTTACAACTAGACAGCATAGATACACTGTTGTTATTAATGTCATTAAGTTTACAATCCCAAATAGCCTTACTAGAAAACAAAGCTCCATTAGATTTGAAGAAATATGCATAGGATTCTATGTCTCCAATGTCAAGGAGACATTATACATATCTGGATTGGACTTTTCTTACATGTTTTTTCACCACCTGTACTATATATTTGTGGGGATCCATAAATGGCTTGATAGGCAAAAAAGGGTGTTATTTGTTTTGTTTATTTTTTGTCACTGAAGTTGTCCAGAGGAAGAAGGGAAAATAAGTGAATCCGATGAGGACCGAAGAATGGCAGAAGCCAGAGCAGCCAAAATCCAAAAATATCAAGGTATGACGTTTGTTCAAATACTCTTAGGGGGGAAAAAACTTACCATGGCAAAGCATTAGGAATGTGAACATAAAACTTAAATGAGAGATTGTATATTCCATGTAGTGGGAAGTTCCAGGTGCAAGGCTAGCTGGGATTGGGCTCATTTTTAGGTGAAAAGTTGAGAGAGATAAGGCACATTGTTAATACTTTGAGTTAAGGCACATTGTTAATACTTGGTATGGAGAAGAGTCTGCTGCCTTACGGGTCAGTATGCAGCACTCTCACTGCAGGGTCCAGTACTGCCTCTAAATGATAATCCCCATGGTTATTAACAGTGATTTACAATCTTATATTATTGTAGTCATCTTGAATAATCAGGACCAGCAGATCTGCAGCTACTTGGAAGAGAAACTAAATATATATGCAAAGCTTGGAGATATGAGTGGATTTGAAGATGTTCATGTAGAGCCCCACCTACTTATAAAGCCTGACTCTGGAGAAACACCCCACGTAGCCTCACTTCTGGGTGCAGCACTCAAGGAAGGTGAGGTTCTCTACGTACACACATCACCCGTTTCCTAATGTATGGAACCAATGATCTCAAGAGGTGGGGAGTGCTCGAGAACTAGGGGACAACCACTCAAATTGAGAGCTGGGAGAGTGAGAACAGACAGAAGAATTTTTTTTTTTACCCAGCGTGTTGTTAGTCTGTGGAACTCTCTGCCACAAGATGTGGTGATGGCCTCTGGCCTGGATGCCTTCAAAAGGGGATTGAACAGATTCCTGGAGGAAAAGTCTATCACAGGTTACAAACCATGATGGAGACGTGTAATCTCCAGACTTAAAACCTGGGTACTTCAAGGGCCAGATGCAGGGGAGTGGTATCAGAAGACAAATATCTAGTCTTGTGCACTCCGAGACACATTTGGTGGGGCCACTGTGAGATACAGGAAGCTGGACTAGATGGGCCTTTGGCCTGATCCAGCATGGCTCTGCTTATGTTCTTATGTTCTTAAGTATGTTAACACAGGAGGCATTCGAGAGAAATGTGGACAACCTCCTGGCAGATATCCTTTGATTTGTATTCCTGCATGGAGCAAGGGGTTGTATTTTATTGGCCTTCTATGATTCTGTGCCTTTTCTATCCCCCTTTATTACACTTCTTCATATTTTGGATTGACTCCAATATTTCTTTTAACTGTACTTTTCATTTTTTTCTCCTAGTACATGTACTCATGTCTCTTTTGTGTCAGGTCAGTTGGGCATGACTAGAAGGGAAGATTCCCCACCCCCACCCCCGCTCTCCTCTTGTGAAAACAACAAGATGTTTTATAAACAAAGTATCTATTGCTCTGGGTTCCTGTGCACTGTGTGTGACTACATGCTGGAGTGAGTCATACAGTTTGAGGATAAATATGTTAGAACATTTGTCTGCAGTGTTTATAGCGAGTCTCACACACAAAGAAATCTGGAAGTCTGGATTGCTTATCAAGCAAAAGTTAATGCTATTGTAACTAGACCAAAAGCAAACCTTTCACCAATAATAGCCTGTAAATAAAAAATTCCAACCACTAATTGCTTTTTAAAGATCGGTATAAAGAGACATAGGAACATAAGAACAGCCTTGCTGGAACAGGCCACAGCCCATCCAGTCCAGCATTCTGCCTCACGCAATGGCTCACCATTTGCTTCAGGGTATTCACAAGCATTCACCTGGGAATGTCAATGTAAAAAGATGAGGTGCCTGTCTCTTTTTCAGTATTTTATCCGGAGTTGTTCTAGATCCTCTTAACTGTGCTAGTATACCATAAACAGTGCAACGTTAGGAGTAAAATTGCCTCAAATTAAGAAATCACATCAGTTACATAGAAACTGTGTGACTCAGTGTGCAGTTGATAATGTCTGTTATTTATTAACTTGGGCAAATTTTCTTCAAAAAGTACTGTGCAAGTGTGCATCTTTTATGCAGCTACACAAGAAGGTTTTGGCTATCATGTATTTAGCATTTTTTTAAAAAAATTGACATATCACTTTTCTGCCCATAAAATGCAAAACATCAAAAGATAAAATATTATTTGGAAACACATACTGTAGACTATTCAAGTTTTAAAGCCAGCATTTTTAAAAAAAATATCAATAATAATAAAATCTGACATTAACACTGGTTTTAATAATGTCTGAGTCTCTAGAGCTGGAGCCAGCCTGACTTGCGATATCTTTATACAGACAGGAGAACTGTTAAAAACCAAGATAATTTCATTTTTGAGAGCATATATTTTAGGTAAAAGGTTCAGCTAGGGTGGCCAGTTTACTAATTTTGATTCAGCACCGTATTTCAGTGTCAAGCACTACTGTGAATTACCAATTTTGTTCACCCCAGGAAAATCCCCATGCACATTAGAATTTTCACACACTGGAATCTTGTTTGTCAAAATGTAGCATAACATTATGCCATTGAAAATGTATTAGGCATTCTCCCTCCACCAACAAGGATTGTCCAAGTAAACTGTGCAATTGTCTTTATGTTTCTTATTTGAGAAACATAAGGCCTTTTCACACGACCCCTAAGATCCGCTGGCCACTTATATTCGCACCAGAGATCTTGGGGGTTTGTCGCTGTTCCTGTGTTCTCACCCCCTCCACACTCCTGGCTCCTGTCTGCTTGAGGGGAGGGAGAAAAAAAGGAAGAAAAGAATGCCAGTTCACCTCCGTTCTGCTGTCTCGCTCTGCTCCCCGCAGCATTCCAGTTTCTTAGTATCTCTTATCCGTTCTGCTGTCTCGCTCTGCTCCCCGCAGTATTCCAGTTTCTTAGTATCTCTTAAAGGGGCGGGGGGCAAAACAACAACAAACAGAAGTGAGGAGAGCCCGGCACTCACTACGTTACATCTGCATCAGGAATATTTCACCCCTGGAGAGCAGGTACTTGAAAAGTGCGCTGGGACGCACTTAGGTGGGCGTGGTTGCACTTAATTTTTGTAAACGCCGGAGCTGGTGGGGAAACAATTTTAAGCTCCGGATCTGGGAGCCATTTGCCGTGGATTTTAGGGGTCGTGTGAAAAGGCCCATAAAGCGAGCCTGCAGAGATGCTTCATCTCGGCCCAATTGTAGCTTCCGTGAGCATAACTCAGCATTATGCCTGCAGAGCTACTTAACAGGATTTTAACTCAGGAAACAGAGTTCTATCTAATGTCATGTCATCACAGCAGGGATGCTATTTCTTCTCCTCTTCCCTGCAATGTTACCCTCAAATGAATTTGGAAATAATATAGGAGAAAAAGGGAATATATTCTGCCAGTGGTATCTGTTCTTCTGGTGGGATGGGAATAGTTAGATATAACACATCAGTAAGAGGGCATTATAGAAATATGACCTATATCAAAATGCTCCATATCTGATTTTTTTCACTTGGAGAAGAAAGCAGTGTTGAAGAAATATCATAGTTGCATCATAATTGACACGAGGAATTTTGCTTGGCTCACTGGCAGCAGGGGTGCATTCTAATCCCCATTTTTGTTCTCCCTGCAGTGGAAAACCTCCACATGACTGTACAATTAACCCAAGGAAGTGACTCAAGCCTGTCCTCGGACGAGAATGCCGGAGAGCCTCACTTGAAAAATCCTAGTGAAGCTGAAGTCTGTGAATCTTTCGTTGATTGTTAGTAAGAGTTAATCTTCTGAAGTGCTTCTGTCCCTGCGTGCTTCTTTACTTAATTTTATTTTCAAATCTAAAAGAAAACAGGATCGAGAAAGGAAAATGCCTCATAGTGCCAAGTTATCCAATGCACACATTTCTAAGCTGTCCTCTGGCAGCATATTCAGAAGGAGCTACATAATATGTGGCAGCAGTCGTCCCAACTAATAGGTGGTATCAGATCCCATCCTTGAGATGACTGGCAATTATTGCTCACGGTATAAATATGGTATTTTTCCATCTATAAGACTCCCTCATGTATAAGACGACCCCCAAATTTCCTGCCTGAAATAACATTTTCTCTACTATGTAATTCTCTCATTGGCTTTCTTCTGTGTATAAGACGGCCCTAAATTTTTAGTCTAACAGTTTTGGCAAAAAATACAGTAACTGGGTGTTGTCAAGTGCATTCTGGTTTAAGACAAGCCTCCCAGGGGTTACTAGGTATAAAACACTTAGAAGTGAACTAGCCCTTCTTTCTTCCAATGATGTCTGGGATGGTTCATGAGCTTGCCAATGGCAGCACTAGAAGGCAGGGCACACCAACCACACACACAACCCAAGGGAGTCTAGCTGTCCCCTTCACAGGAGGCACAGTAAGGATTTCCCTACTGAGTAATACCAACTTGGCACCAGTAACTGAAAGCTTGATAAGTTGCATTTGTCCATTTTAATGAAGACCTGTAAATAATCATGGTTTATATAGCGAGAATATTTTGTTTTTTGTCCTGTGGTGCTCATGGATCATGATATGATTATACTGTAGAACTGACACTGCTGAATTTGTAACCATCCATTCTATTGAGTTTCTGTGTTAAATGGCAACGCATTGGATGGCAAGGGAAGCAGACCTGTTATAGAGCCTGGAAACATTGGGGTTTTGTCTGTGTGTGACTCCAGAACTTGTATTCCAAAAAGTAACTTCCCCAAACTCTGAAGCTGACATAGAAGCTCTCCGCATTAACATAACCTGTGCAGAGTTACACCAAGAACAGGACAATGTAGCAGCTTTATAGGCCCCCTGTGATAAGGCATAGCAGGGCTAGGAAGACATTGAAAATAGTAGAGCTGAACCCTGATGGAGCTTCCTGTTCCTTTAACACAGCTACATGTTGCTGCCCCAGTATAGGTAGTGGGAGGGGGGGGGAATCACAGGTCTATTGGAAGAGATCTCTGGAAATCTAAATTTCAGTCTATATTTATTTTACTTTTGAAGGGGAAAAGAACCCGGAATTGGAGCCCCAAAGAGTGTAAGTGATGCCTTCATTGGTTGCATTTCCAACTTACATCCTTTCTTGATGGTTTTAATCACTAGTTGCAGATCAAAAGATGGAGAAAGAGCCTTGTGATTCTGATCCTCAGGATACAAACTGCATGGCCGAAGCTGACCTCTTAGACCAGGTAATTGTCTTAATGTACTTCTTGTCAAAGCAGTGCAGGTTCTGCATCTGTACAATCCACTTGGAATGTACGCCCAGTTCTTTCCTCATCATCATTTCCAACTATCCTTGCTCTAGTCTCTCCTTTGCCCCTGATCCTCGTTATTTTCCTAAACAAGATGCACATCTTGCATGGTAAATTCTGTCAACCAGCACGGGACATTCAACTACAACTTTACAGATAATAAAACCGACTCGCCAGAAGGTGGCACTATAGCTCTGCAGAAAAACTGACTCCTCTACACTTTTTTTTGTAGGAAGGAAAGACATGCTTTGAGGCTTCTACACCAACAGAGGTGAGTTTGTGTTGATTTCATCATAAGACCTCTTAATACTACTTGCATTTAACTGCCTATATTTCATAATACTGAAAAATATCCTTTCTGTTTTCTCACCTAGGTTGTACAGACTATCCAGAATTTAACTCGCCTCTTATACAGCATACAGGTGATAACAGTGTCCAAGTCCATTTTCTCAGACTTACAATGAAATAATTAAATACTATGTTGCCATTGGTCAATGACTAAGAACTTTCTCTGGAGTTTGGTCTGTTCATAAAACAAAAGGCCTTCTCTTTATTGCACTGGCTGGCTGAAGAAGCAGGCAGCACTCCTGTGGGTGTTTGTGTACAATTTGCGTAACATGCAGCAGGTAATTGCAGTTAATTGATGAAGTTGTGGGGGCACATCTAGGTTGTGTAATTGAGCATATGACCAGCCATGCAACCAAGACACACCTTGGCACCTCATCTATTAATTGCAATTAGCATGGCAGGTTGCACAAACCTTACGTGAATGCTGGTAGGATTCTGGCACCTCTTTACTACCTATGGAAGTCACTTTTTATACCTGGTCCTGATCACCTGTGTTGGGAAAGCAGAAGGGAATGCCTTTCCCATTAATGTTTTGCCACCTCCTCTCTGATATTTGCCACAGATAGTTCTGAGACTGTCCCATTGGAAGTATATGCTGTGGGTGCCACAGCATGTATGCACAAATACTTTCTTACTACTACTGTCACTTCTACTGGTTCCAAAATGAACCACGTGAGCCCATTTGGTCATCAGAACTGGCTGATATACACAGATCCAATTGCTTTACCTTTCTCTGTCTCGCGCAGGGTTAAAATCAAACGAGGAAGCACACTGTGACACCATCTTTCCTGCTTTGTGCTGCTGGCCAATCAGAGAGGGAAGTGGGATGCTGCCTGTCTCTGCACAGTTCCTGATTGGCCAGCATCACAGATCTAGCACAGATGATGTCGCAACATGCTTCCTTGTTGGTTTTTAACCCTGCGCAAGACAGAGAAAGGTAAAGCAATTGGATCTGTGTGTATCAGCTCGTTCCGAGGACCACCTGGGCTCACATGGTTCGTTTCATAACCTACTGGTTCCAAAACAAAATGTCCATCCCTACTTCCTCCCACAGCAGAATGTCTGTCTTCACTTTTGCATATTTTGAGATATGAGCCAGAAGAAACTACAGATTGCTGTAGCAAAGGAACACACAATGGTAAAAAGAAATATTATAGCTAACCTGTGGTTTTAAAGGGGTTATTGTTTGTTTCACAGCAGGGAGATTCCCTCATCTCCTAGTGTTTGCAAATTAGTTTGTTTTGATTCATGACCGGCTTACAGGATTTAAGCATAGCGTTCCTCTGAAGTCTGACTTTTCATATACTGCCTCAGTAATGTATCTCCAACACTAGTGCTTTCTGCTTTAGTTATGGGCTATCTCTAACATCTGTTTCTGGCTTCTGATGAACCGAATCAGTACAGATCAGGTTAATTAGTTTCCAGTTTTTTAATGGAAACAGTATGATGATCAAGTAGTAAGGCCTACAATAGTGATAGGGCTACTACAAGCTTGCTTGAGAAAGAGATTGTTTTGAAAGCTAAACTATTTAAATTGCGCTACTGTCAGTTCTACAACACGAGCCTTGGAAGAGTGTGGAAGCTTACGGTGCCTTTTGTTTTGATGAAAAGGCAGCCTTAACTATCCAGGACACTCACCTGGAGATCCATAAGATGCTTCTGCAGGAACAGGAAAGATCCAGCTGGAGCCACAGTGGTCGTAGCCCTTCTTTGCTGGAACCAGAAAAGCCCCGCAGTGTTAAGTCAAAGGAGGAGTTAGCCAATGTCCAGAAACTCCAGCACCAGTTTCAGCAAGAGCAGCAGCGGTGGCACCGCGAGTGCGAGCAGCGGCAACAGGAGCATGAGGCACGAGCGAGCCAGTTGCAGGAGAAGGAGCAGGAATGCCAGAGCCAAGAGGAGCTGCTTTGCATGAAGCGGGGGCAGCTGGATCTCCAGCTGCAGGATTACCAGCAGGACCTGGAGAGGCTCAGGGAGAGCCAGCGGATGGTGGAGAAAGAACGGGAAAAGGTCCGGCTGCATCAGAAGATCTTGCACCACTGGAGGCACAGCCGCCAAAGCAGTCTGCCGGCAGTGATCTCCCCCGCAAGCCATGAGGTGGGCAATAATCTCTTCCAAGTAACGTTATGCGGTGTATCTAGCAGGCTAGGATAGATTACCCTGGTGAAGGCCATTCGTTTCTGACGGACTGAGCTGCTGACTCCAGGCTCCCACCTGTTCCCCTGAGGTCTCTCTGCTGAGCTTGGTGGCAGCCCAAACCGTCTTTGAAAAAAAACATTTTTACATTAAAGCAGGATAGGCAACGTCTAGAGCAGTGGTTCTCAACCTGTGGTTCCCCAGATGTTCCTGGACTGCAACTCCCAGAAGCCCCCATCACTCACTGTGCTGGAAGAAGTTTCTGGGAGTTGCAGTCCAGGAACATCTGGGGACCTTCTAACATCCATTTCTAGGGTTGTGCCATTCCTGATCTCAGGTTTATCTCCTTTCATTCAGTCTCTTGTTTGAGTAGATGGAACCCTTCACATGCCTTACAAATTACCTTCAGCTCGTTCTTGGTAAGAATACTTATCTCTTAAGCTCTTGGTGGCAAGCCTAGACTTTCTTACAGACAGCCCCCCCCCCCTTTGGGGGGAAGTGGGGGACACACAGGTGACATTGCAAACGGGGCTACAGAGTGGGGACCTAAACTCTGCTACAAACCCAGATGCCAGCTCTGTCGCCCCCCCCCCCACATCTGTTCAGGCCCCATCAATGTCACGCATAACATTGGGGCACAGATAACAGTATTTGTTTTTCTGCCAATGTGAGTTAGTTTAAAAGGGTT
This sequence comes from Phrynocephalus versicolor, assembly GCA_023846285.1. NCBI lineage: Eukaryota > Metazoa > Chordata > Lepidosauria > Squamata > Agamidae > Phrynocephalus > Phrynocephalus versicolor. Next base: position 14,149,164 of record JAHTLZ010000240.1, on the reverse strand, counting down.
GTGACATTAATTTTTTCTTTGATTGCTTTTGGCCTCCATTTCCCTGAAATCTCCAAGAAACCTCTAAGCAGAATTCCAGGATTTCCTGCTCACAAATACATCTTTGTAGTCATTTTCATTTCACTCACTTGGGCAATGGCGCAGCCTTCATTCCTCGCTTGCAGTGCATTCTGGGAGGAAGCTGCGGCAGTGCTTCCCTGGTGTGGGGCAGTTGCTCAAGAAGTGCCCTCCATAATATGCAATGGAGAACAAGATGGCCACCTCTTAAGTAAGCATTGCAATGGCTTCCTCCCAGGAAGGGAAGACCTTGAAGTCTCTTCCTTGTCCAGATGAGTGAGATAAAAGTGTTGGCAGATGTGTGTCTGTGGGCTGGAACACCCAGAATTCTGCCTGGGAATCCAAAAAAAAAAAAAAAAAAAAAAAAACCAAACCAGAACAAAAGCTAATGAAAATGAAGGGTACTACTACTGCCCACTTCCCATTTGTTTCTTTATTTAAAAAACCTGAAAAATTCCCTTGGGTCCTTTAGTGGGCTGTTTTTATTGTAAAAACGGGGTGAGGGGAATGGGAGAGGGAGGATGCTTCAAAATATGGCAAATTTCTCTTTCCCCTCTGTCTAGACAACACAATATTTTTGAACAAGACAAAACAGTGAAGAATTGGGACTGTTGAAAGGCCCCCAGGTTGCTGGTGGGGGCTGCACATTACCCACACTTGCTTTAAAACAAGGCTGACAGGGAATGTGTGCCTTGTTTTGAAATAAATTGTGCTCCTGGGAGTCTCTGAAGTGTGTTTCGGCTTTCAAACAAAGTGTGTGCTCCATGTATGTCTTGTTTTGATGCAAAAGTGTTTATTTTAATGGATTATTATGGTTGGCCTCCACCATGTTTTTGTTGGGTTGAAATGAGGTTTAACAGGGGATGGCAGTGTTGCTCCCTGAAATGTCCATTCTTGCTCTTCTCTCTGAGGATGATTTAGTTGTAGATTGACCTACTTAGAAAATATCAGGTTGAGGGAGGCCTGGGTAGAGGAACATTACGTGTTACTAGCTAGACCATAATAAACAATGTAGACACAACATAATGCTAGAATCAACACATTAGGACAAGATACTACACACAAGGAGGAACTTTACCCACATCTTTTTAAATATTTCATTAAGAGGTATCTAGCATCATATATAAACTTTGCTAGATTGTGTTTGATTGTCTTTTTGGCAACATATAAATAAAATGCTATTTTCATTCTGATACTTTCCTTCAGTTGGAAGCTGATTAATGGCATATAGGAAACTGATTTATAACAGCGGAAATAGCTCTGAGTTGCTTAGGTTTTCCTTTTGTTTTATTGGTTATAGATCACAAGACATGGGCAATCAGAGAGTTTTTGCAGTGAAAATTCAATCTTCATAAATGAAGCCATAGTACAGATGTCATTAAATCACCTCAACCGATCAAATTCAGCTTTAGTTTACCAAGATAGTATGCGTGGTGTAAATCTACCAAGTTCAGATGTATCAAGGACTACAGAAAATCAAGTCAACCTCAACATGGATATTTGTTGTCAACAAACGTCCTCTGATGATCTCCTAAAATCTACTGGAATCTGCCATCATTGCTCGAGCTCCAGCACAAGCCACACAGATGCTTGTAACAATCGTAAGTGTTAATTTAATTACATGTCCCAGTAATCCTTGTCACAAGAAAAACAACTTGGGATGTATGTTGCCTTTTGATATCGAATGCAACTTGTTACAGTTAGAGATAGGCTTGAAAAGCTAAGATGGCATTTCATTTTGGTTTTCGTTTCAGTTGTCTTCATTTTGTTTCATCTTGTTTATAATGAATTTTTTAAAAAGTTCCATTTTTTGTGGTTTTTATTCATTATTAATTTCCCCTAATCGGGCGCATTGGGGGGGAGGTGTGGTGTTTTCCATCTGTCTTTGAGCCACCGAAACAAGTGGTGATGGCCGCGACTGCACTCTCCCCCCCCGCCAATCAGGCCTGTTGGTGGAAATGAAAAACGAAGCAAAATGAAAATTTTCAATTCATTTCGTTTCATTTTTCTTTAAAAATCAATTCATTTTTCACAAAAAAACCAAAAATAGTTTTGTGCCCTTCTCTAGTTATAGCTATTGAAGTAAGTTTGAACTCAGGATTTGTTAAATCCAAAGTTAGGCATATGCCAAGGGTCAACAAACCAAAGGAACTTCCAGGTCTTTGAAAGGTAATAATAAAAAAGTGTTCTGCTTATATACCGCCCCATACCACTACAAGTAGTCTCTGGGTGGTTTACAATTTTAATTACAGTGTGCAGGCTACTCATTGCCCCCCCCCCAGCAAGCTGGGTATGAGCCTCATGGTGCAGTGGTTAAATGCCTGTACTGCAGGTAAAACTGTTCTCACGACCTGGGTTCAATCCCTGGTAGCAGGCTCAAGGTTCACTCAGCCTTCCATCCTTTCGAGGTCGGTAATAATAAATACTTAAAGAGTTTATCAAGGCTTCATCCAGCCTACTTGAGGGTGCAGGGCTGTGCCTCAGCTACTCCTGAGAAAGCTCCCTGTAGCCAAAATTGAATCTTGGTCATAGACTGGGGATATGATCTTTTCAGGCACCACTGTCTAAAATCCCCTCCTGTCAGCCCTGACATTGGCCCTGTTGGGGGAATCTGGAAGCTGAAGTCCAAAAAAAAGGGGGGGCGGGGACGACAACCTGTATCCAGCGACATCATTCAGCTGCATTTCCAGAGTTAGTTCAAATATGGTATCTAATATCAGTTGTTGCTCCTGCAACTGGGGATTTTCACTCCACTAGCTGTAGTGTAGGATTAGAGTGAGTAGGTGTAGGACAGTATGTCAGATTAGGACTCGGTAGACCTTGGTTCAAAATTGCTTAGCAAAGGAAACCTGTAGATAAGGATTGGTTGGCAATGATAAACCACCCCTTGAATATCTCACAGAACTCAAAAACCCTGTTAGGATTAACACAATTTATAAGTAACTGAAGGGCATGTGACAGAACAGTGTTACAATGGGTTTTGCCAACATTTCCTACTAGCACTGGGATGTGTATGGTGCAGGCTTCTGGCTGCCTAGGACTGAGTCCATCTCTTCTGTGCATAAGGCAATACTGCAAATGCACAATGAGAATAAATTCCTTCTTGTAGACCCAAGTGTTTTTCCATCACAAGACTGTTTTTGGGGACTGTGGCCATGGAATCTGAGTAAATCGGAGGTAAAATACTTACCTTCTGGGAGCCAAATACTGATGTAGAAGCCAAAGCAGAAGGAATATATGAAACCAAAGTCAGTCTTCCTGTTCATGATGAATGTGGGCAAAAAGTTTGTCTCGTGTTAGATGAGGCTACCTGTTATTTTTATATTAATTGCAGTAGACTAGCAAAATTTGGAAAGATGTTTGGGAATGATGTGGAAATTCACTATCATTATGTAGTGAAACTGATTTCAGACAGAGTTGGTATATTGAGTTTTTCCTACAATAGCTATCATTGCTAGGAATTACCACTAACAGAATCAATGTGTAGGAGGACTTAAGAGCACATAATACAAACTAAAGCTGAGCAGTTCTTGATTCTGTTCCTTGCCTGCATGGGAGACATGCATGGGAGAGTGCTCTGTGTTTCATGAAGGTGTGGCATAATATATTCTAATTAACAAATCAAATATTAATGTCATTTAGTTCCTGTAAGCGGAATGTGGAAATACATGCTTTCCAGGTTTTCCAAAAGCTTGCATTGTGTGTGTGTGTGTGTGTTTGTGTGTTCTTCCTAAATTTACACCCTTCTAGAACAGGCCTCAATCTAGATTTAGGCACAGAGTGGTGGTGGTTTCCCCCTTGCATTCAGAACTAACCCTAACCCTAAACCTAACCTCGTAGCACATTTTGGATTCTGTTCGAGCAGTATGCAGTGGGTTGAGTTGTTTTTTGGAGGTAAAAGGGAAGACCTTCTACATGCATCCCCAAAACTGCTGATGGATTGTAGCCAAGGGGTAACTTACTTAGAATTTAAATGGAAGTAGATTTGCTGCTGATTGGTCTTAGTAGGGAAGCCTTACCAAGGGCCTTGAGGCAAGTTCCCACAAATGCAAAGCAAATACTTGCCACTGCATGCTTTGTAATAAAGGTGTGTCAGTTCACTTAGCAGGAAAGAAAACATGATTGAAAGACATTTGCATTCACATTAGTCTATCCATTGTCTTCTCTTGTATGGATAAATTAAAAACCTGTTCAGATAATTAGAAAGAGGAAGGAAATGAAAGCTTACATCAATATGGCTTGGAAGTGGAATAAATTTTGTTCAATTGCTCTGTCAGGCTAAAGGCTCAATGTGAGCAATTTAGCAGGATCTCTTGTACTAAGAGAGACTCTCATCCACAGTTAAATAATGTTGTTCTTCCTATTTCTTAATCATCAAATTAACAATATTTATCATGAAATGGCATTTTGCTGATAGTATCCCAGACAATGCCTGAGTTGAAGATTTTAAAATACAGTGGTACTTTGTATAAAGGAATTAATTTGTTCCAAATGAAATTATGTTAAGCAAATTTTCCTTTGTACAAATTCCCATAGGAATGCATTGAAAACAGAGTAATCCCATTTTTATGTTGTACGGATTTCCCCATAGGCGATTATGTTAAGCAAATTTCCCCTATCTCTGGAATTTTTTATGTTGTACAAATTTTATGTTATACAAGCTGTTTGTTATACAAGGGTCCACTGTACCTTATTGCACTGACGTATTTTAAAAACAGTTTACTACTGTATATGCTTAGTGGAAATATGCCTATATTATGAACAAAACACATACGTATTAGATAAAAATTATTTCAGAAATGTAATATCACATAGCAAAATGGCATTCCGTCTCCATATTTCTCCCATGTAGCTTTCTGAACTGAGCAAACAATACATCATGAGCAGAGCTTGAATAAGTACTTTAATGGACTACAACTTCCATAATACTTCAGCTAAGTGGCTATGCTGGCTATAGGTTCAAGGACTGGTTGAAAAAATGTTTACTCCTGAGTGGAGGTCCATAGTACTGAGATGGCTGAGAGATATTTTAGTAAAGTTGGTCTTAAGACAATCGTTAATACAAAACCTATGCAAAATGTGAATCAGCTAATTTAGAATGAATGGGAGCTCTATTCCCATTTAGATATACAGTGGTACCTTGTATAAAGGAATTAAATCTTTCCAAATGAAATTCTGTTAAGCAAATTTTCCTTTGTACAAATTTCCCACAGGAATGCAGTGAAAACAGATTAAACCCTAATTGCTATCATTTTTCTGTTGTACGAATTCACCCCATAGGCGATTCTGTTAAGCGATTTCTCCCTATCTCCAGAATCTTTTTCCTTTAAGCAGATTTCTGTTAAACAAACCACTTGTTTATACAAGGGTCCAATGTATATTCAAGCAGAACCTGTGTTCCCAGTTAGATTTCTTTTCACAAATGTAAGCCATTAAACTCGGGCATACTGATCTGAATCCTTATTAGCTGCTACCAAACATTTTGATTTGGTGGATCACCTTGTGTTCTATGTTGTGATTTTCTGTCTTGTTATCTGAAAACAACAGCTTCGGGCGAGTTCTGCAGACACTGACACCCCCTCACTCTCTAATCGTATGCCCCATTTTTTCTATCCTTGACTGAAACCATCATGGACATTTCATTGATGTTTGTGAGAGATAATCTGTCTGGAACTTTGATGTGGATTTCTAACACCAAACATCTCGATTTGTTACATGTATGCACACCAAACAGAAAGGAAGGGCCTTTGAATTATTTATTGGTGATGGTAAATTGAGCCATGTCTCAGAGCACAGAATGTCAAGTTTCATGTTGAACTAGAATGAAACTTTAGTTTCAAGATTCTTCAGTAGAATTGAATCATGTCAGAACCATCTCTTGGGAAATAACACTGTTATTTTTTTTCCCAAAATGAATGGCAAAATGATTTAAATCTTGTCAATGTAGCAGCAGCAAAGGGTTAGGATATACAGGTAGTCACATACTATCACAGTTTTGTTGGTGGAATGTTTCCACCAACAAAACAATCTGTTTAAGGTATTCATTTTGAAGGTGTCCGCTAATCAAGGTTACACTCCATGAAGAACCTTCGTAGAAAATCCTTAGAAAAACCACCCAGAGTGACCTCGCTGCCAGATTGGCAGTATAAAAAAATCCAATAAATAAAAACAAAACAATAAAATAAAATAAATCCTTTTGGTTAGTAGCTAAAATTCCATTGTTATCCTTAACAACATTTTAGCTGTGTTGAACTATATATTTTAGATAGAAACATATTTTTGAAGTTATAATCATTCCAATTTCTAAAGGTTTAAAATATTTTATGTTAATTAATTAATTAATTAAAAGTAAAATTTTGTTTCTTAGGAAGAGAGGTAGAAAGGAACTGAAGGTGCTCATCTTATGGTTCTTAAATGATTCTGGTGTTGTAATTGTCTGTCATTTATTGATATGGTATGGATTGCCAAAACAGGAAGGGAAGAGGGTAGGCAAAGATGGTTTGAATACATTTACAACAGCCATTCCAATAATGTCAGTGACTTCAGGTGGATTATTTGTTTTTCGGAAAAATGACAAACATTTATGCCTATCAACACTGATGCATGTTAGGATACAGAATACTGTACTCTTCATTTCTTGCAGGAGGGTTTAATTTATAATTTTAAAAATAATCTGGAGAAATACAATGCCCATGAGCCATGCAGAACAATATTACAGTTTGCAATTGAAAGAACATTGCCAAGGGAAGGAATTTGATCTCATAATAATCTCTGAGCTGCTTATTGTCATTAGTAAGAACAGATGTGGTATGAGCTACTTAAAATTTGTGAGATTTCTCCTCCCAGGGAAGAGATGTGCCTTCTTCAGAAGGTCTTCAAATCCTTTGTTTCCATTTTATATGGACACATACACAGTATGTGCAAAGCTTCATGAATGTCAGCTGAACATGTGAGTTAATCCTGTTAAATAAAGTCATATGAGAAGATCAAAAGTTGGTGTCATATCTGTAGTTCTGTTATGGTTCTGGTTAGTCTTCATTGTGTTATATCTGTGAAAGCCTTCTCACGTGTAATAAGACAACAGGGGATGTTGCGACTGTATTAGAGGCACCTATTTGCCCATTCTGCTGAATGGACTCCTGGACTCATTCATCAAAATCTTGCTATCACAACACCAATATCTAGTGCTCTATAAGCACAGGTGGGTATTCTTTGTCACCCCCACCAATTCCAGGATGACGTTTAGAGAATTCACCGAGTAAATGACAGTGGTACTTGTATAAAGGAATTTATTTGTTCCAAATGAAATTCTGTTGAGCAAATTTTCCTTTATACAAATTTCCCATAGGAATGCATTGAAAACGGACTAATCCCTAATCGTGACCATTATTATGTTGTATGGATTCGCCGCATAGGTGATTCTGTTTAGCAAATTTCCCCTATCTCCGGAATTTTTCATGTTGTACAGGTGTTATGTTATACAAACCGCTTGTTATACGAGGGTCCACTGTATCAGAAAGCACAGCAAGGTACTGTGTTCCTCTTTTTTTTTTGCTAGTTTGCTATATATACATAAATGATTGTGTCCATGACAGGGCTCTGGTAGGAATTAAAAATGTGATGCATGAAACTGAAGTAGCACAGAGGACTCGGCCACATAATTGTGTTGATGCTTAATGTGTTTCTGAGATATGGTTTACAAAATGGGACTGGCAGTTTGTGGCCCTCCAGATACTGGGTTGACTTTTGTGGCCATCAGCCCTACCCAGCCTGGTCAGTGGTGAGACTTAATCAGAGTAGTAGTTGATCATCACATCATTTGGACATATCTAGATTTTGCAGCTTGTGGTTTACTCAGCTGGATCCCCAGGTGGATGACAGATACCTGGGAAAATGCAAAACGTTCTTAGGCGATCATCTTTATGCACCTTGTATTTTTCAGTAGGATTTGGGCCTTTATGAGTAACGGAGGGAAACCTTTTCTTACACCTTCAATGCAAGTTTGAAGAATGCAAGTTGCTTGTTGGTTTATTCTATTTCTAGGTCGGGTTTAACTTCTTGATTCATTTCCGTTTTGTTGATCATTAAATGGGAACATGCTGATGCAACTGAAAGTAAGATGAGTCTTATAGAAAAGATTAGAGAGTCAGTGCGGCTGCTCGTAGTAATTTGTGATAATGCTGTAAACTCGAATTATTACCCGGATAGCAAGATAGCATGGGAATTTGTTTCTCAGATATGACACTTTTAATGGGTATAGGCCTGGCTTTTTAAAACAGTTTATCAAAGTTTTATGCACATTTCATAATGCACTTTAGAACTTGAAACAAATATATGGAAAATAAATAATTCACCCTAATAGCTAGGGAAACCCGTTGTGGGTTGTGAAATCTTAGAAAACAGCAAGTTGGCACCCACAATAAAATTGTGATACATAGTCACATGGTGTACTTTGTTCTTATTTTATTTTATTTTTAATGCATTTTAGTTTAATTATTCATGGTAGATTTTTAGGAGATACCAGGAAATGCCCTATTGTCTGCCAGTACAAAACCAATAAAGAATTTGGGTGCAATCTGATGACAAAGCTCCCACTGACTTTAATGGGTTTCACCATTTTGGTAAATGAAAACTTTTTCCTGGGAATAACTGCAGTGACATCATTGGACCAATTCTAGAGTGATTTGATTATTGTGGCCTTGATATTCCAGTACTTGGAATATTTTATTAGTGTTACATCAGAAGAACCGACGCTATTTAAAGAAGAGTGACATATGCATAAATATTTCTAACTCCTTTACTTTGAATTAACATACAATAGCTTAGGAGCCCTGTGGCGCAGTGGTTAAATACCTGTGCTGCAGGTAAAACTGTGCTCACGACCTGGGGTTCAATCCCAGGTAGCTGGCTCATGGTTGACTCAGCCTTCCATCTTCCTAGGTCAGTAAAACGAGTACCTCGCTTGCTGGGGGGGGCAATGTGCAGCCTGCATTCTGTAATTAAAAACTGTAAGCTGCTCAGAGACTACTTGAAGTGGTATGGGGCGGTATATAAGCAGAACACTTTAAATTGCTAGTCCCAAATAGAGATGGGCACGAAATGAATTTGTTTCTGTTTTGTTATTCATTATTCGGTTCGTTACGTAACAAAACGAATAACGAACCTAGGGGCAAATTTAACACGAACCAAACCGAACTGAGAAAAATTGGTTGTTAGGTTCATTTAGTTAATGGGGGGCGGAGATGTCTCCTACCTGGTGCTGGTCCGGAGGTCCTTTCGCGTCGAGCTGCACGGAGGGAGCATGCACCTCATCAGTGCCATCGGGGGACACGGTGGGCTCAAGCCTCAGCCCAGCCCCGGGAGGAGAGATAAGAAGCAGGCCACGTTTAGGCAGCCAGAGCAGCGTGGCTTCGAAGCTGCCCCCTTGCACTTCACTCCCGTGGCCCGTTATTGCAGGGCCAATCAGGAGGGGAGATAAGGAGGCCGCACATAGGAGGCCAGAGCAGCGTAGCTTCAAGCCGCCTCCGTCCTGTGGCCCGTTATCGTGGGGCCAACTTGGGAGGGGAGATAAGGAGGCCGCGCAGTAGGCGCTGGGAAAAAAGCAGGTAAAAACGAATAATGAAACAACAAAACAATGAAATGAATTTTTTGCAAAAATTTGCAAAAAATGAACCAAACTCCTTAACGAAATGAAACAAAACGAAACACCATTTTTTCGATTCATGCCCATCTCTAGTCCCAAATAGAGTAGCTCCATTGAGCCAATTGCTGATTGGTGGCTCTACACCAATAAAGTAAATCCCATTTCTTCAAGGGATCTGTTCTATTTGGGACTACCAATTTGATTAAACCCAATTTGATTTTTCACTAAAATAATAAAATACTTGTAAAAATTCAGCAGTACAAGTCTACCTAAAATATATCAGCACAACAATCGTATCTCCAAAATTATTGTTCACAAGCTCTTCTTAAATCTGCAACCTATCTTTTTAAAGGGTTTTGATTAGCTAGTGATTCGTTAGAAGTAGAGATGGGCATGAATACAAAAACAACCCAGAGGTTCATAAAAAATGGTTGATTCATTGATTCAGGTTGATTTAGGCTAATCCAAACCACAAACCAAGATGGTGGTTTGTGCCCAAGATGAGATGCTCCCAGAACTTTTTGTTGTAATTTAGAAACAAAAGGAAGTGGTAGAATAAAGTTTTTATAATGGTCAGCCAGACACTCTTGTCAGTGTATTTGTGCAGTAAAACAACAACAGCTAGCTTTGATTTATTTATATCAATTTATGAGACTACTAATTAGTTGGTATTTAAGATTATATGCCAGAAATAGGACAGATTTCTTTGAAGCAGCAAGATATAGTGGGGTGGGGAGAAGACCTCATTATTTAATCCCTTAACAATACTGTAACAGAGAAACCCAGACTATTCTTTTCTCTGTCTCTTCTCTTCCACCTATTTGCTAATCTGGGAAAACTATTTCTGCTAGTCAAAAACTGGCTACCACTTGCCATAGGTGACTGTTCATGTTGCCACACTTTGCAAATTCCTTTACTGTTGTTTTGTGATTGGTCATCAGGAAGTAAATATGGGTTTCATTTGCATGTCTGATTGCTCAGGCATGCAGCTCGAAGGAATTATATATTTGCAGGGACAATGTTTTAGCAATTTCTAATTACGACCTTACATCTCATTTAGTTTAACTCTTAGTACTGGAGGAGTTCAGTTTGGGTGTAAGCCAGTAAAATGAATTTTCTGTTTGTCCACAGTGTGATTTGAAATTCTTTTAAAAATCTGCCAGACTTGGATATCCAATGGAGAACTAAGACACACAATGTATTTGGGGCTTTGTTTCCATGTTGCTTTCTTTTGGTCCTTTTCTTTTCTCTCTCTTTATAATTCATAAATATAAGATCAGTTTTCAGTGGATAATTTTGATTCATAAGCCCACCTTCAGCCTCCTCTGAATATGAGCTATCTTCAATAGTGGATGGCAAGCAATGATGTCAAAATTGCATGCATACGATTGAAGAAATGCTGTTGAAAAGAAACTGTGTCCTTCTGGCACTGTGTTCCTTTTATTGCATGAATAATGGAACTATAATGGTTTTTAACAACCCTGTTTCCCCGAAAAGGGCAACATTACTGTGAGGTGAATGAGATGAGTGATGATGCAGAATAACATTTACAATTAGAAAGCTGCAAACAATCCTGATAGCAGACCAGATGTTTACATTCACTGCATTCTTCTTTTTCATTTAATAAGGAATCCAGTGTGCCAGATAAATATATTACTGATTGATTGGTTTAATTTGATTTGATTTCGGCACTGCCCATCTGGCCTGAGGCCACTCTAGGTAGTTCAATGTCATTGATAAGGAAAATCTCCCCACCCCACCCCACCCTGGTGATTAAGATATAAATATGTGTTTTAAAGATCAGTAAGTTCTCCTTTTATGTTAATTCCTATTGGATCCCAGCTGTATTTAATGAATTAAAAAGCAGCAAGCCAATAGAACATGTGCTCATTGTTAGACGAATACTGATTGGACCATGTGCATGGGTGGGATTGCTTCAAACTTCAAAGCTTAATAGAAAGGCAGCTTAATGGCAAAAGTTCATAGTTAATTAATTAAAGGAGTGAGTTGGCAGGCTATATTCCACACCAAAGGGAGGGCAAAGGTGAATCATATCATAGCAGAGCGACTTTCAAAATGAATCTGAACAAAATTCCACAAAACAGTATTTAAATTCCTGTTGTTAATTTCCTTTCTATTCATGAAATATTCATTTTCTTAAAATCTGTCTCTCCAATTTTGCTTCAAAGTCTGGGAAGTACAATTAGCAGGAGGCAATATTTTTGGAATGTGGAAGGTCCCAGTCTACTTTTTGAAATGGTTGGTATAGGATTTAAGTGGCACTGATTCAAATATTGGCAGTATCAAAATTCACAGATATTTGCTGTATGTTAAACTGGGCCACTCAGAAAAGATTTTACAAACCGAGTAGAGCATGGATTTTTCAAGGCGGTGCTAATACATCCATGGTTTTTAAATGGTCATTTGCACTCCTACTGCTGTTGGATTTCCATAGGATCAACAGAAAGTTGGTTGTGCCTGCTTTGAGCTATGGCACAACCAGCTGAAATAAGAAACTTTGAATAGTTCTGGATGGGACCAGTCAGGCACTTCCACCCGGGTCTCCCCTTTGTAATCTTCTTCTCCTTCCCCCTCAATGGTCTGTCGCCACCAGTCCTTCCATTTCTTACTTACTTACTTACTTTATTTATTTATTTATTTATTTATTTATTTATTTATTTATTTATTTAT
>JAHTLZ010000240.1:14111382-14134207 GCA_023846285.1 Phrynocephalus versicolor | reverse complement strand
GGGTGCAGTGCCTAAAAAGCTAAGCAAGAAGAAATTGGAGTTGACAAAGGCACCATCAATCAGCTGCAGAAAGCCACCTTACTGGGATCTGCTCGCATAATTCGCCGATACATCACGTAGTCCTAAACGCTTGGGAAGCGTTCAACCCATGATTTGTAATACAAAATCCAGCGTAGTTAGCTGTGTAGTAATAATAATAATAATAATAATAATAATAATAATAATAATAATAATAATAATAATAATAATAATAATAATAATAATAATAATAATAATAATAATAATAATAATAATAATAATAATAATGGTGGTGGTGGTGGTGGCAGCAGCTGCACAGATAGGTGGGAAACTGAATCTGTCATTGATTTCTGTGCATCCAATCCAAAGGAAGAGTTGGCTCTTTGCACATAGAACTGTGTGCCAACTCCATCGCCTACAAAAGGCTGAGTGAGGTGGCTGCTTCAGCCAGTGAGGTAGGTGCTCAAGAAGAGAAATTGAATTGCTTCTTTCAGGTCTTGTTTCCCATTCACCTCTTTCTCTCTACTTTATTATTTATTTATTTTTTTATTATTGGATTTATACCCCACCCATCTTCCGTAGGGAACTCTGGGAGGCTTACAAAGGCTGATCGAATCAGCAAAATTTAAAGAACACAGATACAATGAACAAGAAACAGCAATATGATAAAAACGGCAACCCGAAGCGAGTGCGCTCGTGACTGCCGAACTGGTCGGGCTGAAGTTGATCGCTGGGCGATCTGCTCTGCCAGGTAGTCCGGTCCCAAGCCATGGAGGGTTTTATAAACTAAACCAAGACCTTGAATCTGATCCGTTACACAACGGGCAACCAGTGCAGACGAGCCAAAACTGGGGTGATGCGGTCAGAAATGTCTTTCTGAAGCTTGTTTTTATCGTCTCCTCTTATACACACCACTGTTGATGCTCACCTCTCTTCTACCTGGGCTGTTGTGTACCCTCCTGGTGGTTAGACACTAGCCTCTTGGTATAGCTGGCAGGAGGCACAGGATAGGCAAAGAAGCAACAAGGATGTAAGCTGTGGCAGTAGTATGGAGAAGAGGGAAGGCGAAATAAATCCAGCTCAGGAATTGTAGGTATAACAACATTTGTGCCACTGTTGTCAGCAGAAAAAAGTATACCAAGCTTTGAAAAGCAAAGGACGGCCTGAATGTTGACAACACCAAAGGCAGCAGTCAAGAAGGTCAGACTCTACAAGAGCCTCTCTTCTGCTCGTTACCATTTATGCTTGTTGAAAAACAGCCTTGACTAAGGAAGGGGACGATTTTAAAAATGGTTATTTGTCACGATTCGTGATTCATTGGGGCTAATGAATCAACTGATGAACTGCTAGTGATGAATCACTGAATTAATAGATCTCTCCTTTAAAATGCTTTAAAAAGGACCCTCTGGCTTCTAGAGGCCTCAAATTTCCTTCCTCTGATTCTTTTCTAAAAGTCATGAAAGTTTGGTGAGGATTAGGGTTCACACATCTGAGCTATATGTATCCCCCTAGGAAAGTGTCTCCTGGCACCTAGAGACACCAAGCTTGCAGAAAGGCTTCTCCTAACTTACTTTTACAATCCCGTCATGTTTAGTAAAGATTGGGATCCAGACACCGGAGTTATAAATCCATGAACCCCCCCCCCCCCCCGGAAAGTGTCCTTGAGAAACTGGGTTGGGGGAAACCCAGTTTTCACCAAACTTGGACAGAATGTAGAGGAGAGTCAGGGGAAGCATCTCTCCAAATTTGGTATCTCTAGGTGCCTTGGGAGCCATTTTATATCCTGATGACTTAACAAATCAAAAATTGCTTAAAATTATTGATTCATATTCATTATTTGTGATAAATCTACAGATTTTGATGAATCAGTCAAATTCATCAGAAAACGTGATTCATCATTTTCCCAACTGTCCCTGTTTCTAGCCTGACAGTTGTTTTGTGTTTGAGTAAGAAGTGGTTAACTGAGGAGAAGTCCCCTTCTGGATTTTTCCCTTACATGGTGTTACTTTGTGAATGGTAGTGAGTGCAAGAGAACATCCTGTAGACCAGTGGTTCTCAACCTGTGGGTCCCCAGATGTTCCTGGACTGCAACGCCCAGAAGTCCTCATCACTAGCTGAGCTGGCTAGGATTTCTGGGAGTTGCAATCCAGGCACATCTGGGGACCCACAGGCTGAGAACCACTGCTGTAGACCATCTTGCCTGCTGCCATTGTCAGCACTCAGGCTGCCGTTTGCTACACTTTAAAGCATGGCATCCTTGTTCTTGCTGATAACACAGGCACGATATTCTGCTGCAATATTCTGTCATTTCCTGCCTTTTTGAATCGTGCATACAGAAACACAACATCCCACATTTATAAAGAGGAGATTTATTGAAAAATTAATTTTTTCGGAATAAGGGAGCTCTGCTTTCAGAGATGAGTTAACTGTATCCTCTGGTTGTATAAGTTGTTGGAATAAGTTTAAAGCTACTGCCGAAATCTACATGGAAAACAGACAGACTGTTTTCCTTTTTGCCTTTTTCAGTTTAGTTCATGACAAAATCTGCATATCTTGGTGAATTCCTATAAAAATAAACCAAAGAAAATTCTCACTCATTTATGGCAGCCACATTCAATGGGAGGAATTATTCCTAATGTGAGGAGGACCATCCGTCTTCTTTATACTTGTCTACTGGGTAGTTTTTGAAGATGAGGACTTTGTCAGGGAAAAAGCACAGTTCATCAGAAAAAAATGTCTGAATACATAAGTAAACAAATTCACATTTTGAAGATCTAATTTCCAAACCTATTGCT
Organism: Phrynocephalus versicolor; assembly: GCA_023846285.1. Lineage (NCBI taxonomy): Eukaryota > Metazoa > Chordata > Lepidosauria > Squamata > Agamidae > Phrynocephalus > Phrynocephalus versicolor. Next base: position 14,131,394 of record JAHTLZ010000240.1, on the reverse strand, counting down.
GGCTGGGTGTGTGGTTTAGGATGACAGTAGACATAAGCCAACACACCAGAAAGGCAACAGGTTATAGGAAATGGTGCTGATCCTTGGATGGGTGCATCTATTTCTTGTTTGATTTAAATATATATATATATCCCAGGATCTTTCTCTCCTATTTATATTGTTTATATATATTCCCATCCATCCAGACGGAAAATAATGTCCATATGGCACTGAAGTATTGGGATGAACGAAAATATATCTAATGTCCTGTAATACTTCCCATTGAGCTGTTGGGTGTGTTGTTGAGCTATACTGAGCTCTATATTCTAACCAAGTCATCACATATTCTTCTATGTGAGAAGGAACAAAAGTCCAATCTAAAAGCATTTTTTTAAAAATGACAGTAATCTTTTGAGTTCCGATTGAGAAAGAATTTACAACAGTTTCCAATCACATTAAGTCATTGCATTGCCTCATTTTCCTTTATTTCTGTCATATACTGTACTTCAGGGCGATGTATGTGATCTCCCCACCCACAGATAGCTAGCAGTCCTTTGTGAAGCTGTGCGATTCCCAGAGGTTGCGCTTAGCAAACGGCGGCAATGGGACATTTGAGCAGTGCTCAAATGTACCTCCTGGGGTACATTACTGCATCTTTTACTTTGGCTGTGACTGCGTGCACATCACAACAAGGTGCAATGTTGCATGTACAATTTAGAAAATATGCCATCATTCCTCTAGGAAGCTCTGGGCCAAGGATGTTTGATTCTTTCCCCCCACATGGTCTTCTACGCCATTTTATCCTCATGACATTTGCATTAATTACTGTATTTTTTGCTCCATAAGACACACCTAGTTTTTAGACATATGTATGTGTGTGAAAAAAAATTCACACATACATACTGCAGTCGGGTCTGCAGGTCTCTGTGGTGGTGACACACATCTGTGAGCTCCCCCTCCCCCAGGAAAAGGCAATCGGGAGCCCTGCCATCGGCATTGGTAGGTGTGGCTCACTTCTCCAGCCTTCCCCCACTGGGGGGGGGGGGGGACTGCCATGCTGGTTGGTGTAAGAATTTCTGGATGGGCTGGGCACTCCAAGGCACGCACCTGCTCATGTTGGAGCAGAGAAGTCGCCCAGGACATGGGGTGATTGTCTGTCTGCCCAGCCGTCTTTCTGTCCCTGTGGGCAGTTCCACCTGGAGACCCGGGGCCGTGTAATGTGTGTGGCTGTGAGAGGGCACAGGAAGATGCATGCTTGCATTTCCCCTTCCAAGATTGCACACTTCTGAGGCCAATCAGGACAGGTTGACCTCTCTCTCCCATCTAGGAGGAGGTGGCGGTCTTCAAGGATACAGTTTTATTCCATTTTAAACGAGAGCTCTCTTCTTGGAAGGGATAGGCAAAGACCAGTTGGCTTTCCCCTCCTTATTACCCACAGTCCCTTCCCCCTTCCACACTTCCAGAAATCACCCAAAAAAGAGAGAGAAAATCAAAAAGGGGTGGGGGAGGGAGCCAGGCCTGGTTTACACACAGCCACTTCCTGCCAATCAGAGGCCGACCAGCCACCCCCTGGCGGCCAAAGAAAGTTCAGCCTATTCATAAAAATAAATACTCAGGCCATATTCCATTTGGCCCACATGGTGGACGGAGATCCACTCACCCTTCTCGCTTTCCACTTTCCCTCCTGCTGACCCCGAGGGCGGCACTGAAATGGGAGTCGTGGCATGCCTCAGGTGCCCCTTTCTTCCCGCCCGCCCTCATCCTCAGTTATACTAACAGGAAAAGCACTTCTTGCACACACACACACACACACACACACACACACACACACACACACACACACACACACACACCAACCACAACAACCAAAACATGCACACACATTCACACACACTTCCAGGAAATGAGAGAAGAGACCACTGTTCTTGGGTAAAAGAGTATCTTGTTTGCCTGGCTGGTGCCTGCTGCTTGCCCCTTTCCTCCTCCTCAATTTCTGCTCTTTCCCAGACTAATCTTGGAGTGATCGGGCTGCTGGCGCTAAGTGCATATTGTGTCTACCTGCCTCTGCCCAGCACCGTCTTGCAGCCGTGGCGGCTCATGCTGCTGGAGGCCTCATTCCTGGTGGTGCAGGAAACAGTAAGGGAAGTTGTCCAGTCCCAGTCCCTTCCCACCTTCTTCCTCTTGCCCCTGGAAGCTTCCAGCAAGGCTGTATTCGCTCTATAAGATGCACAGACATTTCCCCTTACTTTTGGGGAGGGGCAGTGTGTCTTATAGAGTGAAAAATACAGTAGGTCAGGCTCAGAAACTAACAGCTCCAAGGTTGACAAATGAATCTCAAGGTTAAAAGGAGAAGACTCCCTGGTCCTCCTAGTTCAGTCCAATAAAGCAATATACTTGCAAGACTCTGTTGCCATTTAGTTGCATTTTAAAAACCTGCCAATGCCTTATTCCTTTTATTAAAGTGATTTTGAACAAAAATGTCAGCCAGAATTCTCAATCAGAAATGCTCAGCATGTCCAGCCACTTTAAAAATGGTATGTCAATAACTCCCTCAGCCTGCTACCCTTCAGATGTATGTGACTACATCTCCCATCAGTTCCAGCCAGTATGGGCTGTGGTCAGGGCTGGCGCGTCCATTAAGGCGAACTAGGCAGTTGCCTAGGGTGCCAAAATGGAGAGAGGGCGCTGGCCAGCCTGCCGCCCCCGCCCCCCGCCGCTGGCCACCGCAATCCGTCCCCCCATCGCCCGCCAGCCGCCCATTGCCTTCTGCCCATCGCTGCCCGTCGCTGTCCGCCTGCCACCCCCGTGCCCATTGCCGTCCACCCCACACCCGTCACCGTCCGTCCTCCGCCGCCCTGCCGCCGCCCCACCCACCCGCCACCACCCGCCCCACCCACCGCCCGCTGCCCGCCCTACCCCACCCACCCGCCTAGGGCGCAAAAAAAAACCTAGCACCGGCCCTGGCTGTGGTGTGATGGGAAAGTTTAGTCCAACATTTCTTTTGGGAATGGTTGCTAATGTCATGTCACCTTACAAGTGGACCCCAGGAAGTTACTGCTTAGGCCTGTTTTCTAGGATTTGGCCAAGCCCTGGGGAAATTTTTGCTCTCTTTGAATGGCTCGCCTTTCAGCCACCATATCAGAAATGTATTTCCCAGAGCCTCAAGTAAATTTGATGAGAGATATAAATGCTGTTTTTTTCTGACTACTGCTCTAATACCCCAGCCAGCAAGGGAAGGTGATCTTTTCCAAACTCTGCATAAACAGAATGGAAGAGAACATCATACCACCCATTTTTTTGAATCTCAAAGCAGTGTGTGATCCGTTGCAGACTGTCATCAATAGTTTTTTTGTGGAAATTTGACTTGAGAACCTTAACGGTAGTGAAACAATAGCTACATGGCTAAAATAGCTAAATAGTTGAACTTTAAAATCAGCTGTGCTGTTGAGAAAGGATAAATTTTATTTTTATTTTTTATTTTAGAGTATTTTTACCCCGCCTTTCTCCTTGGAAAGGGACCCAAGGCGGCTTACAGTAATGAGGGATAATACACAGTCCAGAACAATCAAGACATGTTCAAGTATTTGAGAAAAAGAAATTGAAGGACATCTTACAGCATTAATAGACAATATTACGTTAAAGCAACACGGTTATAAGTACTGTAGTCATAAACACAAAGTCTATGTGAACCCATAGATTCATATAAAATACACATGGTAGTCCATATAATTCAGGGAAAGCTTGCCTGAAGGGAAAGGTCTTTGCTTGTTTCTGGAAGGACAACAGGGATGAGGCAGTCCTGGCTTCTAGTGGGAGGGAGTTCCAGAGTGTGGGCACAGCAGTCAAGAAGGCCCTTTCATGGGTTTCCAAAAAACAAAACAAAACAAAACAAACAAACAAAAACAAGTCACAACAACATACTGTAGTTGCAAACAACTGATGAAAAATTTAAAATTAAATGTAAGACTGACTTTGAGAACTTGAAACAAACAGGAAAAAGTAAACACTTTCCAAATAGATAGGTGGAGGAATTTACAAAATTCATTGAAAAGAATGGCCTATTATTTTTCAACTTTGAAAACTCTACTGAAACAAGGATTTACACTGAAAAAGCACTTGTTCATTCCTCAGTGAGGGTGTAAACAGAAGTGCTATTGCAATCCTATGCCTATTTACTCAAAATAAAACACATTTTATCAGAGGGCATTTGGTGAGTCAAATGAGCCTATGACAATTCACATTAGTACAGAAATTAGTATAGAAAGTTGCAATTACAGTAGTCCCCTTTGAATCAATGGCACTTATGGAGGAGTTGCAAGACTCTGTTGAAAAACACCTGCCAAGGCAAGTGTATTAAGGCAGGAAGTACTTTTCCTGCTGAAAACACTGACACAGTAGGTCTACTCTGGTGCAATTTATTGCACTAAACCACAGGATTTTAAGCTACCCTGTGTGAAAATGCACACCTAGTTTTGAGAACACACAGTCAGTCTAAAGCAGCTGTAGATAGAAAGAGTGGCCAAAGTGGACAAGGATCAAAACATCTAATTTCATACTCTTCATGGGCCATTCGTTTTCATTTTGACTCCTGCACCCGCAATCCGGTTAGTGGTTGTGTGCTATAGTGCTTCAGTTTTTTAAAAGCAGTGTAACACCATTTTCACATGTGCCTTGCATTGCAAAGGTAAATATGAGAGGTGGGACATCTGCTTGTGTGGATGACTTTTATTTTATTTTTATTGTTTTAGTTCCTTCACTGCTGCCTTTTATAAAATCTGGCCTCCTTCCCATCTCTCTCCCCACCCCCCACCCCAATACCCTATAGTATCGCATTACCTTTTCCCTTCACCTGCAGTATCTGCAGATGCAATCTGGCTCACCAGGCCTTCACTTCCTGCCTCTCATCTGCCTCTCTCTCTCTCTCTCTCTCTCTCTCTCTCTCTCTCTCTCTCATTCTGCCTTATTGGAGTTTCCGGTTGCAGTTTTTTGTGCTCCTTTCCCTCTCTCCTGGCCACTTGCTTGCAGTATTCATATAAGAGGAGAGAAAAAGGAGGAAGAAATAGAGGTGAAAGCCTTGGGAGCTTCATGAATGTTGCCTTTTTAAAAGAACATGCTTCAGAACCTGCATGGCGTCTCATTTAGATTCAGTGGTTTGGATGCAAGATTCCAGTAATTCCTGGCAGTGACAAAAGGAAGGGAGCAGGTCAAGGCAGTAGAGATATTTTTCCAGTCTGAAAGAATTCAAAGTTAGTGTTTCATTAGCTTCTTTCATACAGCTCCTCCTGGCTCCTGGAAGGAAAAGATTTAAAGTTGCGCAGATCTCTAGGATAATTGGAACTGCGGAAAAAAATATTGCTACTAATCTGCCATCTATTGTGAAATTGAGCTAAAAAGAGGGCGATGAAAATATATACTGTACAGATTCCACACATCCTGGACTTAACCTGTTTCAATTGTTACACTCAGGGCGACATTTTAGGGCATTGCATACTAGGACAACGAGATATAAAGATAGTTTCTTTCCAAGTGCTATCAAACTGTTGAATAATTAATTTTTACTTCTCTTCTTCCTTTTTTAATAATAGGTTATATTGTATTGTTGTACTGTGTTTTTATTGTTGACTATATGATTCTTATATTTCCTTTTATATATGGAGAGCATATTTTACCAAAACAAATTCTGGGTGTGTCCAACAACACTTGGCCAATAAAAGTATTCTGATTCTGATTCTGATTCTGATTCTGAAATGCAAACAATAGCCAAAGCTCCAGCTCACGTGCTCCCAGATATTTGTAAAGGGCTCTCAACATCCCCTCCTCCTGGCTCCTGGAAGGAAAAGATTTAAAGTTGCACAGAACTCTAGGCCTTAAATGCAAACAATAGCCAAAGCTAATGATGGGTCATTTCCTTTCTCAGTCCCTTAGGGAATGAAATGAAAAACAAAAAACGAAATGGAAAAAAGTTGTTTCATGCCAATCTCTAATTGCTTCTTTATTGTAAGCTGAATGCAATTTTTGGTACCTGCTAGAGCAAATCCGTTAAGTCAATTGCTGAATGATGAATCAACAGCTATGTAAATCACATTGATTTGGATGTCCCTGTCCTCAAGGGGACAGCCAATTGATCTTTAACATTAATCAGACCTTCACTGTAAGATATAAGATCTATGCCAAATGTCCTTGGAGAATTTGACATACTCATACTCAACATAAATGGCTATACAAAGCAATTTTTGAGACTTTTTTGCAAGGGTATTGTAGGTGTTATGTTCAAATGGAAGTATATATTTGTGTCTTTGCTTGTTTGCCTATTTACATCCTGCCCATGTAGCCTAAAAGGCCGATCTGGGCACTTACAACAATAAAATGTGCAAATACAATAAAGATTAATAACAAAAACATAATAGAAAAAACAAACCATAGAATAAAAGAACAAGAAAAAAGCAACAATAATAAACTACAATACAACCATCACAATTTTAAAATGGTTCTGATGGTGGCTGGCTGAACAGGCTGTTATAATCAGTGCTCGTCAGGAAAAGCCTGCTGAAATAGCCATGTTTTTTTAAAAAAGGTAAAGGTAAAGGTTCTCCCTGCACATGCATACTAGTCATGTCTAGGGGTGGTGCTCATATCCGTGCTCAAGCCAAAGAGCCAGTGTTGTGCAAGTCCATGGCCACGTGGCCGGCATGGCTGTAAGGAAACTCTGTTTTACCTTATTGCCTTTTACGGCAGTACCTATTTCTCTACTTGCATTTACATGCTTTCAAACTGCTGAGCTGCTGACTTTGTAGGCCACAGTTTAACAGCTATGTTTTAGCTGCCTTTTTAAAAAGTTCAAGGAAGAGGAAGGATGAATCTTGGGTGGCAGATTATTCCAGAGATATAGGGCCACCACTGAGAAAGTATGTCTTATATGTATTCTTGCAAATAAGAAGTGTTACAACTTATAATAATTGCTGCTGAAAGACATTTCCATTATTGCTCATATGAGGAAGAGAGATTGCATTGGTACATGTCCACTCTGGCTTCTAGGTGCTAATGAGTAGAGATGGGCACGACTTAGCGCAATTTTCGTTTTCGTTTTTGTTTTTCGTTTTCCTTATGTAACGAAACGAAAAACGGTTCAAAAATGGAATGGAAACGGAAACGAAATGACTAATTTTGAGCCAGTTTTCGTTTTTCGTTACTGGAAAAGCACTCAATGTAGTTAAATGGGGAGAAATGAAAAATTTTTCATTTTCGTTTTCGTTTTTCATTTTCGTTACGTAACGAAACGAAAACGAAAAATTTTGAAAATTAGCTCACGAAAACGGAAACGAAACGAAACGGACCCTAGCCGAAAACGAAAACGAAAATGAAAAAAATTTCTGAGTCGTTCCCATCTCTACTAATGAGTTATGAAAGCTGGCCCTCAGACCATTTATAGAGTCAACTAAGTACAGATTTTCTACATAGGAAGCAAGATTCTGGTCTTTCCTTGAAAGGTATCTGCTATTGTTATGTACTGTCAAGTCACTTGGAATTTATTGTGACTCTGGCGTGGGTTTCAAGATATGTCATATATTTAGGGAGTGGATTACCTTGGCCACTGTTAGTGAGTTTCCAAGGATTTGAATCCAGATCTCCTAAGTCATACAGCGACATTCATTACGCCTCATTGGATCTCAAAAATACACTACTGCATAGCTAATAATTCATCCATTTAAAATAGTATCATATGGAAGAAACCAAACTGAAAGGTTACAGAGACTGGTGAGAATTAGAGATGGACACGAATTTAAAAAATGGTGTTTCGTTTGTCATTTGTCATTTAGGGGGTCCGTTTTGGTTCGTTTCCGTTTTTTGTGAATTTTTGCAAAAAAATCATTTTTGTTTTCGTTCGTTTTGTTACCGTTTCGTTACCATTTATTTCATTTTTTGTGTTTTTTTAGCATTTAAAGCAGTTCAAATGCATTGCCGTAACGAAAACGAAAGGGACGACAAAATTTCTGGTGTTTCTGTTTGTTTTGTTTCATTTTAGAGACAAAATTCGTTTGTCGTTTCATTACGTAACAAAACGAAAAAATGGAAATGGAAATGAAAAATTGTTCGTTTCGTGCCCATCTCTAGTGAGAATATCAAGGAGGAAGCAGGTGGACAATAAGAGAAAACTGCCACGTCTGTTCCAAATCAGCACCAGTCCTTGGCTGACATTTGAACAAGCCAGAACAAGCCCACCTCCTGCCTCTAAAAAAGCACAGCACCTCCTACAGATGACACTGTCAGTCTGCAATAAACAGGAAGGCCTGCTTTTGCTTTGCTGTCCTTCATCTTGGACGAAGCACAGCTCTGGGTGCAATCCAGGGAACAACTGGTGACACAGTAGGCAGCTAAATATCACCCTGAAAGCAGACACGGTGACAAGCAACACCCAAGAACAGTCAACCAACAACTCAGATGTAGACAAATGTTAAACTTATCTTTAGCTTATAGTTAAACATATTGAAGAAGGGGCAAGTTTGTTTTCCGTGGCTTCAGAGAATGGTACTCAGAGCAATGATTTCAAACTACAGGAAAAGACATTCCATTTCAACATCAGGAATAACTTCATGATGGTTAGAGCTGTTCAGGAGTGGACTATGCTGCCATGGGGGGCGGTGGAGTCTCCTTCTTTGGAGGCTTTTAAGCAGAGGCAGGATGGTCATCTGTCGCGAGTACTTTGATAGGGGTTCCTGATTGGCAGGGGGTTGGACTGGGTGGTCTTTGAGGTCTCTTCCAACTCTATGATCCTATGATTCTAAACATACTTTATAGGCTTGTGATTTTGTGTTGAGGGGAGGAATGGAAAATATCTGAGCTATAATCCTTAGAACACCCAGTTGTTGTTGTTTTAAATAAACAACCATTAGGTAGCCCACACGTCCTGCTTCACAGTCCTTTGTTTGAAAGGCTACCACAGACCAGTTATCTGTTTTGGGAAAGGCATTGTCTGTCTCTTGAGCCATCCAGTCTAAATGCAGTTTAAAGAGAAAGAACTAGAAGCAGGGGCAGAAAGGACCTTCCCATTGCTTATCAACACTGAGCAACCAGGGAGAGTCAGCTGAGCAGAAATATCAGCCATTTAGCTACCACCTTTCCTGCTAGCACGAGATGTCATTATAGTAATTGTATCTATATTTGCTTCTATTTATTTAGCATTTACTGCCTATTTATCCCATCTTTCTCCTGGAAGAAAAATACTGCTCAAGATGGTTTTATAGTGTCACTAAAACAAGTTAAACAATAAAACCATTAAAAGCATATCATGCAGACATTAAACAATAAAGCCGTTAATATCCATAGCCTGTAAGGAGCTGTGTATTTAAATCTGTGCATATAAACCAGCAAATGCAAATTTAGCAACAGATCTGTGCCATCTTGGGTCCTTTCTCTGTAGGGCAGGGTGATTCATTTCATCTCTCTTTTTGCCATTGTTCAAATAATCATCTTAATAGATGGTAATAAGAAAGCCTGTGGACCCTGGAGAGCCATTATAAATCAGACAGTTCTGGGCTAGACAGACAAAACAGCCTGTCATGGTAAAGACAGCTTCCTATGTGTGTTGCATGTAGATTGTCTTCAAGTCAATGCATGACATCTCTAGTTGTCAGGTGGTGGGGCAGATGAAAAAAAAATGTCTGTTGAAGTGAAACAAATGAATAACTGGTAGTCTTTGACTATCTGGACCATTAGTCTTTGTTGGCATCAAGCAGCTGCTGATATTTCAATCTGTGGCTTTAAAAACAACTTGGAAAACGGACATTTTAAACGCTGCCAAAATCTTCATGTTAGTCAGAGTGGTGTTGTCATGGCAACCCCTGAGAAAGATACAATGTAGGTTTCATTGGATCGGCTTCTTTGGATGTGTGTTGCATCCTATCGCGTTTCACAGAAGGCGCTCATGTTGTCCTGGTTCACAATGTGTTGTGCCTCAATAGGAAAGTGCCCCATTGTCTAAAAAAAAAAGTTGCTCTATCTACAGTGGCTGTGAACGGTTTCCTTCAGTGAGGACCACATGAAAGGTACATTTCTGAAGGCACATATCACAGAACCTCATTGAGCCCATCTCCAATATTAGAAAGGGCACTTGGAAGCAAAGTCCCTGTGTAGAGTTTGTTAAGGTACCAGCCTGCTAAGATCTCTAGCATTAAGAACACAAGATCAGAGGATCTTTCCAGGTATTGCTGAGGACCTTTCCAGGTATTCCTGAGATTTTTCCCAAGAGAACTTTCTTCCCAAGGCTAGGAGTTTAACTTTCTGCACCTAATATGAGAAAAATGTTAGCAAATGAGAGCAACCTCCTTCGTTTCAAAGGTACTTGGGCAAACTTTCAGTGGGCCTTCGAAACTAAGAAAAGGCCAGTATATATCAAATCCTGTACAGACCAAAAATGATTCCTATAGGTTTTCTCATAGGCGAATACTATTCATGTACTATCCAGCTGCACTAAACATGGGAAGCTACCTTATTGTCATGGTGGACCATTGCTCCATTGAACTTAGTATTGTGTACTCTCACTGGTAGCAGCTACAGTATATCACAGAAGTGAGTATACCCCCTCACATTTGGTGAACATTTTAGTATATCTTTTTATGTTACAACATTGAAGAAATGACACTTGGCATGCGCCAGCAACAGCAGCCAAGATCAGTTTGCTAACATGTCAGGAGGGGGTTAAAAGCTGCTCTTTGAAAGTGCACACCAGCAGGAGCAGCCCAGGGTCACTTTCTGAGGTGTCAGGAGGGGGTTAAAAGCCTCTCTTTGGAAGTGCACGCCAGCATCAGCAGCCCAAGGTCAGTTTGCTGAGGCGTCTGCATTTTACGGATTTTCCTTTATCGTGGGTGGATCGGGCACCTAACTCCTGCAATAAACAGGGGAGTACTGTATTAAGAAAAGGTATTGTGTAAACCAGCTCTAAATCCATGATGCTATGTTTACTACAGAAGTAACTGAAGAGTATTGAGCAGAGATAGGACATACGCATGAGAAAGCATGTAAAGAGCCAGGTTGTAAAATACAGAACCAGCATGAAACACTTGCAAAGGTTACCCTCGGAGAGCAGAATTTTAACTAACATCCTGATGACAAATGAAATGTAAACAACACTCACTTTTAAAACTCAGATTTTGAAAATTTATAAAATGAGTAACAAAGCATCAAAGAAATCCACAGAGATGGGGAGAAGATATGATTTCTCTTCTGGGATTATAAAAATCTACAAATTTAAAAGTCATTCTTCTTAAAAACAAACCAACAAACACCACCCTACCTAAAATATTGTGTATTCTATAAAATCAATATGAAACATTAGTTTTAATATAGAGCAAGAACCTATATAGAGATTCATTCATAACTAAATTCCATTGGCTTTGTTGTTGCCTATACCCACCTGTATGCACATTCAGTATCTCCCTAGTTGCACAAAGCCAATATTTAATTAAAAGAAAGAGCCAGTTTCCTGTTATTAAGATTTCTGCAGCTGATAACATGTAAAATTAATGTGCCTTCCACCTGGGATCTATTTTCATCACCCTCAGAAATCCAATCAAGATCATCATAAAATAGCACAAAGTGTTTTCTGAATAACTGGGCAATTTCCTTTCCAAACAGCCTATCATATGAGTAGTAACATTCTTGATAGAGTATCCAAGGATTGCTATTCTGCTGAATAAATTGTTTTTCTATTATTCTTTTACACAATATATTTTGAGTTTAATTTTCCCTTCTACTTATTTACACATGGTACATTTTTGTCCCACATTTTCCTATTACTGGAGGGTTAGATCCTGAAGTATCTTATTGGGCACATCTCTTGAACTCTTTCCAGTGAATAGTTTCTCAAACTTGGTATCTTTTTCTCTTATGTGGACTAGAGATGGGCACGAAACAAACAATTTTTCATTTCTGTTTTTGTTTTTTCATTTCGTTACGTAACAAAACGACAAACAAATTTTGTCTCTAAAATGAAACGAAACGAACAGAAACACCAGAAATTTTGTTGTCCGTTTCGTTTTCGTTACAGCAATACATTGAACTGCTTTAAATGCTAAAAAAATCACAAAAAATGAAATAAATGGTAACGAAACGGTAACAAAACAAACGAAAATGAAAATGATATTTTTTTGCAAAAATTCGCAAAAAATGGAAACGAACCGAAACAGACCCTTAAATGACAAATGACAAACGAAACACCATTTTTTTGATTCGTGCCCATCTCTAATGTGGACATATCATTGCAAGAAGTCACATTCGGAGACCAGGTAGAAGGAGATGTATGGACCTCATCAACCCATATCTTCAGTGTGACATATAACACAATGTGGAATCCTTACATGGCATTCCCTCACACTCCTGCTGTTCTTGCTTGCTTATTCTCATTTTTGGAACTGCTGCTTGGTAGTGCAGGTGCAGGTGCTATAGCAAAGCCCACCCCTGATCTTTCATTGGCCTGTGTAGATTGATACGTGCAATGCTCAAGCTCTAGGGGCATTAACAAGGCTTGGCATACTTACTTTTCCTGATGTTCCCAATCCCAGCTATTAACTCCAGAGGATTCAAGGTAAACATGCTATGACTTGGGGTGGGAGCAGACAGGGATAGAGGGGAGGTTCTTCATTTGGTTAAACTAGTATTTTATCTATACAGTGGTACCTTGTATAAAGGAATTAATTCATTCCAAATGAAATTACGTTAAGCAAATTTTCCTTTATACAAATTTCCCATAGGAATGCATTGAAAACAGAGTAATCCCATTTTTATGTTGTACAGATTCGCCCCATAGGCGACTCTGTTAAGCAAATTTCCCCTATCTCCAGAATTTTTTTATGTTGTACAGATTTTATGTTATACAAACCGTTTGTTATACAAGGGTCCACTGGTAGTTTGAGAAATGGATAAATAGCTAGAGTATTGCCTTCCATAATTTGAGCACCCTTTTGTAGTGCTTTTTGGTTGTACTGTAACACCATTTTCTTGGCTGGCTCAGCAGTTTAGGTACCTAGCTGCGGAGCCACTGGGTCTTCTGCAAGTAGAGCCAGCCTGTGTGGTGAGTTGCACAGTCCCAGGGCACTCCCAAAAGAAGTGAATAGTAAACCACTTCTGAGTATTCTCTGCCTGGAAAACCCTGGAAAGGGTTGTTGTAAGTCAAGTTGATGACACATGATTATTATTATTAGTATCATTTTAATATAGACAATCTGCCCAAGCTCAGCTAAGAATATGTATTGTTCTGTTTTACTGCAGTCAGATCTCATAAATGCAACACCCTTGAATTTGCATGTAAAGAATGTAAGCCAAAAAGAACAGCTGTGTCTACCCCTACAGAATATTGTCCAGAGGGTAGTTCTCAGCAATTTGGGGGAGATAACCAATAACTCTTTTCTCTCCAGCTATTTGTTCTTGAGAGATGGTGCTGGCATCGTAAAAACACTTCTTAAATAAGATTGAATACAATTAAACCCACATACACTTTGCTCACTTCCTGACAGAAAGGATGGGATATATTGAATAATGCTAAACAGCAATATTGCGTCCACATTTCCTTCACTGGTATTTTATGTTGTTATTACCACTTTAGAAATTATGGCCTCAGAAAGTGCTCGATAATTAAAACAGCATTATTTTGTGTTACAGCTGGTTGCACTGAAGAAATCAACAGCAGAATGAACTTGGTCAATGAAGATGGCATGAAGAATCCAGGAGTGTGCTCAGATCTTTCTCCCAAAAGTCAGATACCCAAATATCAAGGTATGTTAAAATTTCCAGCTCAAAGCTAATTTCATTTTGTTTCACCTTAAACTACATCTCACCTAAGAAAGGCTTGTGCAATTTGAACTTCCTAACATGAGGAGCCTGAAGATGCTTCTGAAATTGTAACCCGAATAGCAGTTTCTCTTACTTCATAGGTAAAGTAAAAAGGTAAAAGTTCCCCCCTGAACGTGTGTGCTAGTTGTGTCCAACTCTAGGGGCGGCGCTCATCTCCGTTTCAAAGGCAAAGAGCTGGTGTTGTGCAAGTCCGTGCCCATGTGGCCGCCATGGCCAAATGCATTTCTATGCATGGAACACTGTTTACCTTCCCACTTTTTATGGTGGTACCTGTTTTTACATGTTTTCAAACAGCTAGGTTGCAGCCAACACTTTCAGTACTCTAGTACCTTTCAAAATCATGAAGTTTAAAGACATATATAGCAAACTTTTGCCCTAGGATTGCACTTGTCCATTCATCCAGCCTAGAAATACTTGTCTACTTTGGCAAACTAAAATAAAATAAATTGCAGTACTTTACCAAGTTTCACTACAGTTGTGAGCATTTATGGATCAAATTCACTTCTCCAGCAACATGAGTGCAAATACATATCCCCTATATTTATTCCATGGGAAATGACAATGTCCATGTATATAGACAATATAGGAAATGACAATGGTCTGCCCGTGACCTTTGTCCCTTAACTCTTAGCATATGGGGAACGAGGGGAATGGACATGGAAGGAACTTTCCCAAAGAATGTGAGGTCTTTGTATACATTTAAACATCCCTTGGGCAACAATCAACCCCATGCTGGGTTGTCTCACTGTCTTATACTGGAGACTTAAGCTCAAATGATATGAATATGTGCATTAAGAGAAAGCACTAATTAGCATCAAAGAAGTGGGCTACATTCCACGAAAACATATGCCAAGGAAAACTTGTGAGTCTTTAAAGTGCCATAAGACCCTGTTGTCTAATTAGCACCGATCGACAGAATAAAGTCATGACAGCATCCTGAATCCCTATCTTGAGCTCTGTAGAGGCTTTCTTGACTAGCCTTGCTCTTCCTGGTGCACTTTAGATATATTGGACTACAATGCCAGTCATGGACATGCTGGCTGTGATTTTTAGTCTGTCATAGATTAAGGGAACCAGATTAGGGATGGCTGCCCTGGAAAAGGAGCCTATCCTGCAGTAAACTGTCGGCACTTTCCTGCTACAGGAATCAGGCTGGGGAATCAGATATTTCAGTGCTCTTTCATATCATTTGCTGCAGATAGAGGAGGAAGGTGCTGAGAAGAAGCAAACTAGCCTAGCTTTCAACCCAGTGCTTTACCTGTGTTGTCATTCCTCCATTGAGCACATTCTTTCTTGAAATCTCTTCCTCTTCTTTCTTGCACTCTTAGGTATAGAGTCTAAGAACAGTTTTATGATAGGCTGGACTGCTTTTCGATTGAAAGGGTGGGCAAAGTAGAACCTCTAAAAGCCATTTCTGACTACCTCAAGGATTCCCCAACCAAAAAAAAAAAAGCAGGTTTTTTCCCTGCTCTAGATTTTGCAAATGGAGATAATGTCCCCCACAGTTCTCCAAAGTCATACAAATGAAATTTAAAAAAACAACATTAATATCTTAAGTGGACATCCCATCTCTTCCTGTCTTGTCTTTCCTCCTCCTCCTTCTGTCAGGGTCTAGCACAGCCCTTGAGAAGTGATAGAGGTGAGTCCTTGTCACATAGTTCCACAAATGGTGCCTTGGGCGGCTCTGGTGAAACTGAAGATCTTTGATTCAGAAATGGTAGCTTCTAAAGCCTTTGTTTGTTTGAATGACAAAATGGAATCCTTTATTTTTCACCAGGAACATGTGTGTGTGGGCCAAGTGAAACTACAATGTTATTCTCTCCATCTCTGCTTTTCTGTTATAGATATGAATGCATTGCAGAGCTGTCCAAGACCACATACTTCAAATGATGGCAACAGTCATCTCCAGCACCACACAGACGTACTGCTGCACAGTGTTCTGGGAGACATGGGACAGGATTCAGAACATGACCCCAATGAGGAAAAAATTGTTTATCTCTAATCTCTCCCAACGTCATCAGTAGTACTTTGGGATAGTTTTTCTAATTGTTCATATTTGTGCTTTGTCCAATCTGGTTTGAAGGTGTATTATTTATTACAAGTGCAAAGTTTTCCATATCTTCTCAGATATAAAGTAAGTTATTTAAAAAAAATATGTTGTAATATTTAAATTATAACACATGCATCAAATCTGAAATATCTGCAAACAACATCAAACACTGGTGGGTCTTGCATCCAGGATTGATGGGCTATGAATAATAGGAGGTTTGGAGAGTTAGTAATGCAACTCAGCAACTTCTCTGAAAAGAGTGGAAGAAAGGGGATCATGAAAAATTGGAAGTGAGCATATCTCCTTGGGTTACAGAACCTTGTTGGTATTCTAGGCATTTATATACAGTAGTTGAACTATGATATAGGCCTTTCATG
Source organism: Phrynocephalus versicolor (assembly GCA_023846285.1). Taxonomy (NCBI): domain Eukaryota; kingdom Metazoa; phylum Chordata; class Lepidosauria; order Squamata; family Agamidae; genus Phrynocephalus; species Phrynocephalus versicolor. Next base: position 14,115,143 of record JAHTLZ010000240.1, on the reverse strand, counting down.
GTGGTCAGTTTCCCTGGCCTATGACTGGTGCAGAGTATCTGCCATGGAATAAATGCTACATACCTAGTGTATATAATGGCTGAAATCTTGTTGTTTAGTGTAGTAAATCACACTAGAATAGACTCATTTAATGACTGGGGATTTGGCAAGTCAACTCCTCTGTATGTTCCCTTGATTCAAATGTCTCTATCACACGTCCCTTTAAATCCAGATTAAATTTCAAGATAAACCGTGTCCAGAAATCTTGTCCCCACGGCCACCGAGCTTTTAAAAAACAAAACAAAACAAAACAAAACAAAACAGTAGTGCCCCCTTTAGCAAGTTTTCAAATGCCTACAGGAAGAGTTAGGGATTTTTTGCCTCACTTAAAAAAACACATTTTTGGAGCCAGAAGTCCGTGGGAACATGTATATCATCCTGTTTTCTTTCTTTTCTTTTCTTTTCTTTTCTTTTCTTTTCTTTTTTCCCCTTTTTTTCATAGCACCACCAGCTGTTTCTTTTTCTTCTTTTTTCTCCTCATCAGCCAGCCCTGGGGCTGTTTGGAGTTTTTTTAATTATTATTTTTATCCCCCCCCCCCCAGTGCCAGTAAGCTGGCATTTTTTTTTAAATTTTTCCTTAGGTTCCAGCAGCTGTCCCTGGGCTCATCAGCCATTTTGTTTTTTGTTTTTTATTTTGTTTTTCTGTGCCTGCTTGAAGCAGGTTAGAGCTGTGGGGACATAAGAGAAGCAGAGCAGAACCCAAGGGACGTGGGAACTCTGAACCCACATCTTCAATCACATGATCAGGTAAGGAGAAAAGCCAGAGTTTCCCATGCCCCACATCTTCCCCCTCGTGTGATAGCACCCTAGGGCTGTTTGTAACCTACTCTAGCATATCATATCGTAACTAGAGCAGGCCCATTTGAAACAGCGGAATTCAGGGAGTTCACTCAACAAATCCCCACTTATTCGTTGGGCCTACTCTAGTGTAATTTACTCTGCTAAACTACAGGATTTCCGTCACTATGTACCATATCATCATACTTATCCTGTGTTGACACAGTGATGGGCAATGCCTAGAAAAGCCCTATGATGTTGATGACACAAGTTAATGGTCTGTTTAGATTCCTTCGTTTCTTCTTTATGGGGAAGGACACATGGAATATTTCTCAGATTAGGAAGACCCAATTCCTGCTGACGTTTCACACATGCACAGTAGAAATTGCATTAACTGCCATGGTTAATTGTAAGTAATCTGCAAGCTGCCTGGTATGTGCCAGACATGTGCAAGATACATGATAGGGGACATAACTAGCATGTGCCCAGAACTCTGTCAGATAGCTGTGGTAGCAAAGGTGATTCCTCTGTAACACAGCTAAAATACCAGCATGATTTTGAACAAGTGTCTACTAAGCCTTCTTATAAATCACTCTAGCCTCCTCTGATGGAGAATACCGCATTATACCTATAAAGGACCGTCTCGCAAGTTACAGTTAAATTAACACCTTTTCCCCGCTGTGAACATTTTGAGTTACAGCTTAACATGACCCTATGGTTAAGTGTGGAGATTCAGGAAGTGGATCTTTCCACAGCTGCATGTTCACCACTCCAAGTTTTAGCTTACTCCTTAGCACATATTTATGTCATGGATCCAGTCTCATCAAGCTTGTATATACAGTAATATGCTCGTCAGAGCACTCGAGGTCAGCTTCATGCACTACTGCATTAGAATGGGTTCTTGGCTATTACAACTGCTCTGTCTTACTGAACAATTAACATATCACATGGATGAATTGGTAAGGAGCTGGGAGGTGGAGGATTATATATAAAAAACCCTAACCCAAATCGACTCCTTTCCCTTCATGTATGGACTACAAATTATTGTGTTTCTTTTATATAAATTAGTAATAAATGAGAATTTTTTTCTGTTCATTTTCCAGGCATAATTGTATACTTTTTCAATGTAATAAACATTATACATCTCCAAATATATGTATATATGCCCATCATTCCTAGTGTCCATAATTCCTAGTAACACTGCTGTTTCTACTGTTTTCTGAACAGATTCTCTTTGGCAATGGCTTTGGGGTCTTATGGCAGGCTGGATAGTGCAAGTCATCAAAGCAGCTGGCTACGGAGTTGCGGGTCAGGGTCTCACCTCCCCATTATGTCTTGTAAAGGGAAGACCCAACTTGTGTGGCCTCGTGCAAATTATACAATCCCAGAGCACTGTCCTAAAAGGGGAATAGTCTATACTGAGTACTAGAGATGGGCACGACTCGGGAAAATGACGTTTTCGAGTTGTCGTGTGTCGGAGGCAGTCCGTTTCGGCTCGTTTCCGTTTTTCGCGAAACTTCGCAAAAATTAGTCGGTTCGTTTTTTCGTTTTTTCGTTATCGTTATACTGGTTTTTTTGGGGGGGTAGCGGGCTCCTGGAGGCACCTCTGTGGGGTGGGTGCCTCCTCTGGCCCACTATAAAGGGAAAGTGGGCTCCTGGAGGCACCCGTGGGTGCCTCCTATCCTCACCCACTAGGAAGGGACAGCAGCAGCAGGCTCCAAGAGACCCCTCAACATGGGGGTCTCCCCTCCTCACCTGCTGCTGCTGCAAAATGGCATGCATAACCATATGGATATGCATACCATTTGCAGGCAGTGCCAGTGACACCTGCTCAAGTACCTGATCCCTTGGTACGAGCGTGTCGCACCTGCCATGTCCCACAAAGAAGGGAATCGTACTTGCGTGTGTAGTGCAATGCAAGTAGATCTGGCTATGGGCTAAGGTGGATTAGGGTTAGGGCTAGGGTTAGGCTAATGACGGGTAAGGTTACGTAGGGCTATTGGGTTGCACCTCTGGGTGCCTCTCTGACCCACTAAGAAGACAGTCTGTGATGTATGGGTAAGGAGTCAAGGATTAGGGTTAGGGGGTTAGGGGGCTAGGGCAGGTTTTAGGGGGCTTTTTGGCACATCCCAGAAGTCTCCATGGCCAAGTGGCCATGCGATTGGTGGGATGGCTCCAAAAATTTGCATGGTCATCCCCTCCCACATGGCTGGCCAGGCCACTGGGCCAGCCCATCATTGCGCACTGCGCAGGTGTAAATAAAATAAAATAAAATAAAATCAATGGAGGACAGAGGAGGAGAGGAGAGACATTTTGTTGCAAGAAAAAACCCACTGCTACTGTGAAAAATCTGGCAGTTTATAAATTTCCGCGTGTTTCTGTTGTGCTTGTGTGTTTTTGGACCACGATCCACGATTTCAAAAACAATATTGCGTTCGCCGCCCCATTTTGGATCCCCCGCCCGCACCGCATGGCATGGCAACTCGAGTCCGGCTGCCCAGGATGGGGGGGAGGCGGGACCACCCCTCCAAACAATCCCTCCGGTAGGTGCCCTGCGCCCTTAGTCAAGCAGGCATTTTTCTGCCTGCTTTTTGGCCCGGGAATGGGTGGGGGGGAGACCCGGGAGAGTTTTAAAAAGTTTTTTCCTGTGCCGTCCGTGCCGCTTGCTTGTGCTTTGGCGGCCGGCGGCGAGACTGGGCTTTTTGCGGCGGGCGAGCCTGCGGCGAGTCCCACCAGACCAGAGCATCCCAGGACGGAGGGGGGGGAGGCCGGGACCCCCCCTCCAGACCAGAAACCCCCCCTCCGGTAGGTGCCCTGAGGCACGGCAGGCATTTTCTGCCTGCTTTTTGGCCCGGGAATGGGTGGGGGAGAGTTTAAAAGTTTTTTCCTGTGCCATCTGTGCTGCTTGAGCCGGCGGCGAGACTCGTGCCGTGCGGGAATGGGTG
>JAHTLZ010000240.1:14070866-14111372 GCA_023846285.1 Phrynocephalus versicolor | reverse complement strand
GTGCTGCTTGAGCCGGCGGCGAGACTCGTGCCGTGCGGGAATGGGTGGGGGAGAGTTTAAAAGTTTTTTCCTGTGCCATCCGTGCTGCTTGAGCCGGCGGCGAGACTCGTGCCGTGCGGGAATGGGTGGGGGGAGAGTTTAAAAGTTTTTTCCTGTGCCGTCCGTCCTTGCCGCTTGAGCCGGCGGCGAGACTCGTGCCGTGCGGCTTGTTGCTGCTGAGAGCCTGCGGCGCCGGCGAGTCCCACCAGAGCAGCCCAGGAGGGAGGAGGGGGGGGAGGCCGGGGACCTCCAGAAACCACCCCTCTGGTAGGTGCCCTGAGGCACGGCAGGCATATTTCCGCCTGCTTTTTGGCCGGGAACCGTTTTTTTTAACTTTTAAAAACTTTTTTTCTGTGCCGCTTGGCATCGCGCGCGATCGCGCGATGCAAGTAACGAGCACGACAAATCAGACCAAATTGTTCGTTCGTCGGTTCGAGCTCGAAGTCTGGCGGAGTAATTCCCGTTACCGTTTCCGTAGAGTAACGGAACCGAGTAACGGAAACGGAAACGGAAATACCGCTAAGTCGTGCCCATCTCTACTGAGTACTGTACTCTATTTCTAAGAAATATTAGAAGGGGTCACTTGTGCATTGAAATTGATTTAATGGCATGTAGTTCACTATTTAAGTCTTCCTGGTGGTGTTTTAATTTCTCTCTCTCTCTCTCTCTCTCTCTCTCTCTCTCTCTCTGTGTGTGTGTGTGTGTGTGTGTGTGTGTGTGTGAGAGAGAGAGAGAGAGATACTTAGTAAGGGAAGGTCATCAGATGTACTGGAACTTTAATCCAAACTGTTGTTAACAGTTAACAGAGATTTAATTTCTCCCGGCCCTCTCTGTTCCCAAAGCTTTCGTGAGTGTTGTTTGGATGGGTGGGGGAGAAGTGTAGTTAAAAAAACAAAAAACAACAACCCAGCAACAGCAGTTATTGTTCAGTACCCTGGGAAAATCTTACAGAAGATGCAGCGGACTTCACAATCTCAAATTCATTTCCAAATGACCAGTGTGTTAGGCCTTGTAATCTTGATTGCTGTAACGGGCTCCCTCTCTTCTTCCCTCTGCCCACTACCCAACATCAAGCAGCATTTGGCACATAAATACATTTACTGAGAGTTTTGGAGGGAAGATTTTTTTTACAGATTTCTAACAGAGGAAAAACCATGGCAATGCTAATACTCAAGTACCGCCATAGCTGTAAATTCCACCCTTGGAACAAAGTGGTACTGATAGGTTTAAATTTACTGCAAAAATAAGCACTGTTTCATCTTAGTGTCTGGAGTAAATAATGCTTTATTACAAAATACAAATAGAAAACAAAGAGAATGCAAAGATAGTAAAACACATGACAAGACAAACACACAAAGACTAAATGCATTTAGAGTCACAGAATCTGGGTGACGCTAACAGTGGTCACAGAGATTCTGGACCCCCCAAACGGGCCAGAACATTTCCTTAAATACCCTTTTAGCCTGCCACACCCAGAGTCCAGAATCTTCCACAGCAGTTCCACTTTTATGGGAACTAGCTCAGACCAGCTTGCTGTTACACTAATAAAGGTAAAGGTTACCCCCGCTCATGTGTGCTAGTTATGTCCGAATCTAGGGGCAGTGCTCATCTCCGTATTCAAACCTAAGAGCCAGTGTTGTACAAGTCCATGGCCACATGGCCGGCATGGCTGCAAGGAAACACTATTTTACCTTCCCGCTTTTTACGACGGTACCTATTTATCTACTTACATTTACATGCTTTTGAACTGCTAGGTTGGCAGGAGCTGGGGTTAACAGCGGGAGCTCACTCCATTACATGGCACCTGGGATTCGAACTGCCGAGCTGCCGACTTTGCAGCTGACAGTTTTCAGAGTTGTTCCTTTTTTCTTTACCTGATATGACCTGGTGTTGCTCTGTGCATGTCTAAAGTTATACTTCTAAACTGACACTTCTTTGCTGATTCAACATCTTGCCACACAAGCATTTCACATTAGCTCTAGCATTTCTATAATGTCACAATTTTGCAGTTTTGCATCCTGGAAGATATTTCAAAACCCTGCTTTGCACATCTAACACCCTCTGTGTCTTGGCTATTAGAGAATGCAGAAGTTGTCAGCAAGGTACCACCCTTGTACATTTAATATGCTGGGAGTCAAAATAAATATCTGATGGTTAGCCCATTTAGAAAATACCTAAAAGTTCAGACTATCAGTACAAAAAGTAAACCAAGGGATAGGGAGGGTCAAAAGGGAGCAGGGACTCGCACAAAAAGAAACCTGAGCATTATGGGATAAAGGAAATAGTGGCTGAAATCCTACAACTAGTGGGCCCATTGAATCAATGGGGATCTAATGAGCCCAATGCTCTATCGGTTCCATTGATTCAAATGAGACTATGGTTGTGACTTCCTACTGGATTGCAGCCACTGCCTGGATGCCTGGGGAATTTCTATTAAATACATCCTTAATGGGGAACTTAAAGGGTACAAATGCTGGAAGAGCTCTTGTAGTACAAGAGGAAAAGCAAGGAGGGGGGTATGTGGAATTTCGAACGTCTGTCACAACACAATTAAGCCATGCAGTGTCAGCATCTACATCCGAATGATGTCAGTGAATGGCACAGGGGGGTTCTGCACTCCATACTTTCAGAGTAAAGGGGTATAATGTGCAGGCTTTAATCCCACATTGCACAGTGAATGTGAAAGAAGCTTTGAAACAGAGATAGGAAGCCAATCTATTCCTCAAAACCCTATGACCTGCATAGCTAGTAAAGAGCTATAGAGAAGTATAATCCACACACAACTCCCACTATTTTCCTATCTCTATTTTGGATGATGTGATTGAATGTAGGAAACCTTTGTATACTGCATCTTCTTCAAATATACTTTGACATTTAGCGTTAAGATTTATTTTGCTCATCTCTATTCATAGTAATAAGCAGTCCAAGTAAGATATGTGTTGGCTCTATGCTTATGGGTTAATACAATACCTGAGGGTGGGGATGGGAAGAAGAATGAAAACATGAAAACATAAACCAATCTGCTGAGGCTATAACGTCTTTAAGCTGCCATGACTTCTTTATTTCTATTCATCATTTAGGCATGTTCATGTTTAGATGAATTAAATATGAGCTTTTCAAAATGTTGTGAATGCCCTGGATCAGAATAAGAAGAGTCGCTCTGCTTTAGTCCTTCCAAGCTCTTACCTAGGAGAAAATGCCTCCAAGGCACAGCCAAAATATATGATCCACTTCAAGAGGGTGGCACTGAGGTTTAGGGCATAAGACACAGGAAACTACAATGCTGTCTGCATAGCAATACTGTATGTGAAGGGTTGGGAAGACATCAGCATTGTTACCATTAATGGTTGCCTCTCCTCAGCCTACCACCCATGATAAGGTAGCAATCACATTTTCAATGAAAGTCCAGTCTCAAGATAACAGAGGCTGACAAAGATCAACAGAGTAACGTGGAAGATATAGGGGCATGCCCAACAGGGAGATCAATTTACCATTTATGAATTATATTTATATCTTGCCTTTCCCCCTGCCTGCATGATGAACGTGACTTTCTTTCTCTAGAGTGCATCATCATGACAGACTTCTGAGTTAGTTCAGGCTGAGAGAGGAGGACTGGCTCAAGGTTCTCCAAGTCAGTTTCTAATCAATTGGGGGTTTAACCCATGTCTTCTGAGACCTAGGCCAACATTCTGTGACATTCACCCCAGCTGAAGGCAAATAGTGTATGAAAATTACAGTAGAGACCGATCTCCTAAAAAGAGAACTTCTGAGGTCAAGCCTGCCTTGATTCCAGGGACAGCTGTACCAATATCACGAGGCACCCATCTTGGACAATAAATTTATTTCTTTGTTTGTTTCTTTGTTTGTTTCACTTTTATACTGCACCATCTTCCTTCAGGAACTCTAGCCAGTTTACAGATTAAAAAAGAAGATTAGAACATCAATATAAGCAAATGAGGGGGGATACCCTCAGCAAGATGCAGCGGAACAAAATACCAACCAAAAAAAAGGAAAGGAAAGCAAATAAATTAAGTTAAAATAAGGTCACCATATGCCTCATTAAAAAGCAAAGTTTTTAAAGTCTTTTTGAAGGCGGGCAGGGACTGTCCGAGGCGCAGCTCACTTGGTAGATGGTTCCACAGAGAGGGGCCCACAACCGAGAAGGCGCGGCTGTGCGTGGCCGACCTCCCCGCCTCCCGAGGAGTGGCTACCCTGAGTGAGTGCGCCTGCGACATTCGAGTGCGCCTGGCCTCAGTTGACCTCTGGGAGATACGCCCCAACAGGTATTCAGGACCCAAGCCGTGGAGGGTTTTGAAAACAAAAACCAGGACCTTGAACCTTATTCGGAGAGCCACGGGCAATCAATGCAGGCACGCCAGAACTGGGGTGATGTGGTCGTATCTACGAGCACCCACCACCAGTCTGGCCGACACATTCTGCACCCATTGGAGTCTCCGGACAAGGTTCAAGGGCAAGCCCACGTAGAGTGCGTTGCAATAGCTGATACTCAAAATTACAAGGGCCTACACAACTGCTCTCAGGGAGAACTCATTGAGGTAAATATGGGCAGTCATGAATATGCAGCAAATTGTATTCTTGAAGGCTTTCATCCGGCTGGGATCCGATAGCTGTTGTGAGTTTTTCTAGATGTTTGGCCGTGTTCTGGAAGTTTTTTCTTCCTGACATTTTGCCAGACTCTGTGGCCAGCATCTTCAGGGGGCAAAGGGCTCAGGGAACTGAGTTCTTTCTATGCTCTGGGTTATAAAGAAAAACTTCCCGAACATGGCCAAACAGCTCAAAAAACTCACAATAGCTATGCAGCAAATTAACTGTTTTTTGCTTTGTTCTTTAACTATTTCAGTGTAATGGATGGAAATGATGGTGAGATTTTCTGTCTCTTTTTCTGAAAAAAAACTTGGCTAGTGTGTACTATATATTATGCCTCGGGAAGCCAAATGGCTTGCGTTCAGCCCTGCTTTGTTCCCTCACTCCATCTCCTGATGGATGACTGAGCTAGCTTTAAGAGCAAGATAACTGACCAACCGTTTAGAAATGGCTCTGATTTCTAATAGCATCATTTGTTTGTGGCTTACAGCATTTCAGATAAAATATAAACACTACAGTAATTATACTTTACTTTGTCTCCCAGATATATTTGCCTCCTTAACAGGCCCACTTTAAAAACTTCAAAGGTAAACCAGAGAGTCTTAATTCATTGCCATGCTCCTCTTGTGGTTATCCATTGCCTGGGGTAATTCACACACCTTATAGTTGCTTACAAACCTCCTATAAAGAAAAGGTCATTAGCAACTGTAAAAGGGAAATCTCAACATAATTAGTATCATGTTATTCTACCATAGCTATTATTTGACAGACGGTCTTATATTCTTCAAAATACAAGCGTCAATGGAATATGTCTGTGTATCAAAGAGGCTATTAACCCACTGCTAAATGCTCATTGACTTTCGGGCCAACCAAGCACAGATCTCTGTGTTTTGGTGCCATGTACTGTGCCACACAGCAGATCGAGGTCCTGCTGTTAACCCCAGCTCCTGCCAACCTAGCAGTTCGAAAGCATGTAAATGCAAGTAGATAAATAGGTACCGCCGTAAAAAGCGGGAAGGTAAAACAGGGTTTCCTTGCAGCCATGCCGACCACGTGCCCATGGACTTGCACAACACTGGCTCTTTGGCTTGAATGCAGAGATCAGCACCGCCCCTAGAGTCGGACACGACTAGCATGCACCATTACCTTTTTACCTTTTTACTGTACAAATATTTGCCACGTAATATCTCTCCCTTTTGTTTGAGGAAGTGGACATGCCTGCAAAAGTTCACATCAAAATATAACAGTTCATCCTTAAGGTGCTACTTCGTTATTGTCTTTTTAATTTGTTCTTTAACTTTTATTATGGTCTTACTTTTAGCCATTGTTCTGAAAAGAGGGAACAAGAGTGAAGACCAAACAGTTTTTTGACAGAAAATTGAACCCATCCTTTCATGGGTCTCAGCTCTGAGGAAACAGCTCCCTGTTCATCTTTATTAAGTTTGCTGGGGCTGTATAGAGACAGAACCAACTGCAGCTTGCATTTTAATACTCTTATTTTAATCTGAGCCACTTCCGTGCTACAATCACTGGACAATATAATGTCCTCCTATGACAGGAAGCCAAGTTGTACAAGGGGCTATGAGATATTATTACAGTAATTACAAGACTGATGCTGGGAGTCCCTGAAGGACAAATTAATGACCCCTTCCATCTGGAATGCTCATCCTGATTCCAGCTGGAGCCCCACATGGATTGCATTAATGGATTTCAATTTATTCCTCTCTTGTAATTACCCACCTGTGAAAGCAAGATGAAATGACAACTAGCTGTCCTGAGTTTGGCTCCTCTTACATATCACACAATTAGCCCAATACATAATTATCTGTCTCTCCCACACTATTGACTTGGAGAATCTCTTCAAAGATGCATAACAACAGGTGTGAAAAACTGGTGACTACATTGCACAATAACACTTAGCTCATGGAAACCCAGCCACTTTCAAGCTTTATATCACCGGCTAATACAGAGCACTTAAAATCAGATGAGACAAACTAGCTAACTAACCAGTAGGAACCCGGTATGCTTGAAGGAGGCAATAGTAAAATTGTTGTTTAAAAGCCCTCTTTAGATCCAAGAATACTGAACAACTAACGAGTGGTATCTAATATCCCATTCTTGGGTAAAGTTCTAGAGCAGGTTGTGGCCTTGCAGCTCCAGAGGTTTCTGGATGAGATAAATTATCTGGATCCAGCTCAATCTGGCTTCAGGACTGGTTATGGGACTGAGACAGCACTGGTTGCATTGGTAGATTACCTGCGCAGGATAAGGGATCTGTGTCCCTTTTTGTTTTACTAGGCCTCTCGGCTGCTTTTGACACTATAGTTAGACAGTAATTGGCGAACCTTTTAGAGACCGAGTGCCCGCCCAAACTGCGATTCAAAACCCACTTTTTTTTTTGCAAAGTGCCAATACAGTAATTTAACCTCTATACAGATGGCTGTGAAGGGGCAATGTTGGGTGCCCACAGAAAGGGCTCCAAGTGCCACCTTTGGCACCCGTGCCATAGGTTCGCCATCACTGCTATAGACCATGGCATCCTCCTGACTCGTCTCTCTAAAAAGGGAATTGGGGATACTGCATTAAAGTGGCTTCAGTCTTTCCTGAAGGAGAGAATGCAGAAAGTGGTGTTAGGGGACTCATGTTCAACACCACGGCCACTGACCTATGGAGTCCACCAGGGTTTTGTTCTGTCTCCTATGTTATTTAACATTTATATGAAACCACTGGGGGAAATTATTCGGAGTTCTGGGGTGAAGTGTCTCCAGGATGCTGATGACATTCAACTCTACCTCTCATCTCCTCCATATTCCAAGGAAGCTATTTTGACTTTAGATCAGTGCTTAGCTTCGGTAATGAACTAGACCAGGAAGAAAAAACTGAAACTAAACCCAGACAAGACAGATGTACTTCTGGTCAGTCAAAAAACAGATCAAGGGATATGGATGCAACCTGTACTGGATGGGACTATCCCCCAATTGAAAAAAGAGGTGCATAGTTTGTGGGTGGTGGTGATCCTGGACTCATCCTTGAGCCTAGATGCCCAGGTCACAGCTGTGGCCAAGAGTGCATTTGCACAATTAAAACTAGTATGCCAATTATGCCCATTACTTGAGAAATCTGCTCTGACCACTATGACATGTGCCCTAGTGACATCCCGGCTGAAGTACTGTAATGTGCTCTATATGGGGCTACTGATGGAAAGTCTCAGGAAACTTCAATGGGTCCAGAATGCAGTGGCCAGATTGCTGACTGGGGCAGGTTACAGAGATCACATTACACGCCTACTAAAGCAGCTCTACTGGCTGCCAATCAGCTATTGGGCACAATTCAAGATGCTGCTGACATTACCCTACAAAGCACAAAATGGCCTAGATCCAAGCTACCTCCAAGGAGAAAGGTGGGGTAAAATATTCAAATACAAATAAATTCAAATAGACAAAAACAGTCTTACAGGATTCACTTCTTGCATGTTTCCAATGTCATTTTCTAATAAATGTACTGCCCACCCTTATATTTTGGATTTCCACACTTGTTGAAAAACAGCTACAACAATATGTGTATTATTCAGAGCAAAGGGCTGCATAAAACCAAAGCTTCTCAAGCTTGTCAAGGACAGTCAGAAGAAGCTTCCCTGCAAGTGACCCTAGGTGCCCCAGGGACCATCTTATGGGGTATCAGAATTTTCAAAGAAATTTCCAAATCAATTTGTCAATTATTCAGAAAAAATGTAAACAAATATAAATTCATTTTTTGATTCGTCAGCTTGGACGAATCATAAATAAAAATGAATCACCATTCTCATGATTCGTGCCTGAAGCCCTGAATCTCACTCTCAGATGTTCAAATAAGAGTTTCTGCTAAAAAAAAAAAACAAATGCAAAAATATGATACCTTTATAGACCACAAAAAATCATCCTACAATATACAACCTTTCATTGGAAATTGCTAATTTTATCAGGTTTGTATCAGTGTGAAGTCCAAAAGTTCATGGTAAGGGGTACTTGGCCAGGCAGGTCTCCCTTACATGTAAGTCGGGAAGCAGTATGGTTGCCATTTTATGGTTACAGATGTGGGACGTATGTAATCCCCATTTCTCTAAACAAAGAACCACAGGCCACACAACCCCCCCCCCAAAAAAAATTGGCCTTTTCTTTGAAACTTACATATTTCTGCTTGGCTGGGTGGTGGGGGGGGTAGAGGTGGTGACACAGAAAAACAGAGTCCTCCCCCTAGGAGTTGCGGTGATAATTTACTAAGCACACTAGGTTTAGCCAATTGGGGTCAGGTTAAAGTCAAAATAATATTTGCTAGTAGTTCCAGTCCTGCTCTGCCAATGCTGATTGTCCATGTGTCTTCTTGTTGGTGATAATAAATGCCATTGTAAAAATGACTGCTTTCTCTTGCCATGTATATCCAGCTGAAAAATATGAACAATTTCTCTCTCACACATACTCTCTCTCTGATATTTATCCCTTCAATTCTGAGATGCAGACAAACTTTTGCCATTATTCTCTACCTCTGGACATGGCAGCAATAGATTTTGCTGACTCCCTCACAAACATAATTCATATACAGCCTGGGTGTAAAATGATCTCCAACTGTGTAAAACAAGTAGAGCCTCAAAGGTCCTATTTATTCAAGGCCGTTTGGAACTTGAAATATTAAAAGCGGCTGCAATGACCAAAAATTATTTCTTGCCATCTCTAAGTCTCAATAAATTGTCATTTTATTTCCCGTTTCCTGTTTCTATAAATCCTTTCTTTGTCTGGTTCCCAAGCCGTGACAGAAGTAATCAGAAAAGCAAAACTGATGGCTCGCAAGCATTTGGACAAATTCAAATCTGAATCCAAATGTTGTAACTTGGGACCACTTTGGACTAATTCATATAATGTAAAACTTACAAGAAAAAGGCGATAGCAGGAACTTCCAGTCCCAAATGTTGGATTCATTATTTCTTTTAAACTACAAGCCCCAGTGAGAACATCTGAGTGAAGGATTTAATTGACAACAGATGGTAGACATGTTCAAATCAAATGCTGCAAATGGGGCCAAGTTCTTAGACTGGTGCCTCTGGACAGGGACGAGCGTTGTTTGTATACTGGCTCAAGCCTCAGGGAATTTCTCTGCTGATCTCAGGATCAGTAAAAAGATAGGAGGAAATACTTTGGTTTGTGTGCCTTTAACCTGCATACCACCTCCATTCTTCTCTATCTTTGCACTGGTTTATAAGTGTGTTGTGCTTACTTCCTCCAATGTTGCCTGCTGTATCTCTGTGACATCACTAGGATCCAATCCATGCCATCACAAAGGCCCTCCTCTGTGTCATCTGAGCCCCCTGAAAGCTCACGGGATGGGATGCTGTCTCCTTACAGCTGAATAGACAGAGAGGTTGCTTGGCCCACAATAAAGGGAAGCAATGCAAAGCAGTGGGGTCCATAAGGCTTCAGCTCGGAGTTGGGCCTTCTTGGTGGCTGGGCCAGCTTTGAAGGAGTGTGGAGCTCCTCCCGGTTTTCAAGAAATATCTAAACACTTGGTTATTTCAACAGCGGCATAGCAAGGTTTTGGGACGCCTGGGGCCAAAGTTGTTTTTTGCGCCCCCCCCCCCGGAACTCCCCAACTCCATCCCATCCACCCTGCAATCCTGTGGGCTGGTGTGGCATGCGTGCATGCATGTGTGTGTATGTGCATGTTAGTGTGTGTGCACCTTACCTCTCCCGCACATGGCAATGAAGAGTTGGAGGAGGAGGAGGAGGGTGCCACAGCCACCACTCTTGCACACCTGCCGGCCTGCAGCTGGACTTGGAGATGGCAGGTGGGGGGACGGGGGGTGGTAGGTGGTAGGCAATTTGGCACCCCCTAATTGCTGCGCCTGGGGCGCCCCTCCCCCTGCCCTCCCCCTGCCCTCCCTCTGCCCTCCCCCTGCCATGCTGCTGTATTTCAAGCCGCTTTTGGTGATTGCTGAGGTTGTTTGTTTATTTGTTTATTTGCTGTCCTATTTGTTTGTTTGCAGCCATCCTGCATTTGCTGGTTTATTTGCCTCTTTCAACTGTTTTACCTGTTATATTTCAGTTTATCCTATTGCCTATTTATTTTTCTATGTTGTTCACAACCCAGAGTTCCTATTGGAAAGTAGGGTGGTTTATAAATGCAAACAAACAAAAAACAAACAAACAAACAAATAAATGTCAAAGTTGTGTTTGCTTTGCCTTTCCTGCATCAGAAAAGGTAGGAAGAACTGGCATTTCCCACTCCTGCTCCCATGGATCCTGAGCCCACAATCCTGACACATTTTAGAAGATTTTAGGAGATGTAGTCTAAATACAAATGATTTCCATCTCTTACAGAACATTAAATCATGTCCACATTAAAACCTTGAAAGGGATATTTTTGCTCTGGGTCACAGCAACAGAGATCTTTGTCGTTTCTCTTTTGGTTTTTCCTTGATTCCTATTTTTCAATGTGTGACCGAGCTTGCTGGAGGTGTCAACTCTGAGGTACCTTTCTGGCAATGCTTCTAACATCATCTTCCCTCCTTCTGGCACAGCGTGTTGTCTAGACTAGACTCTGTAAATTATCCAGAAGGGAAGGGGAATGACATGAAGGTAATCTTGTCTTATTCTTGGAGAGTGAGTTTGATCATTTCTTGGTCTCTTGTGACCTTATGAGATCTTCATAAGTTTCCTGAAAATTTCCATTCATTCTGCTTTGATGATGATGTTTGTGTGATGATGTTATTAAACTTAGAACCAGTTTGACCTGGAAAAACAAACAAAAAAAGGGGCACTGCATTAACTTGAATCATCCAGTGGGTGTTCTAAGAATTTTTGCTGCCAGAAGCAAAATGCAAGATTGCATCGTCTAATGAAGGTGACTGGACTTTGTATCCGCAATCCATGGTCTGATCATGGGACTCCTCATTCAACCAGTTTTTCCACTGATAATCCCCCACCCCGCCTTGGTTAGATCGCTGGTCCTTGGAGCTCATCCTTGCTTCACCAACGACAATGCAGCCGTATCTTGCACCAGAAGCCTGAGACTCAGGTTTCAAGGGAAAGTACATCCACTCTAGCTTTTAATCTGAATGGTAAATGAACCATCTCAGGTGCTGAATATATGTTGCAGTTAGGATTCAAAGCCTTTGATAACTAGCATTAAGTTGAAACGAAAGTTTCACATTGTCTGCCCCTGGAAAACCAGAGTCATTAGCCTCTGCTGGCTTCCTCTACTGCAGGTGACACAGTTTAGGGAAGCCACTGAGGTTGTGTGGTATACACAACTCTGTCTTCCAACTGAAGGGAACAGCTGGAGAATCTGTGAGAAGCAACTGGGAGGCTGTCCTGGCTGTTATCTGACTGCTTAATGATATGGCAGGCCCTGTTCATGTCAACTTGGCTATTGATGCTGCTATTTTGAATTGAAAGGCAACTCGCGCTTTGATGGTTACTTCACGTCCCTCTCATCGCGGTTCGCAGTCCCACTTGGCACCGGTACAAGAAAATGTTACTCCACATCCATTACGTAACAGTGGAATCTTGTCCCAACCACGCCCCCTGAACTGGGATTTAAGTGTGATGAGCCATACCTCTCCCTGACCTCGGGAATGATCTTGTCTCAGTTCGTGTTTCTAGACAAATGCCAGTGAAGTAAGGCTCGTCACGCAATGTACGCATTCTCCATCTAGTGGCAGGAGTGCAAAGTTGCATTCTCCAGTACAATCCCCATTGCATAAACAATACATCGCAGAGAGATAAGAAGGCATAAAACCTCAAACTTTGCTGCTTAACACATGAAAGGCAAAGTTACGGAGAATCGAAATGTTAAAAAATGGAAGGTCGGACAAAAGGCGGGGAAACGAAGTTGGGGAAGTACAGATATTGTCACAAAACAAGGACGTGAAGTAACAGTCATCATGATACTATCAATCATGCCTGTGGGTAAGCAGAACCAGGGACAGAACCAGGACAAGACCACGTGACCGCAAACAACATTATCACGAAATGAACATAATCTTGGAACGAGGAAGGATATGAAGTAACCACCTTTGTTGGAGGGAAGGTTGATGCTGTGTAGCAAGAGAGGAAGATGGTACAGTAGCCAACCACCCACAGAAAGGCTGCCATTCACTTTTGCCTGGTACTAGCAACATGGACATCTGAGAGCTCAGAAGCTGTAGCAGCATGAGTGGTGACATCAGGAGCAAAAGAGAACAAGAGGACAAGGATGGTATTCGCAGAACCAGCTATTGACCCTAAATGCCTATGTTTCCAATTTCCACTTTTTGTGGCCAGTTTTCCTGAGCAAGTAATGGGAAACAAAAGACCTCGTTTCTGAGGATTCTGGGCCCAGAGTTGCTTTATAGTGAAACACACAAGGATCTCTTAAGAAAGTGCCTGTGAATCATGGGAATTTACCATCCTGTTGTTATTACTATGGGAACTGAACCAATGGCATTTGTACAAGGACCCAAACAAAAAACATTTCAATAGACCGCAACCATTTCTGGTGTGGGGTTTTTGCTGCATTGAGAAGAGTTCTAAATCTCTACATTTAATGTCCCAGTTTTTAAAGTGAATGAGGCAGATTGTGTTTGCCACGCAAAATGAAATTTCTCCATTAATTTCAAAGGGGTGAAGAACAAAAAGACCAGCCTCCAGTGTAGTTGCATGAACAGCATGTGAGTTGTTCAATCTTCAAAGCCAGTTTTACCTTGAAAGTTCCATAATCCATTCAGTAAATATTGTTTTGCATACTTCAAAAGGGGAAAAATAATTAGATTATCCCAGAGCTGAAATTAACATTGAATTTCTGCATACTTTTGGAGTACCAATTTTGTCTTAATACAATAGGACAATAACATTCTTTTCAAGCTCAGGGACATTTTTCTTGTTTAAAGAAAATCATTATTTGATATGGTGCAAAAGAAAGACATGGTAATCTTTCATAAGGCAAACAGCTTCCAGATTTATACAGACTTTCCATTTTTCATTCTAATTTCCTTGGTCTAGTCTAGTTCATCAATGGCTCCACCATAAAAATTGCTAGAGCCTTTAAACTCAAAATATTTGCAATGGTTCAACTTGATTGTATTGGGTTTACTTGACTCTTACAACTTAGGCAACCTCACATTTACACATAACATTTCTGGACTGAAGTCAATAAAAAGGACTAATTTAGTGCCTGCCTACTGGGCATTGAAAAGCTAATTTTACTTTTTAGGCACAGAGGTTGAAATCCTGTTACACAACCCTATGTGTATAACAGGAATAACATCAGCATTGTGATCCTCTTCCTCAGCAATGATTAATAGCTTCCTTTGGCAATGTTAGGGTGCAAGCAACTCATACACCATGCAACAATGTCATATGCACAATTAAACTGCCAAATGAAGCCTTTAATCAATGCAATTTGACATTGTTGATCATATGCCCATTGCACACACGGAGCTGCACAAGAGGATTTCCGCCTGTAATGGGCAACACAGTCCATGAAGAACAATATAGGGTCTAATTCAAGGGTGGGAAACCTCAGTTTCTGGGACTGATCTGGCTGTCATTGGATCCTGAGTTGGCCCTCTGAAGTTTCCCGAGCAGCTGCATCTTCTTCTTCATGATGCCATTCTTTGGTAGCTTCCAAACTATCTTGAAGTCATTCTCCCCATTCTAAAGACTGAAATGTCCCTCCTAATTGATTTATATTCTTCCCTTTTCCAAGACACTGAGGTAGAAGGTAGATTGCAATATAATCTAAAAAGCAAGTATGATTAAGAACAGTACCCGTAAAACATTAAAACAACTAAATCAATATCCTAAAATGGAATGCAGTTAAATATCATTTAAAAGCTTGCAGTAAAGATAATTATAAATTAGCAAATGAAAAGTACAGCACCTCCTGAAAAGCTTTGGGCAGTCAGGCCATTGACAAAAGCCAGCACCCAAAAGAATATTTCTGTATGGTGGTGGAAGAACATCAGTGAGGCAGCCAACCCTGCGTCCTTAGGCAAGGAATTCCTAAATCCAGGCATGGGCACTGAGGTTTTCTCTGTTTCTTGCTAGTGATGGGCATGAATCAGAAAAGTGACAGTTCATGGTGGGTCATGGCTAAGCATGACCACTATGAACCATCTGGAAAACAAACCAATTTGTGGTGGTTTGTGCCCTGACCACTATTGCCTGGCCTACCTGCCACTGCTTACAACATCATTGCTGTCCCCAACATTGCCACCATCCCCTCTGCCTCCCAGAGGGGCAATAGGAGCTGTGAAGAAGACAGCTGGAGGAAATGGGCAACAGCCCCTATGCATGCACCCGCTGGCTAGCTCGTTGCCAGGGAAGTCTGTTGCTGGGACTTCTCTGGCAATGAGGTGACTGGCGTGCATATAAACAGAGGCAGCCAACTTGCTCCTGGCAGTGACGCCAGAGTTGCTGCCTCTGAAGATGGCACCTAGAGACCAGGGCATCCTGGGCGGCAGCAGCAGCAGCAGCAGCAGGTAAACTGAGGTGACAGGGAGCAAATGGAACCTCAAGGGGGAAAACATGAGGTGTTTCATTTTTCTTCAGCAAATCCTCAAGCTGGCTTGGGAAACAAGCCATAAACCAGCCCAGTTCGTTGGGCTTTTGCGATTATAGTTTGCCTCATTCCCATCTCTGTTTCTTACCATGTGTCCCCCTGAAGGTATTGGAACTGAGAAAATGGCCTCCCCTGAAGATCCCAAGGCCCAGGGAGGCTAATGTGAGAGCCTTAGCTAGTAACAGTAAGGCCTTTAGGCTAAAACATTTCAGGTCCCTCTCTTTTGCTTTTGGCACTCTTCACCACTGTGGTGTGGATCATAAAACCGTTTCTAATTGAAGATGAAAGACCTTTCTCCTTGATGCAGAGCTTTCTCCCCATCCTGGGGAGAACCATGGGCTGATTAGCACTATCTCTACACTTGCTTCCCTTCTTTTCATTACTTATTATAGACAAGGTCAGCCCTACCATTAGGAAGATTGAGATAATTGCCTCAGATGTCAGATGCTGAGTCCCAAAATGCCCATGAACTCCCTGTCACTGCCCGGCTTTTTTAGAAGATGCAGCTATGTGTGGATGTGCCATGTAGCTATTTCTGCACCCCCTAAACTAGCTTGCCCTCAGGTGTGGCAGAAAGATATCATTCTATTGCAGATGATGAATGTTCAACTGCCAGTTCAAAATGCTTCTCCACATTGAAAGCTGAGGCCACCATTTTGTGCTTTCCCTTGACAGCACAATGTCTTGGAAAGGTTCTGAGGAGAAAGTGTATCATCCAAGGGATGTGCTTTTTGAGCACTTTGTTTCTTGTATAAATCAGCCTCCAACTCATGAAGTCCTCACTTGGGTATGTAACTGGCTGGCAGAACCTGAGCCAGTCATACTTGCTTAGCCTGACCTCTCTCCCAGTTTCTAGTGAGGCGAAAAGAGGGAGATGGAAATCCAGGTACAGTGGTACCTCGTACAACGGAAGGTTCGTTCAACGGAAAATCCGTACAACGAAAAAAAAATCCGCCCCCCCTCCCCCCCGCCACGGGCGGTCAGGGAAAGAGGGGAGGGGAGGTGCGGCCAGGCGGTGTTTCCCGACTTGACTGTTTCTCTCTCTCTCTTTCTTTCACACACACACACACACACACACACACACAACTTCACTGCTAGCAGAAGATGAAAGAATAAAACAGACACTAACTTCGCACACGTGTAGCACTACACAGCACTCACGCCCCACGACCCTAAGGCAGGGTGATCGGGCTCCACCTCACCTCCGCTGGGTGTGTGGGGTGTGTGTGTGTGTGTGTTAGTTGAGGGGGGGGTGATCGTCTCCCTTTGCGCTTCCCCGCGCAGTTTCCATCCAGTGACATTTTGTCCCCCGAGCAAGCGAGCCTCCACCGCGGGAAGCGGCTTCCCTCATTAGGCAGCACTTCCCCCGATGAGCTCCCTTCCCACCCCAGCAGACGAGGCGGCCCGGACCCGTCAGGGGCCAGCAAGAAGTCCAAGCCGGGTTGGGCGGCGGCGGCGGCGGCTGGGGATGGGGACTAGGGGGGGTGGGGGCAAGGCGAAAGGCGAAAGGCGTCCCCGTCTCCCCACTGAAGAGGAAGCCCGGGGGGGCGTCCGCACATGCGCCAAAGGGCATCTTCGGAAGAGCGGGAGGAGCCGGGGGTACATTCTTGAGCTGCTCTGCTGTGTTTTAAGCCGCCAAAGGGAACAATGGGCGCGACTGGGGCGCTGGCGTTCGGCTTTGCTTGCTGTAACCTCTGCATTCAGCCTCAAGGAGCCATAGGAAGGCTTCCCTGTGCCGGCAAGTTGGGCACTGGGAGGGAGGGACTCGGACAGCCAGCCAGCCAGCCGGGCAGCCCGTGGAGCCGACGCCGCAACAACAATAAGAGCGGAGGAGGAGGAGGGGAGGCGGGGACGGGGGCGGGACGAGATCTCTCGCATCCGCGGCGCTGGAACAGAACGTTCAGCGGGACGAAGTGGCGCGAGGAGGAAGGCGAGCCGCCGCCGCCGCCAAAGCCCGCGCGAGCTGCCCGGCGGAGCAAGCAGGGAGGGAGGCAGGGAGGGAGGGAGAGTGAGGGGCGACCCCCTCCTCCTCTTCTTCTTCTTTTTTCCTGCCGGCTGCCAGGTCGAGGGAAGAAGGGTCCACCCCCTCCCTTGCGGGGGCTCGACGGGTCCGTGTGCACCCTTACAAAACCAACCGGGAGGGCGGCAGGAAGAGGGGCTGAAGGATGGTGGCGGCGGCGGCTCTGCAGCGGCGGTGGTGGTGAAGGCAGCCCCCCCCCCGGGAACCGTGGCAGCAGCCCTTGCAAGACCCCCCTCTGTGTGTGTGTGTGTGTGTGTGTGTGTGTGTGTGTGTGTGAGAGAGAGAGAGAGAGAGAGAGAGAGAGAGAGAGGCGGGAACGGGCGGTGGCTGGCGGGGCCTTTAGTAATGCATTGGAACGGATTAAATCCACTTCCAATGCATTCCTATGGGAAATGATAATTTGCATAACGAAAAATTTGTATAACGTAATTTAATTGGGAACCAATTAATTACGTTATACAAGGTACCACTGTATATCACCTTGTACTCATTAGATGGAAACCAGGATACAAGCAAACAAGAAAGCAAGCAAGCAAACCTGTTGCTTGGTCTTCATGTCAGTATATTCAGGCAGCCAAGACCTATAGAGTTTTATATCAAAATCACCTTCCTTAGCACATACATATTCATGCACATACGGAACAGGAAATCTGTCAGAGTGAGGTGGACTTGAAAGAAATTATCACTGCACTACCAATCCAAAATCCTCATTTTTGTTTTTTATCATGCAAATGGAACAGAGCTGCATAGGCATTAAATTTCACTGTTTGCACAATAGTATTTGCCTGTCTCTGGAAAAGAACTTATATCTCCCCATCCCACCACCCTCACAGATATGTCTCGTGGGAACACATGAAAGGGCCTTATTGGCTGATGGACCCAGACTCTGGAACTCCCTTCCACTAGAGGCTAGGGGACTGCCTCATCTCTGCTGTCTTTCTGGAAACAGGCAAAGACCTTTCTCTTCAGACAAGCTTTCCATGTCTACCTATTATGTGTCTTTTATATGAATCTATAGGATCACATAGACTTTGTGTTCATAACTACTTATAACTTTATGGGTTTACATTGACACTACGTTTTCAATGTTAGTTTCCATTACTCATCATAACTTTACATGGAACTTTACTCCACTTTAACTGCTCATGTTCTCTTGTAGCTTTAATGTATTGATGTCTATTAATGCTATAAGTCTGTCCCTCAATTCTCTTTTCTCAATACTTGAACATGCCTTAATGGTACTGGATGGTATATTATCCCTCATTCTGTAAGCTGTCTTGGGTCCTTTTTCCAAGGAGAAAGGTGGGTTAAAAATACTCTAAAATAAAAATAAAAATCTGCATTGTGGTAGAGAAGGGAAGATAATAACTTTGGGAATAGCTAGTTCTGGGAAAAGCAATAGATATTAGTGAAGAAATCTTACAATTTGTGACTGAACACCTGCCCAGATTCTTTCTTCTATAGAACAAGTAAGATGTATATTTTTATTGATGAACTTCTATTTTCTGGCCCCGATATTTGCAAAATTTAGTCATTTCATTTTGCAAGGCTGCCAAAAGATGCAATTTCTTTCATTCCCACAATTTTGTGCCATTTCAAATTCCTAAATTTGAAAAGTTTTTGTTAGTTGAATGCTGTGGTCCCATTCAGTCCAAATTACTCAGAGTTATTACTCATAAATGGCCCCTCATCATGTATCAAAGACAACGTATGATTTGGGAGTAATAACTGAGAAAGACAAAAGACATTTTTGAATTGAAAGACCTCTATTCACAGCTGGCCTTATATTTCTATGCAGTAATTGCTATCACTCAGGCACACTTTTGAAAATTATGATTTTCATTTTTTTTATTTTTATTTTTATTTTTTTGCACAGAAGAATATTCCTTAAACATTATCAAAATGTGGCAGATTGTAAAGGCAAGGCGCCTTTAAAGAAAGGGCACTTGCCTTTATACACTCAAGTGTGAACGCCATTCCACATTATAATAAGGGAATGTATAAAAGAAAATTTAAAATATAAAGGAATTGCTCTGGAATCATTCTCCTATCATCAACCTGAAGATTATGGAGCTAATGCAGAAATATTTCAGTAATGACTATAATTTGAATAAATATGCAATGCAAGGCTTTCTATTGAACATTCTGAGTCAGTGTAGTCTGCGAAGCATTGTTGCTATGGTGACGGTGTGGAGGTTGAATTAATTAAGGTCTGAACAGATGTGAACTGTGTGGTGCCATTTGTGTTTTCTGCTTGTAATGACTGGATATGTGAAAGTGTGTGTGTAAGAGAGCATGGTCTGAGAAACTTAATTTATTTTGCACATTCAGATACAAAAAATAACCAATTGATAACGCTTATCTTTCTCCCTCCTTCCCTCTCACTTTTTCTTTCTTACAAATATACACTTACTCAGATTGATAAGTGGAAGAAGAAACCATCTCCATATTGTGCTCATCAAAGACAGACAGATCTGTCAGTTTTGCTTTATCCCAATTCCCTATTTTTCTAAAGTCAGTTCACTGAATATTTCTCATTATAAGAGAAATTGTATTCTTTCAGCCAAAGCAAGACTAGGAACGGACTGTGGTACTGATCATGAACTGTAAATAGACAGCATTAGACTAAAGCTAAAAAGGAACACTAAAAGAATTGAAGTGTCAAATGCAATTTATGTAACATTCCTGGTGGATTTAAAGACCACATAAGGGACAGATCTGTGTTATCAAACTCAGTTGAGAATGAACCAGAAGAACTGTGGATTAAAACTAAAGGTACAGTAGGACCCCCATATCTATGGGGGATCTATCTGTTCTGGGTTACCCTGTGAATACCAAAATTCGTGGATAAGACAAACATAATTTTGTTCCTGTATCTTGATTTATTTGATACATTTACATACACTTTAGCTAATTTTACAGGTATCATATGCCATCTATAAAACATCTTTTATATGGACTTTATAATCCATATACTGTATTACTTCTCCAAATGTGTGTCCAATGGCCAATATCAATATTATGCCCATGAAATTAAAGGGAAATCTCACCATAGATTAGGAATGTTGAGTAAACAATCTAATTGGGAGAAATTTTTTTAAAAAGTTGTAAAAAGTAACTTGAAGACCTATACAGAAAGACAAAAGGATGGCAGACTCCTTTGAAGAGGAATCCTATGATGAGGAAACTGAAGTTCTAGGAAGTTCTAGAAAGCAAAGTGAAAGCTGCTCTGAAATCCTTTGAATGAAAGAAATGACTAAGAATAGATAGAATACTGTTAGAATTAATTTAACCCATGAATATTGTCGACAATTTAACCCATGAATATTGTCGACAATATCCTAACAAGTACATGCTAACAAATATGGAATACAAAACTATGGGCCATATTGTGGAAATGCTCAATATACATTCCAATCCACAAAAAGCAAGTGACAAGGAGTGTAGTAACTGGTTCCAAAAAAGGAAGAGACATTCAAGATCATATTAGAAATGTCAGGTGGCAACTGGACAGCATCAAAGAATTTGAGAAGATCAGTCTATGCCTCATGGACTACAGTAAATCCTTTGAATGTGTAGATTGTGCAAAAATATGAGCCATGATGAAAGAAACAGGTGTCTCATAACATAATTGTTCTGATGTGTAACCGGTATTGTGGACAAGAAGCTGCTGTTAGAACAGAATATGAAGAAAAACAATGGTTTCCTATAGGCAAAGGTGTCAAGGGTGCATTTTATCCCCTTACCTGTTCAATCATTATGCAAAACATATCATACAGAATGCGAGACTAGAGTCATTTCAGGTGAAGGGGAAATGAAAATTGGTGGAAGAAACATCAGCAATTCAAAATATGCAGATAACAGCATCCTATATAGGCTAAAAGCAGCAGCGACTTAAAATAATTTTTGATGGAAGTTAAAGAAAGTGCCAAACCAGAATTGCAGTTGAACATTAAGAAAAGAAAAGAAATATTACAGAAGAATTACTTGAAGACTGACAATGAATAAATTGAAATTGTTCAAAATTTTGTATACCTCGATTCAATCGAAATGGAGACTGCCAGCAAAAAATCAAGAGAAGACTGAGACAGAAGGAATTGGAAAATATCCTTAAGTATCAAGATCATCTATGTTCTTGTATTCCCAATCATTACGGCATAAGTGTGAAAGCTGGTCAGGGAAAGAAATAGTTAATTTGCAGTATGATGCCTGAGAAGAACTGTGGATATTGGATATCGATCAAGACAGACAAAGGGGTCCTTCAAAAAATGAGCCTGAGTTTTCTCTGGAGGCAAAAAAAAGATGAAAACGAAAGGCACTACTTGGAACATATCCGAATTCTCTAGAAAAGGCAATAATGGTAGGAAAGGCGGAAAGCATTAGGAAAAGAGAAAGACCAAGTACCTCTACAGTGCAGGGTGGATTCATGGAAGGGCAGGAGCTGGACAAGTGTTAGGTTGCATGGTTTCCAATTTTTTTTTTTTGGATAGTGGAGAGGAAAGAATTAAGGAAAGAAGGAAGAAAACTTTGGACTGATTGCTATAATCCTCTGCAAAATGAATGAATGAATGAATGAATGAATGCCGGGAAAAGAAACTATTTAACTTTTACTTCAGTACCTTGACAGAGTGCTCCAGTACCTGCCCTCATAAAATACACACCAAAGGTTCTCAACATGTATTTATTTTCAAAGAAGGCACTATTTTTGGAATTTCAGAGGGTTGTGATGAAAAGGGAATTACAGATTTTTTTTCAGGCAATTATAAGTGTTGGAAAATTAAACAAACACATATTTCAGACCCACTGGCTCTGTTGATCTTCAGGACTGTGGCCTGATGCATGCTAATAAACTGCCCAAAGGATCCAAGTTTGTTTTGACCAAATACAATTAATTATCTCAGTAATGACACTGACAATTCAGTGGAAACAGATGGACGGAATCCCATAAATGAGATCAGGCGCAGACAGTGTCAGTAAAGAGTGCTCCCACTCAGTGTTCCAGCTAGCCATGGGAGCAACTACATGGGTATTTGTCCCATTGTTTGTCTTGTATTTCTCACTTTTCCTTTCAGTATTTAATCCCTTGATCACTGAATGCTTGTGCTAATTTCAAGTAGACCCAAACTCTTGGCATGAGCACGCAGTATATCTTTTTCAGCCAGCAGCTTTTATGGAGGGTTTTGTAGCAGTTCCATTCACATTATTTTGGCTTGCTTTTTGGCTTGTATAATTGCCTGCACTGGTCCTTTAGGGCCCTTAGGATGTCTAGATAACATAATGGAGGATGCACAGAGTGGCAGTGAACCCTAGTGCTGTTGCCTACCTTCTACTCACATTGGTAAGGACTACTATAACAAACCAATCTGTAAATTACATATTGTTTAAAAATATTTTGTCTCCTAATTTAGCACGATAACGTCACTGGTTACAGAACTGATAGAAATGCTTTCCAGGTCTTGTTAATTCGGGGCTATTTCATTTGCTGAATATTAAAAAACAGAAAGAAAAGACTTGAATGCTGGTGAATTGGGCGGGCGAGAAGGTGATGACCATAAGCAGATAAGGTTGAGAGGCCAGGGAGCATATGTGATGTGTGGACACTTGAAAAGCACCTTTGTATGTGAGATAATTAAACACTTTTGTATGAAGTAAAATAGCAATTTAATTGCCAGGGTTCACTGTCAAAAAGTTTGTATCGAACTGAGAAACATCTGCATGGTTCCTCTCCCAGGTCATCTTCAAGATACTCCCTTTCCCTTCTGCCTATAGAGCCATATGCGGCCTGCCTTCTGTGGTCTGTGCAGCTCCACACAAAGCCTTCCTAGCCTGCTGTGATGTGGGAAGGAGAATTGTAGCACAGTGGGAAGGTGCTGGGTGTGGCAGTTGCTCTTTGGTCCTGAATCAGGAAGGAGGAGAACTCACACTGCCCCTGCCTCACTGAGTTTTTTTCTTGAGGTTTCTGAGAATACTTGAGTTTCTCTGAACATATTATCTTCGTCATGGCTGTCATTTGGCTGCATAAGAACCAGCATGCAGGGAATGAGTTTGCCCTTAGCCCAGAGAACTGTTGTGCCTTTGGTTCTCATTTTCCTTCAGTGCGAAGGTCTAGTCCCAGCAGCACCCTTCTGTGAAATTTTATCTGAAGCATTTTCTGCCTACATAATAAACAGGGTGTTGAAAAAAAAACACCTATGAGATGGAATTATCTGGAGCTTAGAAATCTCTCCACATGCTCTGCATGGCTGTGTGGTGAAAGGTGATCTGTTTTCGTTCAGCTGGTGAGAAATTACAGTTGAGCAATTCAATGAAAGCAGAAGCATGCCTCTCTCTCTCTCTTTTTCTCTCTCCTCTGTGTCTGTTCCCCTTCACCCTCCCAAGCTGCAGACTCAGCCTGCTTACATTTTTCCACTCATTTTTTCATTTTCAAGGATTATCTCAGCTCTTGTCATGGGGCAGGTTCCTTGGGGGTTATGGAATAATTAGACAGGATTAAGGTCTGCTTTTTGAGGGATCCTAGATTTATTTCTGTTTTTCGTCCAGCTAATGAGAAGTTCCCTTGTTCTCATTCGATTTGAATAACTGTTCTCCTGCAGGGCTTCACAAAACTGAAGCAGGAATAGCTTCTGGCCCAGATCTCTCTCTCTCTCTCTCTCTCTCTCTCTGTGTGTGTGTGTTTGTGTGTCTGTGTGTGTCTGTGTGTGGGGGGGGGGAGAGCCTTTCCCTTCCAAATATTGGGTGGTGCCACTACTGTCCTGGTTAAGAGCTGTCTATGAAATGTATTTATGTATTTATTAAACTTCTATACGACACCATACAGCTACATCTAGCTACTCTGCAGAAAGATGTTTATAACCTACCCTAATATAAGCTGCCTAGATGCCCTAAGCACATCTGATCTCGCCTGATTTCAGAAGCTAAGCAGGGTCGGGCCTTGTTAGTACTTGGATGGGAGACCACCAGGGAATAGCAGGTGCTGTAGGCGCCTGGGGTAGGAAGTGGAAAACCACTCCAGTATTCCTGCCAAGAAAACTCCATGGACATGGGGTCACAAAGAGTCAGTCATGGAGTTCC
Organism: Phrynocephalus versicolor; assembly: GCA_023846285.1. Classification (NCBI taxonomy): domain Eukaryota; kingdom Metazoa; phylum Chordata; class Lepidosauria; order Squamata; family Agamidae; genus Phrynocephalus; species Phrynocephalus versicolor. The sequence continues at coordinate 14,087,068 of JAHTLZ010000240.1, read as the reverse complement.
ACGCATGCATTGACCGGGATAGACGTCTTGGTGTTTCCCTCCGGCAAGGAAAATAAGATAAGGTTCCCAAGAGGAGAGGAAAAGAGGCCTTTTATCTCTGCCGGCTCTCCTATGTGACAACAATACTGAGAGATGAAGTTTGTGAGTCAATATCCCACCCGGGTGATAAAATATTGGAAATAAGGACTGAGTAAATAAAGAAGATCAGAAGGGGTGGAGAAAATGGCTACCAAAAAGGAAGTGAAAGACCTAGCACAACTTCTCTCTAATATGGAATTCAATATAAGAACTGCTATTAAAATGTTGCAGGAAAAAATAGAGGGGATGGCAGAGGAAATTAAAACTACAAAAGCTCTCGCAGAAGACTCACATAAGAAAACAATGGCTAATGAGTCTCAAATCAAACAGCTTCAGAGAAGAGTGGCTTCGTTATCAGACAGCCAGTGAAGAAAACATCTAAGGCTGTTTGGAATTCCTGAAAGTATTCATCAAAGAGACCTTGAGAAACATTTATTGTTATGGTTTCAGGGATTACAAATTAGTATAAGCGAGAACGATATCGAAAGAGTATATAGAGGCCTGAGAAGCAAACTATCAACTGGCAACCGGCCAAGAGAAGTAATTGTTGCCTTTACAAGAGTGAAAATGAGAGACTATGTTTTTAAGGCTTTAAGGAAAATGAAGTCTTTACAACTTGAGAACCAGAGAGTAACAGTGAGACAGGACTTATCTCCAGAGACCTTGCGAGAGTCGTTCTTAAGCCCTTCGCACAGAAGCTGTTTGATAAGGGTATTCGCTTCTCATGGGGTGTTCCAACAGCAATCTTGATTTTAAGGACAAGGTCTTGTATCGAGCCAGCAATGCAGTTGAGGTGCAAAGCTTGCTACAAAGATTTTCTGCAGCAGAAGAAAAGACTCATGAAGAGCAGAGGGCTGGAGAGAATGATGACAGTATTGATGATCTACAGGAGGAAGACTAGCCACCCTAGGAGGAGAAATATGGAATGAATTAAGAAGAAACTTCTGAGGGGTGGGAAAGAAGAAGCCTGTCAAGTGGGAGAGCTGATTGCAATGGTAGTTTAATGGGATAATGTTTTTCTTCTTCTTTCCTTTGTTTTTTCTGGCCTAACTAATGAGAGAAAATGTACAGTGGTGGGTTGGATTATATGGAAAGCTGAGTAAAAAATTTTGACTTTTCGAGTTTTTGATTGTCGGAATGGGTCCGTTTCGGGTCGTTTCCGTTTGTCGTGAAAATTTTCAAAAATTTGTCGTTTCCGTTTGTCATTTGTCGTTTGTTGTTTCCACTGCAATTTAGCATGATTTGACTTCCCAGAGCATAGGGGTGTCCTGCAATCAGGGCCAGCGCTAGGTGTTTTTGTACCCTAGGTGGCGGGTGGGGTGGGGGGCGGGCAGCGGGGTGGAGGTGCGGGTGGGCGGCAGTGGGGGGGCATGGGCGGGTGGCGACAATGGCAGGGGGAGGCGTGGGCGGGCGAGCGAGCGGGCGGCGGCCGCGGGTGAGCGAGTGGGCAGTTAGGATATCACTTATAGACTGGTTCTGTTCTTGGCTTGCACCCCAAATGTGTGTGTGTGTGCAAGCAAATTGAAGTTGGGAAAATAGAAAAGAAATGGTAGAGTATATAGATTGTAATTGTATATTTTTTGGAATAAATCCACACCTCCTCCCCCTCCCAGTCAAACCTCCCCCCTTTACCCAATAAAAAGAAAATCCTCTCAAACTGCTGCAAAGCTGCAGCCAGGGAATCAAGGAAAAGAAGAAACTATTTTCTAAAACCAATAATTCCCTCTCTGCCTGCCTAACTTAAATCTAAAGCCTCCCTCCCTCCAAATTCGAATAGAAGAAAGCCTCCAGCAAAATCAAAAGCATTAGCCAGCAGCAGCCAGCCACACAGCCCTCTCCACCCTCCAACATCCAAGCCCAGACTGCGACTTCTGGAATGTGCCTCGGCTTTTTATGCCCTCTGGCACATCAGAAGTGTCAGTCAAAACCTGGCCATGCAATTGGTGGAATGGGTCAAAAAAATTGCATGGTCCCATCCCATGGCCAGCCCATCATTGTGAAGGTGTAAAAAAATAAAATAAAATAAAATAAAATCAATGGAAATGTTTTATTGCAAGAAAAACCCACTGCTGCTACTATAAAAATTCAGGCATTTAAATTACCTAATTTTCACATGTTTCTCTTGTGCTTTAGTGGGTTTTTGGACCACGATTTAAAAATAAATATTGCGGTCGCCATTTTGGATCCTCCCCCACCGCATGGGATACAACGAGGATGACCACCCCCCCAGCCTGGTGCAAGCAGCCCAGGACAGGAGAGGTGGGGGGAAGGCTGACCCCCCCCCCAGAAACCACCCCTCTGGTAGGTGTCCTCAGGCAGGCATATTTTAACCTGCTTTTTTGGCCGGGAATTGGGTTGTGTTTTTTTAACGTTTAAAAACTTTTTTTCTGTACTGCTGTTGGCAGTGGCATCGCGTGATCGCTGCAATGCCATTAACGACAACGACAAACCCGACCAAATTTTTCTTTTTTTCGGGTCGGTTTTGAGCTAGAGCGGAGAATTCTCGTTACTGTTATCATTACGTAATGATAACGATAACCGAAAATGGAAACGAGAATTTCGCCGCTCCGTGCCCATGTCTACTGTCATGTCTTGGAATATCTATTTTGGGGCTGATTGCCACCAGTGAAAATTTTATTTGAAACATGGTGAGAGGAGAGCTTTGCAAATACCTTGGACTGCCAGAAAGGCACACAAGTGGTCCTACTAGATGAAATCAATCCTGAACTATCTGCGGAGGCAAAAATGCTGAGATTGGCCTACTTTGGGCATATCATGTGAAGGCAGGATTGTCCAGAAAAGACAATGAAGCTGGGAAAGTTGGGAGACAGCAGGAAAAGAGAAAGCCCAAATATGAGATGGATGGACTCTCTAAAGAAGTCAGAGGCTTGAGTTTAGAAGAGCTGAGTGGAGCTGAGGAAGAGAGCACCTTCGGAAGATCATAGGGTCAACATGAGTCAGGGGTGACTTGATGGCACATAATAGCAGCCAACAAAGGAACATGTTAATAGGGTTTAGTGATCATACTGGAGAGTGGAGATGGGCATGAAATGAATAAAAAATTGTTAAGTTATTTGTTATTTGTTTTGTTAGGCAACAAAGCGAATAATGAACAGCCCCCTCTAAGGAAAACGAAACAAAATGGAAATTTCCATTTCGTTCCATTCGTCTTTCGTTTTCCCCACCCCACTGGCATCTCTTACCTGATGTCTGGGTCGGGGACAAAGGCGGCGGTGAGGAGCTGCTGGGGCTTTGGAGGTGGCAGCGGTGCGGTCCACCCGCCGCCCGGTGTAGCCGCAGCCAGGGCTCTGGAGGGAATGAACCAAATCTCCTAACCACTTCCAGGGCCTTCTGGGCTGCCGCAGCCGCCACCACCATCCAGGTAAGCTGAACCAGTTCGGTTTGGTTCGGTTCGTATGAATTTTTGTTTTAACATTTCATACAAGCCAAACTGAACTGAGGGAGACCCCTGAAACAGAATGAACCAAACCATCGGTTTTCTGTTTCATGTTTCTGTTTCTGTTTCTCTCTACTGGAGAGCCTCCTGTAGGGCTCAGATGGATTGTCTGAAATAGCAGGAAGATCCTACAGTAGTTTTAGAAGATCTGGTTCATGCCCACCTGTTTTGTGCTTGGATTTTATGCCATTATATATTTTATCCTAAACACAAGTGTTTAACTCCAATTGTTTAATTCCCAGTAGACCCACTGAATCAAAAGAATTTATAAAGCACATTGATTTCTACTTTGGATGAGCAATCAGATTTAGTCCAAGCAGTTCAATCAAATGCAGGGGAGCAGTGAATGAGGGGGAAGTCTTGTAATATTCTCCTTACCTATACATGCCTATTTTCCAGTGAGGAACAAAAGTGCACAGTTCTAACCATGCATGCATTAGAGAAAGCCCCATTTTAAGTCACTCGGAAATCATAGGCTGACCTGAAAAAAGAAAAATGTGTCAGGTAAACATGTGAACAAATGGATATTGGCAAGGCCTTAACTGGCAATTCTAAATATAGCTTCTGAAAAAGGTGTGTATGTGTTTGTGCACATGTATTCAAGGTTTCGATGGTTATTACCATATTGAAATTCCAAGTGTGGTGTAGTGGAAAGAGTGATGGACTAGGATTCTGGAGACCAGGGTAGGAAGCCCTGCTCAGTCATGGAATTGGTAAAACTACTCCTTAAATATCTCACCTATGTTGAAACTCCTCCCATTAGGGCAACACTAAATCACTTCTGACTTGACATCAAACATACACCATATTGGAAGTTAACGAGCTTTCTAAAAGAATTGCAGCAACAAATAATAGCTCTTGGAAGATTAAAGTAACAAATATCCCCAATCTCTGTATGAGAGTCACTAGCAAGAGTAGCAAACCAGCCATAGCTCTGCATTCCTCTATTTTCTTGATTCTTAAATGGTTACAGTTAGTTTCACTAAAAAACAAAGGGTGGGAAAACATTTTCTTTCATCTGTCACTTCAAACGAAGAGTCCTTGGTTTATTTTGTTTGCCATTTTTTAATGTCATCCTTTCTTGAGGTATTTCTGGTCACAGGATATAGGAGGCTTGTCGTGCTAACAAACTCCCAAATGTATTCAGAAAAAGAAATGTAAATTACGTTTGTTTCTGCTGCAAGGGAGGTTCCATTCTCAAAGCTCACGCAAATGTCTCCCTTCTTGCAGCTTCAATGGGATTATGAAAGGTAGGGCACTAGGTTTTGTAATGTACTACATATGATTTCGTTTTATTTACAGATGGTGTAGATTCTTTTGATTCTTCAAACTCAGATCTTCATGGGATATATATGTAGCACATGGAGTTCTTTTATCATTTTCCTCCCACTTGTATAAGGATGACCCACACATTACAGGAGTCTTGGACAGGAGCATATATTTCAGGAGAAGAGCACCATCTCTCTTTGGATTCATAGTGGCTCTCTTTGAGTCTTTCTCACACACCTATTCTTTCGAGGGTTCTTGACTTCCTACCCTCATCCTTCCTACATGGAATGACACTGCCTCTCTTCAAGACCTACTAAGTCACTCACGTGTTTATTAAATAGACCAGCTCTTTTCTCTCCATTTTCTTTCCACTTGGTTCCTCTTTTGGTGCATAGGTTAAACTGCAGAACTGCAGTCAAGATTCTGCTCACAAGCTGAGTTTAGCCAGCTCAATGTGGAATCAATGTGGAATCAGTCTTTTAAGATTAAGTACCTTGCTTGCTAGGGGGCAATCGTACATGCACCATGTAGACTGCACAATAAAGTTATAAATAAACACTCCAAAGACTTCTTTAATCACTATAGGGCAGCATATAAGCAGTACTTTGCTTTGCCTTCACTTCAGAACCCAAACTTCCACCTTGTCAACACCTTACCACCACTGACTTGCAACCTGGAGATAACAAACCTAAGCCTTCTGTGGTTGCCTAGCAACTAGAGCATGCCATCCAGAACTAAACACTACATCTACTAAGGCTTCACGTCTTCCTGTGCTTCCACTGGCTGCATGTCTCTTAGGAAGTAGATAATCATTGACGAAAGCTCACACTGAGATTTGTTGATTTTTAAGGTGTTGCCACAATTTTGATTTTATTTTTTGTTAAGAATGCTGTTACTGTATGTATCCCTTCAGCTGTTATTCTCAACAATTTACATGCATAAATTGTCCTTCAGGTAGAAGCAACATGACCTTGTTGGTTGTCTACAGCTGATTTGCCTCACAACTGAGGATAGAAAAGGGCCATTTTTATCATTCACATGACACACCACAAAACACTTCATCACAAAGTTTATTTCTATTTGCAAGCCTTCAAAAAGTTACATTTCTCTCTACACAAAGATTATTTGTGGGCGAGGAGGTAGAGGAATTACATTTTTAACAATGTAATATGCCATAAGTTTTAAAAGGATATTGACTCTGCCACAGATATACTCCAAGGCCTTGTTATGACCTACTTTGTTACAAAAAGAAATGAATATAGTTTTTTTTAATTGAAAGGAATTTCAGTTTCTCATTGTTGCTCTCTTTCCCTGTATATCTGAACAGTAGGTTTCCAGTTCCCTTTGAGAAGCCTAGAGGGTAGAAAGAGAACAATAAATTTGTACATAGAAATGTGTCATTGTTCTCATTTAGCCATTTCTAGGACATGTTTTTGCAGAATAGAGCGGGGGGGGGGCAGGGAGGGAATTTATTTCAGATTGCTCACAGGGGCAATTGTTTTTGTTTGGGCAAGGACTGGCTTTGTTGCCTTTGAACTATGTCTGAAAACCAATACCTTTCTTCTTTATTTCCCCCTTAGGACTGTCATTTGGTCTGCTTTCAGGTGCCTTAATGAGAAACAAGCGTTTGTCGACAGAGTTTAAGGGCCACAATTAACTAGCAGCTCTGTGCCTGATGGGGAAAACAAAGCCTGATGGCAGTGCAGTCCAGTGCAGTGCTACTTTTCCCCAAAGAGGCAGAATAAAATCTTGTGAACACTGTCATCCCTCCCCATCCCCACCCGCTGCCAGTTCCTGTTTAGCCTTTGTTCTCTTATGCACAGTGCTTTGGGATGTGGAGCTGCAAATGATTTATTTATTTTTGTCCTAGGTTGCCAGGTCTCAGGGCATCCACCCATCTCTCTGATGCATTTCTGGTTCTCCAGGCAGGGAGGCAAACCTCAAGGCAAGTGGTCCTGGAGAAAGAGAAGGTTTGGTTTTAGTCTGTAAGGTGGATTTAAAGACCGAGGTCCCATCTGCACCCATTCCTGGGTTGTCTCAGGATTCACTGGTTCCGTGCAAAGAGAGTGGTATATGTGTTGTGTTTATGCAACTGTAACAATTATCAACCTTTGGCACTCCAGATGTTTTGGACCACAACTCCCAGAATTCCAAGCCTGTACTGCCAATGACAAAGGACTGTAGGAGTTGTGGTCCAAAACATCTGGAGTGTCGAAGGTTCGCCACCACTGTCATATGCCATCAAGTCAATTCTGACTTGTGCTGAACCTTTTTTCGGCATTTTCCAGGCACAGACTACTCAGAAAGGGTTTACCACCCACCTTTTTGGGGGGAGTGCCCTTGGTAATGAGCAGCTTGACCAAGGCCAGACAAGCTGGCTCTACTCACAGGAAACACAGTGGGGACCAGAACTCCCAGTCTCTGGTTCCAGGGGCAGGTACCTAAATCACTCAGATTCCCAGTGTGCTTCTGTGTCACTGTATTTTAAAAAACAGGACTAAGGGGAATTGACTGGGCAGAGAACCTGTGAGTCAATGTACCTGAGACCATAAGGGCCATTGGGACCAAGACACGGACTGGAGGATCTTGAGCCTGTTTCTTGACTCAGCTGACCAGGAGACAGTTCAGTCTTCCAAATGCTTCCCTGCCCCACCTTTGTGATATCATAAGGGGCGGCCTCTGCTCTAAAAGGTTGGTCCTGAAATCACAGGGAATGAAATGCTGTGGAGTAATTTGTACTTTTTGTGCCAGAACAGTGAATGTCCAGAATTTATAACAACTGCTTTTTTGGTCTACAATTACCAGAATCACCAGAGGCCATGCTATAGTATGGCACTGAAGGTGGTGTTTTGGTGTCATGAAGGAAAAGGGCAGTTATACATGGTACTTGGCAGGAATGGAAACTTCCCTAAATACTTTTATTTGCATGTTTGTCATATATGCTGCCTTTTTCCCAATAAGGGGACTCAATATTATCCATAAATGCCTATAGAAACATAACTTAACAGGGTTGTCATATAACATCACCCTCTTACGATATGCTGCCAATTTTAATTTGTTTTATGTTGTTTCATTGATTTAACTAATTAATTGTTTTTTATTATTATACTGTATTGTTTTCATGTTTTGTGATTGTTTGTAAACCATCCAGAGTGGCCATTGGTTAGGGTGGTGGTGGTATATAAATCAAATGTTTCAATAAACAGTATGTAAGAAAATAAGAAATGTTTTTTCCCTTTAGAGAGAGTCATTAAATTGTAAAGGAACCACAAAAATGATCCCTTTCTGTTAGCTGATTGCCTGCATACTATTGGATGGGTCTGCCATACCATGGTAAAGTTCTTAAAACAAAACAAACAAACAAAATGACAAGCCCCCATAATCCCTAGCCAATGAGGATCATTAGATTATTCTGAAAAACAGAAACATAGCTCTCTGTTTAGACTCTTGCACACCAATATTACAGTGTCTGATGAAATCTTGACAGCAAATTCAAGTTCCTTAAATTAAATATTTGAAACTGACACAATAATAGATGCTCCTGGGCTGAGGTGAGAAATACCCATGACATATCTGCACTAGTCTTACTCGGCAAAACCCTGTTGTATACATTCTGCCAGCATAAGCATGATGGTGTCATCTGGCAGGGCAATACTGCTGGAAATTAAAGAGTACCTGATTCCGTTCTTGGGGATTACACAACTTGCATGCCATGGGACTATCTATCTATCTATCTATCTATCTATCTATCTATCTATCTATCTATCTATCTATCTATCTATCTATCTATCTATCTATCTATCTATCTATCTATCTATCCAACTTATATGCCACCCACTACCCAAAGGTGGTGAGACTTGTGAGCTTCAAAATTGAACCAGGAAGTCTTTAATTTCCATCAGTCTTCTTCATTGGTGCTTTAATAGAACACTTGTGCTGTGTCAATTACAAAACAGGATTTGGAGTACAGTACTGTTAACACATTAGTGTGGCATGAAGCATATGCATCATTACATAATTCTGTGGTCCTTTTCATAAAGAAAAATGAAAAGACTGTCAACAGGAAGAATTCACTGAGCTGCTCATGCCATTTGCTTGGACCCATGCATAGGACTTGTCCCCAAATTCCTTGCCACAGGGCACTGTGGTGAAAATAAAAAAATTCTACTACCATTGTTTTACTGAATTTCTTTGAACTCTGTCTCTCAGCTGCATTCTGTTCCTTAAATATCTCATCTGGTGGTGAAACCCACTGAAAAAAACTGGCATGGCATCGGACGATCTTTCCAGCTATCGTCCGATTGCCATTGTTCCCTTCCTGGGCAAGGTTGTTGAGAGGGTGGCTGCTGTCAGGCTTCAGTCATATCTGGAGGAAAATCATATCCTGGATCCCTTCCAGTCTGGTTTCAGACCTCTTCGTGGGACCAAGACTGCCCTGGTCGCTCTGCAGGATGACCTCCTCAGGGAGGCTGACAGGGGGTGTTCCTCCCTGTTGGTTCTCCTTGATCTGTCAGCTGCCTTTGATACCATTGACCACAGTAACCTGCTGGTCCAGCTGGCCGAGGCTGGAATTGGGGGTCAGGCCTTGGCCTGGCTCCGTTCCTTCCTTGGCAGCCGGACTCAGCGGGTTCAGCTGGGTGATGACTTGTCGGCTCCTTGGACTCTCCTGTGTGGGGTGCGCCAGGGGTCGGCAATCTCACCCATGCTGTACAACGTTTACATGAGGCCGCTGGTGGAGGTCATCAGGAGATTTGGAGTTCGCTGTCATCAGTACGCTGATGACACACAGCTCTATCTCTCCTTTTCGGTGTCTTCAGTTCGCTCCCTTGATCTGTGCCTGGAGGCAGTTCTGGAATGGACCAGAGATAACCGGCTCAAGCTGAATCTGGAGAAGACGGAGGTTCTGTTCTTCGGGGCGCCCTCGGCTGGGTACAATGGCCCCCTCCCTATGCTGGGGGGTGTTTCCCTCCAGCCTACTGACAGGGCCAGGAATCTGGGCATGGTCCTGGACTCAGCCCTCTCCCTGGAAGCCCAGGTGATGGCTGCTTCCAGGTCTGCTTTTATCCATCTCCGCAGGATCGCCCAGATCCGCCAGTACCTCGATGAGTCCTCCCTCAGGACAGTAGTGCAGGCCCTAGTGATCTCGAGGATCGACTACTGCAATGCTCTGTACGTGGGGTTGCCCTTGACCCTGGTCCAGAGGTTAGTGCAGAATGCAGTGGCCAGGCTGGTGATGGGTGCTCGTAGATTTGAGCACATCACCCCAGTTCTGGCTCACTTGCACTGGCTTCCCGTTGTCCTCCGGATTAGGTTCAAGGTCCTGGTTTTGACTTTCAAATCCCTCCACGGCCTGGGACCAGAGTATCTGGCAGAGCGTGTCTCTCAAAGATCAACTGGGACCAGACCCACGAGACTGGCGCAGGTGCGCTCACTAAGGGTGGCCACACCCAGAGAGGCACAGAAATCGTGTACGTGTGACCACGCCTTCTCTGTGGTGGGGCCCATGTTCTGGAACCATCTACCCAGTGAGCTGCGCCTGATTGAGTCCCTGCCAGCCTTTAAAAAAGCCCTGAAGACTCACCTCTTCAGGGAGGCGTTCGGTGACCTTTCTAGTTAGGTTTATTTTTTTTGCCCACCATCTTGTTCCTTTTTCTTTGTTTATGTTTGCTTGTTATCTGTTTCTTTTTCTTTTTCTTTTTCTTTTTCTTTTTATTGTAAGCCGCCCAGAGTTCCCTTTGGGAAGATGGGTGGGGTATAAGATTAACAAATAAATACATAAATAAATAAATAAATTTACCTTGAAAGCCCAATAAGATTCACTACAAGTCAGTTCTAACTTGGTAGTTCATACCACACACTACTACTAGGTCTAAGTCTAAGTATTCAAGATTTATAAAAACAAACTTGCACACTATAGATATGGCATTTCTTTCACTTTAAGTCGTATTGTTTGAGAAGTAAGAACAATGTCTGTTCTTCATTCAAATGAACAAAACTTCAGTTTTTTTTCATTATGCTGAGTTCACCTACCACGCTGTGAAGAAGGTCTTAGACTTCACAGATTCTCCTTGGAAGCGGATAACAGGGATTTATGACTCTCAGAGGATTATGTTCATTTGAAACCTTGCAAACAATTTCAAAAGGTGTTCACAGGGCTAATTCCTTTGTCAAGATATAAATAAGCCAGCTGTTCTACAGAGCTTTAGATTATTTCCATATCTTGCGGTGATTTCTGCATGCACATACCTGTCTCAGTCCTGCTTAGTCATTTTCCAGCTGTGCACCCCATTGAGTAAACAGATGTAGTTTCTTTCTGAGAGGGGGGAAAAACCCCACATTATTATTTTGAATCTACAGAGTGACCCCTGGAAAGATATTAGAATGCTATTACATATGGCATTTTGTATGTGAACTTTAAGGCTCAATTATACACTAATTTAGTGGGCAATAACGACACAGGAGTAAGTAATGAGAAGTCACAGCAGTGAAATAAACAATCACATTTAAATGGAAAAACTATGGAAATACAGTCAAGAGGGAGGTGTGAAAAATTATTGTTCTATAAAATAAACAAGATTCACAATCTAATGAATATGTGAGGTACAAATATATTCCTATCCAAATATTTATTTATTTATTTATTTATATAATAGTAGGACCCCTGTATCTGCTGTGGATAATGAAAACTGGATAAGAGAGAACGGCAAAACTGGATAAGAGAGAACGCCAAAATGTCCCCAAAACTGCTGTTTTGTGATAGTAACTTGCTTTATAGCTGCTGTTTTGCAACAGTAGCTTGCTTTACAGCTGCTGTTTTATGAGAGTAGCTTGCTTTACAGCTTCTCTTTGTGACAGCAGCTTGCTTTGAGGCTGCTAAATTATTTATTTATTTTTTCCTCTGCCAACTGTGGATAACTGAATCAATGGATAATGAATCAGTGGATACGGGGGTCCTACTGTATTTGTATACTGCCCGTCCTCCCAAAGGAACTCCGGGCAGTGTACAACAATCGTATATAACGATTAAAAACAAACATTAAACACATCAACCAAAAAACAACAAGCAAACAAACAAATAATAATACTCTGCAAGATGGTGGAACGGAACAACAACAACAATAACAAAAACCCTAATGGTTGTCAAATGCCTCTCTAAAAAGCAAGGTCTTAAGCACTTTTTAAAAGGCCGGCAGGAACTGTGCAAGGCAAATCTCACTCAGCAGTTTGTTCCAAAGTGTAGGGGCAGCCACAGAGAAGGCCCGGTTTCGAGTGATCAATTTCCAGGCCTCCCTGGCAGTGGCCACCTGAAGTGAGAGCACCTGCGACATTCTGGTGGGTCAAGCCTCAGCTGACCTCTGGAAGAAGTCAGTTCTCATGATGTGCCCAAAGTAGGACATCCTCTGTTTCAACATTTTCCCCTCCATAGCAGGCTTGATTTGATCTAGGACCCACTGTCTTTCTGGAAGTCCAGGGTGTCTGCAAAACTTTTATACAGCACCAGATTTCAAATAAATTACTGTTTTTCCTGTCAGTTTTCTTAATTGTCCAGCCTTCGCACCCATACATGGAGATCAGAAATGCAAGAGTGAGGGTGCTCTTGGTCTCCAATGACAAATCCTTGCAGTTGATTATCTTTTCTAGTTCTTTCATTGCAGCCCCTCTGGTCTCTCTGTTCTGATTTCTTGGCTGCAGTCTCTGTTTGGAATGATGATTGAACCAAGGTATAAAAACCTTTCACTATTTTATTTCCTTCATTGTCAACTCTAAAGTGGTATAGTTCTTCTGTAATCATGATTTTTGTCTTCTTAATAGTTAGCTGCAGTTCTATTTGTGGTGCTTTCTTCTTTCTCTAAATGTTGTTTCAAGTTATTGCTGTTTCCTACCAGAAATATGGTGCCCTGTGCTTATCTTAAACCACTGGCATTTCTTCCCTCAATTCTCACTCATCCTTCCTCTGCATCTACATAGGCTTTCCTATTGACATATATTGCATAGATATCGAACACATAAGGGGATAGAATGTACCCTTATCTAACACCTTTGACTATAGCAGAGCTGCACAAGACGTCGACCACAGGCAACCAGTCGCCCATGGTGCAGTCAGAGGTCACGAGGTCACCTGCAAGGTCCCTGTGTTGGGGGGAAATTCCCCTCCACTCATTCGCCGGCAAAGTCCTGGGAGCCCGGGCCAGTGCTTGGCTCACTCGCCCTCTCCATCAGCAGCAGTGGCAGTGGTGGCAGGCCCAGGACAACCTGCTGGGCTTGTTTAGGTTTTCTTGTGGCACCCAGTGCAGTTCCAGCGGTGCGCATGGCAGCCGCAGAGGTGGGCCCAGCAAGCTGGCCTGGGCCCGCCTCCATGGCCGCCGTGCACACTGCTGTAGCCGCTGCTGGAGAAAATGAGCAAGCCCAGCAGGCTGACAACGACAACCCCACCCCAACCCCACCGCCATTGCCGCCCCCACTACCACCGCCATCACTGTCATTGTAATCGATGTCCACATCGATGACGATGACCCGAACCCCGCTGCTGCCCCTGCCGCCCCCACTGTCATTGCCACCCCATCACCACCTCACCATCCCTGCCCCATTATTGCTATCGTCCCTGCCCCCGCCCCCACCACTGATATCACCTCCACCACTGACATCTCCCCCGCCACCAGCATCACCCCCCCACCTCGTCCCCACTGCCGAGATCACTCCCGCTCCCGCTCCCCCGCCACCACTGCCGACATCACCCCTGCCACCAACATTGCTGCCACTGCTATTTTTGTGTGCGCGCACAAGTGGGGAGGGGGGGTGGGAGCAGCAGGTAGGCTGCAGGCTGTTCAAAGTTGGACAGCCCTGGACTATAGTAAACCATTGCCTTTCTTCATTTTCTGTCCTAATGGTAGCTTCTTGTTCACAATACAGGACATCAGAACACATCAACTTCACATCATTTCTCACAACCCACACAGTCTATAGCTTTGCTGCTGTCTATAAAGCATAGACTTCTTCTTCTTCTTCCTAGCATTTTCCTGTGAGTGTAGGAGTCTGCTTTTCATATTCTAAAACACCACTTCCCATGGAATTTGTCCACGTCTCCAGGGTGCAGGCCAACGACCTGCATGTCCAGCCACATGTTTTGGTCACCCAAAACACGCTACAAAGCATAGAATGGTCTTCTGAAATTCTTTGGTGCTGTTCATTAGCCTGAGGATATTTGCAAAATCGACTTTCAGAAAGCCTTTCCAGAATCAAACTTGAACATCTGGCATTTTTGCTCCCTGCAATATAACAGTCGTTGTTGTAAAACCTTCAGCATCACTTGGCTTGCATGGGAAATTAAACCAATGGTCCTAGAGGCAGTGCACTCCTTGCCATCTCTTTTCTTATGGAGTGGAATCTATATCAAGCATTTCCACTAGAGATGGGAAGGAAGCCTGATGAACCATTTTGTATGAAGCTGTCAATGCAGCAGCATATGTGCCACACTTTGTCTCCCCGCAAACTCCCAGGCTGAGTGGGCCATCCGTTTTTATATGCTACGAAGTCCCTTATTCTTAAAAAAACTCATTGGCTTGATAGTGGGAAAGAAGCAGGCACTCATGCTTTCCTCCTCTGCTATTCCTCCCCTAACCCTAACCCCCTCCCCTACTGAAAAACTACCGTTTTCCAGCCTTTTCCCCCGCCATCTTCCCGGAACACTTATTTTCCCATAAATGTCCTGGGCAGCAGTAGTTGACAGGGGGGCTTTGGCTAGAGAGGGGACAAGCAGGTGCGGCTGCAGCTTGGGGTGGGTGGGAGGGGCAAAGCAAGTGGTATGTGTGTGCATGTGCAGACGTGTGTTTGTTTTTGTTTTTGTTTTTGTGAGTGTGCGCATGCTAGCACACACACACATTACACCTCTCTCCTGCCATCCCAGCCAGTGCTAGGGGAAATTTGACAGCTATGCCTCAGAGATGGTAAGGAGGAAGGGGGGGTTAGGGTTAGGGGAGGAACAGCAGAGGAGGAAAGCTTGAGTGCCTGCTTCTTTCCCACTGTCAAGCCAATGAGGGTTTCTTTTTTTGAGCCATGGAACTTTGAATTACATGTTATTTTTGTCCTTAGCCCTTCTGAGAATTGAAATACCCAATACAGTGGTACCCCCGACTTAAGAACAGCTCGACTTAAGAGCAATTCGACTTAAGAGCGGAAAACTGCATTTTAACTGCCGCCTTACAAATTTTAGATCTGGTCTGCTCGACTTACAAATCTATTGTTAAGTTTTTACATTTTTAAAACTTTTTTTTAAGATTTTTTAGATAGGTACCCCGACTTAAGAGTAGTTCGACTAAAGAGCATGCATTCGGAACGGATTAAATCCATAAGTCGAGGTACCGCTGTATTTCTTTAACAAAAAAGGTACATAAATTACAACTGGTTAACTGTCTTTTAAGTATGTTCTGTGGACAGCAGAGTGAGTCAGTGTGCTGTAGTGGACAGAGTGATCAACTAAGATTCAGGAGACTTGTTTTCAAATTCCCATTCAGCCATGAAAACACAGCAATGAAAACCACTCTTTGCACATGTCACATACCTCAAAAGCCCTATTAATGGCTCCGTAAGTATGAAGCAGTTTGTTATCATACGAGAAGAACAACAAATAGACTACAGGAATCTAGATTAAAAGGAATGCTATATTAATACAGCTGATCAGGATTGCTTATCCTAGTGAAAGGATCTATGGCACAGATTTTATGTACCAGTATATTTCTGCAAATATATGCTGAAGTAACAGGACACCAACCATGTAATTACAAGGAACAAAAAAGCAACTCCAGACTTTTGGAGATTATTGTGGTGCAAGTGCTTAATATACTGCATGCAACATCCTTTCAGTTGCAATTAAAATAGCATCAATAGCATCAGTTTACCCACGGTTATTACTTCACAGGTAATAGCTAATGACAACCATGGAAAATCCTAAAGTTGCTGAGGCTGGATAAGAAGATCACTCCTATAATAAACTGCTCCATTAAAACCTTTTTTAAACTGGGAAATCATGAATGTAAAATCACTACTAATCCATTAGTACTTTACTAACTATTGTCTTTGTTGCTGTTATTTGCCGTCAAGAGACTTCTCAATTATGGTGACCTGATGCTAGCTGGACAGCTCAGTGCTTTCGCTATTTGGCTGTGGAAAGAGAGGGTGGGAGCTTGATTCCCCACTGTGGTTCATGTGCGTAGACCCAGCCTATGTTGCCCGTGGGCAAGCTGCACACTCCCAGGCACCCCCTCCCCACCTTAGAAGGAGGGAATGTTAACTCACTTCTTAGTGTTCTCTGCCTGAAATGGCTCACCATAAGTCAGAATTGACTTGATGGCACATCTTCTTCTTCTTCTTCTTCTTCTTCTTCTTCTTCTTCTTCTTCTTC
>JAHTLZ010000240.1:14001971-14052845 GCA_023846285.1 Phrynocephalus versicolor | reverse complement strand
CGGACGTCAAAATGCGCGAAATCGCGGTAGAAACGAAAACGAAAAAACGAAAAACGAACGACTAATTTTTTTGATTTTTCGCGAAAAACGGAAACGAAACGAATCGGACCCTAGCCGAAACCGAAAACGAAAACGAAGTTTTTTTTCTGAGTCGTGCCCATCTCTAATTATCATTACCAACAAGTCTAGAAAATACAAGACTATACTGCCTGGTTGCCTGTACTGGTTTCCTGTAGTGATACCACACCTTTGCAGTATTTATCAAGACACAAACATGTCTTTCGCCACTTGGGCTTGGTAAGGGAATGGCACGAATCCTTAAAGACTCCTGTCAACATTCTGCAAAAATCACATTAGAATTCTCTGAAAATGGAACTTTCTAGTGTAATGAGCTTTTACAACCAACGGGTCTACAGTAACTTTATAAGCACAAAGTAAGTAAATAGTTACAGATCATTGCTGTCCTTGTAGCTAAGTTCTGGTCAGAGGTTAAGATCAAATTCTGAGCAAAACAGATGTTGCAATACATCTCGGAATATTTTGTTCCAAACCTTGTCATGTTTTGTTACAGAATTAACGTAGCTCAATAATGCAGTTATGTCCTTGAGCATGGAATGCAAGAAACACTAAGGCGGACTCCAGACAAGTGCTATAAAACATTGTGAATATGAAGTATGCCATTAGATGGGTTGATGTTAGACAGATGGTATCATGGTCTGGTTTGTATAGGCTAAATAATCAAAGAGTCAAATGCTAGAGGGAAGGCTCCAGGAAAGACACATCTTTTTGTAGGAGATGGTATTGTCTATGGTTGAGGAAGTTTTGGAATAGGTATGTGAGGAAATCAGTGCCATTAACAAACCAAAGGCTTGTTAGTCTTCCACCTTGTTGGGTTTATTAGCATTATTTACAGGTGACAGAGTTGACATGTTGTATAAGAAATGAATAGGCTTCCTATGCTTACCTGCCAGATTATTAATCACAGCTCTATGGAAAGGGAAAGGGACTACCCATCCATCTATGGGGAAACAAGCTTTTAGAAAGTAGCTTTATGGGAGAAGCTGATAACTCATTTGAAAGAGAAAGTGGATCATAAGGAGAGCGATCTCATTTTGATCCACTTTCATTCAATGCTTGTGGAACCAACCAGTTCCTTCCCTTCCTCCCTGCTTCTACAGAACAACCTGTGGCTATGAATCTTGGGTCCATCCCAGTGGCTGTACCCAAGCACTGGAACTCCTTGCCAAATGAAGACACATTTGTCCCCCTTCTGGCAGCAGGCAACAACCTGCTAAAGTTCATGTCACTTTGCATGCTATTATTTCATCTATTGTTTTATAGCCCTTGCACAATAAAGGTTGCAAGCAGTTGATAGTGTCTGTTTCCCCCCTCTTGCTGCTAGGAAGAGTCTACAATTTTTTCTGCATTATCAATGAAGCAGGTGTGCTTAGCCCAGGGGGGTTCATCCATAAAATATTTTTTGTAAAGAGTTTTATAACTTTAAAACTTTCCAAGTTCTTAGACTTGTTACATAAATATTAAAAGTCACTTTCATTCTACACTGCAAATTAAAATACAAAACCCAAACGGTGTTAATACTTTAATACAACCAGTACCATTGGACCAACCAAGAAATGGGGGGAATCTATGTAAGGGTAAACCTGATATCAAAAATGTTGTTTTTCAACTTTTGTAGTTGTTATAATGATATGCTGCCAAGTTTTCACCAACATATTGTGACTCTATGAATGAGTGATCTCCAACATGTACATTCCCAAACTGCCTTTTTCAGTTCTTGCAGATTCAAGCCCGGGGATTCCTTTAGGCAGCCAATCTACCTCTTATGTGGTGTTCCCGCCTTTCCTGCTGCCTTTAACCTTCTCCAGCAGAGAACCTTGCCTTCTCATGCTGAGCCCAAACTAGCACAGTTTAACCTTTTCGCCTCCACAAATAGTCCAGGCTTTATTTGACCTAGCACTAGAGATGGGCACAAAATGATTTTGTTCCGTTATTCGTTATTCATTTCGTTACGTAACGAAATGAATAATGAACCTGGCAATGAAATAGGAATGAACCGAACTGAACCAAGAAAATTAGGTTCGTTACATTTTGTTTCGTTAACAGCGACGCACAATGAAATGAGCTTCTTTTAAATGTTAAAAACCATCCTGAATATCCGTAAAAACCCAGTGATATTTATTTATTTTGCCTGATAATACCTACTGGGGGGTGGGGATCCTTAAAATGTGCATTTATGTCTTTTCTCAGATCGCTGTATTTTTTTCCTTTAAGAGGAGTTAGGGGACATCAACCCAAAATTGCTGCCAGATGCCTAATATTGATTTCTTGGGTATTAAAACACCCTGGACATCTATAAAAATGCAGCAATAATTATCTATTCTGCCTGATAACACCTACCGGGGGGTTGGTGTCCTTAAAATGTTTGTTTTTGTCTTTCTCCCATCGTGATGTATTTTTCTTTTCCCTGTAAGGATGACACAAAATGGATGCCAGTCACATGGTTAATATTTAAAATGTGCAAGGGGGTGAAAGGGGTGCTGAAAACGTGCATTTATGTCTCTTCTCAGATCGCTTTTATTTTATTTTATTTTTTGGTATTTTTTGAGTGGATTCATAGCTTCATTGAATCTAATTGAATTTTTTAAAATTTCTCCTTATTTTATATATCTGCATTGGGCAAGCCATGTGATTGGATCGTGTAAATTCTTGGACAACTTCAACCAATAGCATGCCCGGGTTATAGACTGGGCAGGTCTGGCAGCCACAAAGGGTATAAAATGCTCTGCCAGCGCCCGTCCTCCTTGCAGTCTGCGGTGGAGTTAGGTTGGGGTGGGATTGCTGTCTCTGCAACCTGTTACTTTAACTTTAGGCCAGGCAGGCAGGCGTGTGTCTCTGTGTTCCTCCTGGCTGCAGCCTGGCTCCCTGTGTGCGTGAGGACCCTCCCCTGCCCCCCAGTCACTCTGCGGCTGCCTTGCGCCCTGGGCAACACCTGCCACTGCCTTGCAGCCTCCCTGCATACCTAGTCTATACTGTGTCTCTTCTTTTTTTAGTGTTTTCCCTCTGGTCTGGGGCGTTGGGGGACGCCCGCGTGCAGAAATGCTTTAAATCGCACAAAGCGGTAAAAATGAATAATGAATTAACAAACCAACAAAATGATTTTTTGGTGAAAATTCACAAAAAATGAAACAAAATGAAACGAACCCCCTCAACGAAATGAAACAAAATGAAACGTCATTTTTTCGACTCGTGCCCATCTCTACCTAGCACTCATGTATTCGTCTTTCTTTCCGTTCTGGCTATCCATAAAGCTCTCCTCCAGTGCCATATTTCAAATTAATCATTTTTGTTCCTGTCAGCTTTCTTAATTGTCCAGCTTTCATGGTCATACATAGTGATTGGAAATGTAAGCATGTGGATGATCTCAGTCTTGGTTGCCAATGACACATCCTTACACTTGATGATGTTTTCTACTTCCTTCTTTGGTGCTCTTCTGAGTCTCCATCTTCTGATTTCTTGGCTGCAGTCTCAATTTGGACTGGTGATTAGATATAGATAAACATCATTTTCATTGTACATTGTACAACAAAATTAATCCCAAGTACAAATATAACTTTTTAAAAAAAGAATCTAAACACACACACCCATCCACTATGACTCCCTCAGATTACCCTCAAATTTTAGCAGCATTCAAGGTGACTATAGCTCTTGGAAAAAAAACTAGTTTTAATCTGTTTGTTCTTGTTTTAATTGTCCTATATCTCCTGCCCGAAGGCAGCCATGCAAACAGACAATGTCCGGGTGCGATGGATGCTGTGAGATGTTACTTGCCTTTTTAAGACAACAATATAGTTCTTCCAAAGATGGGAGAGCGTAGCCAATAATCTTCTGGGCAGTGGAAATAAATAACCCTCTGGAGCACTTTCTTGTCCACAGCTGTGGAGCTGGAAAACCAAGCACAGACACAGTATTGAACCAAGCCATACAAAATCTCTTTACTATTTTGACTTGTATACCTCAACTGAGTGCTAAGGTACTCTCTGGGCAGCTTACAATGTAATTACAGTGGACCCTTGTATAACAAACAGCTTGTATAAGATAAAATTTGTACAACATAAAAAATTCTGGAGATAGGGGAAATTTGCTTAACATAATCGCCTATGGGGAGAATCCATACAACATAAAAATGGGATCACACTGTTTTCAATGCATTCCTATGGGAATTTGTATAAAGGAAAATTTGCTTAACATAATTTCATTTGGAACGAATTAATTCCTTTATACAAGGTACCACTGTATACAAACAACATTTTGCCCTGCAGTGAGCTGAGTGCTCACTTTACCAACCTAGAGAGGGCTGAGTCAACCTTGAGCCAGTTACCTGAATCCATAGGGATCAAACTTTGATTAGAGCCTTGACTGCAGTACTGTACTGCCATTTAACCAATGCACGAAGCAGCTAACTCTGTGTTGTCTCTGTAATGTGTTAAATTCCACCCACAGCATTAGTCCCTGAGCTTGCTGGAAAGAAGCATGCATTTTGCTGTTGTTGTTCATGACACTTCTCTATTTAAATATGTGTGTGTTTATTTAAACTATTTTAAAATGCCCTTTCACATCATTTAAAGTGTCCTTTTCCAGATAATTTCTCCCACAGTGAAAAGTTCCAAAAGTGGTCACTCGAGACCAAGGCCTTCTCAGTGGTTGCCCCTCCTTTATGGAACAAATTAGCTAGCGAGATAAGCCTTGTGCAGTCCCTGCCTGCTTTTAAGAGAGCAATTAAAACCTTGCTCTTTACAGAGGCATATGGCGACCACTAATGTGTTTGCTCTTTGTTTTGTTGTTTTTGCCCTGGGGTCTGTTTTAAGTTGCTGTTGCTGGGTAGCTGTTAGTTTAGTTTAGTTCTTTGTCTAGTTTAGTATTTTAGTATTTTATTTTTTTATTTATTCTTTGATTATTGTAAACCACCCAGAGTGCCTTTTTGGAAGACTGGTGGTATATAAATGCATAAATAAATAAATAAATAAATAAATAAATAAATAAATAAATAAATAAATAAATAAATAAATAAATAAATAAAATGTTTGTCTTCTAATATCATAGAAGATGCTTGATTTCATTTCACAGTTGTACACAGCTGTGTTCAAGGCAACTACAGTATAGCAAGAGGGGGAAATGTTTGAATGAACATATCTTTTGAAATGTTGTTTTGATCTGGACTTATTTCCACACAAAGAAGTGTTAGATGGGAAAACAGCACTGGAACACAACATGGGGTGTGGAAGAAACTGTCAGTTCTAATTATCTGCCAGTAGAGTTCAATGAAGTTCATTTAAGCTATTGCTACCATGGAAATAATAATTGTTTGTTAACTGCACCTAGAAAAGATATGAGCTGCATACAGTCGAAATATCTTGGTTGTGTTGCCTGAACCCTGCCTTTGAAACTACCTGAAGAGGTCAGTAGTGGGAAATGTATTCCAAAAGTTTGGTCTCATCATGGGAGAATATGGGATGAAATATAATCCCCATGCAGGAGAAAATCTCATTCAGAATTATTGCATTATTCCACAGTATCATCTGCTGCAGTCAGTGAAAGGATTTTCCAAAGGTGCCAGAAAAATTATGCATGCCAGCAACATGTGGTGAAAGACAATCTTTTGATATGCTCATGCACATGACTAGCTTTCCATAGGTTTGCATGCACACTTTTTAGATGACCAGCACATGCTAAGATGAACATGTGAGGATGTCATTACCCTTCAGGCTTACACAAGATGTTCAGTTAGCTATAGCTACTGTTGGGAAAATTTAGGTTTGCTGACTCCCCCATGCAGTTTTTTTCAAATGTCAGAGCAAGCATCCTGTTGTCAAAAGGTGGAGTGCATCGGAAACTGCATACCACTCTCCCCCCCCCCGCTGCCCCCTCTACCTCAGGTCCGACACACTCCTTGTAACAGATAGGCCTTGGGCAGCAACCAGGAAATCTGCAAGGGGGGCCAGGACCAGGGTGTTTCCAGCAGCCAAGAGTGTGGTCAGTCAAGTCTGGGTTCGATAGACACAGAAAGAGTTGTTAGCCAGTCCAATGTCAAGAAGCACACAAACATAGTCTGACAGAGAGGGGGGTACAAACAGGAAGATTAACAGGGTTGTAGGGTTCTGGGAAAGATCACAGTAGCAGAGCCGAAGCTTCAAAAGTCCAAGGTCTTGTGGAAAATTTACAGAGCCACAGAGTTCTAGAATGATTCAAAATAACCAGGTCAAAGCTTTGGGAATAGAGATGAGCACGAAATGCCAAAATGGTGTTTTGTTTTGTTTTGTGTTTCTTTTCCCCCATTTTGTTTTGTTTATTACAAAATATTTTTATTAAAATTATTTTGTATTTTGTTTTGTTTCATTTGTTGTTTTATTTACACTGTTGGGGCCCAGCTGGCCAGTCAGCAGTTTTTAATTTTTTTTCTCCTGCTGACCAGCTGGCATGCGGAAAGCTGTGGGGAGGCCAGTTTGTGAGAGGGTTTTTTGTTTTTTTTCCTCCCGCCGACCAGCTGGTGTGCAGGTGGTCGGTCAGTGGTTTATTTTTTTCTTCTGCCGACCAGCTGGCATGCAGGAGACCCCATCAGTGGTTTGTTTTTTGTTTTCTCCTGCCGACCAGCTGGTGCGCAGGAGGCTGATAAACTGGTGTGCAGGGCTTGGGGCAGCAAAAAAAAAAAGTTTTAAAATCCTGTGCTTTCCCCCACTCATTTGGGCACATGGGGGGGGGATGCAGGCTTTCCCCTATAGGAATGCATTGCTTCAGTGCATTCCTATGGGAAAACGAAAAACGAAACGGAACAAAATGAAAATTTCCATTTCTTTTCTTTTCTTTTTTCTTTGATAGCTCATTTCATTTTTTGTTTTGTTAGGGGACGAAATGAAAAACAAAAAACAAAAGAAAAATATTCGTTTCGTGCCCATCTCTCTTTAGGAATCCAGATGTCTCATGTTGCTAAGGAACAGGGAGTGTCTGCTTCTAGCTTTATGCTAGAAGGAAGCCCATTGGCTGAATCCCCTGATTGCCTCAGCCTGAGTGGGACCTGATTCTGCAAAGAGGCAGAGTCAAGTGGCCTCAATCCTGACACTCCTTGTGGTGTGCTGGTTATAAACTTTGGACTGCAGAGCTGGAAGGGGCCCTATGGATCATTGGGTCCAGCCCTTCTCAATGAAACACAATTGGGAGTTGAACTCCCAACCTCTGGTTCCACAGCCAGAGATCTACAAGATCAGTCAATCAGCTGGTCACACAACAGGGAGCTTCAATAAATGTATATGATTTTATTTCTACTATTACAGTGATTCCCAACCTTGGGTAACCCAGGTGTTCTTGGACTGTTACTCCCAGAAACTCCCGCTAGCACAGCTGATGGTGAAGGCTTCTGGGAACTACAGTTCAAGAGCACCTGGGTTACCCAAGATTGGGAGCCATTGCACTATTACATGATGCAAGCTCAAGTTCTTTCTACCCCAAATAAGTACATGATTAATTATTGTTAGTAAATTCTTCAAAATTAAATAAATGATTTTTTTCTCCATATGCTCCTGCCAAATTCAGTAGGGGTAACCATTTCCAGCATGGAAAAGATTGCATTGTACCTGCCTGGTAGGTAGGATTGAAATCATAGTAGTCTCTTAGAAAAAGGGGGTGGCAACTTATATTCAGTACTAATTCCAATACAGGGGTTCAAATCTAGACATTTAAGATGTGAGCACTTTCCATCTGGAGCTTGTATCAGCTGTGCTCTCTGTCCGTTTTGGATTCCCCCACATTCATCTTTTAAAATCTAAATTTTATTTTACCTTGACTATTTTTTAAAAGTATGATTTTTTGGGGGGGAGGCATTCCCCCCCCAAAAAATGAACTGAAACAGAATCCCCATCTATCCTTAGATTACTGTGGAAATCTAGCTGCTAAACAACAAAACCCTTCTGGCTTCTGCTCTAGGAAAGAAGAGTTGAGAGGAACGCAGAGATCTTTCTGCAACTGTAGCACATCTTCCTCGAGGGAGCCATTATCAAGTAATTTGAATGAGATGTAAGCAAAAAAAAAAGGTATTATGGAACAAGAATGTTTTCTCTAATCTTTCTAAAGCTAAGAATTCTCTTACGTATTTAAAAATAATCATCATCTGTGAACAAAGAAGTTGCAGGCAGCGTGCAACAATAATGGAGATTGCTACCTCGGAAATTTCAAAACTATTCAAGCTTCCTGTTGTTCTATTATCATAAATGGAAACTTACTATCACATATAATATTATTTTTGTGTCCCAGATAGGATTTTGGTGTTGTTCATGTGCATGAAGTAGCTTTTCTGCAGTGTGTCCTCCAAGGAATCGGATAAGACCATTCCTATATGGTACAATTCATGGGCCAATGTGGAGATAAACCGCTGCAAAATGTGGATATTGTTGGACTACAACTCCAATTAACCTTGGATAGTGTAACCAGTGGATGGTGGGTCATGGTTGCTTTCTAACAGTATCTGGAAGGCCATATATTCCCCATTCTTTCGTTTTATCAGCCGAATCTCAAAGCCTATTTCAGATATAGCGAATCAATGCTAGCCCAACCAGAAGAAAGCTGCGGAAAGTGATTAGGTAGCAATTGATGCAATTTAATGACCACTTATGTCCGTCAATCTAAAGAAAGAACTTTGAGCACAAAAGTCCAGAAGTCAACAGCCTCTTAGCAGCCCTAATATCTGAGCTTTTGATCTGCATCATATGGTTTGTTGATGGCTCCTAAAGGCATTGTTGTTGTTCCCTTCTGGCTTCTATTCTTTCGCAATTCAAATAGCAGACCATTTATTTTCCACAGTCTGGGAAGTTTACTAACTCTTGAGCAAGAGACCTGACTTAGGCCAAGATTCCTCTGCTGCTCCAACTGCACTACCAATCTGATAATGGAATACTAGGAGTTTTATACTACCAATCTGATAATGGAATACTAGGACAAAGTTTCCAGTCTGCCAAGGCTTAGAAAAGTTACATCACTACCTTTTGGATTTAATGTGACTAGATGCAGTTGGTTTTCATTTTTATTTTATTGCTTTATTGCTTTAAAATATTTCTATCCTTCCTCTCTCCCTGAAAGGACCCATGACCTTTTAGTTCTCATAACATATGTAGGCATTTTAAACGTTGGCTAATTGTGGTGTAATGTCAAGTTGTTGTAATCACTTTCCCCAAGGGGCTGACATAATTCTGCATGGCAATGTTATGTTATGCTATGTTATTGTTATGTGTGCTCCTTCAGCCCACTGCTGTTCAGAGACACAAGACAATGGAACTCACAGAAAGGATAGTCTTTATTCACTACTGCAGTGGTGGAGAGAGAGCAACATCAAATACATGGTCTCTCTCCCATTACAAGGAAGTACAACACAATGCTGCTATCTCACCTGGGGAAGATCCTGATCTTTGGAAGGTCAGGCTTTCCCTCTTCCTCCCATCACGTGACTGAAGATGTGGGATAGCAGTTCCCACTTTTTTAAAAAAGCACAGTTCAGCCCCATGGCCAGCAGGTGGCACTAGGCCTTTAAAAAAACGGATCAGCTGGCTCACGCTGGGGCTGGGGAAAGTTAAAACAAATGGAGCTAGATCCAGCTGCCTGTCGCTTGGAGGGTGGGGGGAAATTTAAAATAATAATAAAAAAACAGCGCCGATCGGCCCCAGGAACAGCTGGTCGGCGCTATGAGAAAAATAGAAGAAAGAAAACCGGATCATCTACGGGGTCCCATGATGTCTGCTTCTTTATTGGAATTGGAATTGGAATGCAATTTATTGTCATTGTATAAATACAACGAGATTAAAAGTGCCATCCAGTCAGTCATTCACACAACCCAGCATAAAAATCCAAGATGTAAAATCTACAATTTAAGAACAAACCATCTATACACATACTCCAACATTCACATGCCGAACATCACTTACACTCATTTAAAACTGACATAAAAACCAAACATACACACACAGCCCTACACTCTTCACCTGGCAACATTCATACCCAATCTATAAAAACTACAATTTAAAAAACAACAACAGCCATGCACAATCCCCCATACAATATATGTGTAACACATTCAACACTAATATTACCCGTCAACTTAATTTTTAACAGAATTTAGCATGGTTAAAAAGCAAGGCAAAAAATTCCCTACCTCTCTGGTAAGTCTTGGAAACCTTGCTCAAGTGGGGAGCCTGGCCCTATGGTGTGGACTTGTCCCCGGAGGTTTCTGGATCCCGCTTGGTTTCTGGAGGCCTTCAGGGTCGTTCCGGACGGAGTGGCCGACAATCTGGTCGATGAGTTGGTGGACAGGTGGTTTGGTAACACGTCTGGGGCAGTTGACCGGATCGCTCCCAAGCGCCTTATTCGTTGCCGAGTCCGCCCCTTGCCGTGGTTCACGCTGGAGTTGCAGGTGATGAAACAGGAGAGAAGAAGGCTGGAGGGCAGATGGAGGAAAAATCAAACGGTTTCTAATAAGGCTGCTATCATTTACCTGACCAGGTGCTATGTTAGGGCGATCAGGGTGGCTAGAAGATCTCATACCACCCTGAGAATTGGGGAGGCCACAAACCACCAGGCGGAGCTCTTCAGGGTGGTTCAGTATCTCTCCAATCCTGGTCAGGGGAGGCCTCCTCCTAGTGATTTCACTAGTGAGTCCTTTGCCGCCTATTTGAAATCCAAAATTGAGGCCATCTGGATTGATCTGGACTCCGGTTCCAGTTCTTGGTCCCCGGGTATCCCTCATGCTGCACCCCTCCAGTCTCACCGGTTAGTTGAGTTTGGGCCTGTGACTCCTGCTGAGGCCTCCAGGGCGCTGGCCCATTGCCAACCTGGGGCTTCTCCATTCGACCCTTGCCCGTCCTGGCTAATAAAGTCTGCTGGGGGGAGCATGTTGGAATGGGCCGTGGTCATCATGGCTGCTTTCTTCAGGGACGGGATGTTGCCCAATCGCCTGAAGGACACAGTGATCCAGTCCATTCTTGACCTGGATTGGCTGATGACAACCTATCCAACTATCGTCCAGTAGCCAATGTTCCCTTTATGGGCAAGGTGATCGAGCGGGTCGCTGCGGTCAGGCTCCAGTCATTCCTGGAGGAAGATCAGGTCCTGGATCCTTTCCAGTCTGGTTTTAGGCAGCGGCACCAGATGGAAACAGCCCTGGTCGCATTGCATGATGACCTATTGAAGGCGGCCAACAGGGGTTGCTCTACCCTGCTGGTCCTCCTCAATCTGTCAGCAGCCTTCGATGCCGTCGACCACGGTATCCTCCTGGGCAGGCTGTCCGAGGTGGGGAATGGTGGTCCGGCCTTGTGCTGGCTCCGGTCCTTTCTTGGTGGCCGCACCCAGGGAGTAGAGGTGGGGTGTGTTTTGTCGGCCCCATGGACACTCTTGTGTGGGGTGCCCCATGGCCTGGTGGCCATGGTGATGGCATTTTTGGACACGGCTTATCTACAAATGTCATCTGCATTTAAAGGGATGTGGGATAGGGGGCCAATATATACCCCAACGCAAATCCATCCCCCTCTCACCCTCTGACCAATCCTGGATCACTCTCTGAACCCTTTGCGAAGCTGCATGTGCTAAAAATACCTCTGTGAACCAATTCATATTTTATTGGCTGGGGGGGATTTTTGTGGCATATTTTCCAGCACAGGGAAAGACCCCTGGCCAATAAAGAAGCACTGCCAATATATGGAGCCAGTTTATCAAGTTCCCACAGCCCTCTTCATGTCTTCAGAAAACTGTGATGGGTCTTACTGTATTATATTTCTCTTGTAGGCAGCTTTAACGGACAACTCATTTCAAATTCTACAATACTTCTCCAAAGTAAGAAGGCTTAGTTTATCACCGACTGTTTTTGCAAATGCTATCTACTGTTACAAACATCTCCATTTTATGGCATCTACAATTGGCAAGCTGATGTCAAGAAGAACAACAGGAGAGGACTGACATGACACACATAGCATTCATGGGAGAGAAGAACAAGACAGTGTAGTATTGATAAGGGGAGGGAGGAGACAGACACGGTTGCGAGAAGGAGAGAGGAAACAACACAGTGGAGGAAGGATGGGAAGAGAACTCAGGAAATGGGAACAGAACGCAGGGACAGGAAAAACAAGCAAGGTGGTGGAAAACTTGGGGAGAGTAGAGGAGGAATTGTGTTTGAGAATTGTCCAGGAACCAACTGTTTTTTAAGATTAATTCCATGCACCCCAGATAAATATAAACTCTTGTGATCACCTCCAGCACAAAAAAACCCAAACACGTAAGTTTGGCCTTTCTTCTCACAGTTTCCAAGTTCAGAAACTATGCCTAAAACAAAGCCTAGTGGTAGTGGTTATTAATATCTTACACTCCACAGCATGCTGTGTTTTGGTCTCTACAAACAAGAATGTGTTTTGGTATGTTAATGAATGACTAACTTGCCCCGAGGCAGTGGTTTCCCCCATATGTGGTAGCTTGGATGTCCGCCTAATGCAAATACTGTATAGTGTAATTTTTCCCCACCCCACATATTCTGCTATGTGATATGGATTAAGACGCAACTGAGACTAAACAGGAAAAACCTACATTCCCCACATGGCTATTTGTTAGCTACTTGCTGTTTGTGGATATACAAAGAATTAAGAACAAATGATATTATTCATCCATTGTTGTTCTCCCCGCTTAGGGTCAATCTTAAGTTGAGCTCCACCAGTGGGTAAGCACTTTATATTTTCATTACTGACCACACCATGGCATATTTGCTTCTAAAAATGGGGACCCAGGAGTGAGTCGGCAACTGAGCTTCTTTTTTTGTGGGATGGAAACATTTTGTCACTCATCCAAGTAGCTTCTTCAGGCTAAACTGCTGTATGGCAATTTCTCTCTGTGCATGTGCACACAATATTTTTACGATATACAATATCCCAGGTAACCCGCCCAGTGCATCTTTGGACAGTCATCTAGCTCAGATGCCAAGCTTTTGTTTACCTAGCTCTTTTAGAAGCCCAGATATAGGGGGAAAGATGTGCCCATTATTGTGTTCAATTATTTTGCAAAAGAGCCTTTAATTTTGGTTAGGCAGTAATGAAGCCATCAACAATGTCATGGGATCTTATACATCACTCTCCCCGAGTTCATAAGAAAAACATGCAACTTTGGGGAAGCCTCATCTTAAGTGGTTTGCAGAAAGTCAATAGTGGGGGTGGTGTGGTGGGGGTGAAAGCAGTCCTGCTGCATTACCGTCCTACCCAGGAAGGAGCCACCGGGCGGACAGATAGAAAGCAAAGTGTTCTGCTTATATACCCCCCATACCACTTTTAAGTAGTCTCTGGGCGGTTTACAATTACAGTGTGCAGGCTACACATTGCCCCCCCCCAGCAAGCTGGGTACTCATTTTACCGACCTTGGAAGGATGGAAGGCTGAGTGAACCTTGAGCCTGCTACCTGGGATTGAACCCCAGGTCGTGAGCACAGTTTCACCTGCAGTACAGGCATTTAACCACTGTGCCACGAGGCCACCTCCTCCCCCTGCTGCCTCCCTCAAGCACCCAGCCCAGCCAGCCAAGCAAAGGAGGATGAGGTAAGACAGCCCTGAGCCTGCAACCTCAAAGTGCCTCCAATACAGCTAACCTGATTTCCCCACCCACCACATGCCCCACCTACCCACCTACGTGTCTGGCAATGACACTCCATGCATGCTTCACAGCTGAGGGTGCATCCCCCAGCAGGCACTGGTGGTGGAGGCAGATTTGGGACCCAAGCAGCAGCAGTGGCTTTGCTGCCCAGATGACTCCCCCGTGATGCGTGGAAGGAGGAGGGGAGAAGGAGGAGGAGGGAGGACCGGGGGCCAAGGCCACTTGGAATTCTTCCTAGCAACTCGGTTGCTCTCCCTGTTTTTTCTACTGCACACACAGAACCTCCTTACCAGCCAGACATGCAGGCAAACGGGCAAGGAGTGCAGTGTGCAGTGGGATCAGGCCATCTTGGAGGACCCAGGCTGGCCCTTCTGCTAGCCAGAGGCATAGCAAGGGTTTGGAGCACCTGGGGACAAAGTCCATTTTGTGCCCCTCCTGCCCCCAAACCACATCGCACCAACCCAGCAAGGGAGGCCCAATCCTGTGGGCATGGTGTGTGTGTGTGTGTGTGTGTGTGTGTGTGTGTGTGTGTGTGTGTGTATGTGCATATATATATACACACAGACCTTACACCTTTCCCATGGTGGGTCATGAGCTAGGTGAGGAGGAGGAGGAGGAGGAGGAGAGCACCGTGGCCACCACACTCCCTGCACGCTTGCTTCACTGTTTGCCTGGCATGGCGGAGGCAGTGGTGGTAGCAGAGGGGGCCCCATCCTCCTGTTCCCCCTTCAGGTGGCCTCCTCCAGGTAGCTGATCTTGAACATCAGACCCGCTGGAGCCCCTGCAGCACCCATCAGCACCAGCTCAGCTCTTCCTCCATGGCCGTGATTGAGTCCAACCGGAGCAGCGACAGGGCCCCTTTGCTGGGAAACTGGAGGCACCAGAGGCGCTCAAACTCTGCACCAGGGGGCTCCTCTTCCTTTGGCTCCACAATGACTGGAAAAGGAGAGGGGGGTGGCAAGGGAAGGTGACCCACCACCCCTCATGTGCCCTGAATCGCCCTCCGATCGTGTGCAAAAATGCACCACGCTGAGCTCTCTTTCCAAGCTTCTGGTGGCTTCTGCTCTCTGTGGGGCAGGAGTGGGGCAGCCCCAGGCCCTTGCTCACCCACCCTCTTGGCTTCTGAGGTGCCCCCAGATTGTTGCACCCCAGGGCAAATGCACCCTTCCACCCCCCTAGATATGCTCTTGCTTCTAGCCAGCCAGGCTAGGTGCGCAAAGAAGACGTCGAGGAGAGGAGGCATCCCAGCTCCTCCTCCTCCTTCCACCTGCCTAGCAGTTCCTGCTAGGAAAGCAATAAGGCTCTGTGCATGCAACAGGAAAAACAGAGAGAGAACAATACTTAGGAGAACAACTCCCAGTGTCCTCAGACCCCAATATGTCCTCCTCCTTCCCCTGCCTCCACATACACACACACACATGAAGAGCCACCCAAGTAGCAAAGCCTCCACTGCCACTCGGGACCTGAATCCACTGCCAGCACCCACGGGGAGATGCACCCTCAGTTGCACACCATGCATAGAGCCTCTTCACTAGGCAGACAAACAATCAGGCAAACAAACAAGGAACACGGCGGACAGGGCAATCAGACTGGCTTACTTGCAGGTGCCTCGGAGCCCGGGCTGGTTCTTCTCCTCCTCCTCTGTTCAGGCAGCCAGACTGGGTACACAAAACACCTGATGACCAGAGGAGGTGGCCCAGCCCCTCCACCTGCCCACCCAGTGCCCCACCCAGGCAGGACAGCCTCGGCAGCGAGAGGGGCCAGCTTTGCCTTGCTTTTCTTCAGGCCCTTGTGGCACTACTGTGGTTGGCCTCTGGCTGTCACTGGTGGGGGGCGATAGTGGTGGTGGGGAAACATCTCGCCATCCACAGATAAGTGAATCTGTAGATGTTGAGACAGTGGATACGGGGGGTCCTACTGTATTCTTTTATCTTTCACAGCTTAGGGTTTGATCAGATGAGACTTTATTTCATTTTTGGATTACTTTGGGAATGAACTAATTCGCTCTGTTTTCTGGAAACACACAACATACAGATCACTGTGAACCTGCCCAACCCTCATCCATGTTACCCATGCTTTTTTGAGTGCCTGTCAGAGATTACAATTTTTTTTAAGCTTAAGTAGATCGTTCTCTTTTAGTCTGGTTTCCAGCATATCTAATTGCTGATACTGAACCAAAACAGCACCAGTAGGTCTTCCTCCAAATAATTCAGTGCTGTGTCACTTGAATGGTCAGCCAATACAATACTACTTTTGCCAACCTGAATCAAGGGCACTTACCCATTATCTAAATTATAACAAATAAAATAAAACAGTAATTAAACAAAAACCAGAAAGAAGATCTATACAATTTTAAAACATTCCTATTTATCTATTTTTGTTGCTATTGTTCCTGGAAAAATTATTCTTGGAAAGAAATTCATTTATATAGCTAATACAATGAATGGACACTTCAAGAGAATGAATGACCAGTAAAAGAAAAAGTAATCATTTAAATTAAAACATGTACCTTATATTTATTGCCGATTTCAGCTGGAAAGTTCACCAGAAGTTCTTTCATCTTACATATCAGCTTCTCTTGGTGGTCTAGACTGTTATGACTAGCACAGAAGCTTTTAATCAGGGGGGCACACCTTAATCATCGCTAATCCTCCCCTCCATGAAGGCTTGTTTCAGTAACTAGAAGAGCTTATGGTGAACGGAGAGATGGGAATAGGGGTGGGCAGAAAAAGAAGACCCAACTTCCCCAGGATAACCAGCAGTCATTTCAAAATCAAGGTTAGCTATTACTAACTGTACTCACAAAGATGACACTCTGAGGCCAGCAGTGTTGATGATGGTTCCACACTGGCAACACATACCAGTTTCAGAACAAACATATCAAGAAAGAACTATTGCATGCAAATCCTTGTTTGCTACTTTTCTGTTGCAAAGGTGGAGGTTTTTTAGGGCGGAGAGGGCAATTTGATTTAGAACAGAGATTCTCAATTTTGGGTGACCCAAACTGTCAGAACCGCCTAGCACAGAACAGAAATCCAAGTTTGTAACCCCCTCTTCCCAAGGGACTATTTTGGACCTTTGGGCAATTTTTTTCTCTGTCTTACCCAGTTCCCTACTATATTGTATCCTGATGCAGAACATGAAAGACTGCACACTTTTCTGGCATTTTGATTGGTCCTAATAAAAGTGCCCATGGAGAGGTTTTTAATTTACCAGGCAAATCAACTGAATTTCCATTTCTTAGACCAATTCACACTTGGAATACTGTTGTCATTGGAACTGTATGGTTTTCTGAATTTTGCTGTGGGTTTAAAAAATGGTGCAAAAATTGGCATGTGGGCGGACTGCTTTGCATTAATTTGCATATATTAGGGGAATAGGTATATCAAATGGCACATAAAATGCACATTAAGGGAAATTGCCTATAAAAGGCATTACTTGAGGGGCATAAGGGACTTTGCATAGAAGGATAACCACAGCTGTTTAGGTCTTTTAAATAATTCCGCGCTGATATGGAAACTGAACAGGACAGGTTACAGACCTGATTGGACATGGATTCCATATAGACTGAATTATCTATCCCTGAGGAAAACCCACAGACATTATTGCTGCACTGGGTCAAAAGAGATAATCATAAATCTCTTGCTGCAGATCTAAAAATGTGTAGAATTATGCAGTTTCTGTCTTGAAATGTGTGTGATGTTGCACTCCTGAGTTTTTCAGAATGAGGTTCAGATGGCAATTTTTGCAGTTGCATCTTCTGCTTGTTCATGCAAAAGCAAAGAGATTCAGCCTTCCAAACACATGAAAATATGATCAATAGCCTTTACAGTAGAATGTAGACTCTTAACATGACTCCAGCTTTGCCACTGTAGCATTTGCATTATTTTAGATATGTTGGGAATACCTTTCCCATTTGCCCCATTTCTCATCTTATCCCAGGAGTAATATGCTACATTATACAGAGTAGTAGTTCTGAAGGGGGTCTACAAATCAGGGAAACAAGGGAAACAAGAGAAATTTCAGGTGATCTCCAATGAAACTCACATGAGACCAATTATTTTTAAAGCTGGCTGAGTCATTGATTCCATCGGAGATGCTACGACTCGGTCATTGCTATGCTTATCCTATTGTCTTTCATAAATCTGAGTTAATCCTTAAAATGCTCACAAATGGCTGCAATCTCTATATATTTATTTATCCAAATCCAACTTCCACTAAAAGCAAAGGGACTTTCTTGCAAGCCTAGCTATAACCAGACTGCCAGGGAACTAGTTATCTTGGAATGTTAGCTTAATTAATAGCAACCAGAACTTGGGAAAGTTAGCTGCTTAGCAAGATTTCATTTAGATCCTAATGTCCAAACTTTGGCCCTCCTGATGCTTTGGACCACAACTCCCAGAATTCTAAGATTAGATTGCTAATGGCAAAGGACTGTGGGAGTTGTGGTCCAAAACATCTGGAGGGCTGAACTTTGGATATGTAGTATAGACAATGTAGGCTAGTCTATTAACCCAGGTTCTCTTCAGGCCCATGTGTATAAATCAGGTATCCTGGGAAGCATTATTGCCTGCTCAGCCTTTGTGACAACCCAAGATCTTCCCCCTTGTCTCCGGTTCTGGCCCTAAAATTGCAGGGAGTTGGGATGCTGCCCCTAACCTAGTAGCCTTGAGGGTTGGAGAAACTCTGAAGAACAGGATGCAATGTGGTGTGGAATGCTGCAGAACCATGGGCTAGTAGATAGCGAACCACAGGCACATTGTGTAGGGCTGCTACTATATAAATCACTTTGCAGACATGGAAATACAACATTGAGCCTTTTAAATACAAACCAATGGAAGAACAAAAAAAAAATCTGATCATGGTATTTCAGCCATTCTTTCCAGTTCTGTCCTGGCTTGACTTAGGAGCTCTCCATATTTAATCATATCTTAATAATTACCCCAATAATTATTTATACGTATAGTCTCCGCTTTAGATTTTTTAAAAAGATTTTTAATGCTTATTGTTTTATGGTGTTTTTGTATTGTAAATTGTCCAGAGTCTCCTCGGGGCAGAATGCCGGTGACAAATCTAAATAAATAAATAAATAGAGTATCTCTTTTTCACCTTTTCTGAGTCTTATGATGAAATTCTTTCCTGTGTCAGGTCCCCACATTCACTAGTCAACAGTGGACACACTTTCTTCAAAAAGTGGTGCGGTCTCCTCCATTTAAGGTTTTAAATGCATGGACATCTGTTAAGGGTGTTTGAGCCATGGAACTCTGTTGAAATGGATAAATCTTAGGAATGATTCACAGTCTTCAGTCCCATGATGCTGTACTTCTATGTCAAGAGATCTAGAGAAGCACTTATCCCAAAACAAAGTATATGATGGTGGTGAGGCAATTTTAGAAAATTCTAGAAAATGTAAAAATAATACCAATTCTAGAGGATCCATTTTAATTTCTTCTGGGTCCAACTTTTAGCTTGATCACATGGAAAAGGAATGGTTGACGTACTGGAGCAATCCAGGGACACACACACACACACACATAAGCCTTTTCAGACTATACACAACCTCAGGAAGGGAGAGAGAGAGATCCCTACACGTCTTCCTTGGATCCATTTTTCTTCTTCAGATAGAATGAATGTCATCTCAACTATCAAAGAGTGTTATGAAACTCTACAGTGGTCTGAGGACATTGCATGAGTGTCATGTTTTTGACCTTGACAATTGGACTGCAGGGCCAATAAGCAAAGTCTGTAAAAATCAGTTGAACTTAAAAATATTTACATTTCTCTTTCAAACAGCTTTTATAAAGCACAGATATAAGTAAAAGGGAAATGTTGCCCCTCCCTCTGCCCTTTGCTGGTTATCATCATTAGAGATACTCTAGTAAAAATGTAACAGACTGTAATAGGAAGAGAGCACTCTTATAACACTCTTATTAGACATGCAAGAAGGTGTACATTGTGGAAAGACCAGTAGAAAACAGTGCAGATGGCAAATGGCATTGCCCTGGTTTAAAAATGATCAAGACCTGGGGATAGATGGAGTAAAACAGATTTTACGGTTTTCAGTTTAGAAAAAATAATATTGAAATATTAAAATAAAATACAATCAACATTTATATTGTTTTCAGGTCCATAACCTAGTTAGTAGCTAGGACCTGTTTCAAGTCTTGTGACATTTCCCATTAAGCCCAAAATTTCTCACTGTGATGATTACTACTGTACAGCAACTATAAACATATTTTCCTCAAGTATGAATAGCTGTTTGGCACCCATTTAAAACAGCTGCTGACCTCCATTTTCATATCAGTGTGTATTTGTTGTGCATGGTTTGTTTAAATTAAAGTCAACAATTGCTTACCCCCACGGTCTTTGTGAGAATAATAGGAGCAGATGGATGTAACAAAGTCTGAATGTTCTTGCTTCCAGAGGCTTACATTTGTTTTATATCTTTGGCCATAAGCCACAGAGAGAAAACAACAGACACATGTCAAATTGAAAACAATAAAATCACAGCATTACAAACTCAATTAGCATTCATTTGGATGCTATCTCTTTTATATATTTATGTACACACATTACACATAATCTCTCATTCTGATTATCTGTTTCAAAATATGAATGGCAAAAGCATCTGATGAATTATAATATTAACATCAGTAACGACCCATATTTTAGGATGTGTGTAAACTACACCATGCTCCCAGTGTATGGTTATGATTATGTTTATTACAGGTTGTCTAGTCTATTCCAACTCATGATGACCCTTTCCTGTTTTTTTCAGATGTAATATACTTAGAAGCAGTTTACCACTCCCTTTTTGCTGAGGGCAATCTGTGACCATGTAGCTTGCACAAGACCACAGAGGCTGGAAAGGGAAAAGAACTTCTCAAAGGATCACAGGTATGTTGCATGGTCTACTGACCACCACTATCTGGTGAAGAACAGCAAAAAAAACATTAGTCTAAGCTGATGTCTTTGTGTTTAACACATGAGGTATTAGTATACCTAAAACTTCATATAATAAGGAATCAATTAATTTCAAAGCTATGAAAAGAGGTCAAGAACTCTATTCCATATCAACTGAACATTTTAATGAGAGTTCCTACATTCTGTCTGTGCAGTCTTCCTGGGGGAACCGTCTAAAATATCTCTCTCCCCCCACCTTCCTCTTCCTTCTCACTTTTTTCTTGTTCTAAATGGCTGAAACCCACACAAAGACTTTCTTCCCAAATGAATTTGACATGCTGGATTTGAAAGACAGATGGTTAAAATAAGATTTCCTCCTCCGTTCAATCATGCCCTGACCTCTTGGGGGCATGGACTTTGATAACGGATGATGCCTTCACTATTAATAAGCATTGGCCTTGTTATTTTCTAAAGAGCCATTCATTAGAAAATCACAACAGTCATGTGTCTGTAAAAGTACTCTTGAACTAAGCTCAGGAGATGAGCAGGCATCCTTGTTAATGCCTGAGGGCAACTGTTCACCAAATCCTTGATGTCAACATTGGACACAAAGACTTTGACCTGTAATTATGCCCAAAGGTTCTCAGCCAGAACATGTCTAATCAAGAAGAGCTACCCTTTCTCTGCACCAGTGGATTCTGGTTTGGGGAAAACAGGGACAGTTGAGTTTTCCCAGCATGTGTCTTCTTGTCCTGCTCTTAATGCAGAAGTCAGAAACCTCAGAGCAGAGATTACTTGTGAATAGGCAGCCAGCTTGGGCTCAGATATGTGTGATCTCTGGCACTGTTATGTCAGCAAGAGCTTGCTCTCATATTTTAATGCTGTGATTTGGTCCGTCTGAATTGTCAGTTCTGTCCAAACCAGGAGTATGTGCAAAATGTTGTACTGCTGCAAAATTTGTGGAATGCCTCGGCAACATTGCTATCTGAGAACCTGCACTTGAAAACTAGAATATCTTCCATCTTCTGAAATGGCTGTTATTTCACTCAAACGTATACGAAGAAGCTGGAAATGTGAAACTGCTGCTCGTTATTCAGTACATATATAATTAGGGATTCCAGAAATCACTTGTCTCATATCCTCTTGCATATGAGGACGAAGAACCACGAGATTATCCTCCTCAAGAGTGCAAGATATACTTTCTGATTCTCTTGCTGAGGACCCGCACATTGGCAAGAGTGATTTTTGTGTAAATTATACAATTGTGCACAATCGCTTGAACTGCTGCTTCATGAAATGGAGTTCTCAGGACCAGAAGTAGCAGAAGAGTTCTTTGCATCTTTTCAGAAAACCAGCCTGTTGTTTTGTGCATTTGTGTGCTTCGCTTCTTTAAAAGAAAGAACCACTTCTTTTGCTGAGGTACTTGACAAAAGTACTTATGCTATTTCCCTCTGGTATTTAGCATGAA
Source organism: Phrynocephalus versicolor (assembly GCA_023846285.1). NCBI lineage: Eukaryota > Metazoa > Chordata > Lepidosauria > Squamata > Agamidae > Phrynocephalus > Phrynocephalus versicolor. The sequence goes on along the minus strand of JAHTLZ010000240.1, from coordinate 14,030,798 downwards.
AAATCTCACACAGCTTGAGGTGTGTCATCTTTGCCAGACAGTCTGAATCAATAAGAAGAAGGAGATTAGTGGGGATTCTATACATCCCTTTTCCTACATGAATGGATTGCTGCCACGGAGGGTGGTGGAGTCTCCTCCTTTGGAGGTTTTTAAGCAAAGGCCTTCTGTCAGGGGTACTTTGAGGGGGGGGATCCTGCATGGCAGGGGGTTGGACTGGATGGCCCTTGAGGTCTCTTCCAACTCTATGATTCTATGATTCTACGATACTCTGTGGATACAGCAAAGGCAGGAGGGCAGAATGCTACCATTGTAACAAGTCTTGATCAACTATGGACTTAACATCTGCCAGATCCAGGGGCTGACATTCTATCTCTGTCTGAAGGGAGCTCCAAAGTTTAAGTATACCCAGTCCCAGGCCATTTACCACCAAATTACAGTAAGCTCCATGTTCAGGTTATGAAACGGCAGCTTCAAAACTGGAATCTGTGACATTTTAAAATAACATTTATATTTTTACAATATTTTTACCCTGCCTTTTCCCTTAAAAAGTAGGCTTGTGTCATTTTAAAGGAGATAGGTCTTCCCCACCCAGATGCTTTCAAATCACCTGTTGGCCATGTTGTCTAAGGATGATGGGACCAGTAGACTGTATATCTCCCAGGAACCACATTTGGGAAAGTTGCAGTAAAGGACCTTTTTGTTTGTTTGTTCATACAAAATGTAGAGGTCAGATAGATACCATAAGTAATAAATCAAAACTTGCTATTTCAGAAATCAGTAAATCAAGGGGCTGAGTTTATATGACCCACTCAACCCTTTGATAGTTCACTGGCTTGTTCAACAGCTGCCACCTTTTCATATATATTTTGCAATCACCCCACGGCTGGTTTTCTTCCCTAGTTCTTCTCCCTTCTGTGAATGTGCCATGTGGCGATCCATTTAATTTCACACTCTGCTATCCCCGGGAGCTCTTTTCTTTACCACAGTGCCCTCCTCCCTCCTTTAATATGCCACGAAGTTCCTAGACAATTACATTTTATGTCCTGTGACCCATTAGGAAAGAAGAAGATGTTACCAGTACAAATCATAGTTCATTTGCTTTATAGTTGCTTCAGGTTAGCAAGATACAGCAAGGATAATTTCATCGTTCTTGCTTAGGTTGACAGTTATTGCTGTTCGACTGAAAGCGATCACACTCTTAATAGACTTGAAAGATTTTACTCAACCGGGAGTCTGTGCTTTAGTCCCAATTTTCTTAATTAAAGTTGCGCCTCGGTGGTCACAAAGGAGTAGTTCTGAATTATGGCTTTTTAAATTGACTTGCAGGGTCATAGGTTATTTTTTTTGCATATAAAAGAGGAATACCTGGCATTAAATGATATGCAGAAACTATAACATTTGTAAGACCATGATGTTTAATTTTGCCATTATACCTTCACTCTATTCCTACTTCAGCTAAGCTAAGCTACTAATGCAAAGAGTTCTTGTGGTTTCCATGGTATCGTACAGATCTGGCAAAATAAAGCAGAGCTTTAAGATATTGTTAGATACTGTGTACAAATGGATACTACAATTGCAGTATAAGAGCAGCTACATTGACTGGAATGAGTATCAGAATGCTGCGGTTTCCAAATGGCATCCACAAAAGCTTTCCAATTATTTTCCAATTTAGTTATTTATAGAAGTTAGAGGGCAAGCTAGAATTGTAAAGAAATTGGATGGCAGGAGTATAGATGTCACCATGGACTTCCCTATCTCCATTTATACTGATCCCCCCTCACTGCAAAAATAGAAAACCACACATAATGTGACATTAACAAAATGTTTTGCATTATTCATAAACCCTAACATGAAATATGTGACCTTTCCAAGCTCTATTTGGAAGGACTCCAGAGCTCGGTTATGTATACACAACCTTCCTTCTACCCTGGAGGGGCCATCAGGCTTATATGGAGATGGAAACGATGCTGCCAGTGGTGGTGGTGACAGCGGCGGAGGCAGCAGGAGCAGCAGATGGCTTGTAGCCACCACTCAATTTCTCCCAGTGCCATGAGGTGATATTGCTCCATATCCATGCTGGAACTAAAAAGAAAAGAGGCATCCTTTGGAACAAAGCACATCTTTTTTCATTTTGGGCCCGTCTCTGTTCCTTCCCCATCTAGACACCAAGTGCTGAGGGAGGCTAGGGAAAAGAGGCACCAAACAGAGAACCTTGATAGGGCAGGGAAACCTGGGCAGCTGCTATATGACGACTGCAAGCCCATTAATAGGCTTTGCTAGAAGACGTTGGGAAATAACCATTTAGGAGAAGAAATCCTGCAGCATCTCATACTGGCCCAATGCAAATATATTTTCCATGTTACTCTGGAGAGTAGGAATCATTGTTAAACAGAGGATTTACATTTGTAGGATATGGGAAGATATAGGTCCATGATCACAGAGGGGCACGAGAGGAACAGGCAGGTAGGTAAGAGTTCTACAATGCATTTCCTTTTTGACTTGTTGCATCTTTGGCTTAATGTTTATTTTCAGGTCTGACCTCACTTCCTGCCACCTTTCCTGATGCACCAACCTTTGTCATATTCATGTTTCCAGAGCTAACAGAACTCATCTACCTCTCACTATCAAATAGATATGGGCACGACTAGGCGAAATCCTCATTTCCATTCTCGTTCGTCGTTTCCGTTACGTAACGAGGGACGAGAACGACAATTACTCCACTCCAGCTCGAACCCGACCCGATAAAGATAAATTGGATCTGATTTGTCGTTGTCGTTCATGGCATCGTGGCGTCAGGCAGAGATCTTGCGATGCCAAGTGGCGCAGAAAAAAGGTTTTAAAAATAAAAAAACCCCGAATTCCTGGCCATAAAAGCAGGCAAAAATATGCCTGCCTCAGTGAGGGCACCTACCGAACGGTGGTTTCTGGGGGGGTCCACGGCCTTCCCCCCCTCTCCTGTCCTGGGCTGCTGGTACCAGGCTGGGGGGGGGGCATCGTCGTCTCCATTTGCCATGCGGTGGGGGGATCCAAAATGGCAACCACAATATTTATTTTTAAATCGTCGTCCAAAAACCCACCAAAGCACCACAGAAACATTTGAAAATTAGGTATTTTAAATGCCTGATTTTTTATAGTAGCAGCCGTGGGTTTTTCTTGCAACAAAACATCTCCATTGATTTTATTTTATTTTATTTTATTTTTATTTTTTTACACCTGCGCACGTGCAATGATGGGCTGGCCATGGGATGGGACCATGCAAATTTTTGGAACCATTCCACCAATCGCATGGCCAGGTTTTGCTGAGACTTCTGGATGTGCCAGAGAGGGCATAAAAAGCCCACCAACCCTAAGCCTAAACCTAACCCTAACCCATACGCCAGTACACTGTCTTCTTAGTGGGTCAGAGGCACCCAGAGGTGCAGCCCACTAACCCACCCTAACCTTAACCGTTACCCTAACCCTAGCCCTTACCCTAACCCCAACCCTAAGCCAGATTCGTACGCAAGTACACTTCCCTTCTTAGTGGGTCAGAGTGGTGCATCGAAAGGTGCCTCCAACTCCAGACCCACTCCCTCCCTTGTAACCTGTACGCCAGTACGCCAGTATGCTTTCCTTCTTAGTGAGTCAGAGTCAGCGCCGAGAGAGGTGCCTCTGACACACTATCCCCCAACCCTGGCTAAATATGGCTAAGCTATAGCTATTTAATGGCTATAATGTTCTTAGTGAGACAGCGAAGTGCCGATGAGGTTTCCTGTCACACTAACAACCCAACATAATTGGCAGCGGCTACCGGCTACGCGTTACGCTTCCCTTCCCTTCTGGGTCAACTCAGAGGGAGGCACCCAGAGAGGTGCCTCCCAGAGCCCACCCCTCCCCCTAAACCTGTACAAATGACAGACGACAAACGGAAATGACAAATTTTTGAAAATTTTCGCGAAGAACGGAAATGACCCGAAACGGGCCCTTCCCGACAAACGACAACTCGAAACGTAATTTTTTCTGGTCGTGCCCATCTCTACTATCAAACTGCATGCCCAAGTAATTAATCTTCTCTGCCATGATGTGATTTCATAGAATCACAGAATCATCAGACAATAGAGTTGGATTGGGCTATAAGGCCACCAGGTCCTGTCAGAGTATGCAGCTCAATAGTCTCAGAATGCGGTATGTCAGTCACCCTGATCTGACTTACTATTGGTCTGTCTATACTAACATTCTTTTATGCCCCTCCTTTCTGAAAGGTCTGTTAGTTAAACAGGCAAGAAATGACAGTTCTTACTTTTTAAATCTCTCCTCATGGCTGTTGAGAGGGAGAGTGTTACCTTCATGCATACCATCTGGCTTTAGGAGATGGTGTAACAAAGTTGGAGTGCTCACCACCTCCTGAAGTAGTTGGTTCCATTGCCGTATTGCTCTAAAAATTAAGATTTTTTTCTGATATTCAGCCTAAATTGGGTTTCCCTTAACTGATTATTACCTGTCCTGCTACCTGGAATAATTGAGAACAGATCCTTCTCCTTCTCTACAGTACATGACTGTTTTTTAAGTATTTGAGCAGTCCTACCATATCTCCCCTCAGTCTTATTTTCTCTAGGCTCACAGATGGATGCTGAATGCTCAGGCATGCAAAATATGCCTGTGTTTATATTTCATTGACAAATGATAAACTAGAGCAGGTAAGATATGCAGGTGTGAAACGCACTTGTGCTGGCAATGAAAGGTCTTTCAGTAGGGTGAGGAATGGAAAAGGAGTGCTAATCACGTTGCCTCGTGCAATTCTGAAACATATTAGCTCCTTGTAAATCCGTTTGCTTTGATTCCAAATAGCCAGCTTCCATACAAAACAATCAATATAGTGTTAAAAATCACGACAAATCTGGGGCCTGAAAGAGGGTTGTTTTTTCCTCAAGGAAATATCAGACATTTGCCTGGAATGTTGTAACAAAATCAAGATGGCTGACTAACTTTTATGGTTAGTCATTCCAAGGGCATGCCTTTCTCCCCATTTGTACTCCAACCACACACATGTACTGCCTTTCCAAAGCTGGATCTCTGTGTCAATCTGATGTGACCTTCACACTCCTTTCCCTTTCTCTCTTAAGCCTCTGAACCTCAATGAGCAGAATAATGAAAAGCTCCACTTTTCCTCAGTTCCTCTTTAATGAAAATAGAGCATATTTGAAGCCAAGTGCCAGATGGTGCCTGCAAAGCCTGGAATTGCAGAGGCTTCTTAATTAAACCATTAAACTTGGGGATGAGAAGCAGCAGTCACCTGTTCCCTTCTCCTCCCTCTCTCTTTTTTTCATACTTATGTAGAAGACACAGCAGGAGGTGGCATAAAGGCCCCTTCAAGCTCACCCTCCCATTGCTCCTTTGGGAACCCAGAATGGCAAGAGGCAGTTAATTTAAAGCTAATTGAGAAATCTCTTTCCTGTCTTCTCATAATCAAACTAGGTGTTGGGGCCTCAGCTGGTCTTCATAGCCTTGACAGTATCCAGAATAAGGGAAGGAATAGATGCTACCTCATTTTCAGTTCATACAGAGCATCGTATAATCTCTGTTTACTGACTGAAGGGCAATCTGAAGCCTATAAATAAGTGCTGAAGGGAACTGCACTTAAGGACAACAAGAATACAGGTAAGTCATTCTGAACATAATCAATGAGTAGATCTGAAGTGCACAGCTGTGGCCCAAAGTTAAATGAGAGTGGCGAGAAGAAAAGGGCAGCACCCTTGAGTGTGGGGTAAGGAAAGGAAATCCATTAGCTATAGGACGTGCAATATCTAACATCTCAGTGTATTCAAATAATGTTCTAATCAATGTAAATGTTCCAGAAGGCAATTTACCATTAGGCTTTATTTGTGTCTCATTTTTTAAAGCTGCAGCAAGAAAATGCAGAAAACTTTCCCTGTGCTTAAAATAGGCTATGCAAATCTATCAAGTTTCTGCAAAAGTATTACATTCTCTTGGTATTGTTATGTTGTGTGATGTCAGGATTGACTCTCAATGACTATAACAGAGTTTTCAAGGGAACTGAGGGCCTTTTCACACGACCCCTAAACTCCGGGGCAAATGGCTCCCAGCTCCGGAGCTTAACATTGTTTCCCCACCAGCTCCGGAGTTTACAGAAAATTAAGTGTGACCACGCCCACCTAAGCACGTCCCAGTGCACTTTTCAGGTACCTGCTCTCCGGGGGTGAAAATCCCTGATGCGGATGTAATCTAGTGAGTGCCGGGCTCTCCTCATTTCTGTTTGTTGTTGTTTTGACCCCCGCCCCTTTAAGAGACAGGAATCAGGACGATGACAAGATGGAGGTGAGCCTGCATTCTTTTCTCCCTTTTTTCCTCCCTCCCCTCACTCAGACATCAGCTAGGAGTGCGGAGGGGATGGGAACACAGGAAGAGCAATGAACCCCCAAGATCTCTGGTCCGAATTTAAGTGGCCAGTGGATCTTAGGGGTCGTGTGAAAAGGCTCTTAGATATTTGAAGAGTAGCTTTACCAATACCATGCCCTCAGTGAGTTTCCATGGCTGAGTAGCAGACCCAGGCCTTCGAAAACCTAGTTTGCAATTAATTGGTATATTTGTCTAGGGTTTTTGTAAGTAGAGCAGACCACATCTAAAATTTGTAAGGCAGCAGTTAAAACACCAATGGTATTCCACTCTTAAGTCAAATTGCTCGTAAGTAGAGGTGCCCGTAAGTATAGGCACCACTGTCATTGACAGACCCCGACTTACTGGAGTATAGTATTGGGGCCAGGGTGGCTGCCTGGGAGCCAGAACGGAGGCAGTGGGGGAAGAAAATGGTGCCAACCACATGGCAGGCATGGAAGCCTCAGAGGCTCAGATGACGTAGGCACGGCTGGGCCAATGGTGGTGGCCTTTGGGTCCAAGTGATGGGGCTGCTTCCAGGACCTGCACTCCTGCGCAGGTGCAGTCTGGAGAGGCCCAGGGAGGCTTTAAAAGGAGAGGCCATGGTCACAGGCCACAGTTCGTTGGCAACCACAGAGGGATTTTCCCACCCACCCATGCCAATAGTATGTTTGTTTGTTTGGGTTTTGATCAACTTATGATTTTCTCTGTTATTCTTTGTCGCAGCTTTAGTGGTTTGTGGGCATTACTTTTCAACCAAAGCGGATGTATCAGCTGGATGGAGCCTGCTCAGCCTGGGAAGCATGTGAGGCACCAGCAATCCCAAGGAGGGGGCAGGAACTGTTCCAGCTTAGCCAGGACCGTAGACAGCCCCTCAGTCCATCTTGGGAGGAAACTCTGAAGGAGCCTGCAGCCAAGGGGTTTCCGGAAACTGTCAACACGGAGAGTGCTCCTAGCTGGCATAGATATGGTAGACACTGGGACAGGCGGGTCCCTCGGTGAGCTAGATCCAATCCAATGCCTGGCAAGAGTCCTGCGCTGTATGACCAAAAATAATAAAGCTGTGGCCTTCATACTTCTCCAAAAGCTAAAGTGTCTGTGTGGTTTTTAACTACCTGTAAAATAAGGCTTTGCTGTAGGCCACAATACCACAGCAAAGCAAAGGGTTTTTTGACGACACCTCCCAACCTTCCCCAAGTGAGCTAGCCATGCTTTGGAAGTGGAGGACTGTGTGTCACTGGAATGAACCCCAACTCCTAGAGTTGATCACACAGTCTAGTGGCCCTTCAAATGTTGTTGGACTGTAATGCCTATCATCTCTCACATTGCCTAAGCTAGCTCTCACTGACTTAGTTCCACTCTCATAACAAGTGCAGAGGCTGAATAAAGGGTATTTGTGTAGTTCCAGAACAACCAACTGCTTTTGGTTCCTGAAGGGGAAATAAGCTACTAACAGAATAACATATCCTTCACATCCCATCCAGGGTTCGAAGGGTGAAAAAGATGGCCAAGGATTTGAACACCCCCCACCCCCATACCTACACCCACCCACCCACCCAATCTCATCGGGATTTTCCAAACACAGAGGCATTAGGGATGGCTAAGACTGAGGTCATTGTGTGGCTGAAGAGAAAGACTTGGATCACTATTCATACAACCCCTTTGAACTCTATAATATTCTTCTTTTTTCTTTGTTTTCTCACTTCAGTTGACCAAACTGAAATATTGTTACACTACCAGGACTCACTCTCTCTCTCTCTGTGATTGTGGAAATATTATTGTCAAATGGGGTTTGAGTGGATAGGTCACACAAATAAAGCTCTCTGTCATCTTTGGTTGACATTTGCACTCCATTCTTGGAAATTTTTTTAACCATTTGTGGCAGTTTGGTCAGGTCTGCCAATAATAATGCATTGTTTTATGTCACTTTGATATTAATTTTATTTTTATTTTATTTTATTTTATTTTTATTTTATTGTGTTACTATTTTATGGTTTTATTGTATGAATTGTTTGAATTTGTTAATTGTTGTAAACCGCCCAGAGTGACCTTGCTACCAGATGGGCGGTATAAAAATCCAATAAATACATAAATACATACATACATACATACATAAATAAATAAATAAATGTATTCAAGTGAGGCCTTCACCCATGACTATTGAATACCTAACAAACAAGTATACACTCAGTATCCATTTTAATGTAGATGCATGCCAGCAGGGAAGCAGAGCAGATGTACCTTCCTGTTTCTCCTGACGTGGCATCTTCCAGCCTGGTGTTGTCCAGCTGTGAGAGGTTTTTTAAAGAGCAGAAGACAAAAACATTATGGAGGCAGCTATGTGTGCCCCTTCCCACTTAAAAGAAGAAAAGAAATTTTTGATATGCAAATGTAGATATGAAGCAAGCTTCCCCATATGTTGCAGAGTAAAGATGGCTAATTAAAAGCTCTTTCAAACCGGAATGACTCCCCCTCCCTTTCTGTTGCTTGGTGCTGTATGTGCCTTACTGCGATTTGCATCCAAACTTTATGGGAAAACCACTTCTATATAAGAATGCTGTGGCTTTTTAATCTTAAAGAATTCTTTAAAAGACACACTGTTCTCTGGAGGCATGGGGAACTGTTTGCTTGTTTCTCTATTTGCTTGCTAATTTACTTGTGTACTGATAGAAAACATCAAGCCAGAGTTCACATGACAGACATCAACTGCAATGAAAACCCTAAACTCTGTCCCTCGCATAAACTGAGATGGAGGGAAAAGCCATATTTTCAAGAGGTTTGGAAGGGAGCTATAAGTCATGGGAAGAAGCACTGTAGATAGTGAGATAAGGGGAGTGTCATATGGATGGCAAGAAAAACACTGGGAACATCACTACATAACCCAGTTGTATCAGGAGAATTGACATTCTGTCCAGAAAGCCCTAAACTTGCATACTATCAGCCATCAAAAAATTAGATGGTTGAATAGTACATTAAGGTGCAAACATTGAGTAGGAGGTGAATAACCACATTAGTAGAGAGACAATCTAGGAACAATTTTTTCTCATGATATAAAGGTTCAAGGCAAAGCATTTGTTCTCATTAATATGAGCCCTTGCTTTCTCCTGGAAATGAAAATGTCAACCATGAATCACTACCTGGGAGAGAGGCCTCTGGTCAGTTAAAAATGAGATAAAGGCAAGCTTTCCCTGAATGATGGACTTCCTACTATGTAACTTTTAATTCCCTGTTCTTAACTTGAATATGTGTTAAATGTTCCAGGCTGTATATTGCCCCTCATTATTGTAAGCCACCTTGGGTCCTTTTCCATAGCCATTGATTCTAGGAGTTGTATTTTTTTAAAGTTTACTAAAGCCTGTATCAAAGTGCATCTCACTGTAACTGTTCTCCCCCTTCTACTTTATTCATAAGTGCTTCTTTTTATGTGCCAAGCCTTGGAGGGATCGGTAATATTTTCCAGGTACTGTACTAAGGTTTACACTTAAGTGCTACAGGAACTACTTTGACATGTGTATCTCCCATAGAGTTCAGTAACATGCTGGCTACTCTGTTATTATTATAGGAATCAATCCAGCCCTATCAGTCTCCTTTAAGGTGTGTAGAGTATTTGGGACTGTGGAGGGGAAACTACTCCTAGTGTCTCAAACCCATGTAGTCCAGTTGGAAACCAAGTTGTATTTTCAAATAATTGCAGAATAAATTGATGTTGAATACAACAATCTGAATAACATCAGCAAACTGAAAAGCTTGCAACATCTAGCTTGATGCAAGAAGTTTCATTCCTAGTTTGTCATTATGACTTTATTGCAGGGTGGAACATTCAAGGCCTCCTTCAATATCACAAAACAATTTATTGACAAATATACTGCCTTGTGTATTACTTTGGTGTTTTCCAAAATAATTTAATATTAACAGCTGTGCAATGTCTCATATTTTGAATGATTCTGTGCTTTGAGGAGGCGGGTTCTATAACAATAGAAAATTTAATATTGGTCGTACTTACCCTCATTCTGTTTCCTTGAATTCCAATAGTATTGTACTTCTTTTAATTGGAAGATGAACTACATCCCATCATTTGGACAAGTACCTTCAGATTTTCAGTCAAGGAAAGCCATCTGACATAACTTAGCAGGGGAAAAGATGTATATGTGAAAAGGTGGTGGGATAGATGGATCATTTTTTAAAACTGGGCCTGTCCAGTTAGACAAGGAAACTCAAGACCCTAGCCTATATTTGCAAATACATGCAAATACATCAGCCACAAGATGTTCAGACCTATTGACAATGTGAAAGAGGAAGGGTATTTCAGCTGTTTGGTGAAATCAATTTTGTTTTCACTTCATTACACATAAATGAAGGTCTGAAATTAAAAGGGGAGGCGACAAAGACTTCAGGTGTGCAATTAGTTTGCTTAGCAGTTAGTTGCAGTTTGTATTCTATGATTTCAAACAACTTAGGTATTGTTGTTTTTTAATGTATCTGCTTTCTTTCCAATTTCTTAGACTTTTAAAAGAAAAAAAATGTGGAATTCACCCAACTGCTGACTAGTGGAGGAAATTATAAGAACCCTTTAATGTGGAGGAGGGATTGTACTGGAGCTGTAGCTTTGTTGGAGTGCCACTTGCTTCTACTTCCCTACTTGCGTACTCGTAAATTGAGGGAAAGCATCTTCAGCCTCCAGTATTCTCTCATTGAAAGGAAAGGAAATCCAGTGTTTTTTTGTGCCTGTGGCATGAATTTAGAGCCACAGAGTTTCTCTTTCATCATTTCCCCCTAAAGACAGGACTGAGACTCCATCTGGGGCCAGGTTTGTGTCCTGGGTGGCAGCCAGTTCTCCTCCTAATCCCAACATGTTGGCTCCATGTGGCAACACCAAGTAAAGTCCTGGGAACACAAAACCCAGCCAGATTGGGCTGGCACAATCCAATTGGCCAGCAAATTGGGGGGGTCAGGGGGGGTCAGCTGGCTGCTACACCCACATAGCAGAGTTTTCACTCTGGTCTGCTGGTGCCTCTTAAAAAGGGAGGGAACGCCAGCCAAAGGCTCGGTTTGTGTTTGGTGCACAATGTTATGTTATTTTAGATGGAGAGTTTTTTTAAAAAAACAAATGTTGCCTTGGGTTGTTATATGGTTGGGGCCATTGCAGGTTCATTGTGTTGGGCTCTTGAGTCCCTTTTCTCTTTTGTTACATTGGAGCATTGAGGTGGATTTGGGCACTTGGAGGGCTTCAGGTGGGGGACTGCATGTCCTGGTTGGCGAAGAATCCTTTTAAAAGAGACATGGGTGGGCCAAGGACTACCTTAGGTTGGGGGACAGGGACCCAGCCTTTCCCCTGGGTGGCAGGCAGCCATAAAATAGCATACAGCCACGTGATCTCCAAGGAACTGACATTCCAGGTTGTCTCCCAGCTGTTTCCTTGGAAGATTGTATTGGGTGGTATTCACATCTCCCAGTGAACTGGATCCAGTCCCACTGGTAAGCCAGATAAAACTGATATTGTACATTGTGGCCTTTTCCTTACAGTTAGAGATGGGGATGAATAAAAAACAAATCAGGATATTCCACAAATATCCTCAGTTCATTAAAAGCAAAGTGTTTTGCTTATATGCCGCCCCATACCACTTCAATTAGTCTCTGGACAGTTAATAGTTTAATTACAGTATGCAGGCTACACCCCCCCCCCCAGCAAGCTGGGTATTCATTTTACCACCCTCGGAAGGATGGAAGGCTGAGTCAACCATGAGCCGGCTACCTGGGATTGAACCCCAGGTTGTGAGCACAGTTTTACCTGCAGTATAGGCGTTTAACCACTGCGCCATGAGGCTGCCTAAATATTCACCTCTTCCTATTAATTGAGTCCTGAGAAAGACACAACAGATATGAAAGGATTAATATTTCCCTGCTTTTATTCATCACTATTTGGCTTTCTTTAAAAATGCCCTTGGCTATTTAAAACATGAATTTAAAATACCCACTATCCCTTCCATTCCTTGTCAGTTTTGGTATGCACCCCCCCCCCTTTGCTGGCCACGGAGAGCAGGGACATGCAGTTATCCTCTGCTGGCCCCAGGACTAGCAAAGCAAAATGAAGGGTTTGTTTTGTTTGCTTGTTTACTTTACTGGCCCTGGTGCAGGCTGGATGGCAGGCAATGGCCGTGGCTGCAATGGAGATCACAGGTAGGTATGGGGGAGTTGAAACAGGAACAGGGGGGTAGCCTGACGGGTGGGGGAGCTTCTCTTAAAGATGAACCAACAAACTGATTTGTGGTTTGTTGGTTGGTAGGAGTGCAAAATTTCTGGTTTGTGGTTCATTTCTCTTGACGAGCCATGCATTGGGACGAACTGCAGTTTTGTTGCTTTGCCCAGTTTCTACTTACAGTCAATGTGTTCGTAGCATCTGTTTATTCCTAGGACTGAGTCTGCTCAGCTACAGGCTAGCCACAGCTCTTTTTGTGCGTGGACAGAAAAAGGGTGTTAAAAAGCAGCAGGGGAACATGATAGGATTATAAGCAGAAAGCATATGGCCTGGAAATGCTTCCATAAAATGCTGTGCATGAGTCAAGGTGGTTGAATGGTTGAAACATTATTTGGAGCGAAGCCTCCATTGTGTTTCGTCTTCTGTTTGCCTGTGGATTTCAATGTGTTCAAGGACAATCAGTGGTAAGAGTTTCTCAGCTCAATTCCAGAAAAAAAAAACATTAGAGAAGCAGGGACGAGGATACTTATGCAAGGACAAGAGCCCTATAACAAGAAACTGAGGCCCCACGTGTCAAGCAGCAGGCCATGTAAGAAGTGGGAATAAAGGAAGAATGCCCAGGAGTGAACACAATAGAAAGTATACCACAGAGAGGAGCAGAGTTTTTCTGCCTCGTGGACATCGGCTGCCCAAAGGGACTTGCAAGCTTCTGCCCTTGGTCTCAGCCTGCCCTGCAGGAGCCAGCAACTGTGCTGGTGCCTGGCGTCATGCCCGACAGCAATGTGATGGAGGAAAGATGAGTGAGATGCAAGTTCTGCCCAAGCCAATTTATAGCCAACCGACTGGGGAGGAGGTTACATTATTAGTGCACCTCCACTCACACGCTTAAATGTTTTATTTTTCTGGCAGTCATTTGTTCTCTTTGCACAGCTCTTCCCTACTTTTGGCTCCTCAGACACTCATGAAAACAAAGCCCACCCGCTCCCGCCCTCTTCTGCATGAATTTTGTGCCTGCAGGGCTGCTGGCTTGCCCACTTGGAGCTGTTTAGATTTCTTTTTTTTTTGGCAGCTTTTGCTTCCAGCTTTTTATGTTGATGGTGAGAGGGAAGGACTCTCTCTCTCTCTCTCTGTGCAGAAAAAGAGCCATTAAAAATTCACGGCTGATGAATAATAGAAATTCTGATCCTTTTCTCACACAGGGCACACACCCCATGTAGTCGCTGATCCTTAAGCAGCTAATTTCAGAGCACCATTGGCCAGGATTCTGAAAATGGGACTGTTGGTTTGGGGTTCTAACAAAGGAAACAGACTGGAATGTCAGGTTGCAACCCAGTCATTGGAATGGTTTGCATGCATTGTCCTCGACCAGCCTCAGCTTGATAGAGAACAATTCCTTTGGCCACCTGATGTCCACTAAGGTTAGGGAGATCATAGAAGTACTGGTATCCTTCCAAAAGCAGAAGATGGGGGAGGGGTATGAAAAGGAGGATGGCAGGATCCTCTTCGCTCCCTCCCTTTAATTCCAGAAGCACCTTCAACAGTTTTACACATGCAGGATGCAACAGGTGTGGACAAAGATTTGCAATATACAGTAATACCTTGGATAACATAATTTATCTGTGGGCTGTTTAACTGAGTGAAAATTACATTAACGAACGCATCCCTATTCCCAGAAATTTCGTTACGTTATCTGAGTTTTTCATTAACTGAGTTACTCGTTATCCAAGGTATTACTGTAATATCAGGAGTGGGTCCCCATTCCACTGATTTATTTTTAATTGCCCTTGGCACCACTTATATCAATTCTTTTTTTCACTTAAACTTTTAAAATGTACTGTACAGTATTATTCAATTTCCTTTTAAAGAACCAAATAGATTATAATTCTTCTTTTTCTTCACCACCACCATATCCACCACCACCCTAATGATATTTCATCTTATGCCCAATGAGCTTGTAGTGTCTTACAGGGCCTTCCTCACCTTTATCTTTTCAACCAAGACAGGATTAAAACGTGAGATAATCAGATGACTCAAGATGCATAGATTCTGGTACAGTTTCCTGGTAGATGCAAAGTAGAATTTCTGGAAATACTGTCTGTGAAGATTCAGGTGAGGTAATGTGGTAGTTGAATCATAGCAACTGGATGTCTTTTCTTGTAAGAGCAAAATGTTTCGCTACTCATCCAAGCAGCTTTGTCAGTCTGGGAAAAGTTAGTGGGGAGGCTTCCAATTTGTAGTTCCTCTTGGTTTCACATCAACCTGGTCTGAATAGGGTTATTAGGTGGACAATGACCTGAATAGGCTTGTTAGATGTATAATGGCTTGGGGTGTGTGAAAGTCCAACCTATGCAACCCTTCCCAACACTCATTAAGTACCTATTATCATGCTGCTCTTTCATTGATACACAGCCAGATCAGAAGCTCTCCACACTTCCACCCGGACGGCCACAGCTGACCCAGACTTAATGGGTTCTGGGAAGGGTGACATAGATGGGACTTTCACATACTCCAGGCTGACAAAGCTGCTTGGATGAGAAGCAAAACATTTCAGTCTCACAATAGAAGTCCAGTTGCCATGCCTCAACTTCCAGATTCTGGAAATATGGTGGTACTTTGGTTTATGAGTACTTTGGATTATGAGTATTTTGCAAACTGAGCAAAAAATTTAGTAAAAAAAAAAAGAGGTTCACCTCAGCACGGGCCATGTGCTGCCTGAAATGGGCCTCCGGCACTGCCCGTCCATGGCTTCTGGAGTGTGCCCCGAGTGAAATGCTGTCCGGTCACGGCCTCCACGGAGCACCCTGGGCAGCACTGGGCCCAGGGCGATCTCCAGAAGCTACTGTAGCTCCTGGTTAAAGCAAACTTCCCCATAGGAAATAAACTGGGACCCCAGAATGGATTGGGTAAATTTCCATTATTTCCTATGGGGAAATTTGCTTTGATATACAAGTATTTTGGTTTACAAGCAAGCATCCAGAATAGATTATACAGAAGCAGCTTTTTAGTTACAAATGTTGCAGATTGTTTAGATATAATAACTGGTATTAGGCCTCAGATGCTTAGAGAGGTTCATCTTATAGAGTTTTTGGTTGTGTCATGACTTACTCTGCATGTCTACTTCTAGAGAAGATAATATAACTAGGGAGAAAAACAGGTAGGAATGATATACCTTGACCCTGAGGGAGAGGGAGGAAGAGATCATGGGACTGACTTAGAGCAACCTACAGAGTTTCATGGTTCATCAGGAACTAGAACCTGCATCTTCTAAGTGCCAGTCAATACTATAACCATGGCTCCAAGTCAGTTTCTAATTCATCTGTCAAACATTAGAGAGGATGTTCATACTGATGTCCTGAGATACAGCTCACCTTCAGATTGTCTTTGGTCTTAAGCTTTCTGTCCCCAAATTATTTGTCCTCTCTGACACTTGAATGCAGTTATCTAATGAGAGGCTGCTGTCTAGAAAGCTGGTAATGAAAGCAGGATCTCTCTTTCAGCTTTTCCAAAATATGCAAAAAAAAAAAAAAATCCTTTGCAGAGGTTTTCAATCTTTGCAAGCCCCCATTTTCTTAAATATCTCGAATGAAGGGGCGAGCAAGGTGAACAATAGCCTGCTGGTTCACTTTCATGCCAATCCCTCCAAACTCAAGGGGCAGCAAGTCAGAATTCCATCCACTGGCTCAAATTCAGCATTTTGTTGTGCACAGCTATTCATGGTATGATCAAAACGGGTACAGATGAGATGTGATTCCAATCCGTTGTTGTTCTTGTTATGTGCCATCAATTATCTGCTGTAGGATTCTCTTGCTTGACTTCCTGGCAGTCTCGGGGATCTGTAAAACTCTTCTCCAGCACCACGTTTCAAACGTATCATTTCTTTTTCTTGCTAGTTTTCTTTACTGCCCAGCTCAGTCTGGAGAGTCCAGCTTTCGCACTCATAGATGGTGACCATGAATACAAGAAGGTGGATGAACTTGATCATGGTCTCCAGAGACACAACCTTATGCTCAACGATCTTTTCTGTTTCCTTTGTGTCTGCTCATCTGAGTTTGTCTCATTATGATCTCTTGGACCTCTTAGATCAGGCATGTCCAAACTTCGGCCCTCCTGATGTTTTGGGACACAACTCCCAGAATTCCAAGCCTGTATTTCCAATAGCAAAGGACTGTGGGAGTTATGGTCCAAAACATCTGGAGGGCTGAAGTTTGGACATGCCTGTCTTAGTTTGAGGTCTGAACCAAGGTATGCAAAATTGTTAACTATTTTAATTTCTTAATTGTCAATGGCCAAATGTATAGTTGTTCTGTAATCATTCTTTCTTCTTATAAATGCTTAATTACAGTCTTTGCTTTGGCACTTTCTTCTTTCACTTTCATCATTCATTCAATCTAGCAAATTGCTACTCTGGGCAGGGTACAATTGCAAGTCATTGCTGCTTTCTGCCAGTAAGATGATGTCATCTGCATATCATATATTACTGATTTTATTTTTTTTGCACTCCTCCTTCATCTGAAGCTAGGTCAGCCTTCTGCCTTATATGTTCTGTGCACAGATTGAATAGATAAGGGGATCAAATGCACCCTTATTTGACACTTTTGCCATACTCTGTCCTAAACAATAGCTTCTTGTCCACAATACA
The DNA here is from genome assembly GCA_023846285.1 of Phrynocephalus versicolor. Taxonomy (NCBI): domain Eukaryota; kingdom Metazoa; phylum Chordata; class Lepidosauria; order Squamata; family Agamidae; genus Phrynocephalus; species Phrynocephalus versicolor. The sequence continues at coordinate 14,013,591 of JAHTLZ010000240.1, read as the reverse complement.
GGCTATTCATCAGAACAATCTAGGGCAGAGGCAATCCAATAGTTGCATCTGGCTGTTTTGATGAGCATCAAATTAGAGATGAAGATTGCAACCTTCACTCTTAGCTACCTGTACTGGGGGGGGGGGCTTCCTTTCAGGGACCCTCCATGCTGAATTAGGATGAAGATTGCATTGTTATTGCTTAATGGCAACGACAGTGGTAACGGCAACTTAATATTTTGTTCTGTTTATGAAACAATATCCTCTTAGGCAACTTGCAAAACTAATTTAAGAATCCCTCTTCAACTTAAAATAATTGTCGTTCATAAGGAAATTAATTAAATCATATTTGCATATGGTAGTGTTAAAAAGAGATGGTCTGGAATGTCCTTTATAATTAATTGCAAGCTGTATTTCTGCTTTCATGATAGAATTACAACTTTCATATTTAATTTTCTCATTTAAAAGGAGACAGAGAGATTTCCGTCGGGCTTTCTTCCCCTCAGAGGTGTTGATTGAAAAAAAAATACAAAGATAAGTATTGTATGCTTGAATGACAGTTTATATCTTTGATGTCATTCAAACATTGCCTCCAAGATGTTATCCTAAAATTAATTATCTCCAGAGCAGAATGTCCTTTATGTTTGTTTTTGTTGTGGTTACTGTCTTTTTAATTGGGTATTGAGCTACTCATTATGAGAGTTTCATTCAGCAGAGTTTAATTCAACAGGAAATGTTTTTGCTCCACACTAGCTGCCAATCTCAGAGACAATGTGCTTATAGAAATTTGAAATTACCAAAAACCAGTTAACAGACTATTGCTTGCAACTGAACCAGGATGAAAGCTAGCAATGGGAAATATCTGAATTTATATTCATATGTGAGAAGCCGGTTTAATGGCAACTAAATGTGAAAGGTATAGCTAATCTATCCTTAGGCATTCTCACTGCCTGCTAGAGATGGGCACAAAACACCAAAATGGTGTTTGTTTTGCTTTTCATTTTTTAAAATGTTTTTGTTTCATTTAAAATGAAACTTTTTTTAAAAAAAAATCATTTCATTTTTCATTTGTTTTTTTTATTATTTTTTATTTTTTTTTAAAACTCGCACTGACCAGCTGGCCCCGGGGGCTGTGTCGGCGCTGTTTTTTTTAAAAAAGTTTTTTTAATGTTTTTCTTACTCGCACTGACCAGCTGTCCCATGGGCCAGATTGGAGCATTTTATTTTATTTTATTTTATTTTATTCCCCTGAATGGAGGAAAGGGCAGGGTTTTAAAACTTTTTTTCCCTACTGCCCACTCCCAAACACCAAATCTCTGAAGAGAATTAGAGATAAGTGACAACAACTTATCCTTTGAAATATCTAGGGCTATAGAGAAATACTACCCCTTTTACTTTCCTGGAGCCATCTGTGATTTCGAGTTGTCCCAGGGCATTATGGGGATTCCATCATGGCAGGTGGCATTATGAAGAAATTCAGGACAGCAAGGAATTTTATTATCCCTCTAGTCTTGACACTGCCCCATCCAGTCACACATGAATGTGGGAATCCCATTCTTCTATCTTGGTCCTAAAGCTGAGGCCAGACATTTGACCTGAGGTCTAGAAGCCTCTTACTGGAGTGGACAATACTTTCTAGGTTTTGCTTAAAAGACACCTAAAAGATGTATTGTCTCAGTTTGCTGTTATTCATACAATAATCACATGGTTCCTATTGCCAGATAATGTAGTTTGTTTAACTAAGGATATTTATTAGAGATGGGCATGAAACGCCAAAATGGCGTTTCATTTTGTTTTTGTTTCTTTTCCCCGTTTTGTTTCATTTATTATTAAATGATTTTTTAAAAAAATTGTATTTCATTTTGTTTCAATTTTTATTTTGTATTATTATTTTTACACTTTTGGAACCAGGCCGGCTGGTCGGTGGCTTTTTTAAACTCCCACTGACCAGCTGGCCCGAGGGGAGGCTGGTCAGTGTTTTTTTTTTACTCCCACCGACCAGCTGGCCCAAGGGGAGGACAGTAAGCTTTTTTAAAAATCCCGCTGACTAGCTGGACCGTGGGGGTGGTTGGCAGGTTTTTTTACTCACGCTGACCAGCTGTCCCACGGGGAGGACAGTCAGGTTTTTAAAAAATCCCACTGACCAGTTGGTCCACAGGGAGGCCAATCAGTGGTTGTTGTTTTTTACTCCTGCCAACCAGCTGGCCCGCAGGGAGACCAGACAGTGGTTTTATTCTCACTCCCACCAACCAGCTGACCCATGGGGAGGCTGGTCAGTGGTGGGTTTTTTTTTACTCCTGCCAACCAGCTAGCCCCCGGGGGGGGGGGGTAGTCGGTGGTTTTTTTGTTTTTTCCCACTAACCAGCTGGCACACGGCCCTGTGCACCAGGTGATTGGCACTTATTTTTATTATTTATTTTGACAATCACAGAGATTGGCACTTGTCAAAATAAATAATAAAAAACAAAAAGGAACAAAATGAAATGAATATTTCCATTTCATTTTGTTTCTTTTTTAAAGGGTACTTCATTTTTTCTTTTCTTTGGAAATGAAAAGAATAATGAATATTGAAATGAAAATAAATTCATTTTGTGCCCATCTGTAATATTTATCAAACAACAAGGTAATATCTCAATAATTGATGTTCTGCGGAAAGCCTGACAACATAATTGGTCAAACCTAGCCATGTTCATTAACAACTAGACCTATTATAGCCTTCAGGCAGTTTTCCACAGCCGTGCTCTGTGGATTACTTTGTACATAATACCTTTCAACTTCTCAAGCTGATTAAAAGGCTAGTAAGCAGCTATGTCATTTGAATGTTGCTTGGTCCTCTGATTTTCCATTACCAGTGTAATTTTTCCCCCCTTGGTCAGTGTTCCCCACCACCACCCTGCAAGACTCCTCATGAATAAGCAGAAAGCCTCAGTTAACTTGAAAGGGATGTAAAAAGTAAAAACAGATGCCCACTTAATTACTCAGTCATCAGAACACAGGTTAATTATAAAAGGGCCTAGCTGAGCTGTAGTTCAGATTGGCCAGAAGGCTCTATGTTAAATCTGAAGATAAGCTCATTTTTCAAGTCTCAGTGCAATCCGCAGCTGATCTGGCCAGGAGCAGCAAAGATTTGCTATAGTTATTCTGCCCATCCACCCCAATGTTTCTCTTTATAAGTACAAAAGCCAAGGGTGGCATTTTCATAAAACTGGGAAGCAGCTTCCCCCACCCCAACATTTGTTCTACAGTAGCAATATACAGCCACCCTGGAATTATGTTACTGGACTGGACTAAGATTATCACATAGTACCACTTTCAGCTCACTAGGGGAATGATAAGATATAAGTATAATCACCAGAATCATAATACTGTTAGTCGGGAATGCCATTGGTCCAGATGCACGTGGATTATAGGCAGATAACAAACTCTGTTGTGCATCAGTTGTGTACCTGGACTTACTAGAGGCATCAAGAAAATTATAAAAACAAAAAAAAACAATTTTTTGGTACAATATCTCTTATCATACAATAGTTTTGCAATAAGATTCTGGCGAATAAAATAAATGTCAGGGGTAGTTACATTGGCTATTAACCCTGCAGTTTACTTTGGATTGGGCACATATGAACTCAAATTAAAACGTGGTGGCCACACAATGCAAAGCTCAATGTGGGGAAGCTCAGTGTGGAATAATCTATTTCGAGTATGGAACTGTCTCTTTTTGCTCTGCCAACAGAGGCAGGTTATATTTGGTATGATTGGATTAACATTGCTGTGAAAGGTTGCTGCTAGCACCCCTGGGTGGACAACAGCCCTCACCACAGACACCCACATGTGGTCCCCAGAACTGGTGGTTGTTAGAACCAAGACAAGCATGGAGTGGGAATAACCTGACCTGGGTTACGGGTAGACACCACAGCTGAGGAGAAGCACCAGCAGAAGGGTGAGGAGGGACCCTTCATTCAGCTGCGGCCATAACAGAGACCTTGGAGGTGTAGAGGAGGTCAATGGAACAAAGGATGAAGGCCATGTGCATGCAACAGGTGACCCATCGATTCCAGAGAAAGAAGGGTCCAAGGGTAGGTCAAGAAGGCTGGCAGTATTAAAGACTTCCCCCTCCTGTTTTTTGGCCTCCCTTATCGTGAAAGGGATTACTTTGGGAAATCTAAAGGGTTTGTGATAGGAGCAGAAGATGTTTAATTTCCAAAAACTTGCTCTGGATAAGGATAGTGTCATAAACCTTACTCTGTGGAGTTGACACAAACATGATTTCTGCCTTTATGATTCTTTATAATTTGCTCTTATTTCCACCATGTTCTTTTCTGGTTTTCTTGCACATCACATGCTATGTGCCACATGCTTGTAATATTCTCATGGACTTGTGGGTGTGGGGGTGTGGATTTCTGATACCAATCAAAACTGATGATGAAAAGAAAGGGTCATCCCATGAGTATACCATCAAAAGCCCACATACATGGTAAGATATAATTCTTTATTTATATCAACTGACAGCTGCTTCATATGGTTACTCTCTCCCTGTTTTATGCCCAAAGAAAACTTGTACATTAACTTTGGTTGATAGGTTGGCTAAACGGCTCCAAGCCAGTCCTGTGACTAAGGTGGGATTTGAATGCAGTTCTCCCTGTTCCACATCCAATAGTAACCATTACACTACACTGGCTGTTCCAGGTTAGTGGTTATTATTAGAGATGGGCACTGAATATTTTTTTCATTTTGTTTTCTAACAAAACAAAAAACGAAGTCCCCTTAAAATTGAAACAAAACAAAACTGATATTTTCATTTCATTCTGTTTCATTCTGTTTCATTTTGGTGTTTTGTGCCCATCTCTAGCTATTATAACTATGCCAAAACTGAGAGTGGCAGAAGGATTAATGCAATAATAAATGCAACAATAAATGTGCTTACTTTGCATAATATGCAAATTCCATATTACTTTGCATCATATGCAAAGCTGCTCAGTACTGATTTCCATAATATGCAGATTGGACTGCCTAGATTTGGAGAACTAGAATATGACAATCCTAGCCTTAGAACTGCAAGTGCAAATAATTATTCTTAAAAAGTAATTTTACAATCTCAGTGGAAATCACCTAAGCAGATGGTATGTAAAAATCCTACGAAGAAAAGGCTGCAGAGGAAAGCAGAAGAAAGAAGACAATTTAATAATGTTTTTCCGTAAATCTCTGAGCAAACACAAGCATATTCTATTTTCATTTTTCTTCATTAGCATGCAGCTGGAATAATTAATGTAGCCGCGGACCACTGTTCCAATATTATTTCAAGCTGCTCTTTGAAACCACATCCATCATGTTGGTAACTAGTGACAACTGAAACTGGATTAATGGGATGAGGCTTTTTTCACTTCTTGGAATGAGATATTTTATCCTTGAAAGAGTTACATCAAATTTTTCCTTATATGTTTCAGTTTTCTGGACCCGCTTCTGTAGTTTGATACTGTACTAAATATAATCCAGGTGGTATTTCTAACGAAATGCCTTAGCATTCATGTCATTATCTGGAATAATAGGAAGCCAGTTAGGGGATGCTTCTGAATGATATTTATTCAATTTCTCCCAGATGGCAACATTTCCTTGTTAACAGCAGTTCATGGTAATGTTGCATTTTTGATGCAGTGTTTCCCTGTAAATATCTGTCTTCAAAGATGTATCATAATTACTTGGGGTGAAATCCAATTTTAGTCTCATCTACAGCAGTGCCACTGAAATGAATGAGACCTGTTAGTCAACACGAACACAAGGTCCTTAGATTTCAATAAGTCTAAAATTGGATTTAGCTGCAGACATGAATTACATTGTCCATTTTGCAGCACTATAACTTGGACCTCTCACAATTTAAATCATAAAATACCTCTAATCTTAAATGTGTACAGCCCTTTTGGATGGAGTCACTTTGAATAAAATGATCCTTCATAGCTCAGGTTATTTCCGATTTCCAAATTGTTCCCAGTTGCTGCCAGATCTATTGATATCTGTTCCCTAAAGCATCATGTACAGAAGAAAGATGGTGGACCCGGAAGCTGGGAAATAGTGCCATGAAATGAAGAGCTTGGACCAAATTTAGAGCAGATGCATTAGATTCAGGAAAACTTGCATTGGTTTACGCAGGTCTGTCTTTCATTAATGATATTAACGATTATGATTAAACCTGGATCCAATGGAATAAAAGCAGCAACCCCATCTCCCTAGTACAAAGAAGGAAAGCCAGCACAAGGCGGACTCTGCCCAATATCTTTGCAAACTATGCAGATGAAAGCTCAACCCCAGATTTCAGACTGGAGATCATTTCATGCTGAGAGAAATTAAGTGCCACTGAACTAAATGGGGTTTGCCACTGGCATGCTATGGTTGCAAAGGTAATGTCTTAGGACCTGGTATCACTGCTGGAAGAAACTGGGAGAGGCATCGTGATAACTGGAAGTAGCAGTAGTTGTTAGGGATTGCTTTTGGATTTGGACTAAAGTCATCTGGGTTTTAGCTTGCATCCAAATATTCTGTGTTGGTGTGTACATGTCCTCACCACTGTAGCCTTTGTCATTGTTTCCAGTCAGGTGGCTCTGCTTGGCTGGCATGGGAACATCAGCAGGGAGAATGGGGTGGGGGGACAAGAGCGGGAGGGGAGAAGGACAAGAGGAAGGGGACTGGAAAAAAGAGGGGACAAGAGGGTGAGGATGGGCAAGTGAGTGGGTGGGCCATCAGGTGAGTGACAGGATGACCAGGAGGGGCAAGTGGGCAGGCAGGTGAGTGGAGGACAGGTAAGTAAGCAGGGGGTGGGCAGATGAATCGATGCATGACTGAGCGAGTCATGGGTGGGGACATGAGCAGGTAGGCAGAGAGTGGGCCAATGAGCAAGTGAGCGAACAGACAGGTTGGTGGGTGAGTGGTGTGGGGACTGGTACCTGATCCAGGACGCAGTTCAGCTGACCCAGGTAGCAAAGCCAGGCACTTCTCCTCCTGCCTCTGACATGGTGGCTCCTCCTCTTCACTCCTATTTCTTCCCTTCTGTAGATAAGACACAATTTACTCCAACAGAGGAGTTCACATATGCAAAACTAATTAAAATAGCTGGCATGTGATTTAAAATAAACAACCTTTGGCAGAGAAGTATTTTTTTTCTTCACCTATATATCAACAGTGGTTCTAACTGAAAGTATAATCACACCCCTAGTCCCTCTTGGACAGGGCAGATGGTTTTGAAATTAAGATCCTTCAGATTGTATGTAAGATATATATCTGTAATGACACTATGACTGTGTGTTGACATGTTTGTGCTTTTTTTTTTTGCACGTATGTGTGCATCAAAGTGTTATTCTTGGTATTATGTTTCAGGTTTCTTCAGTTAATGGCCTGTCCTGGAAAGAATTTTTAAGTAGTTGTAAAAGAGATTACCTGCTGACTCTCTAAAATGTTCTGTGTAACCTTTTTGATTGTTGTCTAATTTGATTATGTTCTCTTGTAGCTTTAATGTAATGTTGTCTTTTAATGCTGTAAGACAGGCATGTCCAAACTTCAACCTTCCAGATGTTTTGGACCACAACTCCCACAGTCCTTATTCATCGGCAATCTAAGCTTAGAATTCTGGGAGATGTGGTCCAAAACATCAGGCGGGCTGAATTTTGGACATGCCTGCAGTAAGATGTCCCTCAATTCCTTGTTCTCAGTATCACAGCTTCCATTGTATGTACAGTATGAAGTAGAGTACCTGATGTCTCATACAAGTATTTCACCATTGTGAAGCTTGCAGGTTGTAACACTAGGAAGCAAAAGAAATCCTCCATTGTTGTTGTTGTTCAGTCGTTCAGTCGTGCCCGACTCTTCGTGACCCCATGGACCAGAGTTCGCCAGGCCTTCCTGTCTTCCACTGCCTCCCGGAGTTTGGTCAAATCCATATTGGTTGCATCGATGACACCGTCCAACCATCTCATTCTCTGCCATCCTCTTTTCCTTTAGCCTTCAATCTTTCCCAACATCAGGGACTTTTCCAAGGACTCCTCTCTCCTCATGAGATGGCCAAAGTGCTGGAGCCTCAGCTTCAAAATCTGTCCTTCCAGTGAACATTGGGGGTTGATTTCTTTCAGGATGGATAGGTTTGATCTCCTTGCAGTCCAGGGGACTCTCAAGACTCTCCTCCAGCACCATAGCTCAAAAGCATTGATTTTGTGGTGATCAGCCTTCTTTATTGTCCACCTCTCACTTCCATACATCACTACTGGAAAAACCATAGCTTTGACTATCCGGACCTTAGTTGGCAAAGTAATGTCTCTGCTCTTTAGGATGCTACCTCGGCTTGCCATTGCTTTCCTCCCAAGAAGTAGGAGTCTTTTTATTTCATTGCTGCAGTCGCCATCTTCAGTGATCAAGGAACCCAAGAAAATAAACTCTGTCATTGCCTCTATTTCTTCCCCTTCTATTTGCCAGGAGGTGATGGGACCGGTGGCCATGATCTTAGTTTTTTTGATGTTGAGCTTCAGCCCATTTTTTTCACTCTCCTCTTTCACCCTCATTAAGAGGTTCTTTAATTCCTCCTCACTTTCTACTATCAGAGTAGTATCATCTGCATATCTGAGGTTGTTGATATTTCTTCCAGCAATCTTAATTCCGGCTTGTGATTCATCCAGACCTACCTTTCGCATGATGTACTCTGCATATAAGTTAAATAGGCAAGGTGACAGTATACAGCCTTGTTATACTCCTTTCCCAATTTTAAACCAGTCAGTTGTTCCATATCCAGTTCTGACAGTTGCTGCTTGTCCCACATATAGATTTCTTAGGAGACAGATAAGGTGGTCAGGAACTCCCATTCCTTTAAGGACTTGCCATAGTTTGTTGTGGTCCACACAGTCAAAGGCTTTAGCATAGTCAATGAAGCAGAAGTAGATGCTTTTCTGGAACTCTCTGGCTTTCTCCATAATCCAGTGTATGTTGGCGATTTGATCTCTAGTTCTTCTGCCCCTTTGAAATCCTGCTTGCACTTCTGGAAGTTCTCTGTTCACATACTGCTGAAGCCTCCCTTGTAGAATTTTGAGCATAACCTTGCTAGTGTGTGAAATGAGTGCAATTGTGCGATAGTTGGAGCATTCTTTCGGCATTTTTACATGACCGCTAAGATCCGCTGGCCACTTAAATTCGGACCAGAGTTCTTGGGGGTTTGTCGCTCTTCCTGTGGTCCCGCCCCCTCCGCACTTCCTTGCTCCTGTCTGCGTGAGGCAAGGGAGAAAAAAAGGGAGAAAAAACGCAGGCTCACTTCTGTCTGCCGGTGGAAGCCACCCCGAGCCTCGTCGTCATCATGATTCCTATCTCTTAAAGGGGCGGCGGGGATAAAAAAACAAACACAAGGCGAGGAGAGCCGGGCACTCACTACTTTACATCCGCATCAGAAATTTTTCAGCTCCGGAGACCAGGTACTTGAAAAGTGCGCTGGGATGCACTTAGGTGGGCGTGGTTGCACTTAATTTTTTGTAAACTCCAGAGCTGGTGGGGAAACAATTTTAAGCTCCGGATCTGGGAGCCATTTGCCGCGAATTTTAGGGGTTGTGTGAAAAGGCCCTTTGGCGTTGCTTTTCTTTGGGATTGGGATGTAGACTGATCTTTTCCAGTCCTCTGGCCACTGCTGAGTTTTCCAAATTTGCTGGCATATTGTGTGCAGCACCTTTACAGCATCCTCTTTTAAGATTTTAAAGAGTTCGATTGGAATGACGTCACCTCCACTGGCCTTGTTTGCAATGCTTTCTAAGGCCCACTTGACTTCACTTTCCAGGATGTCTGGCTCCAGGTCAGCAACTACACTATCTTGGTTATCAGGGACATCCAGATCTTTCTGATATAATTCCTCTGTATATTCTTGCCATCTCTTCTTGATCTCTTCTGCTTCAGTTAGGTCCCTACCGTTTTTGTCCTTTATCATATCCATCTTTGCACTAAATGCCCCTTTAATATCTCCAATTTTCTTGAATAGATCTCTGGTTTTTCCTTTTCTGTTGTTTTCCTCTATTTCTTTGCACTGTTCGTTCAAGAAGGCAGTCCTGTCTCTCCTCGCTATTCTTTGGAAGTCTGCATTCAATTTTCTGTATCTTTCCCTTTCTCCCTTGCATTTTGCGTCCCTTCTCTCCTCCACTATTTGTAGGGCCTCCTTGGACAACCACTTTGCTTTCATGCATTTTCTTTTCTTTGGAATAGTTTTCATTGCAGCCTCCTGTACAATGTTACAAGCCTCCATCCATAGTTCTTCAGGTTCTGTCCACCAAATCTAGTTCCTTAAATCTATTCTTCACTTCCACTGTGTATTCATAAGGAATTTGGTTTAGATTATACCTGACTGGCCCAGTGGTCTTCCCTACTTTCTTCAGTTTAAGTTTGAATTTTGAAATAAGAAGCTGATGATCTGAGCCACAGTCAGCACCAGGTCTTGTTTTTGCTGACTGTATAGAGTTCCTCCATTTTTGGCTGCAGAGAACATAATCAATCTGATTCCGGTATTGTCCATCTGGTGATGTCCATGTGTAGAGTCGCCTTTTGTGTTGTTGGAAAAGAGTGTTTGCAATGACCAGCTTGTTCTCTTGACAAAAGTCAATTAGCCTTTGCCCTGCTTCATTTGGAATTCCAAGGCCAACCTTGCCAGTTATTCCTTTTATCACTTGACTCCCTACTTTAACATTCCAATCCCCTATGATGAGAAGAACATCTTTCTTTGATGTCAGTTCTAGAAGGAGTTGTAAGTCTTCATAAAATTGGTCAATCTCAGACTCTTCAGCAGCGGTAGTTGGTGCATAAACTTGGATTACTGTGATGTTGAAAGGGCTGCCTTGGAATGTACCGAAATCATTCTATCATATTTTAGGTTGTAGCCCAGCACTGCTTTTCCCTCTCTATTGTTGACTATGAGGGCTACTCCATTTCTTCTATGGGATTCTTGCCCACAGTAGTAGATGTGATAGTCATCTGAACTGAATTCACCCATTCCTGTCCATTTAAGTTCGCTGATGCCCAAGATGTCAATGTTTATTCTTTCCATCTATTGCAGCTATATCTGACATCATCCTCCATATCTGACATCAAATAACTGTGGCCCATTTCTTCACATTGCAAATAGTCACCTGTGACTTAATGCTGTTTTGGAAAATTGTAACAGAAATCCGGTCTGTGATAATAACTTAATTCTATGGATATTTCAAGTAAAAATGTAGAAAGGCATTTAGTGAATTTATTAATCACAGAGTGACTCTCCTGGAGTTGTACCACTCACCATCTGTGGCTTTATCTGTATGCACAGGGCCTCCCCAAAACCATTTGACAGTAAAGGATTGCGTATGTATAACCATGGTATTGTTCTTTCCCTGAAATCCATAATTCAGCTCTTCAAGAAAAAAAAAACCCATGGATTTTTGAATGTAGGATATATTACTTCTGTACCCATAATTCAAAAAGCCAGGGTGTACTCCAAGATGGCTACAGACTATCATGCTTGGATTGCCAGAAGAAGAGGGGGGGGAGGATGCCAAGTTTTACATGATAGTGCTGCCAGAATGTTGACAATACAACTGGCCATAGTCAAGATAGTCTACAGGATACCCTCAAGTGCTCACTACTACCACTCTTGTTAAAAAAGAAA
>JAHTLZ010000240.1:13968811-13986922 GCA_023846285.1 Phrynocephalus versicolor | reverse complement strand
TTATTATTATTATTATTATTATTATTATTATTATTATTATTATTATTGAATCATCGTATGGTTGGAAGGGACCTTGGGGGGGGTCTTCTAGTCCAACCCACACCCCAAGGCAGGAGACCTCATACCATCCCGGACAGATGGCTGTGAAATCTTTTCTTGAAAACCTCCAGCGATGGGGTACCCACAGCATCGGGAGGCAAGCTGTTCCTCTGCAAAGTGCCAAATCACTTGTCCTTCCCACTCCCTCACTGCCTGGAGGCAGAGACATAGCCAGGGTTTTCAGTGCCCAGGGACACAGTCAGTTTCCACCCCCCGCCCCAAGGGACAGGTTATATATTGCCAAACACTGACTTGGGGTCAAAGTAGAGACCCTCCAAAATGGGAAAATAAGTTTCAACCTGAAAATTTAGCCAACAGTTTTTATAGCCGAGTTATGCTTTCCTTTGTTTGAACTATCCTATGCAACAGCAGTGTGTTCCAGGATGGTACAGGCATTTTAAACAAGCAGCAGGATAGGATGTACTGTGTTGTGCTTTCTCTTCTCTAAAATAAAAATGGAATAAAATTAAATAATATCCAGAATTTGTTCTGCACCTTTAAATTTTAATCTATGATCTATTTTATCATGGCTTCTTCCTTTGGCTCACTAAAAGCAGTGTTGCCTCGATAAATTGCCTGCTTGCTCTGTACTGTACAGTGTGTGCTGTATAATGAGAAGAAAAGTCAAATACTAAGGAAGAAAGAAACATCTAATAACCAACTCTATCAGCAAATATATTACTAGCATGTCCCTTGAGAAATTTCTTTCATCCTTCTTATTCAGCAAGGCCACTGCAGGAAACAAAGGACTGAACTTTCATCCAAAAGAGCCTTACTGTTTCTGATGGTTAATAAGCAGTATTGCACAGACCTAACGGGTAACACCACTACCTAGAAAAAGAACTGTAAGTGATGAAGGTGATAAGTGTATTAATTAGCCTAAATGAATATTAAAGTGTTTCAAGCAATTAGCTCTTTGTCAGAATGACACACTTATCAGAATATATATTTTCAAAATGTTGCCATTGAGTGCCCTTCCCCCGCTCCCCAATGGCTCAGTGAACTGAAATGTTCAGGTAATGCATTACAACCTATAGAATGGCTGTGCTGTCTGTGGGATTCTGGAAGTTGTAGTCCACATATAACTCTTCTGAACTCTGATGTATGCTATATTTAATAAGCAAAGTGTTCTGCTTATATACCACCCCATAGTGCTTAAAGCACTCTCTGGGCGGTTTACAATTTAATGATGCAGGCTACATATCCACCACCTCCATTGAGCTGGGTACTCATTTTACTGGCCTTGTAAGGAAGGATGGCTGAGGGAATCTTGAGCCACCTACCTGGGATTTTTAGGATGGAGGGGATGGGACTTGCTGGAGTGGGCAGAGCACCAAACCACAGATTAGCTGTTTGGCCGGATAATGAGCCATCCTGTATCCCCAAACCAGTGGTTTGTGTCCATCTCTACTTGGAATTTAAAAAGCAGATTATTTTTTTTTTTTTGCTTCAAATAAGTTTCTGCTTAAGAAAGATTTTAAAACCACGTAGCTCAGTGGTTCTCAACCTTCCTAATGCTGCGACCCTTTAATCCAGTTCCTCATGTTGTGGTGACCCCTTGCCCTGCTTGGAAGAGGCCACAAGCCCGCTTTGGCAGACCACTGCCACAGATGCCATAGAGAACTTTCCTCTACAGCCACCCTCAGCCAATTGCAGCCTCCGGTGCCATTTACTGACATCCCCTCCAACCTATCAAGCTGTAACTCACTCTTCTCCCCCTTCCTTCCCCCCTCCTCCAGACCCAAGCCGTTTGTGCCTATTTCTTCACTAGCTCATGGCGACCCCTGTGAAATGGTTGTTTGACCTCTAAAGGGGTCCTGAGTCCTTGGTTGGGAACCACTGACGTAGATCCTTCAGTGGCAGACTTAGACATCCCCAGTGTGGGAAGGGGATTTTTAGAGTTATAGAGTCTAACAGCAGTCGGAACAAAAGACTACCACATGTATTTTGCTCCGACTGCTGTTAGACGCTATAACTCTACAATCTAACTTGCTATTCATATGGGGGTTATTTTTCTTTCTTTCTCACTTTATACTTTTTGTGCACCTACCCATCTTGCTTGTTCTTTATATTGGGAGCTGTGTAACAAGTAAATTTCCCCAATGTGGGATTAATACTGATTTATCTTATCATCTTATCTTATCTTATCTTATCTTATCTTATCTTATCTTATCTTATCTTATCTTATCTTATCTTATCTTATCCGGGGGAATGCCCTAATCACAGCAAGGACATGCAAACAGGCAGGAAATGGACAAAACATCATGGTCAGTCTGATAAATCAGGAACAATTCACACTCAACCTTGAAACTTCTGGAATAACAGTAGAGTTCCTGAACTTGTGCACAGTGCAGTTCCACACAGGCAGCCACTAAATACTGGCTTGGTTAGGAGCAGTTTCTGATTCTATAGAACTCTTCTAAGGGTGCAACTACACAGAGGGAAAATGCAAATAGATCTGCTGGAAAGTTACACCTGGGAAGTCAGGTTTCCCCAGGTTTACTGAGGCAGCAGAGAAAGGAGAGGGTATTGGTACTCACCCTTGGCCTCTATCACACTTCACGTAAAAAGTGCATTTTTTATAATTTAAATTCACATCTGGCATACAGGTCCCCACCGGGATGCGCTTCAAAAAATACATGCCTCTGCCACGCCTCCTAAAGCGCGACCCACCGCATTTTCCTGATCCTTGCCCCTCCGGTATTAATTTTTTGATCCACATTTTTGGAAAATTGAAGTGTGCATGAAAAGTAAGTGAGGGCGTGGTTAGTGCACATTTTTTGTCATTCTGCTCAATTTATAGATACTTTCTTAAATGTAAAATAAAATAAAAGGTGGATTACTGGTATATACATGGAGAAAACAGCTTTTCAAAACAGCAACTTGATGCACTTTCGGTCCAGGGGGTTGCGTGTATAGAGCATAAAAAATGCTATCGTGGGGATGGAAAGTGCGCATCAAATGTCACGTGACCAGTCTTGGAGAAAGTGTACATCAAATCAACATGCACATTCAGTGTGCGTGTGATAGAGGCCCTTGTTTCCATCCTGTTGAGGTAGCTCTGTTCTGGGCCTTCAGATGTACAGGAGGTACTGTTAACAGCACAGCTACCTTAACAAGTTGGAAACAATGCTGATTGTTAACTTTTTCCTCTCTCCGCTGATTCATCACTCTTCTTAACTTCTTCCCCTTTGATCACTTAGGACCTTTTTACACGACCCCTAAGATCCGCTGGTCCCTTAAATTCGGACCAGAGATCTTGGGGGTCTGTCGCTCTTCCTTCCTCCCCACCACTCCGCACGTCCTGGCTGCTGGCTGCGTGAGGGGAGGGAGGGGGAAAAAAGCCTTTAAAACGGACAAAAGAAAAAGCCTTACCTCCGGTGCCTGCTCCGAGCCCCGGTGGGAGCCATGATTACTTCCTGGTTCCTCTTAAAGGGGCGGGAAGCAAAAGAAAAACAACAAAAAGAAGCGAGGAGAGCCGGCACTCTCTGCATCAAAATTTTTCACCCTCTTCAAGCAGGTACAAAAAAAGTGCGCTGGGTCGCGCTTAGGTGGGCGGGGTCGCACTTAATTGTCTGCAAACTCCGGAGCTGGTGGGGAAACATTTTTGAGCTCCGGAGCTTGCAGCCATTTGCGGCGGAGTTTAGGGGTCGTGTATAAACGCCCTTAGCTGTCCTAGTGCTAGGACAGAATGCCTTTAGGAAAAAAGAAAATAAGAGGAAAGAAGAAAATAAGCAGATCCAGACACCAGGTTGTTTGAGGAAAGTATTCAGAGAGCAGACAGGTTCCCCACTGCCCTGCCTATCTCACCGCGGTTGTAGCCAGGTGAAATTGTTTCAAATAAAGCAGCTGAAAACTCACCCATACGTGTTTAAGTGCCCATGCTTCCTGAATTGATGTGGATGCATTCAGTTGGGGGAAGAGTAAAAATATCCCAGCAACAGATGTAAAAATTAATGGGGAGGAAGATTCGAGGCTGTTTCATATCAATTTGTACATCATATAGCCGGCATAAAATAATGCGAATCCGACCATTCCCATGCCAGAGCACTCCTGCACTTATTTGCAAATATAGTTACCCCCCCCCCTGTGTAGGATTATTTCCACTTCTGATTGCCTCTCAGTATCATCTTAGGTCACATGATAAGATAAAGCAAAATGGAGAGTTCTGGAAACCTGCATTTGATTATAAAATTGCTAGATTGCTCCAAAATAAAAGCAGATGATGGCTGGTTTTTGAAAGCACTGGGGAGGTAAGGAAGGTCTATGCACACAGGGATGCATTTCAAGACAAAACCATGTGAAATTAATTACATGCTTTTGCTCGACGTAAACATTGCAGGGGGACTTGACTACAGATCACTTTTAAGTAGCAATCACTGTTGAATACAGAGAGAAGCTTTTATCCAAATATGGTAACATCTAATCTCTTCTTAAAAGCTGGGTGAGATCCAGGAGTACAAACTCTTACAATGGTAGGAAAATATCCTCTTAACAGTGTGTTCTGGCTCCAGTCAATAGCATATTGAGCTATAATATAACCACCATTGAGAGATCTATAGAATAAATGTATCTTAATAACCAAATGACCCGAGAACATCTAAACACCATTTTTCAAAAATCTGGCCAAGGCTGGTTGTTCAGATTTTCCTTTCATGTATTGAGATTGAGAACAATTGAGATTGTCTGAAAAAGCAAAGCATATATAAAGCTGATTTCTGGTACGTGCGTGCGTGTTGTTTAACAACCCACATGTGTGAATGAGTTATCGAAGAGCAGAAATGCACATCTGATGCTGAAAAAAATGCCCTAGAAGACGCTGAAGAATGCCAGGCATTATTCGAAGTGATGGTTTGAAGTTATAAAGCCCTAAATGGCTTGGGTCCAAGCTATCTCGGGAACTGTGTCTCTTTTTATGACCTGGCTCAGGTTTTAAGATCATCAGGAAACACCTTTCTCTTGGTCACACCACCTTGACGGTTGTGTTTGGTGGGCAAGGGACTTCTCTGGCACTGCTCCCAGATTTTGGAACCCACAGGAGACCAGCCTGGCCTCATCCCTACTGTCCTTCCTCAAGCAAAGATTTTTCCCTTCAGGTAAGCTTTCCCTTAATAATAGGTTGTCTTGGGGTGGATATGAATGGATTGCTGTTCCGTACCACTTTGAATGTTTGGAATTGCTTTTGTCTACTGTTTTCTATTCTGTCATTTATTTGATCCTTTTAGTATTTTTATACTTACTGCTCTTAGCTATAAATATTATCTTTTAATGATGCAAGCCACCTTGGGGCCTTTTAAAGGAGAGAGGAGGGGCACACACCCACGCACACTAATACACACACACACAAATAGGCACACAGACACGTATGCGCGCGCGTGCACACACACACACACATACTTCACCAAGCCTCTGCCACAAAGCACTGCTTTGTTGAAGGCCCACTTTGGATATCCACAGGTTTGTCTTCAGGTGTCTGTCCTCTTCCTTCTTGGCTAGAGATGGGCACAAAATGCCAAAATGGTGTTTCATTTCATTTTTCATTTCGTTTTGTTTTTATTCATATCGTTTGGAATGAAACAATTTTTAAAAAGTTTCATTTTTTTTTTACAGCCGAACAGCTCTGCCAGTCAGCCCTTCCGCCCCCAGCACTAACCAGCTGGCCCGCTGGCTGGGTCAGTGCTTTATTCCTCTTTTTCCCCCCATAGCGCCAACTAGCTGGCCCACTTATCTCCTAGGATATGTATAAATCTGTTTTCTCCTGCTTCATATTGCAACCAAATATCAGAAACTGATATCTGCCTTAATTCCATCTCTGTCATATTGTTTTACTGCACTTTGAATCGCCCTTTGCTTAAAGTCAAATCGTCTTAAAAATCACCTGCCGCATTTCCAGTAGCTTCTTCTGTGGAGCCCCCTTGGCCACACCCCTTTTTGGCCGCTGTGTCGGCTTTTCTTGTGACGGCCACCAGGGGTGGTGTTTTTTTAAACCAATTTCTAGACCGCTTTTTGAAGTGATTTGGCTGAAACTGCGGACCATACACCTTTTTTTTTTCAGGTTTCCCCCTCTGTATGCCTTATCCTGCCGTCGGAATAGCTACATTACTTAGAATGGAAGAACAATGGCATGATGTTACCCTAAAAAAATTTCCAAAATAGAAGCAGATGATGGGAAAATGACGGACAAAATCAGAACAAAAAGCGGTTTAGCAAAGTGTGGACGGGGAAACCGGTTCATG
Source organism: Phrynocephalus versicolor (assembly GCA_023846285.1). Lineage (NCBI taxonomy): Eukaryota > Metazoa > Chordata > Lepidosauria > Squamata > Agamidae > Phrynocephalus > Phrynocephalus versicolor. The sequence continues at coordinate 13,980,587 of JAHTLZ010000240.1, read as the reverse complement.
AGAAAACGCCAAGTGCGGAATGCTGACTAGCTTCAGCCATCACGTGACCGGGGGAGGGCAGAAGGCAATTCAAAACAAAAAGTAGTTGTTGTTTGAAGTGTGGTAGCGGCCTTAACAAGGGTTTTACATGGGAGAGGAAAGAAACAGATTCCACAAAAAGGGTTAAGAGGGTTCTAGTTTCCTGTCCCCAGAGGTTTCAAGGCCAAAACCTAAGACTGCAGGCAATTCTTGTGTTGTTACAAAAGGAAGGGCATTGTGTACTGTGTAGCAACTGCAGTGGGGTTTGTAACAATGTGTAACAACTGCAGTTTCTCTGGGCTCGGATGTGCAACCAACCAACCAACCAATCAACCAACCAGAATTCCAAACTTAAGGTCTTGTTTTATCCTTCCTTATCTAGGGAGTGTTCTGGTACATAAGCTGAGCAGACAGGCAGTGAACAGGCTGAACTACCATTATATCTAAGAAGGAGCTAAACTATAGTTCATTTTAAAAGGAAAAGATTACAAAATTTTGAAAACAAAAAAGGTTCATGCAAGGCAGAAAAATGAAACAGACATGTCTCTGAGTTAAAAAAAAAAAGGTGGCCAGTTGAGAGAAAAGAAGGACCAAGAAGTGTTACCAAGTGGGTTAGGGCGAGAAGAAAAAAATCTGTTACAAAAGTAGGCCTTCTACTTCCAGCACAGGAAGAACAGAATATTAATTCCTAACGAAACCATTCCTTAAATATTTTACTTGTCTTGAAAGCCCTATTAAGGTTGCTATGCCAGTTTTGACTTAACAGCACAACAGCAACAACAGCAACAACAACAACAACAACCAGACAACCAATGAATAGCATTGTTTCCCAATCGTCAGTTAGTTTGGTACAATTTTAATCTATGCCTGGGATTATCAGAATCATCCCAGCAACCAGGGACAAGCCAAGAAGCAGAAGCCTTATGTAGAAATTGGAGCAAAATGATCATATGCCTGCTATATGGTTAGAAGAAGTGTTCCCTTGAATGAAGAAAAGTGTCTATTTGTCACAGTACCTGACTTTCCTCCTCTGTGTATCTTGCACTTAGTGTGCTTTGTTTTGTGATTGGCCACTGGAAGGTAACCAGGCCTAATTTGGACCTCTCATTGCTGGGACATAGGTAAGGAAATCCTGATGAACAAACACTTCAGACTTGGCCTACAACCAAGTTAAGTTTAGTAACGTTGGGCTCCACGTCTCTTTTGGTGTTTAACTACAAATTTAACCTTTCAGGACTGTCAAGTTAAGTATATGGATATACCTCTTAGAAGAATGTGATGCTGGTTTCAATTAAGACAACACAATAAATAGCTTTAGCTGAGGACTGTATATATGCCTTCAGTGCATAAACACCACATTTATAAAAATGAAATACTCCCCCTACTTTTAAAGGTTTTGCAGCTGCTACTAAATACTTCCCAAAGCCAATACATGTCACTTAACACTTGTGTGTTCCTAGCATGATCAGGTTTACTGCAGGGATGGCAAGCTGGATTTCAGAAAGCAGTTACAGTATTTATATGTCTACCAGATGTGTCTGTTTCCTTCTCATCTACTATTGGGTATACGGAATTCACTTATCATAAACATGGTCAGATTCTATGCTACAATGTGGTCTAAACCCATCAGTATCTAATCCAATATCTTATGGCAAGGAACAGCAGCAAACAGCCAGTGAAGCGGAAGAAGTGAGGAGCAAAAAAGCAAAGTCAACATGAAGCGATCAGAAGAAGGAAAGATCAAAAGCAGAGCCAGCAGTAGATAACAAAGTTCAAAGGGGACGGGTCAAGCAAAACTGGGAGAAAGTTTACATGGCCAAAAAAGGGGGGGAAAGCAATGCAATTGTATATAGTCTAGAGCAGGCATGTCCAAACTTTGGCCCTCCAGATGTTTTGGGCCACAACTCCCACAGTCCTTTGTCATTGGCAATACAGGCTTGGAATTCTGGGAGTTGTGGTCCAAAACATCAGGAGGGCCAAAGTTTGGACATGCCTGGTCTAGAGTTATGGTTAAAAAAAAAATCACCTTGTCACAACTCAGGGATAAGATGAAGGACTGAGCAAAAGAAGACGTTCCACAGCTAACAATAGGTGCCAAGTTAGTAAAACCTTTAGGAAAGTGACTTTTTGGGACTACAATCCCCAGTATTCCCGAGTCTAACAGGTATTTTGGGGATTTTCTAATATAAAAATGACTTTCTGACAGCTCCAAGACATGCATGCAAGACACTAGTGCTGAATGGCCTCTTGTGCAGGCTTTTGAGTTATTTGAGAAGTAGTAGATCAGCTGTAAACCATGCCAGCAGGAAATTACCTAACAACCCACAGACCTTGGGAAAGCCTACTAAAGACACACCACCTTTAATGCTTAAGGGGAAAAGCTCACCACATTAGGAAAAGAGATCCGTAGTGAATATAATCACAAGGACCAATAGAAGGGTTTCTCATATATTGTAGAATAGTTCTTAGAATATCTTATAATTATAGAAATTTTACACACCTTTATATCTCTTAGGGAGGATCCAAACAGCAACCTAACAGTGCAGAGACCACAAAGTAAAAGAGACAGCAGAAACAGCAATATCCTATAATCAAGCCAAGTCAAAGCTAAACGAATTGCAGGGCACGGCACAATGAGAACAAAGTGCACCATAGGATCTATAATTAAGAAAGTTGTCTGAAACTGCGCAGCCTTAACCCTCTCCCCCAAATGACATTCCCTCCTTGGGAGGGAGTTCGAAAATGTAGGCTGTGTTCCGAGAGAACATTCTAGAGACCATGGAAAGTTTTACACCTTCATGTCCTTTGAGGATGAGGAGAGAGAGTCAGCTTTGGAGGCAGAGATCTGACCTTGCAAACATTCAACCAGCTGCTCTGAAAACACCTGGGCTATCCAGGGCCAGAGTTCCAAAATCAGTAAAGAAGGAAAAAGGAGTTGGGGGGAATATAATGATGTCAATCAGGAGAGCATTTGGATCTGCGATATGCATTGTTTTCCCATTCCCTTAACAAATATCAGGAAGTGGGGTATGTATACCAGCCCTGGAGCTACTCTACATGATTTCCCTCTATGACAATAATACCATGTATCAATGTATTTCAAAAGCTGTTGGGAGCCAGTTCAGCCTGTGCAAAACAGGTAAAGGTACCACTCAATGAAAGCTGTAGAATCATTACTGCATGGCTGGAGCCAGCACCCAGTGATAAAATTGGTTACCTAGCAGGCATTGTACCCAGTGACATACAGAGAGAGGGAGCAGCACCTACATCACATGTCTCCCCACTCTTCGGCTACCATCATACCCCTCTCAGTTAAAATCAAGAAAAAGGTTTTTCAGAAAAGCTGTCAGTACCGAAAGAGAAGCAGAGAATGTCAGGAAAATAATCTAGGAAGAAAGAACTACCTGCCCCTTGAAATAAGTGTCACTCCCAGAAAGTCTAGCTCCCAGTTATATGTAGAACTGGACTATTTAGAAATTACTTAATAGCTATGGACATGATGCTTCCTGCTTCAAATGCTTTTCATGTTGCCCGTTATTGGGCACAATTATTTGATATATTTATTCATTGTATTGTGAGCCTTCTGAGATAAACAATGAATAAATAATATAGCATTCACTGGAGCAGTTATTTGCCCTCCTCTAGTACTGGGCAAAGGCAAAGGCTTCCATGCTCTCTCCTGTCTAATCTATGCTGCCTTCACAATATTTACAGGTTCCACACTATTACCAGTGCAAAAAGAAGGGGCAGCTTGTGGGCTGAATGGGTGGGGTTAAAGGTAAAGCTAAAAGTTCCCCCTGCACATGCGTGCTAGTCATGTCTGACTCTAGGGGCGGTGCTCATCTCTGTATTCAAGCCGAAAGAGCCAGTGTTGTGGAAGTCCATGGCCATGCGGCTGGCATAGCTGCAAGGAAACACTGTTTTACCTTCCTGCTTTTTATGGCAGTACCTATTTATCTACTTGCATTTACATGTTTTTGAACTGCTAGCTTGGCAGGAGCTAGGGTTATCAGCGGGAGCTGGCTCCATTGCGTGGCACCCGGGATTCGAACTGCTGAGCTGCCAACTTTGCAGCCAACAGTTTTTGGAGCCTTAGTCTCTCCAAATTTCCAGTCCTCTCCCCCTCCCACCTGTTTTATGGTGTAAAGGTCCATTTCGGCTTGACACAACAAGTGGCCAGCTAACCATGTAGTTAACAAATTTTATTATTAACTGTCTTCTGGTGCCATAAAGCTGTCACCTCCATGTAGCACACAAACACTTAGTTGTAAGTTAATAATAGCCAATTACCATTTGGGGCACTAAACTCTTATATGTACTTTCTCCCTCAACTCATTCACAGACATGTTCAGCGAAGGATTCTCCTCAGATCCCATCCCCCTCCATCTCTTTCATTCTCACTCCTGCCTCCTCAGTCCAGAATATATATCTCTCCTCACCTCACCTTATTTCACCCAGCCTTTATACAAAAGCAAATTCACACTCTCTCCCAATCACGCTGCACTCATCCATCATTCTACACTCCATTGGAACTAATTACCATATCAATATACTGCTGCACAAGCTTGAGCTCTACATGACCTCAGAAGTACTCTGGACAAGCCAATAGGATTTCATTACAAAGTATACCACCAAAAATCTGTGTCCTATTGCAGGGATCACACATCATTGGGTCTTGGGAGGTGGCATACCTAAACAAACCAATAGATTGCAGTGGGAACATAACCTAAACAAACCAATAGATTGCAGTGGGAAAAGCTGTTTGGATGAGCAGCTAAACATTTCAGTCTCTCAAGAAAAGAAATGCAGTTGCCATGACGTAACTTCAGGACAACTGGAACTGTGTATACTCTCTGCTGTGCCCCACCTGACACCATGCTCCACATTCTGGACTAAATATCTGGTCATCCCACCTCCTCTTCTACTAGAAAATGCTTTTTGTAAAGCCAAACAATAACCAGCTTCTATTTTTACCTCAAGGCTCCAAATCAATCATGGACTGTGTGGTCTCTAAATATCTCTCCCTTTAAAACGTGTGATGCAAAATAGGTAGTGAGTGATGTAAAAGTGGCTGTACATTGATTTGGTAGATTTGGAGTTTTTTAAAAAAAATCCAGTTTATTTATTTATTTATTTATTTATTTATTTATTTATTTATTTATTTATTTATTTATTTTAGAGTATTTTTACCCCACCTTTCTCCTTGGAAAGGGACCCAAGGTGGCTTATTACTTCTGCTCCCCACTAATTCTGTACAATTATTATTATTATTATTATTCCTAAAATACTTTTTTAGATCAAATCTGTGAGCACAGATCTCCTCAGAAAAATCAATCAAGTTGTCAAAGAACAGAACTGCATTTGAATAAAAACTACAAATCTCCCTCCGGACCTTATTCCACTTCAATTGGCAGGAAAAGGGTCCCTCCCATCTCACTAACAGCCTTAATTGCCAGAATTCTGTAGCTTTTAAGCACGGCAGGCCTGTCTATAATTGACCTCTTGCTCCTGCCCTACTGAGAGAGCAACATGAAACAGAGAATCACTGCCACAAGTATTAAAGAAGAAAAGACGATCACAAAGGTAGGAAGTAAGAGGACCTGACAAATTGTAAAGACCAGCTTCCGTTTTTCTTGGTCTCAGTCATTAGGAGCCAGAATGTCAAGGTTTCCAGTTAAACTCGTTCAGGATTGAAGGGAAGGAGGGTTCAATCTGTTTTGGTTCTGTGACTCTTTTGCATGTTATCAGTCATCATAATAAGTCTGTTTTGTCCGACTTGTGCACGAGCCTGTGACGCATGCACATTTAGTACATATTTCCCTTAATAAGTGTGTTTCTGTATGTATATCATTTCAATACATACAGTGTTTCTGTATGTATATATTCATTTCTGTATGCAATTTTCTAACCTGGAAATGAATTATAAGACTCCACAGTCTGAAGGACAGCTCTGGTTTTTGACTGCACTGAACCAGGAAGGGTGAATTTGTTTGGCTGTGCTAAAATGGAAACAATTAACTTCCCAATCCTTATAGGCAACCAGTGGGTTTGGATAAGATCTGAAACAGCCCCGTAGCCTGCTTCATGTCTCAGGACTAATTAAATGCTCTTCCAGTTGGAACATTATATGACAAAATATGAAAGTTAGTCTTCAAGGTGTCACATGGTTTTTTGTTTTTGGTTTTGTTTTGTTTCTTTGATTTTTGCTTGGAACATTTGTTCTCCTCAAAGTAAATGTCTTGTCACTGTTGATATTAGGATTGAACTCACCATCCAATGGTATCAGGCTTGTCTCAGTATTTTCAGGAACAAAATATGTGACAGTGTGTGATTTTTGTCCCTTTTCTGATATACAGTTTATATATGGAATGGAGCTTAGCACTATGAAACTTTCCTTATTAAGTTCATTTTTGCTATTACAGGTTCCCAGTTGGAAAATCTCTCTGGTGTACCCCCTTGACACAGAAAACACAAGAAGAGGAGCCCCGGCAGAAGACTGCTTTTTCCCTCCATATATTTTAACATCTTTTCTTTGAAGAGAAGCAGTACTCTTGAGAAATTACTTTTAAATTACTATGGTGCAGTAGTTAAACTGCTGTACTACAGCTGTAACTGTGCTCATGACCTGGGGTTCAATTCCAGGTAGCAGGCTTAAGGTTCATTCAGCCTTCCACCCTACCAAGGTTAGTAAAATGAGTACCTGGGGGCAAATGTGTAGCCTGCATAATTACTTGTAACCACTCAGAGAGTGCTTTAAGTGCTATGGGGTGGTATATAAGCAGCATGTATTTTTTTTCACTGTCCAGAGTAGCTATTTGCTAGTCCAGTCAATCAATCAATCAATCAATCAATCAATCAGTCAGTCAGTCATGAAGTAGGATGAGCTGAGAGGAAGGCAGAGTTTTATATTACAGATAACTTTTCAAGTCTTGAAAATCAGAGCATCTGATTGCAGGCAATGAGAACTGAGTGTATTACCAAGCCTTCCCATGCCAGGCTTCTAATACCACAAGAAGGGGAAGAGGGAGGGAGGGAGGGATTGAGAGAGAGAGAGAGAGAGAGAGAGAGAGGAAGAGAAGAGAAGAGAAGAGAAGAGAAGAGAAGAGAAGAGAAGAGAAGAGAAGAGAAGAGAAGAGAAGAGAAGAGAAGAGAAGAGAAGAGAAGAGAAGATTAATAGGGCCTTCTTTATGATTACCCCACACCTTTGGAATAATTTTCCACCGACATCTGCCTGGTCCCCTCATTAGGTATTTTTAAATGATCTTTGAAAACCAGGTTATTCATGCAGGCATTTCCTTCAAACGAAACATAACTACAGTGTTTACTCATCAACGTTAATACCTTTTATATCACTTTGTCAGCCTTTAAAAACTTAAATTCAAACTTTCTAACTCTATGTTGTTATACTGATTTTAAATGTTTTATGTATAGTTAGTTAATATGTGATTTCCCTTTTCCTTGCATGGTATTAGCTCATGGATCCCCTTGCCACAAGATGTGTTGATGGCATCTGGCCTAGATGCCTTTAAAAGAGAATTGGAGCAATTTCTGGAGGACAGTCCTTTGCAGGATACAAGCCATGACAGTGATAGTGGTATCTCCAGGCTTAAAAGGAGGATCCCTCAACATGCCAGACACAGAGGAGTGGCATCAGGAGATAGGTATCTAGTTGTCTCATGCACTCCCAGAAGGATCTGGTGGGGGCCACTGTACGGTGCAGGAAGCTGGACTAGATGTTCCCTTTGGTCTGATCCAGCAGGGCTCTTCTTATGCTCACTGGTTTTTTGATATGGCACTTACTTTAATTAACAACAGCAAAAGAAAGGAAAATTTCTTCACCCTTCTGAATGATGGCTATGAGGAAAAGGCAGGGAAGGGGGCTAGTTGACTCCATGGGCTCCACCCCTACAGGGTAGTGCATCCGGTTAAGGAGAAAGGCAGGGGAAAGGGCAGTGCCTTCCCTTCCTTCCCTCCAACCCCCCCCCCCCATTATCCCTTTGTGCCAGTAGTACTACCACTGCAAGTTTGTCCAGCTGGCATTGTCACCTCCTTACCTCATGAGTAAGCTGGTGATCCAAACACCTGTGCAAATCTTTCTCATGGGAGAATGAACATATCCAGGGTCGCTCAAGTGAGAGTTAAAACTGATCACACTTTCAAATGCACCACATTTCCCAGTGTGGACATAGACTATTGCAACAGAGACTATTTCAGTTTTGCGACCCTACAAACTTTGTCAAAAGTAGGCCTTGGATGAGTGACCAGATCTGGTCATTTTTTCAAAAAAGTTTTTTTTAAAAAAAAAAACTTGAAAAAGTGTTGAGGGGTGTCTGCAATTTGAATAGCTGTTTGTAGAAAGAAGATACCGTAGCACAGAGAAGAATGATCATATAATGTTTGGTGGTGCATGCAGGATCATTACCTGAACATCTTTGTACTGATAATCTCCCCAGATGACTGAACATGAAGCAATGTAGTTCCCCTATGAATGGAAGATGTGTCTGTTCACAAACGGGGAGCTGCATTCATGTAAGGGGCCCATGTTTTCTGTATATAAATACAAGTACTGTGCAGACTTAGACTTCACAACCTTTTTCTTGTTAAGCAAAAACATCATTTGACTGCAATAATGGACAGAGAGACTCGCTGTGTCAGTAACACAGAGGCTGTAGTCTTCTCTGAGGTGCCATAGCAGAACAGCTCAAATTCTCCACACCACAGGCTCTACTATCTACATAACATGTGGCTCTTTATACCCGCACTCTATTAGTAGAATCTGTTGTGCCTACATATCTTTATGGCACCTAATAAAAATGCTTAACTACTAAACAGATGGGTACCTCAGCCAGTAGGATGGGCACAACGCTGTCATCACTGCATTCACAAACATGTTTTTAATTTGTTCTGTGTGTTGCATACGTCACTCCAAGGAACAGATGAATTTGAAAGATCCATACTTCAAAGGAGATCTTTGTTTCTTTCACAGCTTTAATACATCCTCTCTTTATGTCACTTCGGTGTGATTTTCTGCTTTTCATTTTCACTAATCTTTGGCATTTCAAAGCCCCTTACAAATGGCACATAAGTATATAGATACACTGAATGGAGAAGGTTTAATACCAATAAGTAAATCCAAGGTTCAAGTGAAGTTTCTTACAATTAAGTAGGCATAGGACGGTAGCCATAGCATCTTCAAGGAAACTGTAGGCATTAATTGAGCCTTGTTCGGGTATTTATCCCTCATCTTTTGCTCCCACAGAGGGATCTTCAAGAAAGCCAACGGTCAACATAAAATAAGTACAGCAGTAAAATAATCAGAAACAAAACACAGAAACCGAGTTACACAAAATAACGTTGAAATATCCAGCAACAGCCTCAAAAGGAGGGGAACCTGAAATGTGGAAAATAGTTCACATTATTATAATTATTATTATTTTTCCTATTCTTTTCTCAGTGCTGTTTGTCTCCTGCACTCCTTCTGACAGAGATGGAGCTTGTGATTCACCCACATCACTGTCTCAAGTGGAGTTGAGGCATCTTTTGGGTCCTTGGAGCTTAAATGGCCTCTGTGACCAACCAGGTGGTGAGGGGTCATCAGGAGGTTGGCCTCTTGCCTTAAAATCTTCCTTTGTCTTCATCAGGCACCTTCATCAGGCTATTTCAGTTTAGTCTGTACAGGGAAAGCTGTAAAAGCACAGAGAAATGTCAGTCCCCTGAATATCACTCAAAGGTCAACTCATTAAATCAGGAGTGTCCTAACTTTTTGCAAGGAGGGCCGAATATGATGAGGTGAAAATGTGTGGGGTCCAACCATTCAACCACATTTGGCCCTCGGACCGGAATTTGGACAAGCCTTTAGGACATGCAAGGTGGTGGGGAGAATGCTGCAGCAATGGAGCCGGGGAAGGTGTTGGGGGAGGGGGGGAGGACAGAGGCAGGGAAGGCAGGCAAACTGTAAAACTGCAAGCTGATGCCTCCATCTGGTATGGGGAGGTGCCATCTGGCAGGGATGCATGACAGGCTGAGCCGGTGGGGAGAAGAGGCTGCGGGCCACTTGAAATTTGAAAACAGGCCACATTTGGCCCCCGGGCCTGACTTTGGACATGCCTGCATTAAATGAGCTATCTATTTCCTGGTATCACTGTTTTATCCTCCAGGCACGCAGGTCCTTCAAAGCATGAGCAGTTCACTTGCAAATGAAAGCCATGTTTGCCTCCTGATGAGGAGTCGCAAAACAAAAACAAACTATTTTACAACATGCCTACTCCTGCAACCTTGCGCTGAAATAAACAGACATCTTTTACTCCTTCAGGGAGCTCCACTTCTAATCCTGTGGTAACTGCATGGCCTGGTTTAATACTCTTTCCCTTCAAAGGTGGTGTGCTACCTCAACTGAAACATTGTGCAAAACAGAGAGGAAATTGTATAGCAGGAAGAGGTTCTGTAGTGCATGAATTCTTAGGGGTGAGCATGAGCAGGTGGTTCTTGCTCTGGTGGGGGGTGGGATGCATTCCTTCTAGGGAACATGGGAACAATTGTGCCATGTTTGGAGGGCCCCAGGCATAATTGTCCTCCCAACCCCTTAATCATCTTTTAAAAATGTTTTAACCACTGTAGACACAGTGGGGCCATTTCATTTCTTTTAACTGCTATATTTTTAGTAGGAAAGGATGGAGGGGGTCATTAAGGGAGCGGCACCCAGATGTCTGGAGGTTACTTGTCTTGATATAAGAAAACTATCATTTTGATTTTAAAGGGACAGGTAATGGGGACACTTTTGCCCAAACCTGTCACTGAGAATGCTCTATTTTCATTGCAACCTGGGCCATTCCTATGATGGCATCACACACTCTCTCACCCCAACATTTTAACTGAACTAAGCAGCTCTTTGAAGGGAGGGAAACTATTGCATCTTTGTCGACTCTCCAATGTGAATAAAAATCCCACCCACTTGTCTGCCCCACATGTGGTGACTCCTCTGAAGAGCCTTCATGAATGAAGCAGCCCTTTTCACACTGGCTTTGGCATAATTGAAGGAGCAGTGGAGGCCTGCCACCCCCACCCCCACCACCCCCGCCGCCCTCCTTACCTTGTGTGAAAGGCACACACTTTCAGAAACACTGGGCAAAGCTTTAGCACCTGCAGTGTTGGGAATGTGTGTGCTCATCTGATATCAGAACAAATAATGCATTTGGTTATTAACATTTTCCCATTGTGTGCTATGAGCAGAACAAAATACAGCATTTGGGAGCATCCTTGATTCTACCTCCTGTTTTTCCACCTCGTTATGTAAATCTAGAATGAAAAATCAATTGAGCCTATATTTTCTTGTATTCAGTTCCAAACCTCTATTTCCCTGAAGAACAAAAACAACATCTCCCAAATGCTGCCATTTTCTCATGCCCCTTTCCTTCTTTATATATACATACATACATACAGTGGACCCTCGTACAGCAAATAGTTTGTATAGCATAAAATCTGTACAAAATAAAAAATTCAGGAGATAGGGGAAATTTGCTTAACAGAATTGTCTATGGGGTGAATCCGTACAACATAAAAATGGTCACAATTTCAATGCATTCCTATGGGAAATTTGTATAAAGGCAAATTTGCTTGACATAATTTCATTTGGAACAAATTAATTCCTTTATACAAGATACCTGTGTGTGTGTGTGTGTGTGTGTGTGTGTGTGTGTGTGTGTGTGTGTGTGTGTGTGTGTGTGTGTGTGTGTGTGTGTGTGTGTGTGTGTGTGTGTGT
>JAHTLZ010000240.1:13941344-13968801 GCA_023846285.1 Phrynocephalus versicolor | reverse complement strand
TGTGTGTGTGTGTGTGTGTGTGTGTGTGTGTGTGTGTGTGTGTGTGTTCCAAAGTCCCTCACTTGCTGATCTTAATGTGTCACCTGTAAAATCCACTAATCTGAATGTCTAATTAGAGCTCCATTTAATCCTGATCACAAAGGAGCGAGCAGACTTGTGTGATCTAATCCACTTTAGATACTGTTTAGGCCCATAGAAAACATGTTGAATGAGAGAAAATGAGAAACTGTATTTAGCTGGCTACACACACATTCCATTCCAGAGGATCAATTGAGCCAGATGAAGGGCATGGCCATCTCCTCCTAATGAAGGCCTTCTGTTTTGAGTAACTTGAGATGAGCAGGAGTGTAAGGGTTCCAAATGTTAAGTATTTATTACACCTGAATGGCAGGAAATCAAAACTTTGACATTCAGTGGTCCTTCCCCCAAAGCCTAGACTTCGAAAGTCTATTTGTCGTGGCAGGCACAAGCCTCCTCAACTCTCGTATATTTCCTTTGGTAGACTCAATCAGCCAGTATATTCCATTGGTAGAATTAATCAACCAGTCATGTGATCACAATGCTGACAAGAAAGAATTTGGAAAAGTCCAAGCCCCTTCTATAGCTGTTCAGCTGTGGACTACAAGTACAGCTCCCAGAATCCCAGATACAGCATGTCCGCTGGCCATGGTCTCTGTGGGAATTCTGGGTAGGAATTGTAGTTAATAAAAAGGAACATTTCCAAGCCATCTAGTCCAATGTGCTGCCCCTAATACAGGACATCTGATCTGAGATGTAAGATAGTTCCACAAATTCCAGAATCCTACAGTCAGCATGCTTGTAGGATTTTGGGAAGTGAAATTCAACAGGCAAATTGTCTCAAAAATGCCTGTCTAGCTTTTGTTTGAAGACTTCAAACATGGGACATACTCCTATCCCTAGGTAGTTGATTCCATTGTTGAACTGATGTTACCATTAAGATGTTCCTCCTAAAGTTCAGACAGAATCCATCCTCCTGTATCATAAGTGCCTGGATTAAGTCCTGCCCTTCAAGGAAGCAGAAAATAAATCTACAGTGTTCTATGTGACAAGCCTTTTCAGTATTTCTCTTTTCCATTCAGTGCATCTCTACTCCTTCAATCTTTCCTTCTAGGGCTTGCAGTCTGTAATCCTAGGCATCCTCACTGTCCTTTTCTGAATCTATTTCCTTTTGCCTACACCCTTCTGAAAGGCTGCAGATAAACTGGAATACTGTGCTGTACACTTAAATGTGGTGCTTGACCACACAATATTCCAGAAGCAGTCTAACTAGGATAAAGGTCATCTACCATATAGCCGTCTTCCACTACTCTAGTGGTGTATGAAGTGGCTGTGAAAAAGATGAGTGCGCTCACGTGGGAGTCCGTGTGTGTACATTGACATGTGTGTGCTATTATATTGGACACATGGCTCAAGCTTGGAATCCATCATTCTCCTTTCTTGCCATTGGGATGACAACAGGTCCCTGCTTGCATTTCTCGCCCCTCCAGATTCTGATGTCACAATCCATTTGTGCAGGACCGTTTGAAGCCTTAAGGGACCAGCCTCCAGGCTTTGCTGGCTGGGCCAGATGGAATGTGGCTCCAGTTTAGTACAAAACAGCATCTCCTGTCTGGAGCGGTTAGCAAACCTCCCAGAGGCCCTCAAGGCTGGCCCTGCAACAGTTCTACGTTGACGACCACCCTGCTTATTTATTCGCCACACAGCGAAATGAGACCTCTGGTGCTGTATCCAGACTGCCTGGAGTGAGCTTGAACAGGACTAGGTTTTTCACTGGGATTTTGGCCAGGATTGACTTATTTAACAGCACCGCGTTGCACGATGATGCATCCAGCCCTCCCCCCAGCCCCGATTTATATTTTCACATAATGTTCCATTTCAAGCTCATTTCCAATGGAAAATTTCCATCTTGTTTCTGCAGACCCCCTAATTCTTTTAATCCTTCTATTTGAGTCAAAGCCCATAAAAATTATGGGACCCGAACAGCTGTTTTGCTAATGGTATTTCAAGTCTGCCAAGTTGCTAACATCTCAGCAAGCTCTTGTAAAGATTAGTGCTTCCCCCTCTTCTCTCCCTTTTTATAGCAGGACAACGAAGTTCATTGCCTAATTACCAACTACAGGAACAAATCTTCTACAAAAAGTGTTGTTTTAGCTGAATGGGTGTTATTGTTACAGATCTTGCCATATCCATCAAAAAGACTGCTTTTAGACGAGTCAAAGAGAAGCCATTCAATTCCCTGCCTGAGATAGGAGGTGACTTCACCAAACTTCACACTGAGTTTTAAACCCAGTGCATTAAGCCTGAAAACAGAGAGCCTGGGCCTCCAACCCTCCTGCTGTGGTCTGACCCTGTCAAATTTGGACATGGCAATTTAAATAACCATTGGATGTAGAATTAAAGATTCAAATTTCATGTGAACCTGATTTGTTTATGTGCATTTGATAAATGTGCTTCATGTTGGGATGAAGGAAATAGATGGTATTTTAGTCATGTATTTCTATGCTCTTGGTTGGGGCAGGGGGATTACCTGACACATGTAAATGCCATACTAGCTTCTAAGGCCAAGAGCAAGAATGGTGGTTTTTAAAATGGTGCCCTGTGTCAAAATCCAAGCAGACTGATCCTTGAGAATTTAGACATTCTCCATGATTCCCAGTGTGATGTAATGGAATGATGGATGGATTAGGACTCTTGAGAAGAGGGTTTGAATCCCCATGGCAATGGAGTGGCATGGTGGTTAAATGCCTGTACTGCAGGTAAAACTGTGCTCACGGCCAGGGGTTCAATCCCAGGTAGCAGGCTTAAGGTTCACTCAGCCTTCCATCCTTCCGAGGTCGGTAAAATGAGTACCCAGCTTGCTGGTGGGTGGAATGTGTAGCCTGCATACTGTAATTTAACTGCAAACTGTCCAGAGACTACTTGAAGTGGTATGGGGCAGTATATAAGCAGAACACTTTGCTTTTGCTCCTTAAATATCTCACCCTGAAAGTCCTATGAGAGTCTCTATGTTGGTTCCAACTTGATGGCACAGAACATACAGATATATTTGTCCATCTGTTGAAGATATCATAAAGTGTTTTTGTGAAGTTTTCATCTTCCCAGCTGTAGTAATTTGCACACAGCTCTAGTTCCATACATTGCATTCCAAAAATCCTAGAGGGACATAATAAACCCTTATGCTGAGAAAATCCTGGGGGAGGAGCCTGACAAGTCCTCGCTCCATTAGATGAAAGGTGGCATATCAATCAATCCATGGGAAAAACAAATATGAAAATAAGAGGGGATTTAGGTGTGGTGTGTGGGTTTTTTAAAAAAATTGTTTTTAAACAAAATTCCCATCCTATTCCTCCAACCCCTGTCCCCAATAAGGAAAATGCTGATCTCTTTAAATTCCATCATGGATATTGATCAGTTTTTCTTCTTGTCAGCGAGCCACATGGTGTTCGTTTTTATACTTAATTGATTCAGACATTTAAAGGGACATAAAATACACCATAGCAGCCAAACAACGCACACATACCAGCTTAGTTTACTATGACACTTGAATTTAGGTCCTAATCAGACTGCAAGTCGTAGATCTTCTTAAAAGTTGTCCAGGATTAAGGGGAGGAAAGAATTTGAATACCATCTTTGCGCTGTTTCGAACAAAGATCTTTGCCACCAAAGTTTATCACAAATATTCTTCAAGGAGGAGGATCAAACACAGGAAGGCAGTCCAACACACACTCAATGGAGGGATCTGAAGGACTTTCAATTGATGTCCATCATTTTAAACCAACTATTTATGTTTGGCTCTTGACACACACATTTAATAAACAAACTGTAACCAATCCCTTGGAAAACAGACTGAAAATAGCTTTCAGCCCATCAAACATCAAAGCAAATCCCACTTAAGTAGTAACATAAAGCCACGGCTCTATTCTTTTGGCTGGTATGATAGCTTGATGAATTATCTTCTGATTTCAGAGGAGTAACAAATGTTAGTCTGCTGGTTTCAATAATGTCTGCAGATGCATACTGTGAATTGGTTTCAGAGAGGGAGCTGCGTCAGTCTTCTGGTTTCAGGACATAACAATGCTTTTGTACACAGTCATTGTGGCCCCTAGGTTCTCCATTATAAATTTCACTGTGATTTTTTCCCCAAGTGCTGCAGAACAATCTCTACTTGTATTTCCAAAAGACTTGGCTCCTATCTTCCTGTGAATTCCTCATTGCAACTTCACACATGAATGGGTGGCATACAACATCACACTTTTTACTTTGAGATACATGCCCAACCAAACTTTTGTGTGCATGCATGTGAAGCAATGGGATGCTTCTGAAATTCTTCTTAAAGAAAGGATTTTCCAGTTGCCTCCTTTGTTTCTGCAGAACAATATGCAAATTGTGGATTGAGATTTGATATTAAATACAGCATGTGGTCCACCCATACTTCAGCATCTGGGCATTTTGGAATTATTTTATGGACAGGTGTGGTTTATTTTGATTTTTACTCAGTGTGTTGTGTCCACCATGCAAACGATAGAAAAGTTCTTTATTCAGAATAGAGTCCCTAGATTCTTCCAAATATTATGGCCTCTGTCCATGTTGTTGAGATTCTAGTCCAAAAAAGGACTGTGTCTATTCCAAGCATTGTCTCAATTCTGCAATATTTTGTTGATTTATTTTGAAGATTTATGCTACACCTTTGAATCAAGCGAGCATTCTAGCTTTGACAGTGCCGCCCTACAAAGAATATAGCATAGCACCTCAGACAGACAGAGAAGCCATAAGCTGTCATCCTTTCCTGAAGGCAGGAGACAGCTCTCATCATGCAAGGTGACTGACAATTGGAGCTGAGTGTTCTTCCAGGCAGAGGTAGGGAAAGTCACTCTCCTACTCCATTCTCCCTCTTGTTGTGATACTGTAGGGCAGTGGCTCCATACCTTGGGTAACCCAGGTTTTCTTGGATTGCAACTCCCAGAAGCCTTCAACACTACCTGTGCTGTCCTAGGTTTCTGGGAGCTGCAGCCCAACAACACCTGGGTTACCTATAGTTGAGAACCACTATTGTTGGGTGTGAACACTCCCAATCGCTGTTAGTCCAAGTCGTGTCTTTAGTTCATTGAGCAGCCCTTTATACCTCTTGAGAGGTTTCCATTCTAAACTCAGAAGGGGAGCTTTGTTTACTTCTGTCATGTGTGTCTGCACAGCATGTTCTTCTCTTTCTCTATTCTGGTTCACCAATGTTAGACTGAATATGAATACCATAAAACTGTGATCTTTTCACCATTATTTTTCAGCTTCCCAGCAATCAATCCATTGGGTGCTCATCTTTTCAATAACTGAATCTGAAGGTCAAACTAGATTTTAAAGAAACTGTCAGGATTAATCAAACTGTTGATAATTTGCTTTCTCTCACATATGTGGATTGACTCAGATATGGGAGAATCAAGATTTGTACATCAGAACTGTATTTGCCTTTCAGTGAACAATCACCAGTTAACTGTTTATGCCAGATAACGTATGTAAACCAAATGCTGTGACAAACAAAACATATTTTACCATTTTGGGGAGATCCTTTGCAAAAACTATGATAAGCATATTGTCTAGTTTGGCTCCTAGGTGGTTCAAGTTCATGCAATTACATTCTGTTTTCTTATCTGATCCTCCTCCCCAAAATGCATTGTACATATTTGACTTGACTAAACTGCAGCAGAGAGAGAGAGAGAGAGAGAGAGAGAGAGAGAGAGAGAGAGAGAAGGAGAGAGGAATTGTTCTTTTTCCTCTGCGCTCCCTAAATCCAGGCCCTGCTACTGTATTTGCATAAAAAATCCAAGTATATTATATTCATTCATAAGATTGATATCATCATGTCTGGCTGGATCTTAAGAAAGAATTCCCTAGTGTCTCATACCACCACTGCCAGTACTTTCTCTCTCTATAGCAGCATGTATGTACAGACTGACAGCACCACTGTCTGTTTGAAGTCCACCTCCTGAGAGTCAGCTAACTGGGTTTTGACTGACGGTTCAGGTCAACCCAGCTAATTTCCCCTCTGAAAACTGGTGTCAGGAGCATAGTTTCAGAAAGCACTTTGCGCTGGACAAACACAACTGCTCTTTGCTTTTGTGATGCAGAAATTCTTTATATAATACTTTCTGTATTTTATGTCGGTGGTCCCCAACCCCCGGTCCGCGGACCGGTGCTGGTCCGTGGACCGGTCGGCACCGGGCCACCTGGGGAGGCCGGGGAGGCTCCTCCCCTTTTCCTCCGCCGCCCTCCTCCTCCTCCTCTTCTCTCCCGCGGGCGACCGGTGGAGGAGGAAGGCTGGAGGAGCGCAGGAGGAGCCGCCGCCTTTGCCTTTGCCTTTGCCTCCCTCCTCTGCCCGCCGCCGCCGGCGGCGCATCCTCCTCCTCCTCCGCCCTCCTCCTCCTCGCCCTCCACCACCAGCAGCAGCAGCAGCAGCCACTGCGGCGGCGGCGCATCCTCCTCCTCCTCCTCCTCTTCTCTCCCACGGGCAGCCAATGGGAGAAGAAGGCTGGAGGAGCACAGGAGGAGCCACCCGCCGCCCGAAGGACAGAGAGGGCGGTCATGCGGCTGCTGCCCCGGGCACCTCCGCCGCCTTCACCTTCGCCCCCGCCGCCGCCGCTGCGCTCAAAGGGTAGGAAGAAGCGGCGGGGAACCCCGTTTGGCCCGCTTGCCCCTCCTCGCCTCCTCCTGGCCCCTCCCCCCTGCCCTGGGGGCCAGGCGCGCGGGGGCCGGCGGGGAGGAGGGGGCGCGTGCGGGAGGCGCGAGGAACGGGGGAGGGACGAGGGAAGCCGGGCCGGAGCCCCCAGTACGCCCCGCTGGAGGAGAGGAGAGGAGAGGAGAGGAGAGGAGAGGCCGGGGTGGGGGGCCGGGAGCCGGAACACCGCCACCGCCGCCGCCGCTCTGCTGGGAGAGGGCAAAGGAAGGAAGGAGCGGCTGCTCCCATCCCCCACCCCCCCACACACACACAGAGAGAGAGAGAGAGAGAGAGAGAGAGAGGCCAGGCCCCCTGAGCCCCCTCCAACCGGATTGTGCGTGTGCTGGCCGGCCGGCCGGCCAGCGCAGAGACACCCCACACACACCGGCCTCCCTCCCCTCCCCGTTCCCGCTCGCCCGCCCGAAAGCCTCAGCCGGAGGCAAGGTGGCTCCGGCCCGAGGGTGCCACCGGGATCGCCGTTGGCGCTGCCAGCGGCGGCCGCCGCCGCAGAACACCCCCACCGCCGGCCGCGGCCGCCGACAGGAGGAGGCGGCGGGGGCCCGCCCGCCCAGGAGCCCCAGGCTCCCCCCCACCTCGCCCGTGCACGCGGGGGGGAGCGGCACGCCCGACGCCCCCAGCCGGCGAGCGCCGCCGCTGCCGCCACCGCTCCCATGCCCCCCCACAAGGCACACACGCCAAGCCCCCCCCGCACCCCTCCTCCCCCTCCTCCCTCCCCCCTCCCCCGCCCCCCCACACCCTCCCCTGCCCCCCGTCCGACCCCCCTGCACCCCCGATCTCCCCCCCTCCCCACCCCCACCCCCGGGCCACGGAAAAATCATCAAACATTTACCGGGCCCTGGGGACAAAAAGGTTGGGGAGCACTGTTTTATGTAACTTGGTTTGATTTAAGTTATCAGATGTCAATCTTGGGCTCCCTTTTCTGTTTCTGAGTGTGGTGGCAGGCATTTTGATTTTTTAAATCATTATTTTAATTGTCTTTTGTATGCGTGTTGTGTTGTTACAGTCTTGACCGACCCTTCGTGACCCCATGTCCTATGGAGTTTTCTTGGCAGGAGTACCGGAGTGGTTTGCCAGTTCCTACTCCAGGCACCTACAGCACCTGGTATTCCCTGGTGGTCTCCCATCCAAGTACTAACCAGGGCCGACCCTGGTTAGCTTCCAAAATCAGGTGAGATCAGACGTGCTAAGGGCACCTTATGTTTTGCTTAATTATTTAAAAAGTCCTGTGTTGTGTTTGCACTAGACAAGGCAGTTTATAAGCTCTATCAATAAATTTTTAAAAATCAGTATACTTCCATCTATATAATGTCAATAAAAAGTAAAGATCCCCCCTGCAAATGCATGCTAGTCATGTCCGATTCTAGGGGCTGTGCTCATCAGCATATTCAAGACAAAGAGCTAGTGTTGTTCAAGTCTGTGGCCACGTGGCCAGCACGGCTGCAAGGAAACACTGTTTTACCGTCCAGCTTTTTACGTTGGTACCTATTTATCTACTTGCATTTACATGCTTTCATACTGCTAGGTTGGCAGGAGCTGGGGTTATCAGTGGGAGCTCACTCCGCTATGTGGCACATGGGATTCAAACTGCCAAGCTGCTGACTTTACAGTCAACAGTTTCAGAGCCTTAGTCCTCTGAGCCGTCATGCCCCCATTATGCCAATAGGTCTGTGTTAATTCTGTCTGGGGAACCTTCATGTCATCATACTGTCTGACCACAGATTTCAGGACACTTTTTTTTTCTAATAATGAAAAATTTTACTTTCATTATTAGAAAATGCAACAGCTTTGAACACATGAAGTGGCTTTAAAAGAGAGCATGTTATTACTTTTGTTTCTTAGCAGATTGATAAAATGTTACTCCCAGCAAGATTTCAAATGGCATTGCTGTTTAATTTGTGAAACCAATTATACTGAACAGCATTATTAAAAGGCACAATATCACTCATTCCACACTTGGGCTGGAAGATCTTTTTCTTTTTAGCTGGTCAAATATTCCATCACTTTGGCACAGTAATAATTTTCATTGTCATGCTAGTTAATGAGAGCTTGTTTGTTCATTCCTGTGTGAAAAAAGGCTGTTCTGAGATCTAATTGAGAAATCGTTAATATACACTCTCACCATTCTCTCTAATGTTCTTAATAAAATTGATTCTGGGATCTTGATATTTCCATCTGTCAACAGAGGTTTCTCTCCACTAGATTGTTTGCTCGCTAGAATCTCTCTGCTCTTCTTCTTCCATTGAGATACATACAGTATATAGCTCATAATAAGCAAGGTCTGCACATCCTTCTATTAGGCCTGCTGTTTTTAAAGCCCTATCATGTGTTAGGTTTCAGGAAACCAGCTGGAGATCATGTGCTTTACACATGCTTATAATGATATGCTCCAAGTGTGAGAGTTGGTACCATCTGCAGTGCCTGGAGCAGTGTCTGGGAGAGCGTGACAACTCAACTGCAGGCCAGAGGTTTGGAGGGGGACGAAAGTTAGATAATTACAGCTCCCTTTTAGTCAAGGCCCAGGGTATGCCTGTGTGCAGTCCAGAGGATGCAGCATCTGTTAAATTCATTCTTTGCTACTCATCACTCAGTGTTACAAAAATGTAGTCATCGATCTGGATAAAATCAGGTTCCATCTCATTGATATTATTAGTCTTGGGTCTAATACCCTGAGTGCATATATCTCTTTTGCAGTTCTTCATTGATTCTACATTTGTCCCATTTTCAAATGCAGTCGTCCTATCATTTGAACACAATTGTATCTCACAAATGGCAGAGGTAGTACTATTGAAGTAGCCTGCTTCTGCCCCAAAATACAGTAGTCTAATTCTCTTAACCTCCAAAAGAAAAGAAAAAAACTTTAACAAGTAGATGTCATGTCCCACTGTAAAAAGTCATCTTCAGAGGAAGAGTTGGATCTTAAAGCAAAACAGATCCAGAGTTTCATCCAAGGGAAGGTCAGAGATTGAAGGGCATAGATCAGAAAATGTTTGTTTGTTGAGTGTATTTGTTTGTTTGTTTACCCTTACTTTCTCCTTCCATGCACTTGGAGACCCAAGTCGCAAAGAATCAGGGACTCCTGACTGCAAACTGGAAACAGCCAACAGAAGAAGTTCGAATCCTGGGTCCAATGACAGCAGAGCTTTTGTGGTGCACCCGCTTTCCATTCTGCCAATCAAGATTTGTGTAACCTCTGATAAAGGGACTGAGGGCAACCTTACCTCTCCCTGCTCGCTTTTGTTAAAGTGACTGATCTATTGAACTGCACCAATAGTTTGACCCTGCAGCCTGTGCTCACCTCTGGAACTTGGCAAGGAACCAGTGTGGATGGCAATGGCATAGCTCTAGCACTTGGCTGCCTATTACCTCCCATAATAGAAGGCACTTTTCTGATTTTTCCTAAGTAGCTTCCACTCTTTCTGTATTTCTGTCCACATGCCCTTGAATAGGAATTTGGGGAAATTGTGGAGGATGCAAAATGGAAGGCAAGGTGCAATATATTTGATGCTATCTGTTCCTTTTACTTCTGTATATCCCCCCCCCAATTATTGAAAGAGAGCCTCTTAAAGTCAACATATTGTGTTATTTTATGTTCCCCACTTTTGTTACAGTTGTCCTTCACCCCTTGTCTGTCAGCCAAAGGTTGGGAATTTGATTCCCCACTGTATCTCCTTGACAGGTTGAGAAGCCACCATTTTCGTGAGGCCTATTGTATGCACTGGGCAAACAATACCATAGGGAGGAGCCTTCATTCAGCATCACATGGATTTCTCAGGAATTGACAAAAGCAGACTTTTTGTCTTGCGACCTGCATCACAACTTGTGACCTGCATCACAAAAATGCAAACTTTTTTTAGCTCAGCATTAGTTCATATGAGCTTCAGAAAAGGAATGCTTAGTTTCCCAAAAGAACATTTATGGTTAGAGCTCCATTTCTCATTGTTTGCAGGTCAGTTCCTTGATTTACATATGTCACTTCAGAAGATTCAAGGCCAGTTCTATTCATAATTCTTTTGCTACTTTTCATCATGAAAGATGTGCATTCATCCTTAAGAAAAAGTAAAGTGAAACAACTAATTTCGTATTTGCACTGAAATACTGCACTCTCTCAACAACTCTAAATTTCTGGCATGTCAACATATGAGATTATTTAGTTTGTGTGCTTAGATAAAATGGATCTCCTATGGTTTCAAGTGATTTGATGGGGGCAGGGGCTGTCAAATGGGGGTGAAAGCTATCATTGTTATCAATTACTCAAGGCATAGGCAATTTTGTTGCAGAAATGCTGTCTTGGCATAACACTGAGACAAGATATTGCATGACATATCTAGAATCATAAAAGTTAGCCTTCAAGTTATCTCTGGGGATTGGAAGATATCACAGAGTGTAGCAATGATTATAACAACAGTCAACTATCAAGGGAAATTTGTTAGGAAAGCATATATGGCAGGCCGACAACGATTGTTTTACACGATCTCTTGCCAGACAGATAGAGGTGGAGATCTTTTAAGAAATTGGTGCCAAAAATCTGTGTTACAAGGGAGGGGAACAGTCTGAAAGTTCAACTGGAGAAGGTGTAAATCGCAACTGATAACAAGAGAAAACTTGCAAAAATAACAATAACTCATTGCGTGCGTAGCTCTTTACACTTTCTGAACTCTTTCATTAAATGAATCATTCAGTACAGTAAATGTGAACAATAAGCAAAATAATGATTACTATCATTAATATCATTCACATCCTGTTGGGATTATAGAGAAAATGGATGTATGCCAAATGTATGCCACCCACCAAGTTTCTGGGGCGATCATGAAATGATGATCTTCTCTGCAGGTGCCATTCTCTAACTGCCTCCTAGCCTCACCATCTTGTTGTGCTGCAAAGATCGGTGTAGTTGATGGTAGTGTTGCTTAAGCTATAACATGATCTTTTAGATCAGTGGTTCCCAATCTTGGGTCCCCCAATGTTCTTGGACTACAACTCCCAGAAATCCTGTCCAGCACAGCTAGTGATGAAGGCTTCCGAAATAATCAACCACAAAGATACTTTTTTTTAAAAAAAAAAGTTGATTACAATAAACATAACTGTGAAACAAAAGAAAAAAAATTGACAGAAGTCTGGCAGACCACAGATGAACCTATGGACCAAGAGAGAGACAAAAATTATAATGTATCAGTTGCACTTTAAAAATAAGATCAGATATTTTGAAAATGGTATGAAAAGTAGATATGAACAAAGCCATTTAAAAGCATCTCTTTTAATGTTGAATGAGAGTTGAGGCTGGATTTTCAAGAATTTCTTCAACAAAGGCCAGATTCAGGCACTGGAAACAACCCTTAGCTGGAATAGAAAAAAAAATCATAACTAAAGCAAGAGTTTGTGTATTAAAGCAGGAGTTTCTCTCAGTTCCAGACCTCTGTGTGTTTGCCTGCACTAAACAAAAGCCAATCTTCCTTTGATATCTGATTTCACACACCCACACCATTTCATCACAGTGTTTTTGAAAGTCATGGCCTACGTCTAGTGCTTGTTCCTGGCCTACAGGATGCATTTTTATTTTAGGATGAACGGAACAGAAAACTGGAGAGAACAGTTGGATGAAATGGAAGTGAATGAATTTTGCACTTGTCTTAATATTTTGATACAAAGAAGGATCCAAATGTTCATGATCAGGAGATGTACTTGGGAGTTGCATTCATACCCATTTGTTCAATTTTGGGGTTAGACTCAGTGTTTCTGTTTTTCTTCTGACACTGGTTTGGGAGCAGCTTCCTATTCTGTCTGGAAGCAGAGAGTGAGCATGGGAGGGGAAATAAGCAGGTAGGAAAAATGTGCCCAAAGTACTGGCAGCACAGCTAAAGGAAGACAGGGAATGCTGCAGATTTGATGGTAGCAACCTGCTACAGTGAGAAGAAACTGAATAAACAAACTGCACCCTTTGCTTTCTCAAAATTGGCACTAAAGTAAGTCAGTTAGATAGATAGATAGATAGATAGATAGATAGATAGATAGATAGATAGATAGATAGATAGATAGATAGATAGATAGATAGATAGATAGATAGATAGATAGATAGATAATTTATGTTTACATAAAGGAAATTGTGTAAATCTGGGTAGCCAATTGCTTCTCATTAATGAGATGCTGGCTGTGTTTCAGGGAGCATTCCCAATCATGCAATTAGTCACACATCTAGGAGTGCAACTAACACCTTGTAAATGAGCAGCAATTTGCTGCCAAGAGTTATATGAGTTCTCCTATTTAAGTGTAAATTGCCAACAGGAATTTGGTTAGAGATACATGAAAAGGGCAGTGCTGACTGCCTCTGAAAAGTTAATCTTACATTACGAGATTGTCCAGATAATATGGAAAAGCTAAGGGATTTCCTTGCTTTCAGATAGATTTCTACCATCCCAACTCCTGTGCATGCAGGAGTGTGCATGTATTTTGCATACTGCTGCTGATTCCTTTGTCCTCATGGCCCGTGAAAATGGCTAGGCTACTTACTAAAATAAATGAAACGGTTTCAGAAGAGTCATTGCAGGCATTTCTGATCAATGAAACAATAGCACCTACCTCCTACCACACCCTTGGACTAGAGAGAAATGTTGATGAGTCTAGAGAATGTAGTAGGCATGCTTGTGCATTCAGTCTATCAATGATTGATAGGCACGGTTATGCTCAGAGCAATTGTCTCTTTGTTTTCTATGATGACAGCAGAGTGATTCTTACTGCTCCATGTCTCTGTGTCTAGCAAAGCGTACAGCTTTCTAAACAAGGCCATTGAGATGAATAATGATGGAATTGTAACTATCTCACTTTTACCCAAAGGCAGCTGGTGTTATCATCATTCAGTTCTTGAAAAGAACTGCAGTTTATGAATGTGGCGTGGGATATCTGTAGCCCTGATTCAAAATGCCAAAAGATTGCCTGCTGTTGCTGCACAATATTGTTCCTATGTTGCCAAGCAGGAAAAAGGATGGCAAGCTTTACATACCAAAGGGCAGCTTGAATGTTGACAGCACCAATGGCAGCAGTCAAGATGGTCTACAGGATGCCCTCTTGTGCTCACTACCATTCACAAAGGGACACCAAGCAAGGGGAAATCCTAAATGCTGACCCACTTCTGACCTGAGCACAACAGACATTGTCAGGGTTGGGTGTTTTTTTATTTTATTAACAAGTGTTTTTTGGATTTAATGAAGTGGTGAAGCAAAAGTATGAGTGAAAGCAACATATATAACAGAGAAACTAGAGATGGGCATGAAATGGAAATATAGTGTTTCATTTCATTTAATTTCGTTTCAGTCTTCATTTCATTTTGTTTTGTTAACAACAGATTTTTAAAAAGAATTTTCATCATGAAATGAAACACTTTGTAAGGCTATAAATAATGGGGAGCTTTTTTTATTTAACAGGGAGCCCACTGCCCTAAATTAAAGACCCTCAAGCCTTCCAATCAATTTGCTTTCAAGCAAAGAACCCTCTGTAAACAAGCTGGAAACCTAATGACTATATGTTGCACAGAGAGATTGGAGAGATAAGCTCAACAGCTAAACAGCAGCGCAGCAAGGGAAGGAAGGAGAATATTTTTTTTAAAAAAACCTCCACAGTCCTACTTAATCAGTAAAGAAAAACAATCAGTTTAAATCATCTTGCAGACATAGCCAGTGAAGGGAAGAGCTCACCTCCTGGCTAGCTTCAGGCAGATCAAGATCAGAGATAAGCTATCTCAACAGCTGAGGCATGGGAAGGAAGGAAAACACATCAATCAGTTTAAAAATAAACCTCCTGTTCTCAAGACGGCTAGATCAAGAAGCTAGGACGTATTGTTTCATTTCCAAAACAAATAATGGTGTTTCGTTTCATTTCTTGATGACACACTGCTGTTTAGTTTCAATTTGTAAGGTTTAGTAAGTTTATGAAATGATGAAACAGTGTGTCGTTTTTCATAAGGTGCCCATCCCTAGGAAAAACATATACACTCTTTAGCCTCTCAGGAAAACAGCTGTTGTCCTGCTCACTCTACAGAATGCAGACTAGAAAGCCTGGATAGGGTGGGTTACAGAGAACACATGACACCCCTACTAAAGCAGCTTCACTGACTGCCAATCAGCTATTGGGCACAATTCAAAGTGCTGGTTTTAACCTACAAACCATTAAATGGCCTGGGTCCAAGCAACCTCAAAGATTGAATCTTGCAGTATGAACCGGCTCAGGTGCTAAGGTCATCAGGAGAGGCCTTTCTCTCCATCCCACCACCTTCACAGGTGTGTCTCAGAAGAACACATGAAAGGGCCTTCTCTGTTGCTACTCCCAGACTTTGAAACTCCCTTCCGCTGGAGGCCAGGACTGCCCCATCTCTGCTGTCTTTCTGGAAGCAGGCAAAGACCTTCCTCTTCAGGCAAGCTTTCCCTGAATTAGGGACTACTACCTGTTATGTGACTTTCAGATGGATTACCATCCACAATTGCACTGGTTGCACAAGAACTTCTGTGTTTTCCACGTTCCTTTCCATTCCTCATAATGGATTTTTTCCCTTTAACTGCTCATGTGATCTTTTTAGCTTTAATGATGCCTTATAATTGCTGTAAGATGCCTCTTCTAATTCCCTGTTCTTAAACTTAAAATATGTCTTAAATGTTCTGGGCTGAATATTATCCCTTATTATTGTGTGCCACCTTGGGTCCTTTTCCAAGGAGAAAGGCGGGGTAAAAATATTTAAAAATAAAATAAAGCTATGTTCCAATTTACAAAACCTTTTCCCAAGGAAAAAAATCTATACAAGACCAAAAGCTCTACAAACCTGTTATATGCACATTTTCTGAAAGCCACGCCCTTGACCTTTTGAATCGAAAGAAGGAAGAACTGGGAGTTTGCAAAGATTTTCACTGGGAAACCAAGGTCAAAATCATCTATGTGAAAGGAAGACAGGGCAGAGAGACAGGAATGAACATCAACTCCTTTGAACTGTGGTATTAGAGAGCCTTTCAGATACAGTAACCCCCTGCCTATCGCGGGGGTTAGGGACCCACACAACCCGCAATGCTTGAAAATCCGCAATATGCGGAAGCAGGTTGGATGGGGCCTGGGGGTGGCGCGGGGCGATGCGACCACTCCCCACTGCCCTCCTGTGTGGCTCCGAGGCTTCTCGGAGGGGCCGGGGGGAGGCACGGGGTGATGCGATCGCTCCCCGCCACCCCCGCGTGGCTCTGAGGCTTCTCGGAGGGGCCCAGGGGGCGCGGGGTGATGCGATTGCTCCCAGCTGCCCCCCCCGCGTGGCTCCGAGGCTTCTTGGAGGGGCCCGGGGGTGGTGCAGGGTGATGCGATCGCTCCCCTCCACCCCCGCGCGCTCCAATGCTTCTCGGAGGAGCGCGGGGGCAGCGTGGGGCAATGTGATCACCCCCGCCGCCCCCACGCAGCTCTGATGCTTCTTGGAGGGGCAGGGGACAGCGCAGGGTGATGCGATCACCCCTCGCCACCCCCCCGTGCGGCCCCAAGGCGCAGGTACAGCGATCCCGCGATATAGTGGGACTGCAGTACCTGAACCGCAAAATGGCGGGGGGTGACTGTACCACAAACGAATCAATCCCAAAAGCAGAAAACAGGATGCCCATTCAAGTCATGCCTGAATTCCCACAAGAGCAAAAAATGAGTAAATTGAAGTTCATATAAGGAAAATCCAGAATTGACCAGAAAAGACAATATTGCTGAGGAAAGTAGGGTGCATAGCAGTAGAAGAAAGGAAGACCTACTATAAAAGAGATTGTCTCAGAAATGATAGCCACAGCTGTTATTTTGCAAGAGGCTTCCACCATGCTTAATGTTCATTAGGCCGCCAAATAACACCTTGCTGAAATCCCACCAGGAAAAGGACGCACATATTATACTGGACAAATCTGTCTGTTGTGCATGACAAACCATGGCAGTGAAAGCCCCTCAGGCACAGTATCCAATTTAAAACTAGGTTGTATTTATTATAAAGGCAATTAGAATGTAAATGGCATTTGAAAGGAAAGACCGTTAGATAATGGCAAATGGCAAAAGTTCATCTAAGGCAGCATAACTCCGTGGGGGTTAGTTGCACAATACTTAATGATTTACCTGTAAATCATTCTCATCCCAGGTCTGCCATAATGGACCAGCACATACAACCCCTGTGTCTTTTTTCAGGGATCAGATTTGGAAGGGAAATGTTTTGTGGCACAGAAAAAAAGTCTATTTTTTAAAACAGGCAGCCATCGAAACAAGGGCAAATAAGGTATTTTTGTTAAATTCTAGGCCAATGTGAGGGAAAGATGAGTGTGCCCAGTGACAGCGAGAATACATTTCTAGCTCCTTCAGAGACAGGACTCCTCTACGGAAAGCTGAAAATACATTCCTACAAATAGGTTGTTTAAGACTGTGAGAGAGGGTTGCCAGTGGCTGCAGCATGACATGTTAGGTTGATTTATACAGCCATCCTATTGTCTCTCTCTCTCTCTGTCTGTGTGGGGGGTGGGGTGGGGGGGTGGATGGGTATCTGTATTAGTCTTGCTGCCATTTGCTGTGTTCCATGTGCAGGAGAAACAGTGGTCTCCTAACACACACACACACACACACACACACACACACACACACACACACACACACACACACACCTGTAATCTACACCGGAATGCTATGTAACTAATTACAGTGGAGGAAACTGTCACTGAATGACCTGTCTGAAAAGTTTCAGATGGGCAACATGATAAACTCTGCTCCCCAGACTGATCATAGAATCATGGAATAGTGGAATTGGAAGGGGCCTACAAGGTTATCAAGTCTGACTCTCCTGTGCAAGGCAGGAATACACATTAAAGGATATCTGCCAGGTGGTTGTCCAAAATTCTCTCGGATGTCATTGGCTCCATTCCATTATGATTATTTCTTCAGAAAATGGGCTTGGTATAGGCAGCTTTTAAAACAGAGGACCGTCCTCTGTAGTTGAGGGGGGTGGAAATGACACATAGTCATTCCAGGTAGTCATTCATTCCACCGCCAAAGGCTTCTCTCTAGTTCACAACTATGACAGAGGAGAGGTCTTTCCCCAACTTCCTGTCTACTCTAGTACTTCATGGTGTTCTTGTTGTAAAATTTTCCCTTAAAAGACTTTATTCCATTGTGATAACCACATTACTCATAAGTATGTTCAAGACTTTTTGTGCAGATTTTCCTATTATTCACGGGGGGGGGGGAACCTGTCAGTTTCATGAAATGAAGGCAGGTGTCACAATCAATCTCTTTTGTTCAGCAACAAGAAACAATTTTGTTCCCATTTCCTGGGAAGGAGAGGACATTACACCAAATGTAGCTCTCAAAAACTGCCTCCAGGGCAGAGTTGTTGTGATGGGGAAAGTGCCATGTACTCGGGGGATAAAATGCAGCATAACATAAAACACAAAACAAACAAATTCTGTTTAAGGGTAATAGGAGGGATACTGGTATACACAGGTTTGCACGAACTGTTTGTGTGAATGGTTTTGAGTACAGGCAGTTGGCCTTCCATCATCAAAATGATTCAGAGTCAACGATGGCACATAATGATGATGATTAATATGAATTAGACTCACACACTCCAAAGTTTATCCGATTTTGCTGATTCTTTTCATTATCACCTTTGGTTTTCAATCTGCTTGATTTTAAAAGGCATATTATTGTTTTAATGTCTTTTAGGTTTCTCAATCATTTTATGTGGAGTACAGGAGCAGACCAGTTTAATAAATGCCTTCTAATCATGTTGATGAAATAGGGGCAAAAAAGGAGGATTACTGCAAGAGCAATCCCAAAGACAGGTGTGGGAGGAGAAGGTTGAGAAAGCACAGAAAAATTAAAATAAAATATGTAGATAAGCAAAGCTGGAATATATTACTTTTTAAGGGGTACAACTCCCAGAATCCCTCAACAAGCAAGAGCATTGTGGCTGGTCATGGTGGATACTGGGGGCTGTAGTTCAAAAAAAAAACATTTCTAGGCTTTGTGAAGAATTAATATTTGATGGCCTAGAAGAACAGAGAGATGTAATGGCACAGAGGAAGGAACAACAGCTGGCAAAGAATGTAGCTAAATGGATAATAAATGTGAAGAGAAGAAACAAGTCTGAAACAGCACAGCAGTTCTTTCGAATTGGCATTGAGGGGGCCAGTCAGGAAGGGAAGGGAGTTTAGTTTCACTAGTAGAAGGAAGGCACTCTTAACAATCCTCCTGAGATGGAGGGAGATGGAGTGTGAACTGGCTCTTTGGTTGACAGGCAGGAAGAGTCAGATAAAATGTTGCCACAGGTGTAGCTCATTATTTCGAAGATGGTGTTGAGGAGGTGGGAATGGTGCTCTGAGGAGAAAAAGACCAAGGAAATTGGGTGAGGGAGGCAAGCTCCAGGTAGAGCTCTTTTGTAGACTTTGGACTCAAGCCAATTGGGTTCGTGTTTAGATTATCACACCTTCACCACTAATGTAGTTACAGGAACATGTTGACTCAGTCAAAGTGAGGGGAGAAGAAACAATGAAAGAAATATTCCTCCTCAACTTAAAAAAAATAGAAATCCAATTCTTTTAATCCTCCTGGTCAGACACAGTCAATGCCAGTGGTCACATTGTTCGCCCCTCCTTGCTATTAGAACAATGCATGGGCAGTGTAACGTGGCAGTGGCATTTTGCTGGCATTTGCACGTAATTGCTGTGACCTGATACTTGTGTAACTGGAAGACGGAAATGCTTTGCTTGATCTAAAGTGGATTTTCTGTGTAATGACCATATAATGAAGTTAGAATGGGATAAGCTTGCAGTGCGTGACTATGAGCTCATGGCAGAAACACGTGGCCAAATTAACCGAATGTTCAGACAGATCCTGACAACTGACAAAAAGCCCCGTTTCTCATTCACCAGGAGGAGATTATCTCATTACACACCAACAGCCATTCTCGCATTTTGATTTCTGATGCTCTACTCTTTGGCTGGCTCCAACACCATGATGAGCCACTAGTGCATGCACCCACTGGAGATTTCTCCACTCCTTCTGCCTTTTGTGTGGCTCACTGTTGTACAGGTTAAGCACACATATAGATACCTCTATGTTCAGCCAATAAGCCTTGGGGCTTGCTGGAAGTTGGTGGATATGGGTGCCTATCTTTAAATCCACCCATCTCAAACCAAATGTTCTTTTCCTGGAAAACTGTTGGTCCTGAGCTGTGTCTCCTTGCCTGGGGAAGCACAGGAGTTTCCTGAGACTGCAGCCAGCACATTTGACTCCCAGCAACCCCCCAGAAATGGAATGCCTTTATTCTAATAAAAACAACAGATTAAAAACAGACAAGCCCCATTCATTTCCACTCTTGAGAAATATGTCACAGGTTATTCGCAAATGATTGGATTTTCTGGTTACGAGCGAATTGTCAAAGATCATTTGAGGATTTGGCTGATTTTGTGTAGATACAAAGAAATATGTCACATGTCGCTGCAAAACTTTACTGTACAGTAGGACCCCGGTATCCACTGCCCATCCACTGGAGATTGCTTCCAGGCTTTCCTGTGGATAATGAAAACCGTGGATAAGAGAGAACGTCTGCCCACCCACCCACAAACGGCTGTTTCCTGACAGTAGCTTGCTTTGTGACTGCTGTTTTGAGACAGTAGCTTACTTTATGGCCGCTGTTTGTGACAGTAGCTTGCTTTACAAATGCTATTTGTGACAATAGCTTGCTTTACATCTGCTGTTTGTGAAAACAGATAGCTGTACAGCTTGCTTTGTGGCTGCTGAATTATTTAATTTTTTCCTCTGCCAACCGTGGATAACTGAATCAGTGGATAATGAATCAATGGATACGGGGGTCCTACTGCATTTGAAAAGGCATCTATAGCTTGCTCAGTGCTTCACTTAACTGCTCAACACAACCCATGGCATAGGCTGCATTCCTGACCCCTCTGTCTTTTCTCTCTTCATAACAGAGATTGCACAGCATGCAAAGCTGCCTACTGACTGGCAAACACCTGATCAAAATATTTCAACACATCAGCTTGGAACAGTCTCCTTATGATGACGTCTGCAACAGGAAGACATATGGGCCAGAATCTAGTAGTGTCTTTCTAATGGCTCTCACTGCACCTGCCAGAGCTAGTGACTCTCCCTTCCCCCTGCATTCACTCAGGCCCTGTAGAATCCTGATCTAGATGTTGGAATATCTTCTCTCTCTCTCTCTTTCTCTCCTGGCATTGGAGAAGGCTACAAAAAGAGGGGAATGGGGGGAAAGTCCCATTTCAAATAGCATCTATATATTGTATAGATGGATCTTGTAATCGAGTGTATTCTTCAAAAATATTGTTATTATAGTATTGTATTACTTTTGCATCTGGGTGGCTTTTCAAGGGAGAGAAAAAAACTACTTCTTTCACTATTTAGATGTTTACGGCAAGGAGAGAAGGAGATAGAGAACATCTTTGTGCTTTCGGACAAACACAGTCTTCTTTAAGAAGCAGAATCATGACATAGTTAGAAAAGCCTCCCCCTGGGAAATTCCACAATTGTGCCATATCTTTGCACAGATCGTATGGTTTTTAAGTGAGTCCACAAACCAGACAGTCTATTAATGACCCCAGCCGGAGTGCAGCAGCAGCAACAATGTAAGTGCAATTGTGATGTCTTTACGGGCGACATTTTATGCAGAAGCTGGAGGAATGTATAGTTTAATCATTAATGTCCCTCCCAATGTTCCTTTGACTATTGCTTAAGGTTTTGTGTTGGAGACAGGGAGGAGACATTTTCTGTCTCTCAGCCATCCTTATCAGGCTGTTGGCAAACCTGCCAAGTTTCGGTTACTGAAAGAAGCAGAACTTTGGGGGAAATACCCACCCCCTGAATGATAGCTTGAAATTTCCATATAAGTGTATTTTAAACCTTCTGGACTTGGCAGAAGGCAGATTCCTGCTGCAGGAAAGACAGGCTAAAAAAAAAAAATTAAGAGTAATAGATGAGAGATACACTGAAAGTTGGGTGAGACTTGGCAATGGAGAGTCTGAGGAGGAAATAAAAGTTCCCCTAAGTGCATATGCTATCAATTAAAGATTGTTCCTTGGGAAAAGAAACAGGGAGGAAAAATGACTGATTTTTTAATGCAGCCGGCTATCTCAGCACTAGACAAACTTACAAGAGAAAAGAAAATAAGAGTTAGCATATTTGAGAGAGCCATTTTGTTTGTTTGTTTGTTTGTTTTGTTATTTCTTGAATTTCTATACCACTCCCATTGCCATAGGCAATACTCTGGGCAGTCTTACAAATATAAAACACAAAATAGATAACATAACACATTAAAAGCAGTTAAAACCACTGTAATAAAAACAAAAGAAAAAATGGCACAAGCAGACCAATGTGAACCAATCATAAAAGCCAATTCGACAGGAAATAAATAAATGCTCAGCAAGGGTCTATGTGGAATGACTCTGAGTAGAGGGTTTTTAACTGCCTACTCAATGTAAACAGGTCAGACAGAGTTCCTCCAGGAGCTGGTTCCGTAGGGTAGGTGCCACTGTGAAGAAGGCACTGCCTTTGGTAGAGAACTTACAAGCCTCCTTCAGGGTGGCCACCTGGAGGAGACCTAATCTTGTGGCTCAGGCAGATGACATTAAGGAGGGACATTCTGAAAAGTAACATAGGCATAAACCATAGAAGGATTTGTACCTCTTGATCCTGATCCGGGGTACAACAGGCAGGCAGTGAAGGCATGCTAGAACCAGGGTGATACAGTCAAATTTACTTGCACCACCATTCTGTCCGACACAATCTGGACCTGTTGAAGTCTCTGGATCAGGCCCAAGGAAAGCCCCAGTAGTCAATCCAGGAGATGACCAAGGCCTGCACCAAAATCCTGAAACCTGATAGCTGAAGTAGCAGAGATTTCATAACTCCAGGTAAATGTATTCATTGTGCACAGCTGAAACAATTTTGTGTACATAGAGAGCCTGAGGGGACAGAAGTAATGATATCCTTATATTGTCACTTAAGACAATTGCATAGTTCCTTGCTGTCACGCTAATTCTGACATATGGCAATCCTTTTCTGGGTTTTCCAGGTAAAGAATAATCAACAGTAGTTTGCCATTTATGTCTTCTGGGGGCACCCTGGTACTCTGCAGGCTGCTGATGACTACACAAAGGTTGAATCTTTTCCCAACCTCTGGCTCTACAGCTTGATGCCTAAACCACTGACCTACCCATCTTCAGTGAAGGCAGGGGTGGGCAAGGTGCAGCCTGTGGGCACATGCAGCCCATCAGTGGCTTTTTTGGAGTCATCTTGCCCCCTCCAGCTCTCCCTTGTAGGAAAAAGAAAAAATGGGGGGGGGGCAAAATCACATTCTGGACTGATCTGGGAGTTGAGTCATGGCAACTGGAGTTAGTGACCATTTACCATACTGCCCTTTCATCTATCCTCAGACAAATCAAAACCAATTCACACCTCCACCAGCAAGCCCAGTGGCTAACAACCCATACTTAATGGATTTTGGGAAGCACTGCATAGGTATGACTTTCACACACTCTAGGCCATTGTCCATCTAACAAGCCTGTGCAGACCAGGATGGGGTTGAAACCAAGGCGAACTAAAACCGTCCTCAAACTGAAGAAGCTACTTGGATGAATAGTGAAACATTTTGATCCCATAAGAAAAGAAGTCCACTCACCATGATTCAACTCCTGGATAACCTCACCTGAATGACTAAGAATCTCTCCAGACATCTAGACTCACCCACATTCCAAAACATGCCTCAAACAACAGAAGCAATCCTGAAACTGGAAAGCAAACAACCAATTATTTTCTTTTTATTGCAGTTGTTCTTGCCTGGAGCAACCTAAATAGTTCCTTGAAGAGCTGAGATTTGAATCAAGAATTTCAGTCTTATACTTTGTACATTATGTCCACCTCTGCTTTTGTCTGCTCGATGTGCCATCAAGTCAGCTATGACGTATGGTGGCCCCCATGAATGACTGACTTCAAAAATGCCCTGTCCTTAGCAGTCCCACTCAGCTCTTGTAAACTCAGGACTGTGCTTTCCTTGACAAGTCCCTTCATCTCATACTTTGTCTTCTTTTTTTCCTGGAGCCTTCAAGACTTACTGTCTGTTCCAGTGAGCCTCGCCATCTCATGATGCACTCACAGCATGACAGCTTCAATTTAGGGCTGATTTGATTTAGCATCAATTTACTTGTTTTCTTTCCAATGGTCCACTGTTTATGTGAAACTCTACCAATAGCACATGTCAAGTTAATCTTTTTTTTCTGTTGACTTTCTTCACTGTCCTGCTTTCACAGATGAATGTAGCAACTGGGAATACCACAGTGCAGGTGATGTTCCCCTTGACTTTCACTGACACTTCCTTATACTTCATGGTCTTTTCCCGTTTCTTCAAATCTACTCTTCCATGTCTCAGCCTTCTTCTAATTCAGGCATGTCCAAACTCCGGCCCTCCTGATGTTTTGGACCACAACTCCCAGAATTCCAAGCCTCTATTTCCAATGGCAAAGAACTGTGGGAGTTGTGTTCCAAAACATCTGGAGGGACGAAGTTTGGACATGCCTGTTCTAATTACTTGGCTGAGGTCTCCATTATGACCAATGATTGAAGTGAGTTGTACAAAACCTTTAACAATTTCAGTTTCTTCATTTTTCATCATTAAAGTTATATAACTCTTCAGCAGACATAATTTTGAAGAAGAGTGGACAGAGCATCCAGGAGCCTGCTCTGTGGCAGCATTTCAGCCTTGGAATATCCCCAAGAGAGAAATAAGATGGGCTGTCACTTCACATGTGTTTTGATACCAAGATAAACTCTTCCCACTTAGTTGGCCATTTTGAGGAGAATCTTATAATTTTCAATTAGTTTTGCATTTGTAAGGTTTTTCAAAAAACGCCTCTATTAATTATTAGAGTTATACTGGTTTTATGATTTTATGCAAACTATCCTGGGTCTACTTTTGGTGCAAAAAGAGTGACAGTGAAACATTTTTAAAAATATACTGTATTTTTCACTCTATAAGACACATCTGACCATAAAATGCACCTAGTTTTTAGAGAAGGAAATCAAGAAAAAATGTTAAGCCTAAGGTTTCATGGCGGGGGAATCCTGGCTGCAAAAGGGAAGGGGTGGGGAGAGGCTCCCTGGAGGAAGTCTCTTTGCAAACAAGATGCACAGACATTTCTCCTTACTTTTGAGGGGAGGAAAGTGCATCTTATAGAGCGAAAAATACGGCAAATAAAAATGAATACTTGATCTTAACTATGGCACTATCCTTGCTTCATGGTATTCTCATTTAGACACAGGAAGTGGGAAGATTTGCCCAGTCTGCAAATCAACACAATTTTCTTCATAGTTAGCACCAACTCACACAGATAGAAGCATTAAATAATCCAGATCTACCATGAAGCCCACACACAGACAAAATCTCCGTCTCACAAGGTGGAAATGTGGACATTTACGGGTAATACTGAGAGAAGGTTGCCTCTATTTTCCATTATAGACATGTCCCATTTATTTAATTCTCAGGATGCATGAAGCCCTTAGGTCTACAGACTAAAACAATATGAGCCATAATGAAGTTTAGCTCACCCCAAAGTAATTCTGTAGATTTAAAACAACCACCGGTGACTCATAATATAGACAAATAACACTATGAAATTTACTGCAGTGACCTTACCGAGAGGAGGGGAGAGGAAGAAACCTAAATATGAAGACAAAGAAGATTCATTTAATGTTTCACAACTGGGAAGCATCAAAGCTGTTTTTCATCAGACTCCCAGTCAAGTTGAAAAGGTCACAGACCCAGTGAAGATGTAACATAGTGTATTTCCAACTTTCCTTCGGAGCGGTTCCCATACTTTCCAATGACAATCCCAGAAGGAAAACAAAGAAGTAAATTCAACTAGCCACATCTGTTAAGAAAGAGTAATCTCTCTGGAAGAAACGCCTGCTCTTTTTCCTCTGGCCAATGAGCTGTTTTGCCACATTCTCAATTCAGAATTGATAATTTATCAATTTAATTCACTCCAAACCCCAAGGATTCTTGGTATTAGTTTAAATCCCCTGAAGAGTGATGGGTTAAGGGAGGAGGGAATCCTGTCTTATCTGCTTATGGCCCACCGCCATCTTTCTCTTCCCATATTATGGCTCTCCTGCTCCTCGGCCATTGAGTGCCCTTTCCTACCTCAATGTTGTCTGAGCCTCACACTAAAACTACTTCAAATGTGTGCAGGGTCCTATTCCCAGTCCAGACCAAGAGATATTCCTATTAGGGGTGGGCATTTCCTTTCGGAACCAGTAGGTTACAAAACGGACCACGCAAGTCCTTGGAACTGGCTGATACACGCAGATCCAATTGCTTTACCTTTCTCTGTCTTGCGCTGGGCTATAATTCAATGAGGAAGCATGATGCGACATCACCTGTGCTAGATCTGTGATGCTGGCCAATCAGGAGCTGTGCAGGGACAGGCATCATCCTGCCTCCCTCTCTGATTGACCAGCAGCATGAAGCAGGAAAAAGGACATTGCAAGGTGCTTCCTTTAACAAATTATTGCTAAAATGTATAAACATGAAGATTTTATAAAATCTGAAATGTTTTGGCAGAAAGCAGTGGATTCAGTAGCATAAATAGAAATATATGTGAGGTAAAAAAAGAGTAAAGGTTCTCTCCTGCACATATGTGCGCTCATCTCTAGTATTCAAGCCGAAGAGCCAGTGTTGTGCAAGTCCATGGCCACGTGCCCGGCATGGCTGCAAGGAAACACTGTTTTACCTTCCCGCTTTTTACGGTGGTACCTATTTATCTACTTGCATTTACATGCTTTTGAACTGCTAGGTTGGCAGGAGCTGGGTTATCAGCAGGAGCTCGGTCCGTTGCATGGCAGCCAGGATTTGAACCACTGACTTTGCAGTCAACAGTTTTGGAGTCTTAGTCCGCTGAGCCGCCATGCCCCTGATTTATATGTGAGAGGTAGGACCAAAAGAGAGAGAGAGAAAACAGAAAACCATGAATAATTATCCCTTTTACAAAACAGCTAATTATTCAGTGCTTCATATTTTATATACAATCTTTGCATTCATGGAGTTATAAGAACAAATAAATTGGATGAGGTATTTATGGTTGTCATTGTTGTTTGGGAGTGTTATAAAGATGTACATTACTCCTCCTGCATATAGGTTTATTTTGTGTACATTAAACTGCAATACAGTAAAAAAAGCAATGAAGTGCTGTATATTTAGCCTTTAAAGAACAATAAAATCAAGGGTTTTTTTAAAAAGCCACTAAATGCTATTGACTGGTACTGAGCCAATAGGTCCTATTTGAAATGTTGGAGCAAATAGAAATGATAATGAAATATCAACACATGAGTGCAATCCATCACCTTGTTCTCAGCCTCCCTACTGTAGCTTCCCAAAAGACAGTTCCGCAACAAGGGCATCATCTCAAAATCTTCCACTGGTATGAAAAGACAGGCTTCTCAGATATTTGGGTCCCTGTTCTTTATGGCTTTAATCGCTAGTTCCAGCACTTTGACTTGAGAAATGAGCAGGCAGCCAAAAGTATCGATGTGCTTTGTCCCATCTAGCTAAGCATGTCAGAATTCTAGCTGCTGAATTCTGAATTAATTGTGAAGCTTCTAAATTTGATGATGATGATGATGATGATGATGATGATGATGATGATGATGATG
>JAHTLZ010000240.1:13881039-13941334 GCA_023846285.1 Phrynocephalus versicolor | reverse complement strand
TGATGATGATGATGATGATGATGATGATGATGATGATGATGATGATGATGATGATGATGATGATGATGATGCAACAAATGGTTTTCTGGCCAGGAAAGACTGCAACTGGTAAAACGTACTCCAAGCCAATGAGTTCCCCTTGACCTCCTGTAACAATACTGGATCAAAGATGGCAACAGACTGTGTATCTGTTCTTTTAGAAGGAACTTGAGTCCTAATAGAGATATTCCAGGTCAAAGGCTCAAAAGCAGCAGAAAAAAAGTTCAACCTTTGGGCTGTTTTATCACCAAGAGTATAACTGTACTGTAGTTTTAGAAAGATCATACTGCCAAGACAGCTTTTCACAGGATTTTGCTTTGAATACTGTGTGGTTTGGGGCAAGCTACACAGTCCCAGGGCACCACCCAAGAAGAAGGGGCTACTTAAAACAATTTCTGTGCACATTAAATCCAGAAAAACCTGCAGAGTTACCGTAAGTAAGAATCAATGCAACACATTGTATGCAATGTCAGTTGCGCAAGAAAGCAGCTGGGTGTTATTTCTCAGTCAACGTTCACAGCTCTGCTCATGAGTCTATATTTGGATTACCTAAACTGAAGTGGTTTGTAATGCCATGAAGAGCTACAAGTTCCACTTACGGAAAATCAGTCAAAAGAGGGGGAAGGGTGCCATGAGCCAAACACTCATGTTCCCCAACTTGGAAAACTACTTAAAAAAAAAAAAGACAGTCCTCAGAATCTCTTCTCAGCAGTGCCACTACCCATAGCTGAGGGTTAAAGTTGTAATTCAAAATGTAATGATACCAAGTTCAACTTTAGGGCCAAATAAAATATCCTGCTGATGCTATCCACATATTTGGGTGGTATCATGATAATTTTCCAGACAGTGTGGGGCCAAGACGTGGGTGATTGAAAACAAAGCATAGGAGAACAAGGGGCAGGCGAGAGAACATTTCCCATTCCTGCACTTTCTCTTGGGATATTGTTTGCCTGCTATTGATTGATAGATATTGCTCTTGATTGTTCCATCAAGCGAGGACTGTGACCTGAGTTAATACTATGGAATGATTTCAAGCATGCACCAAGTTAAAGAAGGTGAGGGATCCAAATTTAGGATGATGTCAGGAATTGATATCTAATGGTTGAACCATACCTCACTGGTACATCATAAGGAGCTGAAGTTTGTTACTCTCCCAGAGATGTGATCCAGACTGAGTTGACTGAGCAGTCATACTTGCAAATTAAGCTTGTACTTACTTCTAGTCATGCAACAAGGTAAGCTAATTTACAAATCACATGAGGTGTGAAAAGCTCCTGTCTAACATTCTTATTCCCTCTTCAGCTAATAGGCCATTTGTAATTTACAGTTTGCTTCTGATTTACATCACTTTCAAAAGCGCTGGTCCTGGTGTTGACTCCATGTAACAGTAAATTTCACTAGGTGAAATATAATTAAGGAAAAGTTGAAGGAGGTGGTAGTGGGTACAGTATCACTGTGGTTTGCCTCTGGCCCTTTCACAGGCTACTGACAAGCACAGCTTCTAATTTTGCTCTTTCACTGCCACCAACTACCTTCTCTAGTAAATTAATGCTTTCAGACTGTTTTAAATTGAATAAAGATAAAAGAAGTTTATTTAATTACAAAGTAGAATTAAAATCATAAAGGATAACATGTTTAGGTACAAACAAAAGGAAGAATATAGCTCAAACACTATAAAGTTAGGTTACAAACAAAGTTAATCATGTGCACAGTTCTTAAGTTTAAAGATACTCAACACTTAGTTTTCCTCACAAAAGTTCTAAAATCCCATCTCTTCTCTCTCTAGTAAGTATAAGTCCCTATCAGTCCCTATCTATCTTTTTCTCAGTAAGTGTCAGTCCCTATCTGACTAATTCAGTGCTGGGCAGAGCCGTAAATCCCCTCAGGCTCCTCCCCTAAACTCTCTCATTGGTCCACAAACCACTAATGTACATAAACACATCTAATAAATTATTC
This sequence comes from Phrynocephalus versicolor, assembly GCA_023846285.1. Classification (NCBI taxonomy): domain Eukaryota; kingdom Metazoa; phylum Chordata; class Lepidosauria; order Squamata; family Agamidae; genus Phrynocephalus; species Phrynocephalus versicolor. Next base: position 13,939,339 of record JAHTLZ010000240.1, on the reverse strand, counting down.
AACACCAAAGGGTAAACACCACAGTGGGTTCTAGGGACTCATCTGGTTCACCCTGTTCATTAGCTACCTCACCCATTGTTTTATAGGAAATTGTGGTTAATCCTACCATGCAGTATTGTTAACAGAGGCATATCATGATTGTCCTTGAACACGATGATTTTCAGGTTATTTCAACTGTCCTTGAACATGATGATTTTGTCTTGTTCAACTGTCCTTGAATGTGATGATTTTCAGATTATTTCACGGAAAAATATGTTTTGAAGTACAGAATGCCTCTAGAAGAATGGAATAGTAAAGCACTTCCATCTACTCTCTACCTAGAAATCCCTGAAAAAGGTTGCCATAAGCCAGAATTGATGTATTGGCAAATAATTTTTATTAACAAATATATGACTTCTTCCTTCAGATGAATGTACATGCAGACACCCAAATGAATTCTAGTATGAATAAGTCTGACTGCAAATGAGAGGCATTGGTCTGTGTGACATTTTGTACATTTCTTTTCGAGCATGCAGAAGTATTGCGATTCTGCTCACCAAGTTAAAAACAGCAAACTGCAAGAAGACTAACATGTGATCATGGCAGCAACCCTGCAAACAGCTGGAGTTCTCGAATCCCATAGACTCCCCTGCCCAAGTGGCAACAATTGCATATTACTGTACACAAAAGCAGCATCAGTAGAGGAAGTTTGCGAACAGGGAGGGGAAACAGTGCAAATAGGAAACATATTTGTAATCTGAGAGGGACGTTTGCTAACGTCTCTTCCTCTGCTTGAACCTACACAAAGTATATATAACTTTCCACTTGTCTTGGGTGTTTGGTTAATAATCTTCGATTTAGAGTGTTTCTATCTCGGCACACCCTCTTCCGTTCTCTGATTACAAAAGGTGTCCACGGAAAGTAGCTGGGCGAGCTGCACCTTGAGTTTTTATTTTTAAAGAGTTCTTCCATTTGGTGTTGTTTCTTGAGTGTGTTTCAAAGCTCTAAGCAGAGGCCTGAAAGGGGTAAGAGAACAGAGTGTGTCTTCTTCATTTCCTTGTCTGAGGTAAGAGGTGAAAGGCCTCTGAAGAAGTCTTTCCTTTCTTCTCTAATTTCAACAGAAACATTTGTTTTATCTGCACTGACATTTGTTCCAGTAACTCATGGAGGGGGAAAAACATTATAAAGATGTAATGTTCTTCAGCTAATTTCAGAACATAATCATTGCCATGAATCCTGAATCGTTCTTTAGGCGGGAGCAGAGCTAAGGCAGTGTCAGGCCTGCAGGCGATATCTGATCAAGCAATATCTAATGCAGCAGATATCATATTTGGGTAAGATAAATTGGGATAGTGAGATATTACGGTTTTCCTTTTATTGTGTACAGGTGTTAGTCAAGTGGGTTCCCACAGTCTCCCGTCCAGTCAGTATTCAGAGATGCTTAGGTTTAGTTTCATTGTCTCATTAAAAGCACTCAGATGTATTGCTCCCTTCCAGAGAGATAGAATGTTCATTGTAAATAAGGCCTCCCACTTTCTCTCACTAGTGGTATTTAATATGAAGCCATTGGGAGTAGCCATTAATGAATGTACTGAGAGATACCATGGGAATTGGGTTGGTGGCGTTCTTTTGATGGTGTTGCACAACCTCCTGAAGGAAAAGCTTGGGGGTCCTTCTTGATCCAGAGCTATCAACCAACGTACATGTATCTTATGGTGGCTCAAAATGCGTTTTTTCATTTTCCACTGCAAAGATAACTACAGCTGTTCCTGAACAAGGATGACTTAAAAACAAGTCATGCCAGACTAATTTGATCTCTTTCTTTGATAAAATTGCAGGCCTGGTGGATCCGGGGAATGCTCTGGATATTGCTTATCTGGACTTCAGTAAGGCCTTCAATAAGGTTCCTCATGGGATAGATAGTGCTATTGTTAGGAGGATTTGTAATTGTTTGACTGATCGCATCCAAAGGGTGATCATAAATGGCCTCTCTTCAGCTTGGAGATGTGACCAGTGGCATTCTCCAGGGTTCTGTTCTAGGTCCAGTGCTGTTTAAAATCTTTATTAGTGACTTGGAGGTAGGAATAGAGAGTATGCTAATTAAATTTGCAGATGATACCAAATTTGGAGGGGTTTCTAATACCCTAGAGGATAGGATGAAAATCCAAAAGAACCTTGACAGATTAGAGTGCTGGGCCAAAGCTAACAGAATGGGTTTCAACAGAGGAAAATGTAGGGTGCTGCATCTAGATAAAAAGAATGAATTGCACAGATATAGGATGGGAGATACCTGGCTGGAAAACAGTACCTGTGAAAGGGATCTGGGAGTCTTGGTGGACCACAAATTGAACACGAGTCAGCAGTGTGATGCAGTAGCAAGGAAAGCCAATGTGATTCTTGGTTGCATCAGGAGAACCATAGTGTCTAGATCAAGGGAAGTGATAGTACCATTCTGCTCTGGTCAGACCCCACCTGGAGTACTGTGTCCAGTTCTGTGCACCTCAATTTAAAAAGGAAGTTGACAACCTCGAGCGGGTCCAGTGGAGGGCGATCAGGATGATTAAGGGTTTGGAAGAAGATTGAGAGGGGATATGATAGCTATGTTTAAATATTTGAAAGGATGTTATATTGAAGAGGGAACAGATTTGTTTTCCATGGCTTCAGAGACGAGGACTCAGGGCAATGGTTTCAAACTACAGGAAAAGAGATTCTATTTGAACATTAGGAAGAACTTCATGACAGTTAGAGCTGTTTGGCACTGGAATATGCTGCCATGGAAGGTGATGGGGTCTCCTTCTTTGGAGGTTTTTAAGCAAAGACTGGATGGATTAACTGATCTATGATCAAGCCTATTCATCCTGAAAAAAAAACAACCCTGGATGTTCACTGGAAGGACAGATGTTGAAGCTGAGGTTCCAATACTTTGGCCACCTCATGATGAGAGAGGAGTCTTTGGAAACGTCCCTGGTGTTGGGAAAGATTGAAGGCAAAAGGAAAAGGGGATGACAGAAAATGAGATGGTTGGACAGTGTCATCGATGCAACCAACATGGATTTGACCAAACTCCGGGAGGCAGTGGAAAACAGAAGGGCCTGGCATGCTCTGGTCCATGGGGTCACAAATAGTCGAACACAACTGAACAAGTGAACAACAACAATAGATATAATTTGACCTTCAAAGATAATCATCTCCATCAGATTCACCAATTTGGGGGAGGGAGAATATGTGAGTGGTCAATATTGAATAGTATTTATTTATTTATTTATTTATTTATTTATTTATTTATTTTAGTGTATTTTACCTCACCTTTTTCCTTGGAAAGGACCCAAGGCAGCTTAGCACATTGAGAGGCGCGCAGGTGACCAACAAGCTCAACATGAGAAACAGAAACAGTGTGGGCAAGTTAACTGATCCTGGGCTTGTTGTTCTGTGAATAATTTACATCCTTGCTTCTCTTTTCCTTTCTGCATCCTAGATTCTTTTGGTTTCAGTTCCTTGTTTGACAATATTTTGGCAGGCACTTTGGTTTCAAGTGAGAACTTCCCGGTTGACGTGGTCACCATTAACACCTTTCAATTTTGTCTTCAGAGTATCCTTGAAGAGTTTATTTTGTCCACCACAGCGGACAGGTTACCATCCTGCTGAACCATATGACAATCCAGCCAGGTGCTTTACTAGGATGCAGTCACTGCTCCTGCTATGGCTACTTGCAGCCACAGATGCTGGGTGAGTACCAAGTGAGGCCCGTAATGAAAGGAGAACTCTTACAGAGTCCGATAAGTCAGTCATTTGAGATTTTTACCCATACAAACATGGGCTGTATGGGCACATGGACTCCCAATGCCAGCAGAGACTGCAACCACTAGCTGATATTCTTTTTAAAAAATCTAATCCCAATTGGCTATAACTAGTTAGCTTACGCATTTACATTCCATTCCGCAAGTGGAGTACATGGGGTTTCTGCATCAACCCTGCCCCCTTCTCACTGGCCAAACAAAGACTTGCATGCTTCAAAGAATCCAATGGAGAAGAGGTGTGAGTGGGTGTGCATGACCTATGCCCCTTTGTTTGAAGGACTGGGGTGTGAAACCCAATCCTTGGCTTCAGCAACTGTACAACAGCCCTGGGGCTTCCTGCCTCATCCAAGACAGACCTGCCTGGCAAAACTCATCTTGCTAAGTACTTTACGCTTAAGAATAATCTCCTGGCTTACCACACCTTTTGCCATGTTTGGATTTCTGGTACTTGCTTTGAAGAAGTGCATAATTGTCCACAAAAGCTTGCAATGATTTTTTTATAATTTTTTATGAGTGACCTATAAAAGTATTGCCTGTAACCTAGTCTTCCATTACCTATGCGGGCATCTTGAGTACCCCTCATCTCACCTAGTTAGTAATCTAACCACCGGCCTCATGAGACTTTAATCTTCCGGTTGAGCCTATGCTATAGGGCAGGGGTCCTCAAAGTTTTCAAACAGCGGGCCAGTCCACCACGCCCCAGATAGCACTGGGGGCCGGACCACAGTCCAAGGAAAAAAAGGCCAACATGGAAAAAAGAGGGGAGGGAGTGGGGAACCTTGCCATAGCCCACCCACTTTGAATGCCCCACTAGCCAGCATGCTAGATCAGCATGCTGACCATCTGGGCGGTAGTTGGGGGGAGTGGGAGAAGCGACATAGCCCACTGCTTTGAACTGCCTCAGCAATAGAAGCAGCTGTGGAGGCTGGCTTGCTCGCAAAGCAGGGGGTGGGGGGTTGCAGTTGGTACCGGGGGCCGGATTCAGGACCTTGGGGGGCCGCATCAGGCCCCGGGGCCTTAGGTTGAGGACCCCTGCTATAGGGGATCTTTTTCATCCTGTCTTGGAGTTGGTTTAATAGTATCATATACCCATTGTCTGCCTATGCATGCAACAAGTTGTACCCCATACCATTTGAATGAGATGGAGATAGATCCTTTGGGGCTTTTAGTGTCAATTGAAACTTCTGGTTTTCTTTATGAAACAATTCTGTAATAAGTAGGTTACAGAAACAGACGGGGCAAGGAAAACGTATTTAAATAAGTAATAATGAAAAGAGGCCTGTTCTATCGGGCGTTGTTTGGCCTGGAGTCCCTGTTGCATGTTCATGGATATGGTTGGGAGGGGGAGGTAGGATGGTGGGGGTGAATGGGTGGATAACTGTTGCCATCAAGTATAGGAGATAGGAACCACAATAGAACTGAGGAAACAGGAACGGGGGAGGGCAGTGGATGGGGCAGCCATTGGAATTGTGCTGGGTAGGGGAAGGTATGGTGGTAGGAGTGGAATGTGCCCGCGTAGGAGAAGAGTGGTTAGATACCTTACATCTATCCCCTCTTCTAGGTCCACCCCTATCCAGAAGGAATCAGGTGACCATATCAGCGAGCCCACAAGCCACACGGTGCTGTTGTTGAATGCCAGGTCGGTACAAAATAAGACAGCCCTCATCCATGATGTCATTCTGGATGAGGGTGCCGACTTGGCATGTATTACCGAGACCTGGGTGGGAGAGGAGGGTGGTGTTCCCCTCTCCCAGCTATGCCCACCTGGGTACTCGGTCCAGCACCAGTGTCGCTTGAAGGGTCGGGGAGGGGGAGTTGCTATAGTCTATCGGAGTTCTATCTCCTTGACCAGACTTCCTATCTCCTTGGGAGGAGGCCTGGAGGGCCTGTACTGTGTGATGGGCTCACGAGACAGATTGGGGATTCTGTTGGTGTACCGCCCACCCTGCTGTGTACCAACAGTCTCCCTGCCTGAGCTGATGGAGGTGGTCTCGGACCTGGTGTTGCGGACCCCCAGACTGTTGGTACTGGGGGACCTCAACATCCATGCTGAGGCAGCCTTGAATGGGGCAGCTCAGGACTTCATGGCTGCCATGACAACCATGGGGCTGTCTCAATATGCCAACGGCCCAACACATGAGAAGGGCCCTACTTTAGACCTGGTCTTCTCAAAGGGATTGGAGGATGGTGGTCTGGATGTGGAGGGGTTGGTTCTAACTCCATTGTCATGGTCAGACCACTTTCTGGTCACGTTTAGGCTATTAGCTCCTTCTAACCTCTGCAAGGGTGGGGGATCTATTAAGATGATCCGCCCTCGGAGACTAATGGATCTAGATGGTTTCCTGGAAGCTCTGGGGGATTATCCATCTGATATGGTCAGCGCTCCTGTCGAAGCTCAGGTCACCCTATGGAATAGGGAAATGTCCCGGACGGTTAACACGATCGCACCTAAGTGTCCTCTCCCCTTACGCAGAGCCCAGACGGCTCCTTGGTATACATCTGAGCTGCGGGCAATGAAGCGGGAAGGGAGACGGCTAGAGCGCAATTGGAGAAAATATCACTGTGAGTCCGATCGAACATGGCTTAGAGCGCATTATCGGGCCTATTCCGTGGCGATACGGTTGGTGAAAAGGCAATATTTCGCCAACCGTATTGCTTCTTCAGAGTGCCGTCCAGCTGAGCTGTTTCGGGTGGTCCAGGACCTTCTTCAACCGAGAAATACGGTAGAGGTTCTGGGCCACTCAGCAGCCCGTTGTGATGAGTTTGCTGTCCACTTTGAGGAAAAAATCGCTCAAATTCGCAGGGAATTGGACTCCACTATTGGTGCAGAATCAAGGGATGTGTCCAGTGTGCCGTGCTTAGGTCCAGTATTATTGGATGAGTTTTAATTATTGAGACCTGACGATGTGGACAGGGTGCTTGGATCTGTCCGTGCTACCACCACGCCACTCGACCCATTCCCTTCTTGGCTAATTGAAAGATCTGCCAGGGGGGTTCACACCTGGGTCCAGGAGGTTGTTAATGCCTCCTTAAGAGAGGGAGTGGTACCCACCACCTTGAAAGAGGTGGTGATTAGACCACTCCTTTAAAAACCTAACCTGGACCCAGGGCTGGTGGTTAACTACCGACCAGTAATGAACCTCCCTTATTTGGGCAAGGTGTTGGAGTGGGTGGTGGCCAGGCAACTCCAGGCGCTGCTGGATGAAACAGATTTTCTGGATCCATTTCAATCTGGTTTCAGCCTGGGTTTTGGTAGAGAGACTGCCTTGGTCGTCCTTTTATGATGACCTTTTCCGGGAGAGAGACAGGGGGAGTGCGACCCTGTTGATACTCCTGGACCTCTCAGCGGCTTTCGACACCATCGACCATGGTGTCCTTCTGGATAGGCTGGCCAGGCTGGAGGTTGGAGGCACCACTATGCTGTGGTTCCAGTCCTTCCTGGCTGACCGTGTCCAGAAGGTGGTGCTGGGGGACAGCTGCTCTGCCCCGTGGCGTTTACGTCATGGGGTTCCTCAGGGCTCTATACTGTCTCCCATGCTGTTCAACATCTACATGGAACCGCTGGGAGAGGTCATCAGGAGGTTTGGGCTGAGGAGTCAGCAATATGCTGACGATACTCAGCTCTACCTCTCATTTTCCACCAATCCAGGTGAGGCGGTTTCTGTTCTAAACTCATGTCTGGACCAGATAATGGACTGGATGAGGGTTAATAAATTGAAACTCAATCCAGACAAGACGGAAGTGCTGTTAATGGGTGCTTCGCCGGACAGGTTAGAGGGCCATATTCCTGTCTTGGATGGGGTTGCACTCCCCCTAAGGGACAGGGTATGCAGCTTGGGGGTGCTCCTGGATCCCGGTCTAACTCTGGAAGCCCAGGTGGACTCAGTGGCCAGGGCTGCCTTTCTTCAGCTGCGGAAAATATACCAGCTCTGCCCCTACCTAGACGAGCAGAGCCTCATGACAGTTACGCATGCACTGGTAACATCCCGTATTGATTACTGCAATGCGCTTTACATGGGGCTGCCTTTGAAGACGGTTCGGCGATTGCAACTGGTTCAGAATCGTGCGGCGCGGCTGGTAAGTGGTGGGGCCGCCAGGGATCACATCACGCCGATTCTATGTAACCTACATTGGTTACCAGTTGCTGCCCGAGCCCAATTCAAAGTGCTTGTTCTGACATATAAAGCCCTAAATGGCTTAGGACCTGGATACCTGAAGGACCGCCTCCTTCCATATGAACCTACCCGGCAATTAAGATCGAGCCAGGGGGCCCTCTTGAAAGAGCCATCCCTCAAGGAGGTGAGAGGGATGGCTTGCAGACATAGGGCCTTCTCGGCAGCTGCCCCCAGATTGTGGAATGCCCTCCCAAGTGAGATCTGCCTGGCGCCAACATTGATGACATTTCGGCTCCAGGTAAAAACCTTCCTGTTCCAGAAGTTTTTTAATTGATACAATATAGACTGTGGGTCCTCTGATGGCAATTTTAGTGTAATGATTTTAGTGTAAGGTTTTTATTATTGTAAGCCGCCCAGAGACCTTTGGGTAGTGGGTGGCATATAAGTTGTAAAACTAAATAAATAAAATAAAGTAAAATAAATGGCATGATCGAGTCTAGTTGCGTAGTACCAGGGTTGGGATACTGTAACACTAAAATAAATATCCCAGTTCAGCCTTTGTCATTTAATACAGTAATTTGACTGAAAGGTGGTGGTGGTTGTTTGAAAATAAAGAATAATGTCTCATTTAAATAAGTAAAGTAATATAAAGTAAAATACTTGACAAAACAAGCCAAATTATGCATCCAGTCATCCTCTCAATATTAAAGAAAATGGGACATCAAACCACTGAAAAGTGTATGGTTCTTCTGATTGGCACCTCTCTCTGAAACTTGCATTTTTTTCTGTTGCCAGCTGTACTTCTTTCTCACCTAAATGTAGATTTTACAAGGTTTGCTTTTCCCACAGTTTGCCTTTGGCAGTGTTAATAAATCTCACATTTAATGACTGATTAGGAGCTGCTTTGTAACCATTAAAGTGTTTACTGGGTATAAGATAGGAACCTAATGAGAAACATATTTCCTGTGTGATTGTTCTGTCTGATTTGAATCTAATAAAACAGTAGAAAAGTGGTAGAAGTTCTCTTAAAATAGACCTGCTTATTTTATATGTAGTTCATATTATTTATTCCCAAATTATGGGAAATATTTCAGGTAAGAGGGACATAATTTTATTCAACTTGGAATCTGACCAGGAAACTCTTCCTTCTTCCAACTTGGCAGTTCCTGAAATTAAGTAACAGATGTCATTGGAAACCTGTGTTTGGCATCAATATTTTCCTAATTAAGCAGAATGTAATTCTGGGACTCACAAGTGAATGCTTTCACCTTAACATCTCAGATTTAGGTAATTTTAGTGGTTTGATTGGTTCCTTTGCTTCCAGTTTTGAAAATAAATCCGTAGTAAGGAACAGTGGTGGCTCCCAGCCATTAATGGATATCAAAGACCACTGCCAAAACATGGGAAATGTGGTGGCCACGTGTGCATCAACTAGAAAGAGGAAACTAAAGAAGAAGAAAAGGAAAGGAAGCCAAATTTGCATTAAAATCACAAAGGCAAACTGTGTGTGTTATGTGCCACCAATTTATTCCAGACATGTATTCAGAGCCAATAAAAATATCACTTGCCCTTACCTTTAGATTGTGTACAGTGATTACACTGCATTTTTCATTTTTCTGTTCTGGTGACCCTACCAGTATGTGACCTACAGATTGTCATTAAGAGCCCCACTTAGTTCTAACTTCTTACAGACTGGAGGCTCTGGCTTCTTTGGCTGCATCAACACACCAATGCATTTCAAGTACCATATAATTATATGAAGAAGTTAAAACTTTGAAATAATTACTATACTTTAAATAGATTTTTGTAGTGAGAAACACTGTGTTGCATGATCTATGTGCCAAGCTGCTGTAAAGGTTCTCTCTATTGTCAGGACTCAGGAGGTCCCTGTGGCCATTTAGTCTTAAGGTTCTTTATGTTGGAAACCAACATGGGGTGGGTCTCCTTTAAATCTATTGGGGATGCCTTCAAAAGTTCTGACTCCTGCAAAGCAGAGGTCTTGCACTTCCCCAGAGCATGATGTAAACCCAGATGTCACCTTGCCTGTGTTTTGAGAGGACACCAGGTGTGTGTTTTTGGCACTTGGCCTAAGACAACAAAGGACACAAGCTTAACTGGGACTGAATATGACTGAGCAAAAAAGAAACACCCGGCAAATATGCATCGGATTATCTTCACAGGTGTCTCTGGGGTTGAAAGAGGGCAGTTGCCACCTGCACCTGTATTCCCATCTTCAAATACTCAATGTTTTTAAAGCAAGCAATGCAAAGAATGAAAGTTCTAGTCCATGACATCTGAAAGGCACCAGGTTGAAGAAGGCTGCTCTGGCCCTTGTAGAACATGAGAATATAAGGGGAACAATAAGGACCTTTTCTGCCTGATCATTTAATGATAAACGATAGAGATGTGGATGAATTGAAAAAACTGAATCATGTTTTTGTCAAATTTGGCTGATATGTCAAAATTCATCTGATTTGTATTCATCATAAATGGAGTCCCCCAACAAATATAGCATTAATGCATTTTCAGAGATTTTTAATTGTTAATTAATTGGGCTATAAAATGGCCCTAAAGACATCTACAGACACCATTGTTTGTCAAAATTCATTAATTTGTATTCATTAATAATGGAGTCCTCCCAAGAACGTTGAATGTTAGCAATTTTGATTCATCAATTTGTCGGCCTATAAAATGCCCCCCAAGGCACCTAGAGGCACCAAAATTGGAGGAAAGCATCCTCCAATTTTCCTCTGCAATCCTTCCAAGCTTGGTGGAGATTGAAAATCTGGGTTATGTACCCCAAAATAGCCCCATCCCAGGAAAGTTCTCCCGAGGTAGCTAGAGACTTTCCTCTGTCTCTCGTCTACAGTCCTTCCAAGTTTGATGGAGATTGGGTTCCCCCAACCTAGGTGCCTTAGGGCGCTTTTACACGACCCCTAAAATCCGCTGGTCCCTTAAATTCGGACCAGTGATCTTAGGGGCTTGTCGCTCTTCATGCGTCCCCACCCTGGCTGCTGGCTGCCTGAGGGGAGGGAGAAAAAAAAGGAAGAAAAGAGTGTGGCTCACCTCGCGTTTTGCCTCGTTCTGCCTCTTGCTTTTGCCGGCTCTTGCCGGTTCAACATTCTAGTAGCTCTTAAAGGGGCAGGAGCCAAACAGAAGCGAGGAGAGCCTCGCACTCACTATCCTTACACCGCATCAAGCAATTTTCACCGGGGAAGAGCAGGTACAAGAAAAGTGCGCTGGGATGTGCTTATGGGGGCGTGGTCGCACTTAATTTTCTGGAAGGTCCGGAGCTGGTGGGGAAACATTTTTAAGCTCTGGACCTTGCAGCCATTTGCTGCGGAGTTTAGGGGTCGTGTATAAATGCCCTTAGTTTTAACACTGGATTTTAATTATGTAAGATGCCTCTTTTTACATCTTTTATTATTCCTCATCCTCACTACTGGCCATGCTGTCTTGAGTTTATGCTACCATCTAAGAACATCTTGAGGGTAGAGTTAGCCAATCTATCTCATAAGTACACAATTCCAAATTTGATCTTACCCAAAGGGCCAGAAGAAGAAAAAACACCAACCTAGTACACATTCTATATTATGAATAGTAGATACCCATTTAGATGATGTCCATCTAAGGTCCTTTAGTGAACCTTGGGCTAAAGTTCCTAGAAACCCTACTTGAAATGTTCTTCTTCAGAGCTCCCTTGGGCTTGGCCAATTGCCAAAGGAAAAGGCAACTTCTGATCCCAAGCCAAACCATGTATTACAGAGAGCACAAAATTAGAAGAGGGAATTCCTTGAAGTGTCACAACATAAGCTTTACACACCTCTCTTAGTTTGCAGATTAGCGTCTTTTGTTTTCTGATTGATCAGTGGAAAGTATTATAGGTTTCTTTTGTAAGTAGTATCACTCAATCACAAAGGGCTGTATAAATCACTTCTCTGGAATCAGCTTCTAATGACTACATGTAATGTATACTTTGGCTCAAAGCTGGATTTTAAATGTGCTTTCCTCCTCTCCCATGGCATTCTCTTCATGAGGAATGGGTGGATGTGTCAAGCTCAAACTTATCAAAGTTCTAATGTTTCTTCTGCATTATCTCTTCCTCTGTTTCCATGTGTCTACCCGCCCGCCCGCCCACCCCCCGCAAACACAAATCCATATGCATTTTTGTAGGAATCGTTCCCCTAAACATGTGCAGTTTAACGTTTGCTTTTGATTATGTGCAGTTTTGGACACATGCATCCATTGAACAAAGCTTGTTGGCCACAGATTGCATGAGCATGCATAGTTCTCCTCTAAAATATGGGCAATAATGCTGGGTTTTTGTTTCTTCAAATGCATCACAAGCCTCTTAATGTGCTGATTTTTGTTGTAAAATTGTGACCATTATCTGTGCCCTGTTCCAAAAATTATAGCTTGGGTGAATTCATTAAAAATAATTGATGGGGTAAATTCCTATTCTCCACTAGCCCCCCTCTCTAGCAATGTCATAGTACCACACAACTAGTAATTATATTGCCTTTGAATAACTCCAAAGTAATGGTCGTGCTATGTGAGTGTAAACCCATTACTCTGGTGCAACATTTTATTCTGCTGCGGTAATGGATTTTGTAATGATCTTGCCAGTGGATATTAATAAGGGTAGGTTCGTCCTGTGCAAGGGTAACCCAAATGACTGCAACAGTATTCTCTGTTTTAAGTACCCTTATTTAAGGGCCTTCACTGATACTGTTCTTTGTTCGAAAGATCCCCTACATGTTATTCAACAGGAAATAGATAATGGGGATTTTTTTAAAGGAAGGATAAATAAAGAATAAAGAATCACAAATGAAATGTACAGGAGCAGGTTATTGCCCTCTGCCAAACAGGTTCTCCAATCTCCACCTTTGCTGTTGACTTATGTAAAGAGCCAATGGTTTATACAAAACATTAACTATGAACAAAAAGTAATGCACATGCACATACAGATCACTGAACTCTCTCCCCTACCTTTGTCTAAGGTGGCAACAACAAGACAGAAAGGCATTGTTGTCTTAGTGTTATATGAACACAAGACCCAAAACACAAAAGAGACTCTATTTGTGTTCTGTAATTTGTGTTCTTTCAGTGATTTGTTAAAAGAGAGCCTCTTGAATATGAATGATTCCTGCTTACAAAAGAGGTTTACCCCAAAGATTTGTGTTTGTGTTGCCTCTTTGGCATAAGCTTTCAACAATTCTCATCTGATAACACGGTGAGTAGAGATGGGCATGACTCAGCAAAATTTTCATTTTTGTTTTCATTTTTCATTTCGTTACGTAACGAAACGAAAATGAAATTTTGACTCCAAAATGAAACGAAACGACCCGAAACACAAAAAAATTTGTCGACCGCTTCATTTTCGTTACGGCAAATACATTGAATTGTGCTAAATAGTAACGAAACAGCAATTTTTCATTTTTGTTTTCGTTTTTTCGGGTCGTTACGTAACGAAACGAAAATGAATTTTTTTGCAAAAAAAACTCACGAAAACGGAAACGAACCGAAACGGACCCCTAAATGACCAAACGACAAACGAAACACAATTTTTTTGAGTTGTGCCCATCTCTAACGGCGAGTGCTGCTGTCAGCAGACAATTGGAACATTCAGATAAGAGAGGCAAGTTTGGATCTCTATTAGGGCTGGAACCCAGTCAGGAATCAGTCCTTTTTGCTGAACTCCTGGTGCCCTTCATCTTTGAGTGTGCTGCTTATCTGCTTGCTGTGACTCCATCTTGAATCCTTCACTCTCTTTTTTTTTGCCCCTTTTCTTGGTTTCTTGGGAAGCTCCTCCCTCCATTTCATTTATTGTGAAAAAGAGGCAGCTTGTGGACCAGAAGGCTACATCTCAAAATTTCAGAGATTGTGCCTCCTGCCTGTATCATGAGCCATCTTTCCATGAGTCCCTGTTCCAGCTGAGAATGACCTAAGTTATTGAAGTATGCGTGCAAAAGTCTGATTTTTTTTCCTTTTCCACATATGCTGACCCAAATATTTGTTCTGCTGTGATGTTAGTAGCTTGCCAGAGAATTCCTGCAAAAGTGAAAATGGCATTGTGAAAGTCACACTTTGACCTTTTGTTCTAGATAAGCAGAGCACAAAGCAATATAGCATGCAGATCAAAGGCTCTGTCTAGGACTCTAAACATGTTTGGGAGGCTGGGAGACATCCATTAAAGTCCACAGGTACTAGGATTTAACCGTGTTAACGATCAGAGCACTATAACTCGAGAAGGGGGAACCGCAGAACAAAAGAAATGTAGAGCAGAACAAAAAGAAATGTAGAGCACTAAAGATCCCCCAAAATCATCACAGAAGAGACTTCCAATCTCTCCAAAATGCACAGATGTGCAGGAACAATCTAAAACACAAAAAGGCATATTTCATTAAGAGAGAACTACAGTTTGAAGAGACATAATTTTATTTATTTATTTATTTTGGGGGGAAAGAGTTCTTCTATTTTAATGTTAATTTATTTATTTATTTATTTTTACAACTTATATGCCGCCCACTACCCAAAGGTCTCTGGGCGGCTTCCAATCAAGGAATTAAAACAGTCAAAAACATCAAACAACAATAAATAATTAAAACAACAATAAAACCTTATACTAAAAATACCACACTAAAATTGCCATCAAAAGACCTACAATCTAAATTGTATCATTTAAAAAACTTCTGGAACAGGAAGGTTTTTACCTGGCGCCGAAATGTCATCAGTGTTGGCGCCAGGCGGATCTTGCTTGGGAGGGCATTCCATAGCTTGGGGGCAGCTGCCGAGAAGGCCCTGTGTCTGCAGGCCATCCCTCTTACCTCCTTGAAGGATAGCTCTTTCAGGAGGGCCCCCTGGCTTGATCTTAATTGCCGGGTAGGTTCATATGGAAGGAGGCGGTCATTTATTATATTTAGATGCCCCTTGTTTCTAATAAATGTTATTGGGTGCTGAGCAATAAAATAAATATCTAAAATATAGCTATAGCTAACAACTGAATAAGTCACTCTACCCCAATTTTTTGTGTCCCAGGTATGTCAAACTGTATGGTCAGGGTGACGGGGGATTATGGAAATTGTAATTTATTACTTTTGGAGGGTTCCCAACCTGAGAAAGTGGAAGGAAACACTCAAATGAGAAACATGTAAATGAGAAACAAAACTAAGAATTGAATCTGTGAACCTGACAAGCTTGTTGACAATTAATTACGATTAGAGATGAGGACGAATGCAAAATTATGGTGATTAATCATGATTTGTGATTCATCAAGGCTGACAAATTGATGAATCGATGAATCAATTCAGCTTCCTTTAAAATGCTATATAAAGCCTCCCCTGGCATTTACAGGCCACAAATTTGAGGGGATGCTTTCTCTGTCTCTCTCTTCTATGAGTTGTGCAGGTTTTGTGAAGATTGAGGTTCAAACATCCATGCTATGTACTCCCAAAGAAGACCACACACACACACACACACACACACACACACACACACACACACCTAGAGACACCAAATTCGCAGAGATCCCCTTCTCTACAATCTCTCTCTTAGTTTGGTGAAGATTAGGTTTTAGACATCTGAGTTATGCACCCACAAAGTGGGCACTCTAGGAAACTGTCCTTTAGTTACTGTCTTGGGAAACCCAATGTTCACCAAATGTGGAGAGATTGTAGAAAAGAGTCAGAGGAAGCAAGTTTGGAGTCTCTAGGTCAGTGGTGGCAAACCTTTGGCACTCCAGAATCCAGATGTTTGAACCACAACTCCTACAATCTCTTGTCACATGGCAATCTAGGCTCGGAATTCTGGGAGTTGTGTCCAAAACCTATGGAGCGCTGAAGGTTCGCTACCACTCCTCTTGGTGCTTGGAGACAACTTTCCTGGGGAGGGTGGCTATTTGGAAATACGTGACTCAGAAATCAAATATCCAATCTCCACAAAACTTGGGAGGATTGTAGAGGAGCATGGAGGGATTATGTCCTTCAATTTCGGTGTCTCTAGGTGCTTTGGGGGTCATTTTATAGGCTGAAAAATTGATGAAACAAATATGGCTAAAAAGTCATTAATTTATATTCATTGGGGGGACTCCATTTATTTTGAATCTGAATCAATGAATTTTGACAAACTGGCTAAATTTATTAGAAAATGTGATTCATATTTTAATTCATCCCCATCTCTAATTAGGATTGAAATGACACCCTGCCCGACACAAAGAGAGCCTGCTGAAGTAACCAATTTTTCTGGGTGTTGATTCTATTTAATACTGCACGATTCACTGGATGATAAAATTCGTTCAACAACTGTACAAATGTGATGTTCATTTAATTGAATATCTTTAATATGATTTGAGCTCAAGGGGAGAATGCCTACCACAAAGCACCATTGTCAGGATCTTTTAGTATTGAGTATTTTCTGTTTGTTGTGGCATTACCTTGGAGCTACAGTCCAGGGTCCAGAAAGCTGCTGCACTAAGCACTGTACAAACAGATAAGAAATGTCCAGGCGTTGCTTACAAGAGATTGCAGAGAAATACAATATAACTGATGGCACTGTTTCATAGAATAATTAGGTCGGTGGAATGAGGCAGATATAAATGAGACTGTGCAAACAATAAATTTCTTCCAGGCATGAAATCTTAGTGTCCACACTTAACATCTACAACACTCTTTGAATATTATCTGATATATTGAGGCCAGGAATCATGAATCAAGCTTCTTAAGTCTTGAGAGCTTTGACATCTTCAGATAATCATATTTATGAAATCTGGGGTTTATGTGGATAAATTTCTTCTGTTCCTGTGTTTGTGTGTGCTTGTGCAGATTATATTTTAGAGCTTTGCTCAGCTGATTATAAGGGGCTATTGCCTCATTAGGTAGGGTGGGGTGCTCCCATTTTTTTAATTGTCCAGACAGATAATGATGTGGAACCCTAGGCAATTTTGCCAAACTTGGAAATACTCCTTTTTTGGACTGTATCTCCCAGAATTCCCCACACATCTTGCCCACTGGCTATATTGGTTGGAGGACTCTGATAAACTTTATCTTGAAAATATCACTTTTCAATATTTTTTGTTGTTGCTACCAGCTGTTTTAACAAAAATGAAGTGTTTCTGCTGTTTACAAAGAGGGGACTTCCTCATGAAGGCACTGTTTAAGGCATTACACTCTGTATAGTTTTACAAAATAAAAAATAAGATATCATACTACATTATTTTGCAACTACTTTCAAAGTACAGTGGTACCTGGAGTTATGAATTTAATCCATTCCAAATGCTTGCTCTTAAGTAGAAAGCAATCCTCGGGGTGGTGAGTTCCTGGGGCTGTAAATTGGGAAAGGCTGTACTGCAGTCTCTCTCTCTCTCTCTCTCTCTCTCTCTCTCTCTCTCTCTCTCTGTGTGTGTGTGTGTGTGTGTGTGTGTATTCCCCACCCCATCAGGCAATAAAAAGCAACAATGGGGGGTAACTCCCCACCTTGAGGACCGGCTTTTTGAAAACAAGAGACAAAAACCAAGGAGAGTGGGGAATGGAGATCTCATGGACGGAAAGAGCGAGGGAGGTTGTGGCAGGCAGCCAACTGTCCTGAGCCATGTCAGGCTGAATGTTGGGCCCCCAACATTTTCCCTTCACCAAATCTGGCCCTCCTTGCAAAAGGTTTGGACACCCCTGCTCTACACAGCCCAGGTCTCTATAGGGCTCAGTAACTCACTGAGCATATTGATTGACTCTCGGGTTTCCCCTAATATTCTCCGAAACAAGCTGCTGCTGCTTCAACTTATTGATTTGTAGAGAGTGGCAGGACTATTATAATAGAAATATTCATAGATATAATCCACAGCAAGTATTTGGCATTAGCTATGCTAACATGTGAAACTAGCAAGCCTAGAACACAGAAAGTTAAAACATTAACCGCACACTGCTTAATGGAACACTAGGGGCATGGAGGTACCTGATAATGAATAATAAATAATGGGCCTATATAAAAACCTAGCATTATTCACCCTCCTCTTAAACTAGAACATTTTGTAAGCACCAAAAAGGAGGACAAAGGGGGACACTGATTTGCAGGAAAACATCTACTCTAATCTCTAGATACATAGGTGCAAAATTAATAAATTTAAAGCCCTTCTCTCTTTCTTTCTTTCCTTAATAAATAAATAAATCTCTATCCCAGGCTTAGATTGGATAGCCTTTCATAGGGAAGACACCTTTAAAAGGAAACTTGTTCTGTAGCAGGCCATGAAACGGAGAACTGTCCAACCTAAAAGAGAACACATGTCCAACCTATCTTAAACACCTTCTAAAATGGAGACCACCAGGGAATACCAGGTGCGTAGGAACTGGCAAGCCACTCCAATATTCCTGCCAAGAAAACTCCATGGACATGGAGTCATAAAAAGTCGGTCACGACTGTAACAACACAACACACACACACACAAGACTTGTTTAATATCAAATCTGACTGAATTTAGTGGGACTTGCTTCTAAGTAAATGTGTGTAAACTTAATCATCATTTTAGAACTGCAGAACAGATAATCCAGAGTTATAGATTATCTATGGGTTGTGGTAAACCTTACCAAGTCAAACAAATGCAATAAAGCCACTCAGTTTATTGGCACAGAGTATGCCATGCACACGCTCAAGCCCTTCATTGAACTCCTGGTGCCACCAACAAGAAGGATCTGTCGGACACTTTAAAGAGTTGCTGCCAGGCATAGTAGAAAGACCCAGGCTAGATTATCTAAGGTAGGTGTCCTTGATTGCTTCCTTAGGAAGATGAACCAAGGCAATGAAATGGCATTCAAAGTCTGGAAAGGTCTGTCTGTTCAGCCTTTCCCAGCTTGGTGCCTTTAGCCATGCTAGGATGATGGGAAGTGCAGTACAGTGCATTTGGACAGCACCCAGTCAGGGAGGGCTGACCCATGAGGCTGAACATGGGAAGCTGTTTCTCCACTGGCAGAGCAGCTTTTCCAAGGCAAGAGAAAGAGACTTTGGCTGCTTTTACACGACCCCTAAAATCCGAGGAAAAGGGCTCCCAGATGTGGAGCTTAAAATTGTTTTCCCACCAACTGCGGACTTTTAAAAAAAAATTAAGTATGACCACGCCCACCTAAGCTCACCCCAGAGCATTTTACAAATACCTGGTCTCTGGAGGTAAAAAAATTTCTGATACGGATTATAAAGCTGTGGATAGAGATGGGCACGAAACGGGGAAAAATCATTCCATTATTCGTTATTTGTTTCATTAGGTAATGAAACGAATAATGAAAACTGTGATGAAATTGGAACGAACCAAACAGAACAACGAAAATTAGGTTCGCTACATTTTGTTTGGCAACGCGCAATGAAATGAGCTGTTTTTAAATGTTAAAAACATCCTGAATATCCGTAAAAACGCAGCAATAATTATTTATTCTGACTGATAATACTTACCAGGGGGGTTGGGGTCCTTAAAACGTGCATTTATGTATTTTCTCAGATCGCTGTATTTTTTTTCCCTTTAAAGGGAGTTAGGGGACATCGACCCAAAATGGCTCCCAGGTGCCTAATATTGATTTATTGGGTATTAAAACTCCATGGACATCCGTAAAAATGCAGTGATAATTATTTGAAATTATTACCTACCAGGGGGTTGCGATCCTTAAAACGTTTGTTTTTGTCTTTCTCCCATCGCAATGTATTTTTTCTTTTCCCTTTAAGGATGACACAAAATGGATTCCAGCCACAAGATGGATGCAAGCCATGTGATGGGATCATGTAAATTCTTGGACAGTTTCAACCAATAGCATGCCCAGGTTACAGACTGGGTAGGTGTGGCAGCCACAGAGGGCATAAAAAGCTTTGGCAGCCCCCATCCTCCTTGCAGTCTGCAGTGGGAGTTAGGGTGGGATTGCTGTCTCTGTGACTCGTTACTTTAGGCCAGCCAGGCAAGTGTGTCTCTCTGTGTTCCTGTTGGCTGCAACTTGGCTGTTAGGGGAGAGAAAGAAGAGATTTCTCTTGCAGCTTCCCTGTGTGTGTGCGTACCTCTTGGTGAGTACCCTCCCCTGCCCTGCAGTGCAGTCACTCTGCAGCTGCCTTACGCCCTGGGCAACGCCTACCGCTGCCTTTGCAGCCTCCCTGCGTACCTAGTCTATACTGTGTCTCTGCCAGCATAATTTTTTTAGTGTTTTCCCTCTGGTCTGGGGCATTGGGGGACGTCTGCGCACAGAAATGCTTTAAGTCACGCAAAAAGCGGGTAAAAACAAAAAATGAAAAACAAAAAAACGAAATGAATTTTTTTCAAAAAAAATCATGAAAAATGAAAACAAACCAAAACAGACCCACAACAAAAAATGAAAGACCAAAATGTATTTTTTCAATTTGTGCCCTTCTCTAGCTGTGGATGCCGGGCTCTCCTTGCCTTCTGTTTGTTTTTGTTGTCCTCCCACCCCTTTAACAGCCTGGTATTCCCTACGCGGCTGCTCCAAGGGCAGACGGAGGTGAGCAGAGGTGAGCCTGCATTCTTTTCTCCCTTTTTTCTCCCTCCCCTCACCGCAGACAGGAGCAATGGAGTGCAGAAAGATGGGAACACATGAAGCAGAACAAACCCCCATGATCTCTGGTCCGAATTTCAGTTGCCAGCAGATTTTTGAGGTTGTGTAAAAGCGCCCTTTGATGAGGATCAGGTGACTGTGGAAGAAAAGCATCAGAGTCTGTGATTGATGATAATCGGTTTCAATAATTCTTTCAAAGGGACCTGAGCAGAACTGGCAGCAATGGTAATTCTTGGCTTGAGTAGCTGTGGAGCCCTCATGAGGATCCTCCAGCTTTCTTTCTGGTCTAAATGTCATATTTGGAAACTGAAAGTTGTTCTCTACTTATTAAAACAATTAATGGTTTTAATAATAGTAATTCCCCCTGGTCTTGCAAAAAACAGGTTTTCAGGAGCTCAGCAAATACCGACTCAAAACTGTTGACAGTAATTTGAACCGCAAGATGTATGTTTTTAATAACTGATTTTGCTAACCAAGGAGCACTATCTTATTAAATCTAAATTGGATACATGTTTGAGGAACTTTAATTCAAATAATTTCACATTGCAGAAGTGAAATATTTATCGCATAAAGACATTTTGTTTTGTATCAGGGACGCTAACAATTTGCTGTTTCAGCTTTTTACATTGTCACTTTGTATACATTTCATATCTTCCACAAAAGGAAAGAACATGCAGCTAAAATATTCAGTTAAATAACACAAGTAGACCACATTGTGGAGTTTGGTATGAAACACATACCTTCACTTGGACTTACAAACTTGAATGCAATCTGTTTACTGAGTTTAACCATCGATTAACATATCATTTGATTACTTGCAAGTGAATTTCCTATCCCCATGTTTAGAAAGTGTGTCAAGAGAATGATGGCTGTCTTTCTTTAAGGAAAAATTGAAAAACCAATTATAAGTACATAATACTCTGAGAACATAATACTCTGTTTCAACCAACTTATATAAATAGGATGCTGTTATTTCCCCCGCCTTATGATAATTTTCTATTAGTTATTCTTCTTATTTTGAATTGTCAAATCATTTTGATTTATTGTATTTGTGCTTATTTGCTTATTTGCTCTTTTTATTATTATGATTTGATTATTTGGTCTGATTGATTAGTTTTTATTTACTATTTTAAGTGGTTTAATCTGTTTTTGTATTTTGTATATGTTTGTAAACCGCCCAGCGTAGCTTTTTTGCTAGATGGTTGCGGTCTATAAATCAAATAAATAAATAAATAACTTTATGTGCTGTCAGGAGTCCTTCCATGACCAGGTTTCTATTCATATATAGTAAATCTTAAGTGGGCATAGCCAGGTGGTAGGAGTGGAGTCTAGGAGTGAGAGTAGCTGGATGAATTTGGCGAAATGAGAAGTGTGTGAGTTTAGGATGCTCAGCTGGGTAGGAAAAAAATGCATGTTTTAAGAGAGCAGGTGAAACGCTGTGGTCATGCAACTCCAAGCATGCATCCATTTTTCATTTTGCTTGTATTGGCTTGTGTGTGTGCTTCTGAGTTTGCTTTTCAGATTCGTAAAATAAAAACTGTTCTTGCTTCGGAAAGGATCCCAGGAAGGCACTGTTTTTCAACAAAATATTTGCGCTTAGGATATGCACAGGATACCCAGAGTGGTGGTGTGGATAGAGTGGTGGACTAGGACTCAGAAAACGTAGGATTGTGTCTCATATCTGCAGTGGAATCTCACAGGGAGAGGGAGGAGGTGGAACTGGTGAATGCACTCCTTAAGTATCTCTCCTACCTACAAAGCCCTATTAGGACACTATAAATTGGCAATAAGCATTTCAATATGATCACCACCCAAAGTAATATAATATTACATCTATGTGATGCACTATAAATTGGCAATAAGCATTTCAATATGATCACCACTCAAAGTAATATAATATTACATCTATGTGATGAAGACCCATATCTTTTTCATTATTTATATGTGAAGCCCATGCCCATATTCTGCCATGTGTAGCACAGGCTAAGATAATCCTATTCCCTTCTAAATATTGCTTGGATAAGATTTTACTTATTCATTCAGTTTATTGATATACAGTCCATGACACCTCCTGCCACAACTAATCTGTTTGTCTTCATGACTTCACCAGTGTCTTTTCATGTAAATCGGACGAATTCTCTGTTTTCATTACTAAATGTTGCTTTTATATCCCAGAACCAATGATAAAGCTACCACATCATTAGAAGTGGCAGCCTCTAGACTCTGGAGTGATAAAGGAAATGTGATTATCTTAGCATAAGTTTGCCTTGCTCTGCATTTTTGCACATTACCTTTATTTGGTTTTGTTTTAAGTCATCAGGAGGCTAACATGGGCTTTATTTTCTAGTTATAGAAATCACGTGCTTGGAATGAGAATATTGTAGTGATATGTGGTGTGAATTTCTCTTAAGATTTTGACACACAGCTACTTCCATTGAGAAATATTGTCATAGAATGATAGAGTAATGGAGTTGGAAAGGATCTATAAATCCATCAAATCCAATCAGATATTCAACGCAGGAATCCAAATCAAAGTACAGCGGACCCTCATATAACAAATGGTTTGTATAACATAAAATCTGTACAACACAAAAAAATCTGGAGATAAGGGAAATTTGCTTAACAGAATCACCCATGAGATGAATCCGTACAACAGAAAAACGGTCACAATTAGGGATTACTCTGTTTTCAATGCATTCCTATGGGAAATTTGTATAAAATAAAATTTGCTTAACATAATTTCATTTGGAATTAATGAATTTTTTATGCAAGGTACCACTCTATACCTGTCTAAATTTCTGTTGAATTCCTCCAGTGTCAATCTTTTCACCACCTCCTTAGGTAATTAGCTCCATTATTATACTGCTCTAACAATTACAACATTTTTGCTGGCATCTAACAGAAATCTGGTTTCCTATAATTTGAGCTTGGGACAGGCAATTCCCGTGTGAGCCCAGGTGGTGTTCCAAAGCCTCTGACGCACACACAGCCAATCTCTTACCTTTCTCTGTGCTGGCACAGACTGAGTTCCAATGAGGAATCAAGCTGAGATATCATCTGTGCTGCTCTGTGGTGCTGGCCATTCAGGAGCTGCACAGGGACAGGCATCATCCTGCCTCCCTGTCTGATTGACCAGCACCATGGAGAAGCAAAGATGGTTCCTGGTTGGAGTTTAACCCTGTGTGTCAGAGGCTTTGGAACACCACGTGGGCTTGCACAGGTCATTTCGGAACCTACTACAGTGGTACCTTGTATAAAGGAATTAATTCATTCCAAATGAAATTATGTTAAGCAAATTTTCCTTTATACAAATTTCCCATAGGAATGCATTAAAATGGAGTAATCCATTTTTATGTTGTACGGATTTGCCTCATAGGCGATTATGTTAAGCAAATTTCCCCTATCTCCGGAATTTTTTATGTTGTACAGATTTTATGTTATACAAATTGCTTGTTATACATGGGTCCACTGTAGTTTCAAAACAAATTGTCCATCCCTAATTTGAGCCCATCATTGTGTTTCTGCACTCTGGAATGAATTAGAACAGATCCTACCCAACCTCAGTGTGACAATCGTTCAAGTGTTTGAAGAATGTTTGAAGAAGTCTAAACATGCCCAATTTGTTCAGTCTTTCTTCGCTGAGCTTGGTTTCCAGTCCTTTGATCATTCAGACTCTGAACCTATTCTTGTTTATATATATATATATATCCTTCATTATGTGGTGTATGTGGTGTCAAGAACTGGACACAGTACTTAAGATGAGGTCTAATCAGGGCTGAGTCTAGGGGAACTAGTTCTTCATGAGATTACAAGCTTATACTTTTGTTAATGCAGCCTGATATTGCATTTGCTTTTTTTTTTTGCAGCCATATAATACTGTTGATTCATATTCACCTTGGATCTAGGACAATTCCAAGATCTCTCTCACATGTAGTATTACTGATCCAATTATTCTTCATCTTGTAACTGTTATACATTGTCATTACATTTTCATTTCAGTCCATGTTTCATTAGGAGGTGAGATTGAGTGAATTATTATTGTTCCAGCTATGCAGTAGGATCCTGGTATCCTCTGGGGATCAGTTCCAGGCCTTCCAATGGATAATGAAAACCATGGATAAGAGAGAACACAAAAAACCCCCAAAGCAAAGTGTTCTGCTTACATACCGCCCCATAGCACTTCAAGCACTCTCTGAGCGGTTTACAATTTTAATTATCCAGGCTACACATTGCCACCCCCCCAACAAGCTGGGTACTCATTTTACCAGCCTCAGAAGGATAGAAGGCTGAGTCAACCATGAACCGGCTATCTGCGATCAAACCCCAGGTCGTGAGCACAGTTTTAGCTGCAGTATAGGCATTTAACCACTGCACCATGAGGTACTGTTTTGTGACAGTAGCTTGCTTTAGGGCTGCAGTTTTGTGGCAGTAGCTTGCTTTGCAGCTGCTGAATTATTTATTTAATACTTTTCCACTGCCAACCATGGGTAACTGAATCAGTGGTTAATGAATCAGTAGATATAGGGTCCTACTGTATAATTATTACAATCCTCTCTTGGCAGGTACTCTGTTGGAAGTGACTGGATGCAATTCGGTACTGTATACTGGTATACTAAAGAAGATACATTACTCTATATAGGGAAAGGTAGAAAGGACCTCTTCAAGCTTCGTAGACTCTACTTCACCTGTTCTGATCCATGCCGACTTTCGTTTTGCTTGAGATTGCTATTCTTAGAGATAGAGATGGGCAGGAAACGAACAATTTTTCATTTCCGTTTCCGTTTTTTTGTTTCGTTATGCAACGAAACGACAAACAAATTTTGTCTCTAAAATGAAACAAAACGAACAGAAACACCAGAAATTTTGTCGTGCATTTCGTTTCCGTTACTGCAAAATAAGTGAATTGCTTAAAATCCTTTAAAAAATCACAAAAAATTGAAATAAATGGTAACGAAACGGTAATGAAACGGTAATGAAACGATTGAAAACAAAAACGAATTTTTCTGCAAAAATTCATGAAAAACGGAAACAAACCGAAACGACCCTCCAAATGACAAACGACAAACAAAATGCCATTTTTTTTTATTCGTGCCCATCTCTACTTAGAGATGCTAACATCTTTTCCTTCCATTTCATGCCTTTTCTCTTCTCTCTCTAGGAAGAAGACACGTTGTCTTTGTTCTTTAGAGAGAAAAGGAGGTAGCCATCTCCTGACATCTCCAGGTTAGTTAGCTATAGCTAGGACCTTTAGCACTATTATAGAAAGTGTTTTTCCATCATGAACACAAGTTTTCTTGTTTTCCTTGGGAAAGAAGTCCAGGCTTGATTCCTTTACCAAGGAGGAAGTGTGGTCAAGTAATGATGGTGAACTTCAGGGGGCTGAATCCAGATGTTAGTGATGCCCCTGCAGGGCTGCATGCTTAACTTTGCAAAACCTTCTATTAACAGAATTCTGACCACTGTTGATTTATTGGTTTCCCTTTAATTCTTCAGGGACACTTTTGAAAAAATGCAGAGTAGTCTATCTATCTATCTATCTAT
Organism: Phrynocephalus versicolor; assembly: GCA_023846285.1. Taxonomy (NCBI): domain Eukaryota; kingdom Metazoa; phylum Chordata; class Lepidosauria; order Squamata; family Agamidae; genus Phrynocephalus; species Phrynocephalus versicolor. The sequence goes on along the minus strand of JAHTLZ010000240.1, from coordinate 13,913,377 downwards.
CTATCTATCTATCTATCTATCTATCTATCTATCTATCTATCTATCTATCTATCTATCTATCTATCTATCTATCTATCTATCTACTCCTCAGCAAATCCCACTGAACTAAATGGGGCATATTTCCATAGAAGTTTGTACAGGATTGCAACTTTTAACTAAATAAACTTTGGATAAAAATTTCATAGGCCTCTTTTCTTTTTGAACCTGAAGGTATCAATTTATAGTCTTTCGTTATTGCTGTTGCCTTGGGAGCTCTTGCAGATACTTTTTTTTAATTGCAGGTGTTCCAAAGAACCAGCTGAAGTATGACTAAGGCCTTTGTCCTGTCCTGCAGCTGATCCAAGGCTGAAATATTATCAAAGGTTATTAACTAGTATTTGGTTACAGGATCATGTCCTCATTAATGAATGCAGGCTCACTGCAGAACCAAAGCATGGGGTCTGTGTGTCTGCACACCTGCATAGTTACAAGGAGTTTTAACTTTCTATCTGTGGAGAGCTTGGTGGGCTGGACTTGGTTCATGGCACCTTCTAATTGTCTTCTCTCCCCTGTTAAGGAAAGTACCTGACCCAGACTAATCATCTATTATGGGCAACTCCCAGAGTTTATCAAGGATTTTATAAGGTGGATGCCGAGAAACCAAATATAAAGCATGACAGTGAGAAAGAAACAATTGTTTTTGTCATAGTCATGAAACAATTATTTGTAGTGCAACAAATAATAATAACATTGTGACTTATAACTATGCACATGGATTGATTTGCAACATTTAGTGGTTTATTCTTTGATCAAAATGTTTCACAAAGCTGATTAAAAATATGCCTCCCTATAATCCATAACAAGCAGAACCATATTAGTGCAGTATTAAGGCTATCATCCTATATCCACACATCTGGAAGAATGTTTTGTTGAATTTGTTGCCATTTAGTTATAGCTACATGTACACTAGATTTCACTATCATGAAATCAATGCAGGCATTCAAATTAGTTGGCTCAATGCTTTCCATTCTAAGCAAATTGGCATGCTCTCTGGACAAGTCCAGTTTTGGGACTAAAACACCTACCAAGCTAGCCTGGCTGCTGTTTTGCAGTAAAGTGCCAGGACTGTAGTCCAAAAAGTATTTTTCTAAGTTCATCTCTGGAATAGTTTTCAAAAGGATCCCACCCACCCACCCTCCGCCTGAAAATGGAGAATAATTCAGAGAAAATTATTTTGCTCCGGAATTGTAGTTCAGAATGATTCTTTTCTCTGTGTGTGTCTGGGAATAGAGAAATTAATTCTGGGTGAATGTTGATCTATGTGTCCTCCTTACTAAGGAGAACACAGATTTTCAGTTTTGAAAACCTTTTTGTATTTTCAAAAGGGAGAATCAACCTTTGTTGCTTATGCTTGCTTTTTCCTGTTCTCAGCAAGCTGGGAGCAAGGATGGCACTGGAAATTAAAACCTGATACTGATGAGGTTAGAGAGGTTCCTTAGTAACTTGAGAGGTAACTGCGCCTTCCAATATACTTCATCTTAATGAACCTTCCTTGACAATAAGTCTTTCTGGACATTTCACCTTAAAAGAACTCAAAGAGTACCTTGGAGCTTGAAAACGATCCCCCCTTTTTTGGACCCCCATTAAAAAAAAATCAAGGTTTCCAAGCTGTGGGTTTAGCACTCAGGTTTCCCTCTCTGCTTATTTTTACCACCATGACTGGCTAAAAGATTTATGCTCTCAAAAGCATGCTCAGATTTCCAGGCCTTTAGCTTAATAAAACTATTATGGCAATAAATATTTTGGAATTTTCTCAAATGTCTCAATACTCCCAAATGAACTTTGGGCAATAGATTGCAAACCAACATGGACAGTCAAAATTCAGTATCATGCCTCCCTTGCAGACATAGCTTTCAGTGATGGCAGAGTACCAATAGATCTTTTGTGGCAGGTATCTGTGGCAGGTAACATGCTACTGAAGAAGAGCGGAGGACAAGTACAAGTAGCTCCAGAGCTACTGAAGCAGCTAGGCCAAAGCCAAAAGGACGCCCAGCTGCAGATGTGCCTGGAAGAAAAAGGAAAGTCCAATGCTGCAAAGAAATATACTGCATAGGAACCTGGAATGTGAGATCTATGAACTAGGGCAAGGTGGATGTGGTCAAATGTGAGATGCAGCCCATTTTAGATCCAAGATAGAGGCCATCCGTTCCGAGCTGGATGCCGGTTGCCCTGATCCAGTCCCCGCCGTGGCCGGTACTGGGCCGCCTCGGTCGCCCCGGTTTGTTGAGTTTGGGCCTGTTACACCTGAGGATGCCTCCAGGGCCCTGGGACACTGCAGGCCAGCGGCTTCTCCGTTCGACCCTTGCCCGTCCTGGTTGATTAAGATCGCAGGGGGGAGCATGCCAAAATGGGCTTCGCTTATTGCTTCGGCCTCCTTCAGGGACGGGATTTTTCCCGGTCCTCTGAAGGAGACGGTGGTGAAGCCCATTATTAAAAGACCTGGCCTGGCTGTGGACGATATGTCTAATTATCATCCCATAGCCAATGTTCCCTTTTTGGGCAAGGTAGTCGAGCGAGTCGCCGCCCTGCGTCTCCAGTCGTTCCTGGAGGAGAACCATGTCCTGGATCCTTTCCAATCTGGGTTCAGGCCGCGTCATGGGACGGAGACGGCCCTGGTCGCTCTGCACGATGATCTGTTGAGGAGGGCCGACAGGGGTTGCTCTACCCTGCTGGTCCTTCTTGACCTGTCAGCGGCTTTCGATACCGTCGACCACGGTATCTTGCTGGAGCGACTCTCGGAGGTGGGGATTGGAGGTCTGGCCTTTGGCTGGCTCCGCTCCTTCCTTGAGGGCCGCACCCAGCGAGTGAGCTTGGGGGGTGAGTTGTCGGCTCCCTGGACACTCTCTTGTGGGGTGCCTCAGGGGTCGTCCCTCTCCCCAATGCTCTTTAACATCTACATGAAACCGCTGGCTGAGATCATCCGGAGTTTTGGAGTCTGCTGTCATCAGTACGCTGATGACACGCAGCTCTATCTCTCCTTTTCCACCTGTGCAGTGGAGGCCGTCGAGACCCTTGATCGCTGCCTGGCCGCGGTTTTGGACTGGACCAGGACTCACAGACTCAGGCTCAACCCGGGAAAGACGGAGGTTATGTTCTTCGGGGGCGATCCCGAAGGGTACTGTGGCCCTCTTCCCAGTCTGGGTGGGTCCGCCCTCCAGCTGGCGCAAAGAGTGAGGAATCTGGGCGTCGTCCTGGATCCGGGTCTGACCCTGGAACCCCAGGTGTCAGCCGTGACCAGGTCGGCCTTTTACCATCTAAGGCTTATCGCCCAGATTCGCCCGTACCTGGACGAGAGCTCCCTGAGGACAGTGGTACAGGCACTGGTCACGTCGAGGCTGGATTATTGCAACGCTCTCTACATGGGGCTTCCCTTGAACCTTGTTCGGAGATTGCAGCGGGTCCAGAATGCGGCGGCCAGGCTGGTGGTTGGTGCGCGTCGGTTTGACCGCATCACCCCCATCCTGGCTCGCCTCCACTGGTTGCCCGTTGCCTCCCGAATAAGGTTCAAGGTGCTGGTTTTGGTTTACAAAACCCTCCATGGCTTGGCCCCTGATTATCTGGCAGAGCGGCTTCACCGCCAACTAAATCCAGCCTGACCCACCCGATCATCTTTGGCACTTTCACTCCGGACTGTCCCCCCCAAGGAGGCCCGCAAAGCGAGTACTCGCGGGAGGGCCTTCTCGGTGGTGGGTCCGTCCAGTTGGAATAATTTGCCAAGTGAATTGCGACAGGCTCCATCACTAGCGTCCTTTAAAAGAGGCTTAAAAACCTTACTCTTTAGTGATGCCTTCAATAATGACTAGGGTTTTTTTTTTTTTATCTTTATCCCGCCTTATCTCTCTTAAGTGATTGCTCTTCTTGGTGATACTTGTTTTATCTTTTCCTTGTAAACCGCCCTGAGTTCCCGTTCTGGGAAGAAGGAGCGGTATAGAAATTTGAAAATAAATAAATAAATAAATAAATCAGTGAACATAAACGGATGGGGATGGGTCAATTCAGTTCAAATGACTATCACATCTACTACTGTGGGCAAGAATCCCATGGAAGAAATGGAGTAGTCCTCATTGTCAACAACAAAAGAGTGGGAAAAGCTGTGCTGAGATACCTTTTGGTACAATTCCAAGGCAGCCCTTTCTACATCACAGTAATCTTGTGCACCAACCATCGGTGCTGGAGTTTGAGATTGACCAATTCTATGAAGACTTACAACTCCTTCTAGAACTGACACCAAAGAAAGATGTTCTTCTCATCATAGGGGATTGGAATGCTAAAGTAGGGAGTCAAGTGATAAAAGGAATAACTGGCAAGTTTGGCCTTGGAGTTCCAAACAAAGCAGGGCAAAGGCTAATTTTGTCAAGAGAACAAGCTGGTAATCGCAAACACTCTTTTCCAACAACACCAAAGACGACTCTATACATGGACATCACCAGATGGACAATACTGGAATCATATTGATTATGTTCTCTGCAGCCAAAGATGGAGGAGTTCTATACAGTCACCAAAAGTGAGATCTGGTGCTGACTGTGGCTCAGATCATCAGCTTCTTATAGCAAAATTCAAACTAAGACTGATGAAAGCAGGGAATACCACTGGGCCAGTCAGGTACAATATAAGTCAAATTCCTTATGAATACACAGTGGAGGTGAAGAATGGATTTAAGGAACTAGAATTGGTGGACAGAAGGCCTGAAGAACTATGGATGGAGGCTTGTAACATTGTACAGGAGGCTGCAACGAAAATCATCCCAAAGAAAAGAAAATGCAAGAAAGCAAAGTGGCTGTCCAACGAGGCCCTACAAATAGCGGAGGAGAGAAGGGACGCAAAATGCAAGGGAGAAAGGGAAAGATACAGAACACTGAATGCAGACTTCCAAAGAATAGCAAGGAGAGACAGGACAGTCTTCTTGAATGAACAGTGCAAATAAATAGAGGAAAACAATAGAAAAGGAAAAACCAGAGATCTAGTCAAGAAAATTGGCGATATTAAAGGGACATTTCATTCAAAGATGGATATGATAAAGGACAAAAATGGTAGGGACCTAACAGAGGGATTATATCAGAAAGATCTGGATGTCCTTGATAACCATGATAGTGTAGTTGCTGACCTTGAACCAGACATCCTGGAAAGTGAAGTCAAGTGGGCCTTAGAAAGCATTGCAAACAACAAGGCCAGTGGAGGTGATGGCTTTCCAGTTGAACTATTTAAAATCTTAGAAGAGGATGCTGTAAAGGTGTTATATGCACTAAGCCAGCAAATTTGGAAAACTCAGCAGGGGCCAGAGGACTGGAAAAGATTGGTCTACATCTCAATCCCAAAGGAGGGCAATGCCAAATAATGCTCCAACTATCGCACAATTGCACTCATTTCACACGCTAGCAGGGTTATGCTCAAAAGTCTACAAGGGAGGCTGCAGCAGTAGGTGGATAGAGAACTCCCAGAAGTGCAAGCTGGATTTCGAAAGGGCAGAGGAAATAGAGATCAAATTAGAACATAAGAACATAAGAACATAAGAAGAGCCATGCTGGATCAGGCCAAAGGCCCATCTAGTCCAGCTTCCTGTATCTCACAGCGGCCCCACCAGGTGCGTTTGGGAGTGCATGAGACTAGATATCTGTCTCCTGATACCACTCCCCTGCATCTGGCCCTTGAAGTAACCCGGTTTAAAGCCTGGAGACTCCACATCTCCATCATGGTTTGTAACCTGTGATGGACTTTTCCTCCAGGAATCTGTCCAATCCCCTTTTGAAGGCATCCAGGCCAGATGCCATCACCACATCCTGTGGCAGGGAGTTCCATAGACTTACAACGCGCTGGGTGAAAAAATATTTTCTTTTGTCTGTTCTTACTCTCCCAGCCCTCAATTTGAGTGTATGTCCCCTAGTTCTGGTATTTTGGGAGAGAGAGAAGAGCTTCCCTCTATCCACTTTACTCATACCCTGCATTATTTTGTACGTCTCAATCATATCCCCCCTCAAGCGCCTTTTTTCCAGACTAAAGAGGCCCAAATGTTTTAGCCTTTCTTCATAAGGGAGGTGCTCCAGCCCGGTAATCATTTTAGTCGCTCTCTTCTGCACCTTCTGCACCTTGCCAACATGTGCTGGATTATGGGAAAAGCTAGAGAGTTCCAGAAAAACATCTACTTCTGCTTCATGCCAATGCCTTTGACTGTATGGATCATAACAAAATATGGCAAGTTCTTAAAGGAATGGGAGTGCCTGACCACCTTATCTGTCTCCTAAGAGATCTATATGCAGGACAAGCAGCAACAGTCAGGACTGCATATGGAACAACTGATTGGTTTAAAATTGGGAAAGGAGTATAACAAGGCTATATACTGCCATCTTGCCTTTTTAACCTATATGCAGAGCACATCATGCGAAAGGCAGGACTGGATGAATCACAAATGGCAATTAAGATTGCCAGAAGAAACACCAACAACCTCAGATATGCAGATGATACTACTCTGATAGCAGAAAGTGAGGAGGAATTAAAGAACCTCTTAATGAGAGTGAAAGGGGAGAGTGAAAAAAATGGGCTGAAGTTCAACATCAAAAAAACGAAGATCATGGCCACTGGTCCCATCACCTCCTGGCAAATAGAAGGAGAAGAAATGGAGGCAATGACAGAGTTTATTTTCTTGGGCTCCTTGATCACGGCAGATGGCGACTGCAGCAATGAAATTAAAAGACGCCTGCTTCTTGGGAGGAAAGTGATGGCAAACCTAGGCAGCATCTTAAAGAGCAGAGACATCACTTTGCCAACTAAGGTCCGGATAGTCAAAGCTATGGTTTTTCCAGTAGTGATGTATGGAAGTGAGAGGTAGACTGGACAATAAAGAAAGCTGATCACCACAGAATCAATGCTTCTCAGCTGTGGTGCTGGAGGAGAGTCTTGAGAGTCCCCTGGACTGCAAGGAGATCAAATCTATCCATCCTGAAAGAAATCAACCCTGAATGTTCACTGGAAGGACAGATTTTGAAGCTGAGGCTCAAGAACTTTGGCCACCACTTGAGGAGAGAGGGCTCCTTGGAAAACTACCTGATGTTGGGAAAGATTGAAGGCAAATGGAAAAGGAGATGGCAGAGAATGAGATGGTTGGACGGTGTCATCGATGCAACCAACATGGATTTGACCAAACTCCAGGAAGCAGTGGAAGACAGGAGGGCCTGGCGTGCTCTGGTCCATGGGGTCACGAAGAGTCGGACACGACTTGACGACTGAACAACAAATCTTGCAGCATTCCGGGTCACTTGTACTCTTTTAAGCTGCAGCACTGTATCATCCAGAGCTAGGTTATAGCAATGAAATTGCCTCTCTGTAACTCAAATATCTTGTGGGGCAGCACTTGGCCTCCATCTGTAATCTTGTCTGCATAGTATTTAGATGTCACCTGCAGTGTGTCCAAGTCTCACCATATACCCCCTATTAATGGGGAGAGACAGAGAAGGAGTAATTGGAGATGCTGGAGATGTTTCTTCTGTCTGTTTTGTTCAGATTTTAGCATCAAGTTGTTAAGATTAATATCCAGGACTGCACATTTGAAATGCACTCTGTGACTGATTAACAATTGCCTCACACAGTCAGGCAAATATTCCTCTGACAGTAGAACTGATAGAGGACAGATAAGGGAAGTGTGAGTGGATGTGAGAAACAAATGCCTTTCAAATAACAGCTGCCAAGCCTTCCCTGGAATTGAAAGCAAAACCTGGCTCTGGCAAGTGTATGCAAAATCACTTCTCTCACCAATAAAGGTGTAAAGTACTAAGTGTCCGAGTCCCCCTAAATCAACTGCTCTTTTTAAACAGTAGTTTTTACAACAAACTATTCCTTTTCTGGAGATGCCAGTGATACACGGGGTACGTACACAAAGACGTAATTGACTTACACAGAACGAGGGTATTGACAGACCATCTGACCTGATTGACAGTTGCTTTTCAGTGGCTGACACTTTGCTAAAGGACCCACTGCAGCCTGAAATGCAAGGGCTGGAACCCACGGTCACTTCCCAATATGTCTGCCACTGAGCTGTGTCTTCTATTAATTTTCAGTATGCTATAATTGTGAGTTAAACTACAGGATGGCTACCATATACAGAAGAATTTTCCAACCTTGCTTCTGATTACAGCTCCCAGAAATCCTGACCCACAGAGCTAGTGGTGAAAGCTTTGGGGAAGTTTAGTCCAAGAATATGTGGGAACCATTGTTGTAGAAGAGCCTTTTCTCAGTCTGGTGCCCTCAAGAGGGTTTTTGGTTGCAACTCACATCATTCCTTGCCATTGGTCACTTGATTATGCCAGTGGAGTATTTATACTCCAGGTATTAGGAGACTGCCACATTGAAAAGCACTAGAGTAGAGCAACATAGCATAGAGTAGGAGAGACTGTCTTTGGGTCTCATCAAATTTATGAATGGTCACAAATGGTTAGCCAGCAGAAGGCTATTGCCCAGTAATGGGTTCAGAAGCAATGCAAATAGGTTATAACAGATTTGTGCAGAGGAAATGCCATGATCTCATCACATTTCACTCCTGCAAGACATGCTGTTCTGCCTATTGATAATAGAGATGGGGACAAATCAAAAAATGGTAATTTGCCATGATTTGTCTGTGGTGTTCAGTCCTTGCTGATGAATATTTTATGAGATGTGCCTGCATTGGTTGGTTGATTGTTGACCAGTGGGAGAGTTTGGGGGTGGAACCTGTGTGGTTTTAAGGCTCAGCCCAGCATTGAATAGATCAGATAGGAACTTACTGAATGAGTGATAGATAGGGACTTACACAGACCGAGAGAGATCAGATAGAGACTTACACTGACTGAGAAACTGATAGGGTCTGACAGAGTCAGATAGGGTCTGACTGAGAACAGTTAAGGACCAGAGAGAGAAGGTATAGTATTTTAGAACTTCTGTGAGGAAAACTTAAGTGTTGAGTAAACTCAAGAACAGGGTGTGCAAGTAATCAGCTTTGTCTCTAACATAACTTTAGTGTGTTTGTGCTATAGTTTTCCTTTTATTTGTACTCAAAACATGTTACCCTTTATGCTTTTAATTTTACTTTTTAATAAATAAGCTTTCTTTATCTTTACTCAATTTAAATAGGTCTGAAAGCATTATTTACTAGAGAAACTAGTTGATGGCAGTGAAAATTAGAGGCAGTGTTTGTTAATAGCCCGTGAAAGGGCCGGGGGCAAAGCTCAGTGACGCCACATTGGTCGTGGCAGAAGAATTGGTGAATCGATAAATTGATGAATTTCCAGTGATGAATCAATGAATTCATTTGTCTCCCCTTTAAAATATACTAAAAAATCTCCCTTCCCCCAGCATCTAGAGCCCCCTCCCCCATATTTGCACTTCTCTACAAGTACAGTGGTAACCTGACTTAAGAGCAGCTCGACTTAAGAGCAATTCAATTTAAGAGCAGAAAACTGTTGGTGTTTTAACTGCAGCCTTACAAATTTTAGATATGGTCTGCTCGATTTACAATTTTTTCATTTGTTCAAATTTTTTAACTTATTTTTTCAATTTTTTAGATAGGTGCCCCGATTTAAGAGTAGTTCGATTTAAGAGCATGCATTCGGAACAGATTAAATTCGTAAATTGAGGTACAGCTGTACGCAAATTTGGTAAGGATTATGGTTCACATGTCTGAGCTATGCACCCCCAAAGAGACCCCCTGGAAAAGTGTCCCACCGGTAGTGAGAGATACTGAACTTGCAGAGAGGCTTCTCCCAATTTAGCTCTACAAATCTCTCCAAATCTGGGGAAATTGGGTTTCAGACATATGAGTTATACATCCACAACATCTTCCCACACTCAGAAAAATGCCCTTTAGCAACTGGGAAGGCCCAGTCTTGTAGAGGAGAGTCTGAGGAAACTTCTCTGCAAGTTTTGAGTCTCTGGATTAGCCTTGGGGGCTAATTCAGACATCAAAAATCTCATCTCCACCAAACATGGTGGGATTACAGAGGAGAATCAGAGGATGCTTCCCTATTGTTTTGATACCTGAGGCCTAGCATTGCCCCAAACAGGCATCTGACAGGCTTCCCTGGCTTGTTGGAGGCCGTAGAAGTGGTTTTCGGTGATCTGGAAGTAACTTCCAGTTTGCTGGAAGTGACTTCTGGTTCGCTGGAAGTGACACCGAAAGTGACTTCTGGTTCACTGGATAACACTTCTGGGGCCTCCGACAGGCGTGAGAAGCCTGTTGGAGGCCTGTTGGGGTTAGTGCCAGGCCTGGGGTAAGTGCAGAAAGCCTCAAACAGGGCCAAACAGCTCACCCTAGGGGGCCCTGCCTTTCATATACTGTGGTCCAGTGATATACTGGGACAGTGGTATATGAACTACAAAATGGTGGGGGACCACTGTATCATGGAATAATTTAATTGCTAGGGAACCTAAATTCCTCCTTGTAGTTCTGTCTTTGGTGTTTTCAGAAGATTGCTCTCTGCAACTCTTTCAATTTAAAATGCAGCACCAACAGAAAGAGTATATGGGGCCTGCAGGAGATAAGAGAAAAATGAGCCAGGAAGAGAAAAAAAAGGACAATATTTAGGGTGGGAAGGAGACACATTTTATTGTCTACCAAAGGAAAAGGACAGAAATTCTTGCCTTTTACACTCCTGCTGGAAGATGGGGGTGGTTTACTACAAAATACACACATGATAAAAGTTTCTTATTTCAAATATAAAAAGCTGTAAATTCTGCCCTTCTCTTTTGTCTTAAGACAGGTACTTCCTTTTCACTAGCCTCGAGTTCATCTTTCTTCTAAAGAAATATTGTTGTGTTCGGTGTTACATGTCATGCTGCAATGCAATTTTTGATAGAGTAGGGCAAAAGGGCCTGTGGTCAAAACAACTTTTTAGTAATATATCAGAAAGTTTGCAATCCCACCGGAGCAAAGGAAAAACGTGTATATACACTCAAATACACTTTAAGAGAATCTCAACACAGGATTGATTTCAGCTCATAATGTTTTAGTGGCCAGTCATGTTTATGAGAACAGAGTTTCTTTTGTATTTTCACAGCAAGACTCTTCAAATCACAAGGGAAAGGGTGTGTGGGGGGGGATTATATTTTTCATGTCTGTTGAAGATGACCACTGCCAGAGGTCAGCTGAATTAGGCAATCTGAGAGCCAGTGGCACCTTCTTGATTTTCCATGGATGCTTTGTTTTTAACAGGTCAAGTCCCACATTTTGAGGATGGACAAGAGACGCTGTGACATGTTTGTGAAGCATAGCCAGGATGGAGCTAATCTTAATTGCCATTATCAGTTCCAAATAGGGGTCTGAAATTTTTAATTGATCTGTTTGAACTTTTCTTTTCTTATCACTAGCTTTTCATTCGATAAAGCTGTGGCTGTTACCAATTTGTTATGGAAACTCCAGATGTCTTCCCAAAGGATCCCGTGTCTGTTGGAGCGATATCACATATCCCCGCTGCTGGATGTGTTACACTTCATCTCTGGGAATATGTTATTTCCCCAGCTAACATATCAACTGCTGTTGTAACTGTAACTGGCAATTGTGGTTCCATGAGCTGAGTTATTGGACACATTCTCTGTGGTTTCATTACTGATAGCAATGCAGCTATTCAACCCAACAACAATCTGTGTTACTCCTGCTAGGTTGGCTTAAAGGTTTTAGAACTTTAATATGGACATTTTTCTTTGCCTGAAAATCTTGCATGATAAACAGATATTAGTATAGGATTTATTATATATTAAGGTCTGGTGGGTCTTTTGTTTGATGTGTATTTGTCATTACTTATTAATTTTATCTTATTTTTGCTGATGTTCTCATTGTAAGCCATCCAGAGTAGTGACCTGGACGCTAGATGGATGGGGTAAAATATGAATGAATGAAAGAATGCATGGATGGATGGATGGATGGATGGATGGATGGATGGAAGTAAGCAAGCAAGCAAGCAAGCCAGCAAGCAAGCCACACTGGGCATGAGACAAATTCCAAAATTCATATTATGGTGGTATTGTTATTAGACCATGAAAAAGGTACGGAATTCTCTGTGCAAGCTCTGAGATAAATTTTGTCAGGCATGTTATAAAAAGAGAGGAAGTCTTCCTGTTAAAGTAATGCAGTCCTCATAATGTCTTAAGATATAACATTGTTGTAAACCGCCCAGAGTTCCGCTGGAAGATGGGCGATATAGAAATCAAATCAAATCAAATAAATAAATAAATAAATAAATAAATAAATAAATAAATAAATAAATAAATAAAAATAATAATAATAATAATAATAATAATAATAATAATAATAATAATAATAATAATAATAATAATAATATAATGGCAAAGATGTTGCAGGCTACAGAGGAAATCTCATTACTTATTCGATTTCAGCCTGAATGACCCCTAGTTTTGTTGTGAATGAGAAAAAAACATAAAAAACAGTAAATTTTGATATCTGGACTTGCAGGTATAGCAAAATAGATACTGCCGGAGTATAGATGAAATAAACATACCTGTGTCTGCTGCTGCTGAACCATTCTGATGAAACAAGAAGAAAACATTAAAGCGTTACTAGGGACCTTTGAGACTAATAAGTATTATCTGGTATAATCATTTGTGGACTGGAGCCAACTTGGCCAGATGTAGCTCTCAGAAATCCCAAGAGAATGTTTAATGAAAGCACTCAGAGCTGGACAAACACAACTGCTCTGTACTGTTTTGATGCTGAAATAATTTGAATATGTCTTACAAAACTGTATCCTAATTCCCAGAGATACATAGCAAAATGTCCCCTTTTAGGATCACTGTCACTCTATTACTTTCTTTAAGCAAGTCTGGTTTAATTTTTTGTTTTTTACTCTTCCAAAAAATCTGTCTTTTAGCTGTTTCTGTGACCTTTCCTTGCCCTCCAAACATCTCCTAACCCCTTTCCTGGCTCACAAAGGTGCAACAATGTACCTACTTTGGAACATTCTTGCTAGTAAGCCTGTTCCTCAAACTTTCTGTTTATAAAAAAGGCCTTGTTTTACCCTTTTGGAAGACTTTTTTCCCCCTTTCCTTTTCTTTCTTTCTTTCTTTCTTTCTTTCTTTCTTTCTTTCTTTCTTTCTTTTTGCAGCATCAATATTTCAGCCCCTGCAACCTTGATTCCATTCAAATAAAAAAACTGAGTTGGGCAAGCTATTCTCTTTCTCTTTTGTTGGGTTTTTTCCAATTTATTTATCTCTTAAACCTAGGGACAATTGATGACCCTTGTTTCTTCACAGTCTTACATTTAAAAATCATAACTCAAAAAGCATTTGCCCAAACTTTCCCACATTAGCAGTACACCAGGGCAGATTGCATCTGTGCCAAATTAGATGCTAATCTAAAAAGCCATATTCAAAGTTATACATTTTTGCTTGGCTGCCCTTATTTTTAGGATTGCCTTGTAGACTGTTGATATGAATAATCAACAAAATGACATCACTGCACTCTTGTATAGCAACAATCTGATATTTGCATATTACTATTCCAGTCATCTCATTGGTTCATAGCTCTAGGTCACCAAGTTGCTGATACTGAAGCAACAGTGTTTCACTGATCCGAGTGTATGGAGAGAAACTCTTAGGAAGAGGGCGAGCTGAGATCATTGAAACCAACAGGATAAGAGTGTGGGGCAATGCTTGAAAGCTTTTGGGTAGAGATGGGCACGAACTGAAAAAAATGGTGATTCGTTTCATTTCATTATGTTCAAGGCTTCGATCCATTTTTTTTCAAAAAATTTCGCTGGGTTTTTAAGTGTATTCAGGACATTTTAATACCTTAAAAATAACATTCTGCACGGATTCACTGCCATTAACAAAAGTATGCGGCAGCCATTTTGTCCCCTTAAAAAAAAGAGATCTCTTTAAAAACACATTTTTAGAAGTTTTAAATCACTGGCATCAACTTAATAGCCATAATCAGGCATTAAAAATTATGATATTTTTGAACTGTTTCTCATCCGTTTAAAGCGTTTAAAAACAGCTCATTTCTTCACACACCACCATTAACGAAATGAAACGTAAAGAACCAATTTTTCCCGGTTCGTTTCATTTCATTTCATTTGGATTTTACTCCTAGGTTTGTTATTCATTTCATTATGTAACAAAATGAATAACAAATAACAAAACAAATAAAAAATTCATTTCGTGCCCATCTCTGCTTTTGGCTAGAGTGACAGTGGTAGGCACTTGTCTTCTGGACGTGTTGACATTGCTGCTGATGTTGCTGTTGTTGCTCTTCTTCTTCTTCTTCTTCTTCTTCTTCTTCTTCTTCTTCTTCTTCTGTGCTGTGTTGATTCCATGGGCTCTGCCCCAGAAGGAAATGCAACCCCAGCTGAGTAGGAAGGAGGGGAAGGGGGGTTCCTCCCTTCTTTCTCCCCAACATTCACCCTATCTTGCTTTCTCTCAGCTGCTCTTGCTGCTGCATCCTTACTTGCAAATAAACCAGGCAAACCTTAATGGCTAATAAATTGGATCAACCTTGCTTAAAACAGATCACGCTTAAGATAAGAACCTTTCAAGCACAGATTGGATGGCAAAAAGTATTCTAGTGTGGACAGGCTCTTAAAAATAATCACTGCCTTTGATGTCCAATGTGATTCTTAAAAGTTTGTTTAAAAAGAAATGTCTTCACCTAACCCCGGAATTACAAGGCGGAGCCAGTCCACAGCACAGGAGCAGCCACTGAGAAAACCCCTTCTTCCAGCCACATCAATGGACCCATGAAGGCAGTGGGAATGAGGGAAGAGCTCCCTTGAAGATCTTAGGAGCTGAGAGGTATCAGTAATGGTTACTTCACGTCCTTCCTCAAGCTGAGGTGAACTTGCGTCCATGTTGAAATCGGTTTCAACACGGATCGAGAAGTGGATTAAAAAGATTCCCGAGCTCCAGGACGGGAATCTCTCACCCTGCTTGGAGCGCAGTTCAGGGGGTGTGGTCGGGGTGAACTCGCATTGACCTCACAAGGACATGAGGTTACGTTCCTTCGAACTCGGATTGACCCCACAAGGACGTGAGGTTACGTTCCTTTGAACCGGTCTCCAGTGGGGCCGCGAACTGCAGTGAGAGGGACGTGAAGTATCAGCCATAGAGGAAGGCACAGTGCTTCAGCAACCTGGGCCCAAGCCATATAGGGCTTTGTAGGTCATAACCCATGCTTTTGAACTGAGCCTGGAAATGGACTAGCAGCTAGTACCACTATTGTGATAGGGAATTGATACATGCCCCTTCTAACCAGCCCTGTTCAGCAGCTTGGCTGCAGCCTGATATAGAGCTGCTGTAGTGTTCAAGTTCTAGTATTGTGTGTGTCTGTTAAACCTTTTCACAGCAGCGAAAGCAGTAAAAGAAAGAGGATTATAACATTTGAATTTAAGCAGAAGTGATACTAGTGGGGAATGCCATTTAATCTTTCAGGAGCTGTTATTCACATAACTAAGAAGAAACTACCCTTGATATGTAAAGGCCTGCTAGTAAAACCATCAAAAGTTCTGGTTGAGAGTTTTGTTTCGTTAAGCTGTTCCAAGATCCAAACAGAATACTGATGCATTTTGAATGAATTCTCGTCTACCAGAGTCTTTGGTTTTCTAAGAGGCCCCTCCAAAGAGGCCCCATGCTAGGGCAATTTTCTCATTATAAATCTAATTTCAGATCCACATGATCTAATTAAGATCTTTCATCATATATCAGTGGATGTTGCAGCCCTAAAAGTTAATTTAAAGCCGAAATTGCTCAAGTTCCAAATTACTCTGAACACATCACCATCTGTGTGATAAGAGCCAGTGAAGTATACAGGTTAGAGTGCTGAAATGCGACTTGGGAAATTTATATTAAAGTCCCTCCAGGCACACACTTCCTTCAAAGGTAATTGCTTGAGAAAACAAGAATTGTAAATGAAGCTCTTGTTTGCCTCCCAATGACCAATTGCATAACAAAACCAAGCTAATCTGCAAAAAACATGCAGACTAAGACAAACTCATGTTAGGATAGTTTGCTGTCTTCTCTCTCTGATGGGAGCTCTATTAATAGCATGTTAAAGGTGTCATTTTGGTTCTGCCCTCCATCCCTTTAAGTACCTGACTTGCAACTGTGAAGACTCGAAGACTCGCTGGGGCAGATTCAAAGATAGCTGGTCACTCTACTTAAATGGCAATGGGTTTGGATGAGAAGATTATGATGCTGGGAGAGAATCCTTTTCTTTAAAAGAAAACAGTGATACAAATATGTTAATTTCCCAAAACCATTCAAAAGGTCTAAGACTCTAAGGCCTCAATGGCTTAAATGAAGTCTTGCTGCAGGCAGTTCCATAAACAGGAAAACTAGAGAAAAAGAAAACAGAAAAGGAAAGGAAAATAGCTGAAAATAGCTTCCCCCCCCCCCGAAGAAGTGGGTAGATGTAAGAGAAGCATAATGGGTGAAAAACCCAAACCAGTTGCTGAGCCCCAGAGTATTTGCAAACACTAAGCATCCACTCCATTTTAAAATGCCGTTTGTCTTCCCAAGGCATAATGTGGGGCCCAATCAATCTTACTGGAAAAGGCCATTTTAAATGCACCTAATGAATCTGCAGAGTGGTAATGGGCTAGTAGGGAGCAAAATGATGGATTTGTTCCTTTGTTTCTACATCCTGTTCAAGAGGTGTTAGATCTCTTCACAAAGGGATGGCTCCCTAGTAGAGAATAAGATCACACTCTCAAAGTCTGGGCTTTAGATTGGTATTTCTTAAGTACTGGGGTTTGTTCAACACACACAGCACTACCGGATTTGTCATGCAGTTTCTTTATGAGCTGCAGCCTGGGCAGGCCTTACAAGGACATTAAATTGCAGAGTACTGCTGCAATTTAAGAAAGAATTAAGGCATATAGTGACTGAGAGCCTACCATTTTGGCCCATATTTGCCCAAAGGCAAAATGGCCATTTAGTATCTAACTTCCTTCTTATGTGTAACTTTTAAAAAAAATACATACAAATATTACAGATTATTAAGTTCATGCAACATAGACATTGTTAAAGCATGTTTATTATAAAGCAAGCAGGAGGTAACTTTTGCAAAAGAAAAAAAGACATTGGCTATATTAGAGGAGGAGTGGAGAATATGTGGTCATTCAGATGTCGTAATGGTCCTACCTAGCCAAAGGTGAGGACAATGGTGAGGTCCTACCTAGCCAATGGTGAGGACATATCACAATTAGAGATGGGAACAAACCACCAATATGGCGGTTATTCATAGTTCATGGTTTGTCAAGGTTGACAAACCAGTTTTTAGATTATGGTGGTGGGTTTTAGACAGCTTGTGGCTGTCTGAAAGAAAAGAGTCCCACACCACCACCACCACCACAGCCTGACCCCTACAAAGGCCCCTATCACCTCTTCCCCTCTTATTTTTCTTCTTCTTCCTTGGCAGTGCCACTAGAGATGGAAACGAAACAAAAAAATGGCATTTCGGTTTTTCGTTTGTCATTGAGAGGTCTGTTTCAGTTTGTTTCCATTTATCGCGATTTTTTTGAAAAATTTCGTTACAATGAAATTTTTGCGCGATTTTTAAAGCATTTCCATGCGCAGGCATCCCCCAACGCCCCAGACCAGAGGGAAAACACTAAAAAATAATGGATGCTGGCAGAGACACAGTATAGACTAGGTACGCAGGGAGGCTGCAAAGGCAGCGGCAGGCGTTGCCCAGGGTGCAAGGCAGCCGGAGAGTGACTGCACTGTGGGGCAAGGGAGGGTACTCACAGAGAGGTACGCAGCATGCACACACACAGGGAGGCTGTAGGACTGA
Source organism: Phrynocephalus versicolor (assembly GCA_023846285.1). Lineage (NCBI taxonomy): Eukaryota > Metazoa > Chordata > Lepidosauria > Squamata > Agamidae > Phrynocephalus > Phrynocephalus versicolor. The sequence goes on along the minus strand of JAHTLZ010000240.1, from coordinate 13,895,577 downwards.
AGCTAGAGTAGCAGCAGAGACAGCAATCCCACCCTAACTCCCACCAGAGACTGCAAGGAGGATGGGGGCTGCCAGAGCTTTTTATGCCCTCTGTGGCTGCCAGACCTGCCCACCCAGTCTGCAACCTGGGCATGCTATGGGTTGAACATGATCCCACATCACATGGCTTGCCTCCATTTTGTGGCTGGAGGCGACATCCATTTTAAAGGGAAAAGAAAAATGCATCGCGATGGGAGAAGACGAAAACAAACGTTTTAAGGAACCCAACCCCCCCTGGTAGGCATTATCAGACAATATAAATAATTATCGCTGTGTTTTTACGGATGTCCAGGGCGTTTTTTAACATTTAAAACAGCTCATTTCATTGTGTGTCACCATTAACGGAAACGAAACGTAACGACCACAATTTTCGTGGTTCTGTTCGTTTCGTTTCATTTTCATCACAATTTTCGTTTGTCGGTTCGTTACGTAACGGAAACGACAAACGGAAACGGAAACGAAAAAAATGTTCGTTCCGTGTCCATCTCTAATTGCCACCAATACCTAGGTTCCGCTGCTGTTGCCACTGCCATCTTTGCGGTATCTTCCTTTTCCCCTCAGGGAAGCCACTGCCCAGGGCAGCTGATTCTGGGGGAACAACAGGGCAGGGGGAGAATGGTCCCTCTTTCTCACACCCTATTCCTGGGTCTCCTGGACAAGACTCTCCTGTGCAAACCACACAGCATGTGGATAGCGGCAAGCAGGCAGATTTTTTTAAATCCAAGCACCTCCATAGCATGTTCCCCCCCTCCTTTCCCCCAGCTAAGGCTTGGTGATCATTAGCCTGGGGAAAGGAGGAGAGGGAAATTGGTGATGGAATTTTTTCCCCCAAGGAGCACTTCCGTCCTACTCTTCCCTCTCCTCCTTTTTCCAGGCTAACGATGGCCAAGCCTTAGGTGTATGGGGAAAAGAGGAGGGGGAAGCAATCAATGGAGGTGCTACTTGGAAAAAACCAGTCCAAGCTATCTCAAAGATCGAATCTCACAGTATGAACCATCTCGGGTGCTAAGGTCATCAGGAGAGGCCTTTCTCTCCATCCCACTACCTTCACAGGTGTGTCTCATATGAACACATTAAAGGGCCTTCTCTGTTGCTGCTCCCAGACTTTGGATTGCATTGACTGATTTCATAAGAACAACAGTGTTTTCCACGTTAGTCTCCATCCTTCATAATGGATTGTTTTTTTCTTTTTGTGTGCTCTTTGTAGCTTTAATGTTACATTTTAATGTTCTAAGATGCATCTTCTAATTCCCTGTTCGTAACTTAAATTATGTCTCAAATGTTGTGGGCTGTATATTGTCCCTCATTGTTATAAGCCACCTTAAGTCATTTTCCAAGGAGAAAGGTGGGGTAAAAATATTCTTAATAAATAAATTAAATAAATAAATACAAAAATAAAATACAAAATAACAAAAATAACCACATTCAATGTAATTATAATAAAAATAAACAAAATTAAGAGTTAAACTTCACCAGTTAAGAAAATCGAAATGGAATATGAGACATTTACAGAAGCATTTGTCCCACCTGGCAGAAATCTATCTCTGTATATATTCTTTTTTGGTAGCTGCCCACCTTAGTCTCTGGCATTTGATATATTGATAGAGCACAGGGTAGAGTCACAGTCTTTCCTTCTTTGTTTAGTGAGAGACCAGGCAGGGTCTACAAGCTAAGAATCACAGTCATGATTAAATTGGAGCACCCTTTGTGTGACTTCCCCTTTTGGATGTCAGAGAACTTGATTCTGCTTCAGTGTGAATAGAAGAACTTTGCTATTTCAGGAATGCCAGCAATTTGATCATAAAGTGTCTTTGATCCTCCTCCAATTTTCCTGAGCTGTCTGTGTGTGTGTGTGTGTGTGTGTGTGTGTGTGTGAGTGAGTGAGTGAGTGAGTTAGTTAGTTAGTGAGAGAGAGGGGGGGGCAGAGAGAGAGAGTTAAGATAGGACTCTCTCTTATCTAAGGCTGAGTGACAGCTACTTAAATAAATTGCAGGAGTTTTCTTCTTTCTCCTGTACCTCTGATAATGAATGAAAGGCTACAAACATGATTGCTAGATCTTGTTAAGGATAGGCATGACCTTGAGAAGAATGACTGCTTTCAGTTGTTGAAATGGAAGCAAAAGCTCTGCAATGCAAACATGCCATTAATAATTTGGGAATCCCATGAGAGTCCTGGCCCAGCCAAGGCTTGCCCCCCCCCCAATTATCATTGGCCACTGACTTCAGACTTCCTCAACCTACTGCCCTCTAGCTTAGCTGGGGGAAAAAACACCCATAATAGGAACTTTGGACTGCGTGCAGCACTGTGCCTTTCACAACAGTAGTGTGGGAATCATAGTCTAACACATTGGGACAGCATAAGGTTTTGGCATGGCACGATGCTAAGTATTTCTCAAGAGGATTTGCATCCAGAAGGAGAAACTGCAGGCATAGGGTTAGGCTTAGGGTTAAGCTTAGGGTTTTCAGCACCTGGGGACAAAGTCAGTTTTTGTTCCCCCTCCTGCCCCCCACCACCACATCTCCATTCCTGAAGCATTCACAGTAGTGGGTCAGGGAGGAGGCGAGCCGGTCCCATTCCAACTGGCTGACCTCAAAGGGTTGTGAGGAGGAGAGGGCAGGAAAGTGGGAAAAGGTGCTGAGCCCCACTGAAGGGCTGGCAGGCAGCTGTGAATGGAGGGGTTCAAATTGGATCAAAGAGCTGTTTGTCAGCTTAATTGGCTTGCTAGTAGTGCTTGTGATTGTGAGTGCCTTGATTCGGTGTGCCATCCATTACGTGACCCAAAAATATTCCCTTGTCCAGTAAGGCGAGTCGCCGCACGGAAAGGAGACAAGATAAGGCTGCTTGCCGGGGAGGTGATCCTGTCGGACACCTCCATACTTGAAAAGGGGGGAATTATGTGAAGTCACGATGAAAAAATAAAATTCGTAAATAATTGGAGCGGTTCCGAGACCCACCGGAACTGCCCATATGGCCCTCACACCGTCATAAGCACTACACTTTTCCCCGCGTCCCAAAACTCCCAACCGTTCCCGAGATATTGGGAAAATACAAGCCGCCCCTTGCTGCGGCTGAGAAGCCTTGCGAGCCGAGGATTCGGCAAGCGGAAGCCTCAAATTCGCACCCACTTTAAAGGTTTACATTGTATCTGGTCTCCTGTGGCAGTCAATTACCGTGTAGACTCTGTAAAACAGCAGGGGATCGAGATAAGCTCTCCTGCGCGCTTTGTCCAATCAGCACCCCCATCTAATCAATCACTGTCAAATTAATTACGGCCAGATGGGGGCGCATTGGGGAATCCCTAATCCATTGAATTGGCTAAGTAGGCCGCTCCCCCCAAAAAACAACCGAAACGCTTTCCCCGGGGCGAATCCACCTTTCCTACCGATACACAGTTCCACAAGGTTTCTGCCTCTCCCCGGTCGAATTCCTCTATGGCGGTAGACCAATCCCTTTCCAGGGAAGGCTAGCCAAGGGGACCGACTCCTTCCACCATTTTCCCCTGCTCTACGGTTCCATAAAGGTTTATGCTCTCCTCGGCTGTGTCCCTCTATAGTGGTAGACCAACCCTTTCCCGGGGAAGGCTAGCCAAAGGAACGACTCCTCTCACCACTCCCTACCCGAGGTACGGTTCCATAAGATTTGTGCCTCCTCTCAGTCAAGTTTCTCTATGGCGGTAGACCAACCCCCCTTCCTTTTTCCAATGCTTCCCTATGGAAGCCTCTCCATCTCAATACTTCCCTATGAGGGTAGACTGGTGCCCTTTTCCGAAGAGTTCAAACAGGGCCTCCCCGTTTGCAGAAACCCCTGGAAATCTTAATTTACCGATTCCAGAAGTTCCAGCCGAAGGAGGCAGGGATGCCCCTGATGGAAGTTCATTTAACCCCTTCCTGTCCTTTCCTAACCCTTCCATGCCCATTTTCTCTATCCCACCCCCAGCTTCTTTTCTCCATTCCCCAGCCTTTAAAACACTTCAGCCAGAGACACAATTCAGGCAAGTCTCTCCTGAATTGAGGGATTATTCCCCTCCCTGCTCTGGTTGGCAAGGAGAACTATTTCCAACCATCATTCTCAATGATTGGGGACTTCCCTAGCATCTAGAGCCTGGCCCCACTGCCTCTACCTAGCTTGGACGCCCAGACTCCTGACTCCAAGGCCCCCTCCCCCTCCTTCTCTCTCTCTCTCTCTCTCTCTCTCTCTCTCTCTCTCCTTCCTCTCTTTTCTCTCCTTTCCTCCATCCTTCTTTCTCTCTCTCTCCACCCTGCCCCAGTGACCCTGGGCGTGCTTAAACTGTGTGCCTACACTCTTCTGTTCTCTGGACCTGAGCCATCTTTGGGCAAGGTGGGTGACTGCATGGCTAAGAGGAAGAATCTTCTAGCAGCCTCCATTCCTCCAAGACGACTCCAGCACGTCTCACCTGCGGATGTACCAAAGATTACATCACAGCCCAAGGCATCCCATTGTTCTGTTTCCACATTCACCCAGGATCCGTCTGGCAGCCAAAGAATTTCCTGATCGGCTTTTCCGTCCCCCATTGTGACTTCCTAACCCCCCATTGTGACTGTTCCATCTCCCCATCGACTTGTTAATTGTTTTGTGATCACCCAGGCTCTTGGACAATGCTGACTCTTCCCCCCCCATTGTTAACCCTCTAGTTACCCATTAAAGGATTAGTTTTTGCCTAATCGCACCCATGCAGGGGTCCTGTTCCATGGTATCAGGAATGCCCAGGACCTTCCTCAAGAGACTCCTGGATTGACCCCATTGGTTGTCCCTGGAACACCACCCCTAGCCCAACCCAGAGGAGGCGCCACTCTGTGGGGCAGGAAAGGGAGGAAATAAAGACTGTGGGTTTCCTGTTTTGGGTTGCTGAATGCCTCACTTCTGCCTTGAGTGATCCGTTCACCTTACCATCTTTATTAGGCCTAATAAACTGGTAATATTTGCCTGGATCTCTCTGTGTTGGGTTTCTTCATTAAGTCTTGTGAAATCCAACAGCTTGCAGCAGGATTAGCTTGCTGTGGTCTCAACAGCACTCTACTGCATTATTGTGAGCACAGCAAACGGAATTTGAAGCACACTAAATATAGGTAAATAAATTATGATGAAAGCAACAGAATTATTTCCATTTGTTATGATTAGCTTTTGATTTGTACAGTAACCAGTTTTGCTGGAGGTTCACTTTGAGAAAGGAATCAGGAATGAATCTGTCTTCTTAATGTGTGGAGGTCTGCTACCAGGTCCTAAAGGGCAAAAGTATATTCTCTCAAATTTATTTCAACTCTGATTTGTCAAATGCATTTGGAGGAAGAAAGGGTTGTGTCCACCATCCGGATGCAAGTGGACCTCCAGGCTTGCAATCTAATATTTGCTCCAGTCATTCCAGTATTAGCCTATGCCTGAAATCCTTAGGTATGCCTGAAGTTCCACAAGTAGTTGTGAATTTTGCACCAAAGCATGTCATGCCCTGCAAGGAGGTCTGCAGGTGCATGGTACAACTAGTTGTTAAATCAACAGCACAATCAGGCAGGCAATGCTGACTGAGAGGGGAGACCTGGGCGGACCTCCTGGCAAATTCCCACAAGTGACACTACACCAAATGCAACAGGATATCAGCCTACAGATGATATGGGATTTCCCATTACACTAGACTCAAGTTGTTATTGGATTCCAGTTGCTAGCCTAATACAAAGGGGATTGACTTTGGTCCAGGGTTGCTCTTTCTTAAAAGAGGAACACAGAAACTACAGCTGATTATACCAATGTTAATTTCAGCAGCAAAATGACTCCAAGTACTTCACTTTAAATCCCCCTACCAGGTCTTTCTTCTCCCTGCTTTACCTTTCCTAGACATACTGTAGCTGGCAGCAAAGCCCACTCCTACCACGCTCCTTTTGCCTTGGCCACTTTTATTTCTCTTTACTTCAGTCGAAACATTTCATTCCGGCTCCAATGCCATCAGCTCTCTGTATAAGACCAGGTAGCTAATTATGTCTCCTGTTTTCAAAGATACATACCAGCGCTCATTAGAGTTTCTTCTATGGACTACCTCTCTAACAACTCTAAGAAGTTGCTTGATGTAAGTGAGATATTTAAGGAGTCATTTTAGCAGTTCCACACACCCCAAGGAGCTTCCAAGGCTGACCAGGGATTGAAACTTAGACCTCCCGGGTCCTAGTTCATCACTCTGCTCACTGCACTACACTGCATATGATTATGGCAGATATAATCCCTAAAAGCTAATGATTCCATCCTCTGTACAGCGTAGCCAGGATTTGGAGCGCCTGCAGACAAAGTTTGTTTTTTCCACCCTTCCGTCCGCTGCCCCCCACATCGCGCCCACCCAGCACTGGGGGCCGAACCCTACGGGCGTGGGGTGGGTGTGCGACCACACACGCACAGGAAGAGGGGTGGGAGCGGAGGTGTGTGTGTGTGTGTGTGTGCATGTGTGCGCACGCGCATGCGTGCACGTCTTACACCTCTCCCACCAAGGTGAGGAAGAGGAGGAGGGGGGTGCCGTGGCCACCATGCTCCTGCCTGTATACCTGCTTCACTGTGCAAGCGGTGGCGAAGGCAGCGGAGGGGGTACCGTCACCAAGCCTTAGGGGAAAGGAGGACTGCTGGGCAGCGGGAGGGTGCACAGCTTCCTCCGCCTGTTCCCCCTCCAGGCGCCCCCAGATTGCTGCGCCCAGGGCACATGTACCCTTCTGCCCCCCTCCCAGATATGCCCCTGCTGTATGGACAGAGTCCTTGCCATATGCTCACAAAATATACATATGGAGAACAAGCTCCAGTCTGATTTGGACCATACTTAAGAGAGGTGTCTGGATGAATAATTGAGTGTTTTTATTTCCTATTCTCACCCTAACAGTCAGCCATACTAGATTCTGGCATCTAGACTTAAAGAGATGGCATATTTCCTGCAATTAGCACCCCCCCCCCCGAGATTTGTGCTCCAGAATCAAAAACCAAAGCACACTAAATGCAAAATATGTAGGGTATGGTTAACAGGCATATCGCACTACTTCATAGATCACTTCTCCAAAGATGGCCACATCATTTGGCCTGACCCTTATAAAGCTAGACAGGCTGTTTAGTTCAACTCTTTGTCCCACAGCAGTATCACCTATGCATACACATTACAACTTTGTTTCCCTTCTGATCATCTCACCTCATTCAGAGATTATTTGTCTACAGTAGAAGGCAATGGTCAAACATGGGCCCCTGGGAAAATACACTTGAAGGCAATAATTGGTTCAAGGGAAAACCTGAAAGGACTTCTTAGCCCAGCATCCAAAATAGCTTAATAGATATGGAACTCCAAGTCCCAGTGCCTTTGATTACAACTCCCACAACTGTCCATTAGCATGGCTGCTAGTTTAAACTCTAGTCAAAAAGGTAGATTTTTAAAGCTCTAAAAAAGTATCTCAAAAAGCAGAAAACAACCACCACCATATTTGTAAAGTAAACACAAGTGTATACAGTGGTACCTTGTATAAAGGAATTAATTCGTTCCAAATGAAATTATGTTAAGCAAATTTTCCTTTATACAAGTTTCCCATAGGAATGCATTGAAAACATAGTAATCCCATTTTTATGTTGTATGGATTCACCCCATAGGTGATTATGTTAAGCAAATTTCCCCTATCTCCAGAATTTTTATGTTGTACAGATTTTATGTTATACAAACTTATACAAGGGTCCACTGTATATATAAAATTTTCAAAATCTTGGCAACAAAAGTAGGATTTTTAGTTCCACTCTGTGTGCTAATTGGGTCTACAAGCAGTTATTTGCATTTTGAATAGAGAGTAATTGAATTAGATAAAAACAATGGTTAAAACTCCTAACCTTAGAGTCAATTTTACCTTGGGGATGGGGAGAGGGAAGGATTAAGAAGGCAGAAAGTAACCCCGAGCAAGTTTTTTTTTCTGTTTTTAATCTTATAAGAATGCTTCCGTTGTGATAATGGATCCTGGAGTATGTTTAGAAACATTTGCCAAAATATTGTCTAAGGTTAGTTGGTTAAAAGCATTTTAGCTCTGAAGCGATAAGCTCTTAAATAATAAAAATCAAATGGCAATACCCTCACCCTCCCCTTTTCTTCTCTCTCTTGTTGACGGAACATCTCAAAAATTTCACTGCACAAAGCAGTCTTGGCTGTTCTTCCTGATAACACAACACTGGCTTAGCTTGGTATAGCATTTTTAAAATTGAAATCATGTAATGTTCAAAAGGGAGGAGTTGAGTGACAGAGTTGAACAGTTTATATTTATTGTGAGCTGGGCAGGGAGGATCTGGGTCATTTTTCTCACAATAATATTTTGACAGGTTTCCTTAGAGCATCCTTCCCCAGTCTGGTGCTTGGGTATCCCTCCTCATAATCTTCTGCCCATTCAATGCTATCAAGTGGATGATGGGGGTTGTAGTATACCCATCTGAAATACAGCAGGTTAGGGAAGGCTTCCTTGGGAAATATAAGCAGGTCTATGTTGGGTGGTTTTTGTTTTTAACTCATGCACCTCTGATAATGGCATAGAGAACTGATTGCTCCCTAATCAATATTTGGTGTTCAGTCAGTCATATAGTTTTCTTCATAGGAACCAAATGTTTTATTAATATTAAAATGTGCATCTGCTTTTCCCTTCCAAAAATCAGTGGCCCAAAACAGCTTACAAAGCATGAAAATGGGTATGAAAATATCAGTGATACATAACCAAAACACAATTGTTGAACTAAAAGCAATGTTAGGACAGAAACATAAAAAAACAACTACAGATGCTGAAGAAGACATAATTGGAACTTTTACCTAAGTGTCCAGAAAGAAACTGATCATGCACTAAAACAAGACATGCTGATAATCACAGATGACTGGAAAGCTAAAGGAGGAAACAACCCAAATGTCCTAAAGGTCAAAAGCAAAATAGAATGACACTCAGAATTCTACAAAGCCAAATAACTGTTTATTGCAATATATGTGCCAGGCAACCAAGCAGGTGTGCTATATTAGCTACCTGGTAATGCAGTGGTTAAACTGCGGTATTGCATCTTAAATTGTGCTCACGACCTGGAGTTCATTTTCACGTAGCAGCCCCAAAGTTCAGTCCACCTTCCCTCCTCTGAGGTTGGTAAAATGAGTACCCAGCTTGCTGAGGGTGCAATGTATAGCCTGCATAAAGATACCAATTGAATAGTCTGTGTAGTTGGAAGTAGGCGATGGAGAAGCTATATTCTCTTTGCCAAAGCAAGACCAGGAGCAGAAGGTAGGGCTGACCATGAAATGTCAATACAGTAATCTCCCATTTATTGCATGGGTTAGGGACCCAGCCTGACTTGTGATAATGGGAAATCCACGTTATGTGGATGCTGGGTTGGGTCAGGACTGGGGGAACTATTTGGGGCCTCCTACACTTACCTTAGGCCTGGCGCTGCCCCGAACGGGTCTCCGACAGTTCCAGAATGCCCATCGGAGGCCCACTCAGGGCAGCACCAGGCCTAGGGTAAGTGCAGGAGGCCTCAAACAGGCCCACACAGCTTGCTCCGGGAGCCCTTGCCTTAAAATACTGTGGTCCCATGATGTACCTGGACCACAGTATATGAAACTCAATTTAGCGGGGGACGACTGTATCACATTTGAGTAAGGTTGGGAAAAAAACACTAAAAGAATCTTAATGTCAAAATATATTTTGCATAATATTTCTGATGAATGTAGAGTCCAAATTACATATTTGCATTACTAAACTCAACTGGCTGCGATGAAGTATTTTACAAGAGAAGCAAACAATTCTTCTAAATTTTGCCTTGATCAATGAGCAATGCCTTGCAATTCAAGCACTGGGGCAGGTCACGTGATCACAAGTGTGCCAATTGTGGCGCTGTTTCTCTTCCCCTGCTGGACTGTGGAGGATTGTTTGGAATGTTCCTTCTCAGGTAAGCCTCAAAAGCAGAGATAGGAGAGAGGAAGGGAGCTCTCCCATGTACCACCCACAAAGGTTTTCAAAGAAGAGTGCAGGTTAAGGTTTTACTTTTCTTTATATTTATATTTAATTTGTTTTCAACATCCTTTCTATTTTTCAAACCATTTCTAGCCATGGAGCAGCTAGTCATTCATTGGCATCCTTCAGTCTTGAAAGACTATGGTATCATGCCTGGAGAAGAGATCCTAAAAACAACACCTAGTGTGACTAAATAGACCAATTCGGGAATGGCAGTCTCTACCGCACTGGGGGCAGATGTATTCTGTTTCTTACCTGGTCCTCGAGTTTTGTTCTTTCCATGCCTGCCTCTTTTCCTCTGCCTGTTGGACAAATGCCTCTTCAAATTTATGTAGACCATGCTGTATCTCTTGCCTCCAGACAGTGCAATCGGAGGTCAGGGTTTCCCAACTGTTGAGGTCCATTCCCAAAGCCTTCAGGTCCCTCTTATAGATATCCTTATACCGCAGCTGTGGTCTCCCTCTGGGGCGCTTTCCCTTCATTAGTTCTCCATATAGAAGATCTTTTGGGATCCGACTATCATCCATTCTCACAACGTGCCCAAGCCAGCGTAGGCGTCGCTGTTTCAATAAAGTGTACATGCTAGGGATTCCAGCTCGATTCAGGACTATGCTATTTGGAACTTTGTATAGAGCTACAAATTGCATTTTGTTATTGTCATATTAAAAACACAGAGTAAAATCCAATTCTTAATCCCAAGCAGAGCAGATTCTGCAGTCAGGTTCCTAAACCATGGTGTGGATGCAGACTTCTAGCTAACTTCTTTTGTGAGTTCTGGCATTTTGTGTGTACAGTATGTAGCCTATGGGGTCCCAGAACAAATCACCTGAGTTTCCATTATTTCTTATGGGGAAATTTTCATTGATATACAAGTGTTTTGGTTTACAAGCATGTTTCCGAAACAGATTATGCTTATAAACCAAAGTATTACTGTACTGCTACAATGGCCAATGCAAATAATAGAAGAGAACAATACAAATAAAAAAACCAAGATTTTTTTTCTAAAGATCCAAGAAATGAAAGGGAAATCTACACTAACATTTGGAATGTTGAATGACCAGTAGTAAAGCACACTATCTGACCAAAATAAAATAAAGAGAAGGTGGAAACAAGGTGGAAGCAATATACTGAAGAACTATAAAGAAGAAACAAAGACAGATTTCTTTGAGGAGAATCTTATGACGCAAAAACTGTAACTTCAGAAAGTGAAACGAAAGCTTCTTTGAGAGCACTGGAAATAAATAAATCACCAGTGATAGATGGAACAACAACAGAACTATTTCAAGCCATGGGAAGTGAAACTATCAAAATCCTTAAAAAGATTATATCAAGACACTTGTAAAACAAAACAATGACCTACAAACAGGAAATGTTTACTATAAATTCCAATCCCCAAGAAAGGAGATGCCAAGGAGTACAATACCTATAACACCATTGCACCAATTCTTCATGCAAGAAAAGGGATGTGCAAGGAACTGCGATAAAGACTTTCACCTTAATTGAAGCAAGAGATTCATGAAATTCACACTGGATTCTGAAAATGAATAGGCTGTCACAATCATATGGCAAATATTCACTGGCTCCTGGAGGGAATCAAACTTTATAGATGATATTTCATCTATATATCTTTTGCTAACTCTACCAGTCAGCAGCCAGTAATGAATATGGTTTCATCTGTGGAATATTCTTGACAGTTGATATTGGCCTTTTATTAAAAAAAAACAATGTCTAATTAAAAATAAGCAGAAGACCCTCTCTGATCTGTTCAAATCAACAGAAATAAAAAGGCAAGTCAAACAAACAAACAAATGATAACCAAGCCTGTCCTGGTGTTGCCTGTGCACTTGGTTGTTCCAGTTCTTAATCTGTATTGAGATCTGTTAGGACAGACTATGGACACAGAGAATGGTTTACCACAGGCAAAGGTGTCAGGCAGATGTGTATGATTTTACTCTGTCTGTTCCAGTCTGACTCTCAGTCTGTCGCCTAACTATTGTCATTTCCAACCCCGCCCCCTTCTCTCTCTCTCTCTCTCTCTTTTTTCAGGCAGAGGACCCCTTGAAAATCTGGGTGTTTCCTAAATGTGTAGCTTCCACTTGATTGAAGAGCAGGGCAAAGATTGGTGGAGGGAACAAAACTCAAACAGGAAGGGCAAGCAATGAGACTGGCTCAACATATATCATCTCCTTTTTATCTGCTTTTTTTCGGTGCTAAGATTCATACCTTTGAGCTCTTCAGATTTCAGCTCTTCCCATATTTTTAAGTCAGAACGAAAAGTATAGCAAGAGGTGACAATGCAAAGTCAGTGTAAAGTGTTTTCTCAGCTGTTAAAGCCACTAGACAGCCAAACACTTTCTTTTCTTCCAGGCTGGCTGAGTCAAAATTTGCAGCATAATAAATCATATCACTTGAGTAAACTATAATAAAAACATTTGCTTTGAAGTTTAACCATGAAATGATTAATTTTCTTATCATCATCATCATCATCATCATCATCATCATCATCATCATCATCATCATCATCATCATCAGCAGCAGCAGCAGCAGCAGCATTCCTTGTCTACTTTTGTTATTCTGCACAGTCCCCCCCCCCCGGTCTAGTTATTTTTGTTACATGCATGGATGTCTGCATGTTATATTTTAGATTCCAGATGTTTTGGCAAGAACAATAACTTTTTCATCCACATCTCGGTGAAACCTTGTACCACCCAAGAAGCTATTATTTCATCACACTACTTTTGGTCTACCCAGATTTCCGTTCTTAAATTTGTTAACCTACTAAGGTTGCAATTGTACAGCCACCTACTTAGGAGTATGTTCACTGAAGGTAGCATAACTTGTTTCTTCCTAGGTATGTATCAGATTGCACTGTTCATTAAGCAACGACGATGAATAATATAAACTGCTAAATAACCAAAAGTGGGGACAATTTTATTATACTGTAGATTCTTGCTGTTTATTCTAGACCCTACAATAAATTCTTCTTTTGTTTTGTTTTTAAGCATGTTCCTCTCACAAAAAGACAGTGTTACCAGTTTTTACAGGTTATTTTTGAGTCCGTGCTTGGCTCAGAACCAGTGTCCAATAATTAAATTGAACTGTTGAAGTCTGAGTTATTGAAGCCAAGCCAAAAGTAACAGCCAGTCTGCTCGCTCACACCTGGATAGTGTGACAGAGGCCTGAACATTTGTTCAACATCAGTTTTATACATACAAACCAGTTCAAGGTTTCCCTCGATCTGCATTGGTGGGTGATTGTTCACAATTGCCCTGATGATCCAATTTCCTGTGCCATCACGCTCTCGGTGGTTTTCTCATTGAGTCAATGTTCCACAGATTGGTGTCCTATTGTTCAACCGGCCCAGTCTGGCTGGAATGTGGAACTCCAGACAATGGGACAATCTCCTGTCCCTCAGGCACAGTTTGCCCTGGGGATAATCCTCTCATCCAGGTGTTCTGCCACTTCCTGGAGTCATATACGTCCATTTAATTTACATTCTTAATATATTCAAGTTCCTATAATTTATCTAACCAGAATAAATGTTTTGGAGTATCAACAGCATATTTGATTTGGCCTTGGGATTCAGAAGCATTGTTTAGTAACTTTTCATGGGCCCCTTTAATCATTTGTTAATTTCACATCTTCATCTAAATTGATTTTCAGATGTGGAATGTTGTGCTTCATTTTCCCAAATCCATCTAAATTATGGTTATGCACTATTTTGTTTTGCTCTGGACCAGTGGTTCCCAACCTGTGGATCCCCAGATGTTCCTGGACTGCAACTCCCAGAAGTCTCCGCCACCACTCGCTGTGCTGGAAGGGATTTCTGGGAGTTGCAGTTCAGGAACATCTGGGGACCCACAGGTTGAGAACCACTGATCTGGACCATTCACATAATCTGACATCCACAAAAGCCACCTGCTACTTTGGGAGACAAGAAAGAGGAAGCTTAAATAATAGTTGGAGCATAACTGTAGCTAGATTATACTTCCTTTGCATGTTACCTGCTTGAAGGAGCCTTTCAACACTGTGATGGTACCCCATCATGTCCATGCACTTCTGCTTAGACATCAACTTAAAAGTTTCCTCTTGTGTTTGTGGAAGAAAAGTACTCCCCTCTGGAAAACTTTCCCACCCCCCTTGGGCAGTTTTCCAGTTATAAAAAACAACAAAGACTTCTGTAGTATCAAGACAATGGCTTAAATGGAGGAAGAGTATAAATCCAGCTATAAAATACAACTAGAAGTACTAATTTGGGGGATACCCATTCTAGATGGAAAGAAACAGATTGAAATGAGTAGATGACTAAACAGGCCTGCTGATTCTTAGAAGTTTTATTACAAGCCGTGAGGTTTATTATATTTGGCATGGCTGACTGCTTCATCATTGCTTCCAAGGAATATCAGCATTATTTTGCCTTATTCGATGTGAAGATTGGAACCCAGTGAGCAAGATTCAAAACATAACATAACATAACATAACATAACATAACATAACATAACATAA
>JAHTLZ010000240.1:13848284-13881029 GCA_023846285.1 Phrynocephalus versicolor | reverse complement strand
CAGTTTTTGTTTTATACATGGAGAACTAGGCCTGGCAGGGAAAACTAGATAAAAACCATTTAGTGAGCTGGGTCAGATCTTTGAGTCTCTTAGGCCGCAGTCCTACCAGCATTTTCTGCGTAGTTTCCTGGCGGCGAACTGCACAGAAAAAGATCGCGTGCTAACTGCAAAGAGAAGTAAATTCTGGTCCCGGCCGACCACGTCCCTGGAACAGCAGTTTCAGCGAAGTTTTCTAAACCACAGACAGGGGCTGGATTTAGAAACTTCGCTCGAAAATGCTTACTTATTTGCTTCTGTAACCACGACAGGACCCCGAAAATACACAGTAAAATTTGTTGTTCCCCTTTTTCGGCAGCTTACTGAGGTTAAACGCCACGGGGGCTTGGAAAGTAGAGCCAGAAAGTAGGGGAAAATGTGAAGTAGACAGGTAGAGACGAAACCAGAATAGGAAAATACGACACAGAAGAGAGGACACTGGCTACACATTAAAAACCACGTGACCGCCTGAAAAAAAATATGCATGAAATTTATATATGCAGAAAACTATAGACTAGTTGCCCTTTTGGGCTGGCAACCACCACCCAGAAAATACATTTATTGTGCTGCAAGGCACCTGATGTTGGCATATCTTCACTGATTTTTTTTAAAATCATGTCTCAGAGTACATCTACACTAGCATCTTGATCCACAGTTTCTTTTATGGTTTAGGAGGCGATCACATGAAAAACCCAGCTTGTTTTTGTGGCAGTGTCTATATTGACCCTCAATGCGATATGTTTAATAGGCACCCACAGCCTTATGGCACACCTTCCTTTGATACCATGCACCTGGCAATCCCCAGCTATTCTTACTCTCTCTTTTTGTGTGTGCAGACATCATCCAGTGCTAAACTAATATATCAGTGCAGTGATAATGTGATCTAGCACTAAGCTTGGTGGTTTGTTTGTTTTAAAAACTACTTTGGGGCAACTAGGGAGAAAGATTGTAGGGGTGGGTGTTTCTGCTGGCCCAAAACATCACACCTCAGCTTAATCGTTGTTGTTGTTGTTGTGGTGGTGGTGGTGGTGGTGGTGGTGGTGGTGGTCGTCGTCGTCTTCATCGTCGTCGTCGCTGTCATCATCATCATCATCATCATCATCATCATCATGTCGTCAGATCAATTTCAACTTAGGGCTAGCCTTTTCAACGGTTTCCAGGTAGAGAATACTCAGAAGTGGTTTACCATTCCCTTTGTGTGTGGAAACCCTTGGACTGTGTAGCTTGCCCAGGGTCACCATAACACCGCTCAGAGTCACATACTTCCTGTCCTTATGTAGAACTAAGCAAACAATTACACACTGTTCAAATCATCCCAGCTTTTAAAACGTAGAAGCCTCAAATGCGGGCGGGGGGGGGGGCGACTCTGAATCAGAAGCAAAAAATGACCTTGCTGGAATGCATTGGTTGTTGCTTCATGTGATCATTGCAAAAAACAAACAAAAAATACTTTGAATTCTCCTGTGTTAATTGCAGACCAAATCCCAAAGTTTTGATCAGAGTAATCACATCCACAGCCTTCTGCAGCCTTGGGTTCCCTATATGTGTTGGGCTAGTTGGCTAGGGAATTATAGGAATTGTAATTTAAATAAAGACCCTGCTTGGGGTAAAGTGCCCTAACTTTTAACAAATTCCAGAGGCTGATTTTCTGGGAAGTCAATAACCTGCATCCACAAGGTTACACTGAATGCACGTGTTTTACTATCAACAGTATCTTCATCTACATTGCCCATCAGCACAATATGTCTATTTCCAAAAGGTGTTTTCTCTATTTGCCCATCACCTATCAGAACAACCTGGAACTCCACAAAGACAATGTTTGACTTCCTCAAAATGGAGAGCAGCTATAAGATTTGCTGTTTCTACTTTTATAAAGCAAGCAGGTAACTGGGGCATGAGACAAAGAAATGTATTTGAACAGAGCTTCTCTTAACAGTTTCTGATCTACATTTCAGTTCCTTGCTTTGTGTTCCCAAGAATTTCTTTCTTGATTATAACCCTGTACAGTACAAGACTGGTTTCTATCCTTTGTCACTATAATTAGATGAAGTAGCAAAGAACAGAAGAAGCTAAGCATTCCTTGGTGTAGAAAAACCATCATCCCACCAGAGAGGAGGTAATCATTACACCCACCCCCTTAACTCCTTGCTTTATCTGGAATGGTCAACACCTCGATATCTGAGCTGGCATTCAAATAGCAGCAACTATCTTTCTGAACAAGCACTTATGAATGGATTGTAAGCCTCCATGGAATCTACCACCTCTCAGGAAGGAATAGGACTGAGATGTCAGTTGAGTAAGCACTGATGCTTAATAAACTGAAGATGTAACACCTCTTATAATCAAGCAAATGGATGGAGAAATAGTGGAGGTTTATTAAAAATAAATGAGGAGAAAGCAAGCACACACGATCATATTAATCATGTTGATGAAATCCCTGCGGTTTTGGCCAGAGCAACTGTGGGCCTTTCTTATTAATCCATAACAACAGTAAATGTTCCGAGAAGTGAACCACATCAAGATAAAACACGGCATAGTATGGCTTTTATCTAATAAGTTAAATCAGGATCATTTCAGTAGATGGGGTGGATGATGGTCAGCTGACATCTGCTTTCATGTTCAGGGCACAGGGAAGAAGAAAGGGGTATTATTGAATATCTGTGTAAGGAAGACACCAATCGTCACCCTGACAAGGAAAAAAGGTGAATTATGCTTTGGTTAAGCTGCCTAGATGCCCTAAGCCAGGCACGTCCAAACTTCGGCTCTCCAGATGTTTTGGACAGCAACTCCCACAGTCCTTTGCCATTGGCAATCTAAGCTTAGAATCCTGGGAGTTGTGGTCCAAAACATCAGGAGGACTGAAGTTTGGAGATGCCTGCCCTAAGCACATCCATTCTCACCTGATTTCGGAAGCTAAGCAGGGTTGGCCCTGGTTAGTACTTGAATGGGAGACCGCCAGGGACTACCAGGGGCTGTAGGTGCTTGGAGTAGGATTCCTGCCAAGAAAACTCCATGGACATGGGGTCACAAAGAGTCGGTCACGACTGTAATGATGCAACACACACACACACATGCTTTGGTTAGCACTGTAACAAGGCAGAGGGAAAGCAAGGTACTGTAGTTTTCTGCTGCACCTTGAAATTTTTAGGATGTTGTTTGCTTACCAGGTATTTCTCAGCATGGAAAGCCAGTGTAGTGTAGTGGTTAGAGTGTTGGACTCGGGATTAGGAGAACTGTGTTCAAATCTCCACTTGGTAGTGAAATCCATTTGCAGATTTAGGGCTAGTCATTTTTTTCTCAGTCTGGTCTACCTATATTTCCCAATGCTGCCCCCATTCTTTCTAGAAATTCACTGAATCTTTACTGGGAAAAGTGGGAATGTATCCTTTTCCTCTCTCTGTTGGAATGTTAGGCTCTGCTTCTACATATGCTAAACTCATATGTTTATAGGTGATCCTAACTATAACAAAACATTATCAGAGTAGTAGTCACCTGCCAAAAGGAATCCAACTTCTGATAAGACCGCACCTTTGGAGTCTGGGGAATTTACTTTTTATTAAAGCTCCCAGAATCATCTTAGCAATCATCAATGCCAAACACTGTCTGTGTTTGAAAACTGTTTTCTGAAAGAGTAGCATTTTCAAATGTTTCACTGCTCAGTTAACTCTTCTATTTGATTATAAAAGAATCAGAATATGGATTGTTGCAAAAGCAATCTACAAACAAACCCAACAGATATAATGTACTTTTCCTGTTTGTTTTATTTTGGTTAAACTGATGTGCAAGGAGGAAACAAAAAGTAAAACCCACAACTGCAATGTAGTAAATGCTGCACATTGAATTTATGTATCATTCCATATAGAGGAACTGAGAAGGCCTGCAGTGATTTACAAGAGAATAATAAAATATATTTAAGGAAGTCTGTTGATTAAAGTTATATTTGTTTATATAAAGTGTCCATCCAAGAAACAATCTAAAATCGTCCAACTTTGGCATAGAAAGAACTGCAGAAATTGCCCAGAAATAAGAAATATTATTTTGGGGCCCTATAGTTTCTGGAATAGATGGCAGTGGAATTATGGGAACTGTAGTGAAAAAATAAAATCCAGTACTTTTCTTACTCTGGAAACAACTGCCAGGGCTAGATCCTAAAAATTAATCAGGGAAAGAAAAATGTGCTTCCCATTGGCAAAAAGGTGACAAGTCAGTGGCAGGTAAACTTGAGTAAGGCACAGTATCTCTGTCACCAGTCCTTTTTCATGGTCAGATCCTTAACCATATCCTGGAAATTAACTTTTCTAAGAAACGATGAAGCTTTTCTAAGACCGATGAAGCTGTTTGGATGAACAGTGAAACGTTTCTATCTCTCAAAAAAGAAGTCCAGTAGCCATGACTCAACTTCCAGATAACTTGGCTGCTTGTGTTGCTAAATCTGGATTTTTAGGCGATGCCCTGCTATGATGGTTTGCTTATTAAGGAGGCTTACTGTGACAGAATATAAACATTTAAGAAGATTACTTACTTATTCCAGAAACTGTCACTTTACATCCAAAACCTCAGTGTCCAAGACTTAACTACAGCTAATCCCACTTTCTAAGAAGACCTGTTTAGAAAGTGGTATTTAGAAGTCTTAACCACATGGTTCAGGGCACGTTTTCTTGAGAGTAAATGTCATATGTGTTTTTAATCCTGGATAAGTGGGAGAAGGATGGCAGGTGACTCTGTCTTTGCTTGTTTTTCTTACTTGAATACTTGAAATAGGTGTGAGCTTGTGAAACATTCTGTTTGTTTTATGCCAACCTCTTTCATTTCTGGTTGTATTTGTTTGTGTTTTGTTCTTCTTATTCTTCATTTTGTTCATTTTATTTGTCATGTTGGTTTTATGTGTTGTAAACTGCCCAGAGAGGCCTTCAGCCAGATGGTCAGTATAGCCATGAATCAAACAAACACTTGTGGTTTCAGTATTCGTAGATAAATGTGAATGGAAAAATCACAGGGATCACAAGTCCCAGAATCCCCCAGCTAATCTCAGGCATGCTGACTCAGAGGAAGTGTTATGTAAAATTGTCTTCCCAAGATGTGCTCTCTCTCTCTCTCATTCTCTCCCTGAATTCTTTTAGAATGGTAATATTATATTTTGTGTACTTCATGGAATTTAAAGATGGCAATATTTCTGGAAAGCTCCTTTAAAAATCTGGCAGTTCAAAATGTTACTCAGTGTTTGCCGCATGCCTGCAATTATCTGATAGTGTCATTGAGCATAAATTGAAAGGATCACAATGGGATAACAGCCTAACTCCCCCTTACTTGTAAGAAGTTTTAAAAACACTCCCAGATAATTACAGGTGTGCACTAGAGATGGGCACGACTAAAAAAAAATGGTGTTTCATTTGTTGTTTGTCGTTTAGGGGGGTCCGTTTTGGTTTGTTTTCATTTTTTGTGATTTTTTTGCAAAAAAATTCATTTTCGTTTTGTTACATAATGAAACGAAAAAAATGAAAAAGAAAATGAAAAATTGCTGTTTCGTTAACATTCATTACAGTTCAATGTATTTGCCACAACAAAAACGAAATGCATGACAAAATTTCTGGTGTTTCGTTTCGTTTCGTTTCATTTTGGAGACAAAAGTCATTTTTCGTTTTGTTACGTAACGAAATGAAAAAACGAAAATGAAAATGAAAAATTGCTTGTTTCGTGCCCATCTCTAGTGTGCACAGAATGTTTCACATTGTTTCAAGCTGTTGGTGAGAAGGGAAGCATCTTGTTTTTTTCGTCTATGCTTTAGATCCAAAGAGTCTTGATTAAAAAGAGGCCTAGCTGTCACCTTAATTCTGCAAACCATTCCTGGTGGGTGAGGGACAGCTCAGGCTCATCACAATAATTGTCTACAGAAGGGGCAAATTGAGTGGAATTTATTGACCTACCTTGCAAAGGCAGGTATAACTTTGCACCAGATCAGAGCACTCCATAAGGTCCCCAGCATTGGTTATGCCCTATTATGCTGGCCGAAGGTTATTGTGTGTACTTAGAGTATACAGTGGGGAATTCTCATCATGGTACAACAGGTGCAGCAAATGGAACCACTTGGCACGCAACAAACCTACACATACAGACTTGAGCACATTGCTAATCCAACTCTTCAAACCTGATGTAGTAAATGACCTAGTAAGATTTTCTTCTTTTATTTCTGGCTGCTTTTATTGCATTCCTTGATTTCTCTCTTCCCCTGCTGTAAATAGGTGCTTGTCTCCTTCGGTGTGTCCTATTCCCTTGTCTCAGGAATGCCTCTGAATTCTCTCTGGAGACTTCCAGCTCAGCATGTTTTTGTGGTGCTTGTGTTCTTTTTTCCCCCTGCCTTCCTTCTCTATATAGCCAAAGCAATTTTCAAAAGGTATGTGTGAAGAACTTCCCAGGGGCTGCAAGCCAACAGTAGGTGAGGCCTGTTTTACATAGACAAGGATACACCCACCCCATTCACACTTATCTATCTGCCCCATCTTTTCTATTCCATGAAGATTTTCCTTTCTCACTGGATGCAGCAAAAAGCTTGGGGTTGAACAAGATTTGGAGAAATACTCATCATGGGCGTGCCAGGGACTGAAGAGAGAAGAGACAGGGAATTTTCCACGGCGTTTGACCTCTACCTTGTGGAAAACAGAAGCTTGTGGTGCAGTAGCCAAACTTCTGTACTGCATCTGTAACTGGGCTCACTAGGGATGGACACCTTATGAAACATGACACTGTTTTGTCATTTTGTAAGCTTACGAAAACTTACAAAACGAATTGAAATAGCAGTGTGTCATCAAGAAATGAAACAAAAAACTATTTTTTGTTTTGGAAATGTAATGAGTCATCCTAGCTTCTTGATCCAGCCGTCCTGAGAACAGGAGGTTTATTTTTAAACAGATTGATTTGTATTCCTTCCTTCTCCTGCCCCAGCTGTTGAGATAGCTTATCTCTGATCTTGATCTGTCTGAAGCTAGCCAGGAGCTCAGCTCTTCCCTTCACTGGCTGTGTCTGCAAGTTGATTTAAAGTTTGGATTGTTTCCCCTTCCTGATTAAGTAGGACTATGGAGGGGTTATTTTAATACAGTCACCCCCCGCCATTTCGCCGTTCAGGTACTGTGGTCCCACTACATCATGGGATCGCAGTACCTGCACCTCGGAGCTGTGCAGGGGGGCGGCGGGGGCAATCGGGTCACTCTGTGCCGCCCCCGTGCTCCTCCGAGAAGCCTCGGAGCCATGCAGGGAGCGGCAGCGGGCGATCGGGTCACTCCGCGCCGCCCCCCACTCCTCTGAGAAGCCTCGGAGCCGCACGGGGGGCAGCAGGGGGCAATTGGGTCGCTCCGCACCGCCCCGTGCTTCTCCAAGAAGCCTCGGAGCCACGCGGGAGGCAGCGGGGGTGATCGGGTCACTCCGCGCCACCCTCCGCACTCCTCTGAGAAGCCTCGGAGCCACGCGGGGGGCGGGGGCAATCGGGTCGCTCTGCGCCACCCCCCGCACTCCTCTGAGAAGCCTCAGAGCTGCGCGGGGGGTGGCAGGGGCAATTGGGTTGCTCCACACCACCCCCGCGCTCCTCCGAGAAGCCTCGGACAGGCGTGCGATCACCCCCCACCCCCACCCCACCCGCTTCTGCATATTGCGGATTTTCATGCATCACGGGTGGAGTGGGTCTCTAACCCACGCAATCGGCGGGGGGGTGACTGTATTTTCCTTCCTTCCCTTGCCATGCTGCTGGTCAACTGTTGAGCTATCTCTATGTGCAGCAGCTAGCCATTAGATTTCTAGCATGTTTATAGAGGGTTCTTTGCTTGAAAGCAAATTGATTGGAAGGTTTGAGGGTCATGGATTTAAGGCAGTGGGCTCCCTGTTAAATAAAAAAAGGAAAGCTCCCCATTATTTATCCCCTTACAAAGCATTTTGTTTCATTTCGTTTCAGGATGAAAATTCTTTTAAAAATCCATTATTAACTAAATGAAACAAAATGAAGACAAAATTAACAAAACAAAATGATTTTGTGCTCATTTCTAGTGCTCATCACCTGGAGCTCAATTCCAGGTAGCATGCTGAAGGTTCACTCAGCCTTCCATCCCTCCTAGATTGGTAAAATGAATACCCACCTCGCTGGGGAGGCAATGTGTGGCCTGCATAATTCCTTGCAAACCACTTAGAGAGTGATTTAAGTGCTATGGGGTTGTGTACAGCAAACCCCCGCCTATTGCAGGGGTTAGGAACCCGACCCAACCCGCGATAATTGAAAAATCTGCAATATGCGGATGCTGGGTTGAGTCGAGAGTGGGGGGCTCTCTGGGGGCTCTTGTACTTACCCCAAGCCTGGTGCTGGCTCTGAACGGGCCTGCAAAGGGCTTTCCAGTCCCCCAGAGGCCCCAAAAAGTGCTTTCTAGTGATCTGGAGTCACTTCTGGTTTACTAGGAATCACTTCCGGAGGTTTGCAAGGAAGCAGTTTGGGGCCTCCGATGGGCCTGGGAAGGCCTTTCCTCCTTACCCCAGGGGGGCTTTCTTTCATATACTGTGGACCCGCGATATACCAGGACCACTGTATATGAACCACAAAAGGGCGGGGGACAACTGTACAGGGGGACAACTGTACAAGCAGCACACTTTGCTTTTGCTTTGCTTTCTTATTTCTGCCATGGCCAACATGGCTAAATAAGCACTTAACAGTAGAGATGGGCACAAAACAGAAAAATAATGGTTCATTTTGTTTGGTTGCTCATTGCATTTTGATTCATTTTGCAATTAATGATTTTTAATAGAATTTTCATAAGGAAACGAAATGATTCAGAAGCTGCTGCCACCCAGCTGTTTTCTTTTTGTCAGCTCGGGCTGGGGGGTGCTGTGGCCTGAGCTGTCAAAACCAGCTGGGTGGCAATGGCGAGAACTGAAGAGTGGAGGAGGGTTTTTTATTTGGCACCACCTGCTCTACTCTCCCATTGTCACCACCACACTCCCACCCAACCCTCTCCACAGCCCAACCTATCAAAAAAAATAATAATAACTAGCTGGGTGCCAGTGGCGACATTGGGAGAGTGGAGCAGGCACTGCCAAATTCAAAACCCTGCTCCACTCTCCAGTTCTCCCCCCTTTCACCACCATCCAGCTGGTGTTTTTTGATAGCTGTCAGAACCAGTTGGGTGGTAGTGGCGAGAACCAGAGAGATGAGCAGGGAAATTCAAAAACCTTTACTCCAGCCGGATTTCACTGCAGCCCATTGCCTTAAGTGAGATCTGGCAGCTTCTGGGTTAGGTTCCCAAACCAAAAATAGTGTTTCATTTCATTTTCTGATGACATGCAGTCTACCATTTCCTAACATCACAAATAATTTTGTAACATTACAAAATGACGAAACAGCATGTTGTTTTTTAGTTTTGTGCCCATCTCTACTTAACAGTAATATCCCTGGCATCCTTTCATTTCTAAATGTGATTCATCCTTTGATGTACACACAGATGACAGAGAGAAAATCATTCAGAGGTTATTATCCCAAAGTGAGCACATTTCTACCTAGTTTGCCCCTGTGTCCTTCAGGTGTAATGAGTTTGTTCTAGATGAGCTTCAGATGTTCAACCACCTGACTTCATGCATATCAAATTACAGCAGCAACTCAACTTGTTTTTCCTCCCTGCTCTATCTTTTATTTTCTGATGTGCTTTAGAAGATTCACGTCCCAGGAATTGTGGTGTCTGTGTGTGTTCATGCTGCTTCTTTGATCCCAAAGATGCTGATCAGTCAGGAACTCCGGATTGAGGCAAGTGTGAGCTGGCAAAAGTAGAAGCTGAGCAGTGAGGTCACCATCCTGTTTGATTTTAATGAGTGACAAGCTGATGTAATATTTCATCTTTTATCTTGATGCAAACCATAACTGCTGAGTGCAGACCTAGACATTTTCACTTGAGTGCCTGGGGCTCCATTTATATACAAATTGGCTGATTTCCCATCACTCGGCTGCAGCAATAGCAAAGAAGAAACGACAGTGCTTTCTAAATGGCCATGTGTTAACATATTTATATCTTCTGGCTGGGATGCAAAACCACCACCTTGCTGAATGAAGATACTTTCCTTTCTGCCTTCAGATAAACTGGCATGTTGGGGCCGTGAAAATAGGTTATTCAGTAGGAACTGTTGAATAAAGTTAGGGGGAATAATATTTTGTTTGTCTATCAGTGGTGGAGAACCTTTGGCGCTCCAGATGTTTTGGACCACAACTCCCATAATTCCAAGCCTAGATTGCCAATGACAAAGTACTGTGGTAGTTGTGGTCCAAAACATCTGGAGTGCCGAAGGTTCATCATCACCAGATGATACAGCGAGCTCCACATTAGAATCAAAGCAGTGTACCATATGCTAGCAAGAGCTTCCTGAGCCCTGTATTCTGCAAACTATTTTGACTTTGTTTTCTAATTGGTCATCTGGTGATGAATACAGGGATAATTAGCATGTTGATTGCTAGGACGGGGAGCTGTGAAGGAACTGTGATCTTGAAGGGTGGAAACTTGCTATCTCTTGTCCAGGTAGTTATGAAAATGACCTTCCAGGTAAAAGAGCCAAAATCCTATTTATAGACATTTGTGCACACTAGAAGGCACATATCATAGGCTCAGCAGCATATCAACTTATTAGAGTAAAATGACAGGAGAAGTGAGATGGAGAGGTGGTTCCTAGGAACAGCAGTCTAACAATAGGTGTAGGAGAAAGTAGAGTCAGAGAATCAAAAGGGAGTAGATTAGTCTAGGTGGCATCAACTGCCAAATCTTCCTTCTGGTCATTTGGGTTAAGTAGGTGCTAAGAGGCAATGCTTAGAGGGCACTTGGACACTATCTGTATCATATAGTTTGACACACCATTTCACATTGATCTCTCATTTTGCATTCCTATGGACCTGTTCATGATTGGGTTGTCCAATTACGTTGTGCAACGGTATCTAAATACATAACAGCATGAACCAGAATTTGAAGTTGTATGTAACAGATCAGCTTCCGGCCCAGTGTGGCACCTTTCTACCATGTCTGAGTACCACCTCCACAACTCCCAACCAGCAAGAGCTGTAGTCCAATTCATCAGGAGGGTACAAGGTTGAGGAAGACTGGTCTAAAGCTCAAATAATAATGCAAGCCTTAAACAATGTTTGTTGTTTATTGATTAGGAATGTGCATTCAGATTTGAAAATGTTTGGAATTCATGGAACAATGCCATATTTGGACAGTTCTTCTTCAAGTTCCATGTCCTCATAGAACATTGGCAACAGTGAACCCTTGTATAACAAATGGTTTGTATAACATAAAATTTGTACAACATAAAAAATTCCAGAGATAGGGGAAATTTGCTTAACAGAATTCCCTATGGGGCAAATCTGTACAACATAAAAATTGGATCACTCTGTTTTCAATGCATTCCTATGGGAATTTGTATTAAGGAAAATTTGCTTAACATAATTTCATTTGGAACGAATTAATTCCTTTATACAAGGTACCACTGTATATCTTTTTAGATCTATTCTAAATAGAGAAGTTGTGCCTACTATTATGTGACTGAATTTTTGTAATTTTCTTTGTGGTATTGAGAATTTCTAGCCTTTTATTCATACACTGTAATATGGCCACATTAGTGACTCTGGCTGTCCAAGGCCATTTCTCAGTACAGTGGACCCTTGTATAACAAACAGCTTGTATAACATAAAATTTGTACAACATAAAAATTTCTGGAGATAGGGAAAATTTGCTTAACATAATCGCCTATGGGGGAAATCCGTACAACATAAAAATGGGATTACTCCATTTTCAATGCATTCCTATGGGAATTTGTATAAAGAAAAATTTGCTTAACATAATTTCATTTGGAACGAATTAATTCCTTTATACAAGGTACCACTGTATATTTAAACCTGAATTTGATTGTTCTAAATGCATGTAATTATAATTCCTAATCCTAACATTTGGAGCTACTCCTCTTAACTCCCATAAATAAGAAAGCAAAAGGCTAAATTTCTGTTTGTTAGAGGAAGAAGTAGAAGTAAAATCTATTTATCAACTGTTCTGGAGTGATTTCTTAAGAAATCAAAGTTAAAGGTGCTCTAACATCAGGGATAGTGGGGGCAGAGGATGGCTTCTCTCCTAATTCGGATTGCCAAGGGTTTTCCAAGGAAGAGGGCTGGAGTGAGAGCACAACCTGTACATGATGTCTCTCTGTGCCAATGAAATCTAGGAGCAAGCACAGACACCAGAAATTATATTTATTCACATTATTTCTTTCCAATTGAAAGAAGAGCATTTCCTGTTAGGATAAGTTCTGATGCAAACCTGTGCTGCAGCTGTTTTCTGTGTCCTTTTCTGAGCCCCCCATCTCATTTGCTTAATAAAATTAGGAATAAGATTTAGGATTCCTATATTGTATTCTCGAAGGCTTTCACGGCCGGGATCTGATAGATGTTGTGAGTTTTTCGGGCTGTTTGGCCGTGTTCCGGAAGTCTTTCTTCCTGATGTTTCACCAGACAGCCACAGAGTCTGGAAGAACTCTGGAACGTGAGGAAGAAAAACTTCTGGAACACGGCCAAACAGCCCAAAAAACTCACCACAGATTCATATCTTAAAATGAATGCATTATAAACCAACAGGGAAATGTTCTGTTAGGTTTAGGCCCCTTTAGGGTGCATCAGGCATGAGAATAAGATTTTGTTATACAGTAGGATAAATATTTAAATGTTATAAATATTATAAGTAGATAAATAGGTACTGCCGTAAAAACTGGGAGGGTAAACAGTGTTCCATGCAACCATGCCGGCCACATGGCCACAGGCTTGCACAACACTGGCTCTTTGGCTTGAAAACGGAGATGAGCACCGCCCCTAGAGTCAGACACTACTAGCACGCATGTGCGGAGGGAAGCTTTACCTTTACCTTTAACTTAGGACCCCTATATCCACTGATTCATTAACCACTGATTCAGTTATCCACAGCTGGAAGAGGGAAAATTAAATAAATAATTCAGCAGCTTAGAAAGCAAGGAACCATCACAAACAGCAGCCGTAAAGCAAGCTACTGTCGCAAAACAGCAGCTGTAAAGCAAGCTACTGTCACAAAACAGCAGTTTGGGGGGGATGTTGGTGTTCTTTCTTATCCACAATTGTTATTATCCACAGGAAGGCCTGGAACCAATCCCCAGAGGATACTGGGGTCCTAGTACATACAGAAAGCCAGAGAATTTTCAGCTTTGTGATTACAATCTATGCACTCAACCTAAACGCTTTAAGGAATTTGTACAACTCTCAAACCATACAACCTCCACATCTCTTCTTGCCAAGGCCAGTGAGTGGGAAGTACCCATCCCAAATGTCCTCTGTCTACATGTGGCCTCAAATTCTAAGTGTTCCTATTGACCTTCTGAAGGCATAGTTTGTAAATCATTCTATATAGTTAGGATCAGAGGTGGGAATAATGTGGCAGATTCAACAACTGATCTGCATTTTAAGCACCTCAGGTGGTCTGGTCAGATCACAACTTGATTATGATTCATTCTTGTACAACTGCTGTCTTGGGAAAGGAGGATCAAAATGTAGTTTCCTTTTCTGGCACAAGCCATTCCCTGACTCTTCTCCTTGAGTACTAAAAGTAATCTGATACTACTGTGTTCCTTGTTTCTCCCTTCTAGTTATGAGGCCGCTTCTTATACTTCCAGTAGACCAAGCTGGATTTATGAGTTGTTATGTGTCTTTCCCACTAACAAGAACTGTGCATTCACACGCTGCAGCTTGTCTCTCCCAAGGCTTTCTATTAGTCTCAAACATTTTTTCCCTTCTTAAATCTGTTCAACATCATGTTTTGCCAGCTGCTCGGGGAATCCACCTATGGAAAACACGGAGACATGTGGTTTGGATGCTGATTTTCATCAAAGTGAAGTATCTCTGGACTGACTTTTACATTTTTGAAAACAAATCACCAAACATGATGTCAGAATGTTTATTGTTTCTTTCCTGGGAACTTATTCTTGGCATCTGGGTTTGATCTTCGTAGGTGTGTCTAATTGTGCTAAAGCCACAGCTGCACTATTTTCATTTCCTAGGGAATGCAGTCATAATAATTTTTTTTTTAAATTTAGACTAGTTCTCCATCTCTTCTTTTCCCACCTTGAATTTTCTCTGGTTCCCAAAGCAGTTCATTAATTGCATTGTACACACTGCAGGAACACATAAAGCAGTATTTCCTTCAAACCTCAATTCTAAGATTTCTGAGTTCTTCTTCCTTTCAATTAATAATATGGATATAGGACCGAGTATCAGAATTCAGATTTGAGATTCAGAATTACAGGGATGTAACGTGAACTTTTGCAGCAACTTTTGCAACTTTTCCACCACTCCCTCAGACAATCTATATGTCTGAAGAAGCGGTCCTGGCCATTAAAGCTCACATTAAATATAGGAGTCAGTTGCTAAGGTGCTATCAGGGTTTGCCCTGATTTTTTTAAAGCCAAATGTGCTGCTTATATACTTCCCCATAGCACTTAAACCACTCTCTGGGTGGTTTACAAGTAATTATGCAGGCTACACATTACCCTCCCCCCATCCCATCCCAGCAAGCTGGGTACTCATTTTACTGACCTCAAAAGGATAGAAGGGTGAGTGAACCTTGAGTCTGCTACCCGGAATTGAACCCCAGGTCATGAGCACTGTTATGGCTGCAGTACAGCAGTTTAACCATTGTGCCACATATGCTAGCACAGACTAACACAGCTACTCCTTTTACAACTACAAGCAGGCAAAACATTTTTAAAGGATTTCTCTGTGTCCTCTGACACATTTCCAGTGATTGTGCTAAACTAAAATAGTGCACAACAGCCAACAGTGCCTACGCCAGGGATGGTGAATTTATGGCATGAGTGCCAAAGGTGGCACACGGA
The DNA here is from genome assembly GCA_023846285.1 of Phrynocephalus versicolor. Classification (NCBI taxonomy): domain Eukaryota; kingdom Metazoa; phylum Chordata; class Lepidosauria; order Squamata; family Agamidae; genus Phrynocephalus; species Phrynocephalus versicolor. The sequence goes on along the minus strand of JAHTLZ010000240.1, from coordinate 13,866,083 downwards.
GAGCTTTCAACTGGCACGCGACATGCTCCCTGCCCTCCCACTTCCCCCTCCACTGAACCAGCCATGAGGAATTTGCTCAGGGGGAAGTAAGGGGGCAGGGAGCATGTCGCGTGCCAGGCCGACCCTGCTGCCACCGTCCCCATCGCCATCACTGTGTTCGCCCCACCCCTGCCACCGCCATCACTGCCGCCATCACTGCCCCCCAATGCCACCGATGATCCTGACCCCGCCGCTGCCCCCTTGCCCTTGTTACCCTCACCCCCACCCCTGCCCCCTGCTGCCGCGGATCCCAAACCCCCTGCTGCCGCTACCATCCCCATCCCCATCGCCCTTGCAGCCCCTGCTGCTGCCGCTGCCGACCCCAACCTGCCTCCACTGTCGCCATCCCTGCCCCCCACCGACACTGCTGATGACCCTGACCCCGCCGTCCCATCACTCTTGCTGCCCTTGCCCCCACCCCTGCCCCCCACTGCCACCATCCCCATTGCCATCGCCCTTGCCGCCGCTGCGGCCACTGCCGCCGCTACCGTCCCTGCCCCCTGCCACTGCCGCCAATGACCCTAACCCCACCACCCCATCTCCCTTGCTTCCTTCACCCCCTGCCCCCCCCACGCTGCCACCAATCCTGACACACACACACCTGCTGCCGCTGTCCCCATCACCGAGTTTGGGCACTCAATGTCAAAAAGGTTCATCATCCCTGGCCTAGGCTTTAGGAAGTGACTGGACTGGGCATACGGACTGACCCCATACTAACAGTGGGGATGCCAGCAGGCAACGCCAGCAGCATTGCAGAAACAGAGGACCAGTCACACTGAGGAATGGGTTGATACCCTGGGCAGCACTGGCAAGCAGACTGGAGCAGCAGATATAGCCGTGGTGGTGCTATTTTAAAAATACAGTGGTACCTTGTATAAAGGAATTAATTCATTCCAAATGAAATTATGTTAAGCAACTTTTCCTTTATACAAATTTTCCATAAGAATGCATTGAAAACAGATTAATCCCTAGTCACAACCATTTTTATGTTGTACGGATTCGTTAAGCAAATTTCCCCTATCTTCGGAATTTGTTATGTTGTGCAGATTTTATGTTATACAAAGCGTTTGTTATACGAGGTTCCACTGTAAGTGTAAAAATAATCATGTGCCATCAGTTCTGACTTACAACAACTTATGCCAACTATTTCCAGCACTTTCCACCTAGAGAAAACTCAGAAGTGTTGCAATGTGCCACCTTCTTCTGAGGGCACCTTTGGACTGGGCAAGGCCACACAGGCTATACTTTCAAGAGGCAGACTGGAGAGCCGAACTCCCAAGCAGTCAGTACCTAGCTCACTGAGCTATGCAGATACTATTCAATAAACTTGGAATGTTATAAAATTATTAACACTGAGCCGCTTCTCTGAAGGAAAGAAAATATGGGAAACCATAATTGTAAAATTGGAAGAGCCTATATGCTTTGTCAATGAGTTGTCAGCAAATATAGGAATCCACAGGTAAAACACCTTTAACAGACAGCCATCCAACCTGTTCTAAAACTGTCCTGGAGGAGAGACCACTCTCCTCTGATACAGTTCATTACACTTTCAATAGCTATGGAATGCTGGAATGGTTTCAGCATCATAGTAGAAGTTTAGCTGAGTTGTTGCACGGATTTATGATCTCCCTCAGATACTTTGAACAGTCCTAGTTCCAGAGGAACCTTCTATTAGAATAAGTTTTAGATTAGTTTTATGCACAGTTTTACTGGCAGATGATTTCTCCCCTGGGCCTATATTTCATGCCCCACCTGGAGGAGCTTTCCTCTGAGGATGGAAGAAGAGAAGTGAGACTGGAGGCAGAGGAACACCCCAGGACTGAAGCTGGCAGCCATTCTCCGAGAAAAAGAGGCAGAACCTTGCCTCTCCACAGAGATAACATGTCCTCTCCAGATGACAAGGGATCTTCTGAAGAAGAATGACCTCCAAGCCCTCAAGAACAAAGGTGCCTCATATTTTAAGACATCTGGGCAGAGTTGAGATGGTGTCTATGTCTCCAGTTGACCCATGAACTTCACTTCTAGATGTCCCTTTTTGCATTGTTGACTCAGTATGGCTTTGATTTGTGGCATCACTTCAGCACTCCCTGGACCTGTTCCTTGAACTCTTGCTGAATGTCTCCATGCTATACTAACTAATCTCACCTGGATCTGGCTTCACCCTCATGGAAACTGCATGCCGGTCTATCTTTCTGCTGGTTGGACACCTGCATGCAGTTGAAACCAGGACACATTCCAAGAAAATTACTCCTGCTCACTATTTCATTTTTAAATGTTGGGAACCACTTACTCTGTGGTATTAAATCTGCATCTTAAAAAATGTGTCAGTTGAAGCCAGGAGGGATACTGAAAAACAAAACAAAACAACGTTTAGAACCTTTGGCTGCTGTGAAGTCAACAAGAGACTTGCAGCAATCCTAACAGGGCTTTCAGGATTAAGGAGTGTCTTAAATAATTCCACTCCTCCCCCAGTGAGTTTTATGGTGGAGTAAGGAAAAAGCCCAGATCTCCCAAATCTTAGTCTATCACTGGGTACCTCATTTAGAGTTTATTCGCTTGGAACTAGGTTCATATTGGGAATACAACCTTTCTATCTAACCTATCTCCGCCATCATACGCACTAGTTGATGAGGTGCCACTAGGTTTTACTGTTTTTAAATTTATTGTTGTAACTCTATTTGTCTATCCTTGTACTTGTGTGGCTAACATAGCCCTTGTAAGCCGCTTAGAGTTCGTTTGAAGATAAGCGGGGTATAAATGCAAAAATAAAAATAAATAAATAAACATAATAATTCCTCTATTACTTCAGCAATTTATATTAATAATAAATTACTGAAGTAATACAGGAATTAAGCATATTAAAATACATAGTTATACAAATATAATCAATAATTTGATATATCTTCCCACGAACAACAACACAACTTGAAGAGTCGGAAACGAACTAGTAAAATAAATTATAAACCAACAAAAAGGAAATTAGAAGCAGAGGTGGATATATACTGTGTTCTAGACACCCCAATAATCAACAAAACTCTGGGAAAGCTTGTTGGAAAAGTTATGTTTTTAAAAGGCGTTTAAATATTTCTATTGAGGGGGGGCAAGCAGATATCTGGGGGTAGCTGGTTCCACAACTGGAGGGCAACTGCTGAGAAGGATCGGTTCTTTGTCGCAAACTTACCAATTTCTCTCCAGGTTGGCATCCTAAGGTGCCCAGCCTGAGAAGAGTGAGTGACATGGGCAGTTCTCTATGGGAGAAGCCACTCTGACAGATATTGAGGGCCTAAATTATTTAAGGCTTTATATGTTATCATCAAAACCTTGAATTCAGTGTGGAAGCAAAGTGGTAGCCAGTGGAGAGCGGGCAGTGTGGAAGTGATATGTTGGTTTTGTTTAACCTTGGTTAGTAATCTGGACGCTGCATTCCGCACTAGCTGCAACTTTTGCATTAATCTCATTCGGCAGCCCCATGCAGAGAGTACTAAAGAAGCCTTATCTTGAGACTGCATGGACCAATGTGGTGAGGGCCCCTGTGTCAAGGTAGGCACCTAGCTAGGCAATCCACTGCAGTTGGAAATGGACAGAGTGGGCCATTGGCACCACCTGAGATTCCACAGTGAGCATCAGGTCCAAGAAGACACCCAAAATGTGCACTTCAAATTTTGCAGATTCCCACCAAGAGAGAAGAAATTTCCCAACCTGCCAACACAGGTAGAGCCCAGGCCCACTCAAAGGACATCTGTCTTTTCTGGGTTAAACCCCCAGGCACTGCTCAAGGGAGAGAACAGCATCCACTGCAAATGGAGAAAAAGAGATCTAGAGAGGGGTGTCATAAGTATATTGAAGGTATGAGGCTCTATACTCCCAATGACCCATTCCAAAGGTCTCATATAAATGTTAAATAGAATGGATCAACCCTGGTGGAACCCCACAATTGAAGGTGCAAGGGATGGAATTCGTTTCATCCAACTGTGTTCTCTGGGGATGGCTCTCAAGGAAGAATCAGAACCAAGCCAAAGCAGAGCCCCCAATCCCAAATTTTGAGAGTCTTTCCAGGAGGATACCTGATCAATGGTATCAAAGGCTGCCAAGAGTTCAAGGAGGAACAACAGGGACATTCTGAAGCATGCTCATAAACCAATATGCTCCTATATCAAAGCAAATTTCTCCACTGGAAATAATGGAAACTTATCTGAGCCATTCTGGGGTACCAATTTCCATTATTTCCTATGGGGAAATTTGCTTTGGCCAGGAGCCACAGCGGCCTCTGGAGCTCACCCTGTGCCCAGCGCTGCCTGGGGTATGCTGCAAAGGCAACAAACAGGCAGTGCCCGACCCAGGACATGCTGCAGAGGCAACAGCCAGGCAGCGCAGTGCCCAGGTTGCTGCAGAGGTCACAGACGGGCAGCGCTGGGGAAACTGTGGAGGCCATGAATGGTCACCGTGGGGCCTGAGGTGACCTCTGGAGGCCCAATGCAGGCCCATTCCAGGCATCACCAGGCACACAAAGAGTCCCAGAGGCCACTTCTGGTCTGCCAGATATCACTTCTTATCTGTGCCGAGGCCTGAGAAGTCTGGCATGGGGTCACCGTGCAGCCCGTAGGCACGTTCCGGTCAGCGCCAGGCCTGGGGAGAACTCCAGAGGCCTCACACAGGCCCACTACATGGCCTGGAATTCACTTCCATCCTGTGCTGCGGCCCATGCCAAGTCCCACAATGCACCCACCCTGCAGCCCAGGGCCTGCAATGAGGTGAACCTTGTTCACAAACCAGAGCAATTCTCGCAAACAGAGGCAAAATTTTACTAAACATTTTGCTTGGTTTGCAAAATACCTGTAGTTAAGGTACTCAAAAAACTGAAGCAGTACTCTATTTTCTGAATAGACTCAATGAGTGTCTCCTTGAGGGCAGGGGGAAGCCTGCCCTCTCAAAGAGACCCATTAATTACTGCAGTGGTGATAATTTAGATGTACTCTACACTAAATTTGACTATTAACTTGGATGCTGAGTGTGTTAGATACTTTACAGAACATTCCTGAACTACAAAATATAAGGCCTTGTCACACGCCCACTCTTGCCTTGTGTGTTAATCAGAATGTACGGAAAACTTGCCAAGTTGCACCCACATAGACTGTCTCTCTCTATGTAACTGGAAACTCTGCTTAAAAGCAGACTTGTAATCACTGCATCAATTTTTTTCTGGGAAAGTCCTGCTCAGAATTTGAGATGAACATGTGAAAGTCAGGAGTGATTCCAGTTTCTTTCCTCCCCTCCTTTCTTACAGACATAAAATATTCAAGTAACTTGAATCATCTAAATTTCCCAAATATCTTTTCCTGAGGCAGGTTTTGGGCTGGGTGGGGTGTAAATGAAGATCTGGGAGTGTGTGTTGTTTAGGAAATTATTCTGTATGCATACCTTCAACATGACTAAGAACATCTGTTTTCTCTCTGTTATTTGTTTACCTGTGTAACAGGTTTCCTGAGAACCTATATAACAACTTCTTTATTGAGGTGTAGTCATTCAGTGCTTCAACAGTACAGTGTGCACATTTAAAGTGCACCACCACCACCATCATCATCATCATCATCACCATCACCATCATCATCATCATATGTATTGCACTCTACACCTTTTTCAATTTTTTTCTAAGTACAGAGTACTCAGATGTGGTTTGCCACTTCCTTCTAGAAATGACCTGGGACTGTGCAGCTTGCCCAAAATCACACAAGCTGACTCTTCTGGGATGCACAGTGGGGTATTGAACTCCCAGTGACTGATTTTGCAGCCAGATACTTAACCTATTGGGCTTTCCAGCTGGCTGGGGTTATTTTGCTCATTGAAAAAAGGGTAATTTCAAAATTGTGCGTGTGTGGCTGGGTGGCTGGGTGGGGTGTGGGTGTGGGTGTGGTACTGTACTTCCAAACCCATAAGGCTGTAATTCTAGGCACACATACCTGTCCAAATGTACCTGTTTCATGCCTGAGTGGAAATTTAAACCTTGGTTTGCTGAGTCCACGTCCCGCACTCTATCCATGGCATTGGCTTCCCCTGACTATAGTACACTGGGACACTGGGTACCTACAGGAGTGCTGTGGAGAGAGAAAAAAGCAGTTTTGAGACTCCATTTTCTCTGCAAGGTGCATGATTCCCAGCCTTGCCTCTAATTAAAGTTCTGCCTAAATTAGAAGCGGGCAGAGTGCAGTCCTCCAGATATTGGACTACAACTCTCAGCATTCTTTGCCATTGGCTAGGCTCTTAGGGCTGCTATCTAGCAACAGCTGGTAGCCCACCATTTCTCTCCCCCCCCCCCAAAAAAAAGGACCTGGACACCACACATATTTGGATTGCATGCTGCTGGTGTTCTTCGTATCACCACCTGAAGCAAGAGTTTGATTTGCTTGTAAAGTTAGACCAACCCTTCTTCATTGGGGGAATCTCTGTGGCCCTTCCTGTTGCACATACAAGCATGGATGCCTTTCACCTGCAAGGAAGGCTTACAGGAACAAACAGAGTGGCATGTAAAGAGTGACATGATTGGCGCTAAGACAGGTGCATTGTTTTATCTGTCAGAGAAGTTTTACATCTTGGCTTCGGGTGGAACTGGGAACAAATGGACACACCCCAAAATCATGAAGCCATCAGAAAGAAAGAACAAGTATCCACGACTGTACACATAATACACTCTGTCTTCCTCCCCCTCCCCTCTCTCAGACACATAAAATTGCTCAAGTTGGAAACTCCAGTGCGTTATAGAAACAATGAAGTCAAGAAGTTTAGCAATGGCCCGAGGGGCAGGGAAAATTGTCATTCCCTGAATTGTTTGAATATACTTTAATGCATCGTGAATTGCAACAGGTGAGAGTGGGGTGTGTCGAAACATTTGAAATGGAAAATAAAGGAAAGGACTGCCTTTGAAATGCTCACAGGGGGCTTTTAAAAGTTGTTATTTTAAAACTATGAAGCAGTCACAAACAGATAAAAGCATGCAAACATTGTCTGGCATTATGCACCAGGGATGAATTTTAACCAAACACCTAATTATTAGCTATTATGATGATTATTTTGATTATTTTGATTAATCTTTTTTTCCTACCCTCATTACGTGAAGGCTAATTGATGGTTTATTATTATCTCACCTTTCTCCTCCTTTTAGCCAAGGGTGTATACTTTTTTAAAAATTTTGGAAGCTGCAATTAAAACCATACTGCCAAACACTACAGAATAATGGCCTCAAACAGGTTAAGTATCTGAAGCAAAACTTTAAACAAAATTTTAACTGGCCTGCCCACTGCTAATTATACCCTTAATGAGGTCAAATGCAGTATGAGAGCCATTGCTTTTAAAAACATGAATGCTGGATACCCCAGGCCCTCTGCTAATCCTGTCTTTAAAGTACAAACAGGAGCCCAACTACTTTCATGGTATACCCATCGGGATTAGTGAATTTTATTTATTTATTTATTTATTAGATTTATTTATTTACTAGATTTATACCCTGCCCATCTGGCCATCTGGGATACAGGAAGTACAATCCACTTTTTTGCACTGTACACTGGGTGTTTCCAATTGTGTAAATAGCCAACCTCATTCAGGTATGAGTGTATGGTCCGGATTTGTAACTCCCCTTTGTTTTCCCATTGCTTCTGCCTCTATCTTTTTTCTTATCACAAAAAAATCCACTAATGAGGGGAGTGATGGAATAGCTATCATCATGCATTTGACTGGGTAGTGAAAAGATCCTTCTATCTGGAACCACCCTATAATAGGAAGGGGGTCAATACATACTGTATTAAGTACAGTAAGAGCCCTTATCCACAGGATCAGGATCCATTGATACACTTATCCATGGCCTGACAATATTAAAAAAATATTAAAAGGAAAAAAAGGAAAACTATTTTCACATGCATTATCAGAATCAGTCTGTAGAGGGAGGCAGAGACTGTGCCATGAAGAATACAGTACATAGCATGTTTTCTGGTGCCTTCTAGTTCTGGTAATGCATGTGGATATTTTCCCTATTTTTTCCTTTGACAGACAGACAGGCACCCTAGTTCTAGTGTTGTACAACATGGAAACAGTTTTTTCCTTATCTACTTTGTCCATACTGTTTATAATTTTATAAACTTCAATCAGGTCACCTCTTAGGCGCTGTTGTTCAAGAGTGAAGAGGCCCAGCCGTTGCAGCCTCAGATACTAAGGAACGTGTTCCAATCACTAATCATTCTAGTTAGCCTCCTCTGCACTTTTTCAATTTCCATAATATCCCTCTGGAGGTATGGTGACCAGAACTGTACACAATAATCCAGGTAAATTGAACTCATAGGAAAAAACCTCATCTGATGAGTTCTTTCTATTCCAAGAAATTTCATTTGTCTTACAAGTTTTTTGTCTTAAGGGGCATTCGTCTTTCGAGGTACTAGTGTAATGCTACATTGCACATTATGCAAACAAGACAGTGTGTGGTTCAACCTTTAGGTATTCTTATCAGAGAACAAGTTCTACTTGACACTTAACAACCATCTACTAGTCTTCCCATAGGCTTTTAAACACTGACTTTTCTTTGTCACAAAATGTCAATATATAAATAAGCCACTGCAAGCTGTCCACATACCCTACTAAGTACGTGCACCTGAATCAATTTACTGTGCAAAAGTGGAATGCATTTTATGGCTCACTGAGTTCACATGCATTTCCTACCAAAGGAATTTCTGATGATTCATTTTAATTTAATAGGACCACATGCCGGAGTAATTGTGCACCTGTCAAGACACCCAGGCACTGGTTGGAGTATTTGTTGATAGCTGCGATAATAACTTGCAACTCAAATAAATGACAAGGCAGAGGAGAAAAGCTGTCATTTAACCACATCATCAAAACGACACAAAGAATTCATTCTATGCCCTTAATGAAGGAGGATCAAGTGCATGTTCTCACCCATGCTTCATGAGAAGAGATGGGCACGAACCAGAAAAATTATGAATTAGGATGTATTGTTCATGACTACCCATGAACCCCAGAAAAAGGAACCGGTTTATGGGTCTGCTTTTGCTTTTCCTGGTTCATGCCTGGGGGAATGGAATCTGGCATCTCCATTCACCCCCTGTTGCCTGTCCACCCTCTTCCCATTTCCCCCATCACCTCCCTACCTGCTTTTGCCATTTCCTCCAGTTGATAAGTGTGTGTGCAGAGATAATGGAAGAAGAGGACAAAGGAGGAGGCAAGAGGGGTAGCAGGGAGAGACCGGGGAAGCAGGTTTTCTGAAGCAAAACGAAGCCCTGAGCAGAAATGAATTTTGGGCTTCCTTTCGTTTCATTTAGGTATCACCTAACCCTAACCCTAACCCTAACCACAAACCGAATCACAAACCAGCCAGGTCCGTGGGGTTGTTTTGGTTCATAGTTCAGTTTGTGCCAATCTCTGTTATGAGTTATACAACCATCCTCTCACTTTGCAAAACTGTCATGACCACTGCTGACTTTACAGGGGCAGGATCTAGTCCTTGCTTTATTTACAGGGTCTGAAGGCATTGTTTGGATCAGTTGCTCTCAAAGCTCGGAAGAGATGCTTTCTGGATCACAGCTCACAGGATCTCCCAGACATCATCCAGCGACTAAACAGGTTAGTGGGGGATCCTGGGAACGAGGATTTCAAAAACTGACTTTGCCCAACTTGGGCTAATGTTAGTCAGCCAACCACCGAGTACAGCTCAGCACATCAATATCTGTAACAATATATCGGGGCAGCCGACGTAATCACAATATCCCACAATTTCGCTTTTGCTGATAGAGCAGCATCTTGAAGTGACACTCAAAGGAACTTTGATCTTAGAGGGGGAGGCAAAGGCTAGCTATCTGATGATATTGTGAAAAGGAGGGGGGAAATAGGCCAGATAAAATTGACTTCTGTCAATTTGAATCCCCTCAGGAGCACTGGCTCCATTTTCGTTCCCATCAAAACACACGTTTATTGGCTCTTCTCTTCTATTGGATTGCCGCTGCCAGCTCAGGGGCCGTGGCCCTGATTTGAATTTCCATCCACTTCAGTCATCAGATCTGTAGATGTGGTGGAAATGTCAGCAGCAAATACGATAGGCCAGACACGCCAAGGGGCTAAGTTTGATTCAGTATTGTATGAGCTGCCCAGCTAGCCACTAGAAAGGCCTTGACGGAAGTAGGGCAAAATGCTCGCAAGAGAACTTTCATCTGGAATAAGGCAGACACTAAAAGCATTACTAACCTGACTCTCATTCCAGGTGTTCTCACCCTAAAAAACATTCGTCGTTAAAACCATGGGTGTTTCAAGCCACAGAGACTGAATCTGTCAAAACCGTAGCAAACATTGCCAACAAATATGAATAAAAAATCTCCCACGGATTGGAAGTGTTGAATATAGATTCCAGTCATATTGCAAGTACCTGCTGGCTACTGGAATGCACCAACGAATTTAAGATCAACCTGCATTTTATAGACTACAGCAATGATTGCATGGATCATGAGAAATGATGGGTTGTTCTAAAAGAAATGAGTCTGACTCAGCCTTCCATCCTTTTGGGACTGGTAAAATGAGTACGCAGTGCAGTGTTGTTTGCATAAATATGCTGTACATGCTACCCAGAGAGTGCTTTAGCACTATGAGGAGGTATATACTGTACAGTAAGATGAAACAACAACATATACAGATGATAGCGTCATACAGGCAGAAGGCAGCAACGACTTTTGAAACGACTTGATGGAAGTGAAATAAGAAGATGCCAAAGCAGGACAGCAGCTGAACATTAAGAAGACAATGGTGGTCAATATTTATTTTTTACTTATTTTGAACACTTTTACCCCCACCTTTCTCCTTGTCAGCAAAAAGGAAGTCTATCCAGGGCTCAGTGGACCAGGCCTTTGTGCTGGAGATAGCAGAAAGCCAACTAATTAACATGTACGGCATGCCAAACATTCTCTCTCTCTCTCTCTCTCCCCCTCTCATTTCATGTGCCATGTATGTTAGTTAGCTGACTTTCTGCTAAATACTGGACACTTTTGATTTGGTGTTTTTTTTTCCCCCATAGCTCAGCTGGCAAGGAATTGTGCTGTAATTACTTTGGGTATTATTTTCACATCATGAATTGCAATATTTTGCTAAGAGCCCATTTTGTGCTCCTTACCCTGGATGCCAAAATTGCTAGTGATGGCTCCTTTTTGTGCAGTGTAAAACCAACTGGGATGATCTGTTGCAGCTGAAGGAAGATCATAATTTATTCCACCTGCCTTCCCCGCTTCCTGGTGGGTGTTTATTTATTCTAATAGCAGCCTAGACGGCAAGGAACAGCTTTTAGAACGGTGCAGACCTGGAGTCGCTCAATGAGTCACCCAGGATTATCATTGCCATCAAGGGACAGATCAAGAAACACAAGTGAGAAAGTCAGTAAATGCCTAAGTTACAGGCTTAAGACAGGAAGATATTTTGCTTTGCTTTTAGCCTTACCAAGTGGGAGGAACACCTCAGAGCTACAAACCCTTTGGGAGTTTGATCCTCTTTAATAACAGTGACACTTAGGAACAGAATCTTCTAGACAAGGAGTGAGAATTTTCCCCAGCTGTTTCCCCCCTTCCGCTGCCACCCCCTCAAAAGTCTCCATAATGCTCTAGACATAGCGTAAAGGGAAGGCTGAAAGAAACAAGGGCAAATGGCCAGATAGCAACAGTCTCCAAACAATGTGAAGAGAAACCACAGGAAAGAGGCAGGCAGGAAACTGCATCAGCAGACATGACTTAATTTCAACTAGCAATGCTTCCTTATAGTAAGACATTCAGAATTCTCAGATGTGGGAAACAAGGGGGTAAATTGTCTTTGCAGCATCCCTAGTCTGAGCTTTTCGGCGGATAAAATAAAGATGTCTTCCATTCTCTCTCCTCCTCCCCTCCCCCTAAATAGTTGGACATTATGTCCATTTCCTGCACTGACACACAACTGAGAACACATTCTCTATTGATGAGAACAGGGTGAACTTTGTGTTCCGAAGCGAAAAGCGACCGCCAGAGCCGATCCCGGGTGCCCTCAAGGAAGGTTTCTTGGCAACCACAGAGGAGATCAAATGGGTGCCACGCTGTGGTGTCATAGCCAAGAGATGCCGCAAAGGACAGAAATGATTAAAGAATATGAAACAAGTAGGCCGACAGCCTTCAAGGGCACACCCTTTCTTGTTCTCGCTCTTTTTCTCTCCCCTCCCCCGCCCAGCCTTATCTTATCATCCAACCGCTACTGTAATCTAATTTCTCATCTCTGTGCAATTTTCCACAGCGCTTCCCAGCATGAGGTCTGCTGAAGCTATTTCTGATAAAAGAGGCAAGAGCACAAATGAGCTGGATGTAAGCAGCAGGAGCAAGAGAATAATCCCATAACGGGGCAGAGAGAGAGAGAGAGAGAGAGAGAGAGAGAGGAAAATCCCTCTGGAACTGGCACTATTAACTTGCTTTAAGATGATCTGTGTGGCCTTTTCAACATAATTGCATCTGCTGCTGCTTCTTAGGAGGCTGAAGGAAGTCCAGCGCTAATTAAGCCAGGTGAACCGTCGGAAAGTTACCTGGAGACGGCCACTCCAAATAGCCCTCTTAAGCAAAAGCATAAAAGTGGAAAAATGCCGTATGCAGAAGAGACATCTGGCAACAAGCTGAGCTGTACTACCCCAAACCTAATGCCACACACACGCAAAAATCAGCCTTAAATACACTCACACTTTTTTTCACATCTATGGTCGTACAATAAATAAAGATCTGGGTGGGGGTGGGGGGGAGGAATACCTGACCCTAATGAACCATCATAAGATGTTTTGATGACACCACTGCATGTTGCACTAAATTTGTTGCATTAAGAGATGTCAGTTTTTTTTGGCAATAGGTTTAGGTTGATTTCTCAATTGCCATCTCATTTTACCCCTATTTGGAGCAGAGAGAGAGCTTCTTCGGGGATTCTCATACCAGTGTGACAGTCCAGATAGCAACTCCTGGCGACCTTCTGGTTGTCATCTGTACTGATGGGAAGTGTAGTGCAACAATAGCTGTAGTGCCACACACATTGCTGACTGCTGACTCAACCCAGTGATAGGGGAACTTGTAGCTTCCAGATGTCGCTGAACTACATGCTCCCTACTGTCAGCTTAAGCCCTCTTTTCCTAATTTAAAAAACAACACCCTATGCCCTTTAATAACTCTGATGCCACTCTGTAAGCAACACACTTAACAAAATGTGCAGATATCCCGCGTTATAGCACTGTGAAAGCAAATGAAACTGAAATCATCTTGGTGAACTGAATTCCTTTATTTGTTGAGACTCTCTTAGCTTGATTTTGGACGCCCAAATGGACCCCACCAATGAAATACACAATCCTTAGAAACAGAAAAATAAAAACCAAACGATGGAATAAACTGGATGCTAAATAAAAACAAAGAGCAGACTAAAAATAAACTCACTGTAAAAAAGGGTAAAGGTAAAGGTTCCCCCTGTACATGCGTGCTAGTTGTGTCCAGCTCTAGGGGTGGTGCTCATCTCCGCATTCAAGCTGAAGATCCAGTGTTGTGCAAGTCTGTGGCCATGTGGCCGGCATGGCTGCAAGGAAACATTGTTTTTACCTTCCCACTTTTTACAGCAGTACCACCTATTTATCTACTTTCATTTACATGCTTTCGAACTGCTAGGTTGGCAGGAGCTGGGGTTATCAGCGGGAGCTCGCTCCACTGCGTGGTACCCACGATTCAAACCGCTGAGCTGCCAAATTTTGCGGGCAACAGTTTTGGAGCCTTAGTCTGCTGACACAAAATTCAAACTAAGCCTTGTGAAATTAAAAACATTTTAACAATACAATAATAATTAATGTAATAAGGCAAACAGCAATGGGCAAAACTAGATGGGGATTTTGAGTTAATATACTAAGTGATGTAGCACTACAGCAATGCATCAACCTAGCATGGATACCCCCTCCCTCCCCCACCTCCTGAAATTATGTTGCATCGCTTAGGAGGCTATCAACAAAAATGTGAGAAAAGGAAACTAGAACAGAAGATTTCTCTTCCATTGTTTCTACTGTCACAACTCATTACCTACACCACAAGGTTGACACCAAAGAGAACACAGCCCATAACTCTATTTGGGAGTAAATTAAGTTACTATAAAGACTGCAGAATAGGATAGCCAGGAGCACTCCGTCACACCACATAAACTGCAGCCCGTGCACTATGTCATAAAGCAGTGAAACATCTCGTAAAAAAGGTTTGACTTAAAACACATGGGCTCTCCAGAAAATAGGGCAAACCAAACCACACCAAAAATTAACTAAATTGCAAGCTCTATGTTTATCTGATTGCCCCCAAAATCTCTGATTACAGCTGCAACATTAGGCCAGGTTCAGGAGCAATGTGCCCTCTAATTATTGTCCCCGTATGTATGTACAACTTCCCCAACGCGATTCCATTGGAACCAGAAGAAAATGGGTGCACAGGAGTGGAAAACTCAAGTGCACAGAGCACTAGAGGCTCTCTGGTGGGACTCGGACTTGGTATTTAGACTTGGGCTCAAAGACTTCTCATCACCCCTGCAATATACACAAAGGCACTAAAGAGAGGCCTCTGTTTGAACTAATGATGAGTCAAGTGCTTATTTTCTGCAAGTTAGTGGTGTTAAATGAAGGCAAAGTGAAAGAAACAGAGAAAATGTAAGAATTTTAGAAAAATCTTCATGGACAGAATTCTTTGGGGAGAAAATGCCTGCCAAAGAATTGGCAGGGCATTTGGTCATATTCTAGTCACAAAATAAGCCACTCAGCCCATTGCATAATAGACACCTGCCTAAGGAGGGAACCTGCCTGCATGATTCTCCCCTTCATGGTTTCATCTGGGATTCTCATGTGGGTTGTCTGTATAACAGATGGCAGTCACAGGTGGTAATAAGAAGTTCTAGAAGAAGCTTTTCATGACCAAACCAATGCAATAGTCATTTTTAACATCATACACGTTGGAATGCAATATTTATTATTTATTTTTAAAAAGGTAAAGTTTCCCCTTGCACGTGCATGTCAGTCGTGTCCAGCTCTAGGGATGGTGCTCATCTCCATTTTCAAGCCAAAGGGCCAGCATTGTGCAAGTCCATGGCCATGAGGCCGGCATGGCTGCAAGGAAACCCTGTTTTATGGTGATATCTGTTGATCTACTTGCATTTTACATGCTTTTGAACTGCTAGGTTGGCAGGAGCTGGGGTTAACAGCGGGAGGTCACCCTGCTGCATGGGACCCGGGAGTCAAACCGCCAAGCAGCCGACTTGGCAGTCAACCGTTTCATCGCCCAAGTCCACCACGCCCCACTTTTTATTATTTATCTGTTGTTTCTCATATTTTCTCCAACAAACTTACAGTACACATTGTTCCCATTCTCTCCTCTTTATCCATACAACAACCTTGCAAGGTAGGTCAAGCTGTGAGAGTGTGGCTGGCATTGGATGGCCAAGTGGGGATCTGAATTCAGGTTTCCTGAGTCCTAGTCCAACACGCCGCAACATATGGCCTAGTTCTGGTACTATCAAGCAGCTTTGCTGCTTCCATGTTGCTGAATATTACGCTAGTCTAGTAATTACTAGTATGTGGAAACAACATGTCAGCCTTTTCCTTTCTCCATCAGCCATACTGTTCTTGCCCATTAGCTACTACGGAGTAAGAACATTAGGAAAAGCTCAAATGTTTAAAGTAGATAATGCAGGGAGGGGAAGCTACAATGTTTATGGCTTTGAAGCATATATATGGATTTTTATTTTGTTGCTATTACTTGCTTTTGCAGTCCTCCACAGACCTCAGCCTTATATATTTAATTGAGATATAGACTTATTAAATAAATGTATTAAATTATATAGAATTATTTTGCTATAAAACAAAACATTGTATGAATGAAGTCATTTATAAATTCCTCTTTTAAAAAAAAACACATTCAACTATCTAATGGGTTTCTCACTGTCAGGTGTAGCTCTATCAGCTGGCAATGTATTTGTGTTCCATGACTTTGGGTCAGCAATAGCAGGCCCAAGGTTGTGGCCTGGAGGTCTCCTTTTACAAGTCCGTCTGTAGCTCTATTGTTCAGCCTGTGGTTTGAAGTGGGTCACACTGTCCATTGGTAATGCAAAACTTGAAAAAAAATCTTCCATTTCTTCTCCTAAAAAGGAAGTATCACCATTATCTCCCTGTCATCTTACCTTGTGGTGGAGTCCACAGTAGCCTTCCATATGTCACTGCACCAATACCTAGAAACGTGGCTACTTTAGACTATATCTTTTGGATTAACCCAAAGATCTTGGGAGATTCAGTAAAACAAAATTACTTTTCCAAGCACTCTGCTGGAGACGAATTTGAATGAGCCCTCACTGGCACCACCATATGGTAAATTATATCGAGATTTGCAGCCTAGGAAGAGCTGCAGGGCCGTACATTCCTCATCGCTGCCTCAGATATTCCAGAGGAATTTCAATTAAGCTGTAAAGCAGAGGCCATCAATGTTCTATCTGTCCAACAGGCAAGGGAACACCTCAAATGCCCCCAAGTGACTTTCAAGGAGGCAAATTTGCTGTAGCAAATGATTGGGGGGTGGACTTCCCATATGTGCTTCCCAAGCTGTCTAACCCCTTTTAAGAACAGAGACACTTAAAAATGCCAAGTGTCTTGAGGCAGATGGTTTTTCTCTGGCCTGCTCCATGCAATGTAAACCAGTGGATCAACATGAGAGACACCTCACTCCAGAAGGGAAGAAGTCAGTGAAGAACTGGTTTCTGGCTGAACCTAAAGACTCAGAGCCTTGTCCAACTTCAGCTAGCAACTTGGCTACCTCTGAACTTGAGGCCAGAGACATCAAGACTTAGGGACTACAACTACCCCAATCCCCCAGCCAGACTCATGGATTCCTTTCCTAATTACATCAGATCACACTGGGATTCATTTTCCTAATTACCTCAGATCACACTTTTGCTTCTGCTTTACAGTGTATGTAACATTTTTGAAAAGAATTTGAATTACTGCTCTAGTAAGACTGTTGAAATATCTTCATAACATAAGACATCAGATGGTGGGAACTCATGAACTACGCTGTGGTGGTGAACCTTCAGCACTCCAGATGTTTTGGACCACAACTCCCACAGTCCTTTGTCATTGAGAATATAGGCTTGGAATTTTGGGAGTTGTAGTCCTAAACATCTGACCACAACATTGTTGCCACTATCCGGGCAACAATTTTTAAAGATTTTTAATTGCTGGAGAAAAATTAACAATTACAATTGTATGGTTTTTCCCAACTTTAAGAATCTGTAACAACTGGAGAGTGGATTATGACAGACAAAATGACTGATGAAATGGCTGACGGACTCACTGGCTGACAAATAATGAATAAATGTCAATTAAAAAAAACTACAGAGCATGTTTTGTGCTCTCCCACAGGGGTGTTCTATGTGCTTTCTATTTAAGGTGACCCTTCAGAAATGACTGTTGAAAGGTCCTGTCATGAACAAACTGTGGCTTCCTTTAACTCAATCTCCCTCAATCTAAACCTTGAATCATTTTGATTTTTGCATTGCTAAAGTTAAAACTGTACAATTCTTCTATAATTGTTGCGCTTTCCTTCATGGTGTGCAATTGTAATCCAGCTTTTACATTGTCTAGTTTCAGTTTCTTTCAAAGTCATTTCAAGCTATTGTTCTTTTGATTGATTGATTGATTGATTGATTGATTGATTGATTGATTGATTG
>JAHTLZ010000240.1:13825989-13846436 GCA_023846285.1 Phrynocephalus versicolor | reverse complement strand
TCTTTGCTTTATAATTCAGGGCTTTCCATTGCCCTTTGACGCCAAATTAAACTTTAATTCAGAGGGAGATGGAAGCTTCTCCCTCCCCTTGCAGGTTCGCCACCAAAGCATCAATCAGATCTGCTGGGAGTTAATTATGCTGTAATTCTTTTGCTGCTCATGCAGCTCATTAAGTTCCATCCCTGTCCCTCCCCACTCTAGACTCGCCTGTCCTTTCTAGGGAAAAGACTCCTCATCAGCCACACACTTCCTCCAGCTTCTAAGTGTCCGAACTGCTTACCTGACCAGGGGCAGCTTTCCAGCTCCTGTTTTAACCTTCCTTTCCTACTCCTTCCCCTCCTTTCCCCGTACGGGGGGGGGGCGCTTTTCCTCTTCTTCTTCTTCTTTTAATCTTGCTGACAGTGGATTTGATTTGCATTCTGCCCACAGGGGAATAGGTGTTATCAGCAGCACCGAGGAGGACAGTAAAGTAAACTGCCCAATTAGTCATGTGCTGCCAGGCCCAGATTCCTTTTGACGGGGGAGACATTAACATACGTAAATAGGAAAATCCACATCAGACTTTGTACTTTCAAAAGAGACGAAATTAACATCCCATTAGTACTCAGGGCAACTTGAGAACAAGGAGATCAATGGTAGCTGTGTAATTCATCATGGTAATTAAATGGATTTAAGTACTGTACTAATCTGAGGACAACTGAGGAATGAGTTTGATAGCGGGAGGAAATAAAAGAGGGCAGAAAAAGCACCCTCTTCTCCCACTACAGACTGGAGAGGCAGCCTGACTTGAGTTGAATCTGTCCACGGTTAACTCTTTGCACACTCTGCCACATGGTTTGATTGCAAGGCAGCAGCTATTCCCGGCACTTGTGCCATGAAAGCATTTAGAGGATGCCAGGGCAAAATGAATTCCAGGAAAGCCAATGGCGCGCCATCAAGGTAGAGTCAGTGCTGCAGTGGAGCTGAGGCTCACCTAGCCAGACCATTGGCCCTGATCGATAAATGCAAATGATGGCATCATCTACCTAGGCTTCCCTTATCCCTTCTGAGCTTAGCTGTAGTCTTGAAAGCAGCTGGAGGGGGAAAGGCTTTGTTCTTGGAACAACTAGATTGTGGCTATTCCTTGTTGCAACATAAAGTAATCCGAAGTGATTTGGTCTTGGAGGAGTAATCGAGTTTGATAAGTTCTACATAAAACCTGCTTCTGGGAATGGTGAAAACTGCTAGAACTGGTTTGCTGAAGTGAATCAAAACTAGTACTGGGTGACTGGGTCTCTCAATCTGTCTGAGAGGCTGGTTCGGGGCTTCGGGAGAGATCCCTATTCAGTCCAGATCAGTTTATGCCCCTGCAATTTGATTTGTGCCCAAGATCCAAATTAATATTCTTTGATTTGTATTCCTGCATGGAGCAGGTGGTTGGACATGATGGCCTTGTAGGCCCCTTCCACTGTCACTAGTCTATGATTCTATAACTTGAAACTCTCTCACTGACTTCCATTAGAGAACCAAAATGGGTAGAACATTTGTGTTGATGTACAGGCAGTTTTGGGAGACCTTGGCTGGAATCTTACATAACTTTATACCATGCAACAAGGATTATGTCACCAGCCGTGACTGTGACACAGCTGTCTTGGGGCAATAAAAATGTTCTAGAGCCCCCACTCCACCTCACCCCCATTTTCAGGGATTATCCGTCCCACTTCAATGTGGGACTCAAACAAATTAGCACAAATCAGGCCAATTTGTTAGTAACAAGGTGTTGGTGTTCCAATTCAACATGCAATCCTAATCAATATAGATCTTGTATTTCTGGATTCTGCGTGGGAGTATAACCTGTGAGGAATGTCTGTATTTCATAATTAATCACTATACTAGTAACTGATAAAAGAGCCCGTCCCATGGAGCTGATTAGACAGGACAGGGAGCAATGGCACCTGGGCTGTTTTAACAGACTTTGAAATGAAGTAATACGTCATGAATTGTTATGTGCATTCAAGGTGCTTTCAATTTATGGCAACCCTATGAATGAGCAACCTCTCATTCAGGGTATTCCAATGACTTGGCTCAGTTCTTGTGTTCGAGTTTGTGACTTCCTCCAGGCAGACAGTCCATCTCATATTTGTTCCGCTTGTCACACTGTCTTATTGCCTGTTCCAGAGAATCCTGCCTTCTCATGTTGTGCCCGGAGAAGCACAGCCTCCGCTCCAAAATGTTTACCCCCCCAGAGATAGCTCGGGCTTGATTTGATCAACAACCCACTTGTTCGTCTTTCTGGCAGCCAAGGCTATCCACAAAATTCTCTTCTAGCCCCATATGTCAACAAATCATATTTTTTCCTGTCACCTTCCTTAACTGTCCAGCATTCACACCCAGAAAGAGTGGCTTTCAGGCAGATGGCCGGTATATAAGTAAGTAAGTAAGTAAGTACGTAAGTAAGTAAGTAAGTAAGTAAGTAAGTAAGTAAGTAAGTAAGTAAATTGTGATCAAAAATATACAATTGAGGGTGATCTTCGCCTTGGTCTCCCGTGACATACATCCTTACACTTGTCCATCTTTTTCTGGTTCCTTCATTGCTGCCTTCCAAGTCTCAGTCTTTTTCTGATTTCTTGGCTACAGTCTCCATTAGGATTGATGACAGAACCAAGGTATACAAAACCTCTATTACAGTTTCTTAATTGTCAGTGTTAAACTTGT
The DNA here is from genome assembly GCA_023846285.1 of Phrynocephalus versicolor. Taxonomy (NCBI): domain Eukaryota; kingdom Metazoa; phylum Chordata; class Lepidosauria; order Squamata; family Agamidae; genus Phrynocephalus; species Phrynocephalus versicolor. The sequence goes on along the minus strand of JAHTLZ010000240.1, from coordinate 13,843,742 downwards.
ACATTTCTCCTGCCGTCATGATTTTCTTCTTCTTCATGTTTAGGTACTATCTTGCTTTGACATTTTCTTCTTTCACGTAGGCTGCTATTCCATGGCCGGATATTCCGGATCAAAGTAAAATACGAATTTTCCCCAGAATGGTCATGTAGTTGAAAGCACGTTTTCATGTTTAGGTACTATTCTGCTTTGTAATTTTCTTCTTTCATGTACTGCTATCCCACGGCCAGAAAATCCGGATCAAAGGAAAATGACGATTTCCCCCCAGAACAGTCATGTAGTTGAAAACGCGTTATCATGTTTAGGTACTATCCTGCTTTGACATTTTCTTCTTTCACGTAGGCTGCTATCCCACGGGCACAGTTTAAAGAACCACATCTTTTGTGTCCCCACAAGCAGGAACCGCAACACAGTGGAACGATAAAGTTTTGGTGCAAATTTTCCAAGTCCCCACAGACTCAAGTACTGATTAAAAACCCACTTCAGAACTTAGACAAACTTTGTACAACCTCGAGACCAGGTACTTATAAAACTTGCTGGGTCGTGCTTAAGAGGTTGTGGTCGCATTTTTTCCACTTTAAAGTCCGCTGGTTGTGCGGACACAATTTTATTAACCGCACCTTCGAGCAGTTTGAAGCAGTTTTTAGTGGTTGTGGGATAGCAGCCATAGTCATTTCAAGTTGTTACGGCTTATGCACAATACACACCAGTTACTCCCTAGGAAAATCATATGCTGAGGCATACCCAATATGTACTGTATTATCATCTAAAGAACGCAAGACCCCGAACAGCCCATTAAATCCAGAGCTTATGATTGTCATAAGTGTTACCTCTAATATTCAGCCCCCCGGGGTGGGGCTCTGCCCGTCACATTTGTGACTTGACCCCCAACGTGACTCTACCATCCCACACATGCAACTCTTGCACTGTGCAGGGTTCCAGCTGCAACCAGAACCAAGGGAGCTGGAAATACTTGCTGTGGGTGCACATAGACAGAGGAACAATCTGAGGGGCTGCAATGCTGCATGCGTAGGCTGCTATCTCACCTGGGGAAGATCCTGATCTTTGGAAGGTCCAGCTTTTCCTCTTCCTCCTGTCACGTGACTGAAGATGTGGGATAGCAGTTCCCACATACAAAGCTGTGCGGTTTTTTAAAGTGCAGTTCAGCCCCATGGCCAGCAGGAGGCACTAGGATTTTAAAAAAGGACCAGCTGACTGGCGCTAGGGGTGGGGGAAGTTTTAAAAAGTGCCCGATCTGCCAGCTGCCTGGTGCTAGGAAGATGGGGGAAAATAAAAAAAAAGCAGCACCTGACCAGCCAGAGGACCAGCTCACTGGCGCTAGGAGTGGGGGAAGTGAAAAGAAAGGGGAGGAAGCACCCAATCGGCCCCCAGGAACAGCCGGTCGGCACTATGAGGGAAACAAAGAAGAAAACCAGATCATCTATGCGGTCCCTCAACGTCTGCCTCCTTAAAAGATGGATTTTTTTAAGCGAGGCAAAAAATTCCCAATCTGTATTTAAGGGATGTGGGATAGGGGCCTTAGAGGGAATGTTGATTGCCACTTAAAAGCTGGTTTTGACACTAAGCAGGGTGAAGCAATTTGGTCCAGAGACCACCATGGGTAGGACAGATGGGGTGAAGGAAGGAAATGACATTTCCTATTACCAGGGCACACCCTTCCTGATGTGCCATTGGAAAGGGGTTAGCTACCTCCACTCTTAGCCTGCTCCAGGAAAGAAACTCACAACAAATCTGCATTTTCTATCACGGTCCCCTGGAGTGCAGCCACTCTCCGACACTGGCCTCCCAGACATGCCATATTCAATTAGGTTTAATTCAGCACAGAGTCAAATGCATGACATGTCACAAGCTGTTACAGACACACATCTGCAAACAGAGAGAGTTTCTCTTTCCATGGGTGTAGCAACCCAAGTGCATAACAGGGTAGCAACTCCAAGGTGCCTCTTCATTGCAAAGAAGTCACTGTGTGCAAAACATAGCCAGATTTCTTTTTCAAAAATTCTAGTCATGTGTGCAGGCAATAAACACCTCCATCATTTGGCTAATACTGGCAGCTGATAACTTTCTCACTCTACTGACACCTCTTTGGCTTCATGGTAACTAAGCAAGCAAAGAAGTAACACAGATAACCCATCATTACATAAGAAATCCCATTCATTTCCTAAAACATGGTTCACACAGACTTTTAGGTTTCATGGCAAAAAGGAGTTGAGCCGTGTGGCCATCACAAAACACAATGGCAAAAATAGGTTACAGGCGATACCTTCATAGACCACTATTAAAATTTAAAAAAGGAACATTGCAAGCTTTCGAGTGCAGTCAATCACCCTTCTTCAAAGCAGGTCCCAGAAGTTCAGACATGGTGAAATATGTTCTTCACCAGGAGATTACTTTTAAATCCATGGCTAGGTGATGTTGTAGCCAGGAGGGTCCACTGTTTATGCATTGCACATAATTTCACGTGACCCCTACTCTCCATGCTGTAGAGTAGAGATAGGCACGACTCAGAAAAAAATTTCATTTTCGTTTTCATTTTTGTCTAGGGGTCTGTTTCGTTTCGTTTCCGTTTTCGTGAGCTAATTTTCAAAATTTTTCGTTTTCGTTTCGTTACGTAACGAAAACGAAAAACGAAAACAAAATTTTTTTCGTTTCTTCCCATTTAGCTCCATTAAGTGCTTTTCCAGTAACGAAAAACGAAAAACGGCTCAAAATTAGTCGTTTCGTTTCCGTTTCCGTTCTCGGTCCATTTTTGAACCGTTTTTCGTTTCGTTACATAACGAAAACGAAAAACGGAAACGGAAACGGAAATTTCGCTAAGTCGTGCCCATCTCTACTGTAGAATCATTTCAGGCATTGCAGTGTGGACTCTTTGCAGGGTGGGAGGCAAATGAAAAGGAGCCATTTTCAATGTCAGAAAGGATTTTACAAATTGTGAGTGAACATAAATTATTGGCCTCTCCAATGAACAGCTATTAGAGTAGCATTGAGTTTCCAGTGCAGCTGGCCAAATGTGCCCATGGGTTGTGCGCATGTTTAAAATCAGGGAGGAAATTAATGGGAACGTTCACAAGATTCAGCCAGCAGCAAGAAGATACACTGCTGCCTTTCCAAAATGCTTACTTTAAACAATCAAGCAGATCTGAAGATGTTTCCATTTGACAGGTCTTGTGCATTGCTCTTTTACTGAAAGTGTCAGAGTGGAGGGAGCAAAGCCTTATGCACAGTATTCCTAGAGCTTCTACGCCTATCAAGGTCACCATCCTTGCCTTTAGGTGGAGGTCTGTGCAAATGGGCACATCTGAAAGGCCACTTCCCCAAACAAGAAGGTCCCAAAATGCAGGCAGATGTGTTGATTCATATGGAGAAATTAGAAGCTGAACTTTTGCAAAGCTAATCGTTCTTAACTACCTATCCAAGACCAAATCAGTCTAGAATAGTTTGCATCAGAGCAGGGATAGCTTACAAAAACACACTGTTCCTGGTATGTCCATTTCTCTCTCAGCTGATGTAAGGATCGCAGCTAAGCTCAAGGAAAACAGACAAGTCTGACAGGGATAGCAAATGAAGCCCTAGTCCCCGCTGGAGACAAAGGACTCTGGAACATTAACCCTGAAGGTTCTAGCTTCACTACACCACTGAGGAAGGTGCTTAGGAAAGGGCATTTTGATCCTTCTGCTGCCAGTTTATCCAAGGCTAGCCCTATCAAGAGGGAGAATGTGGCAGGCAGCAGGTGCTGGCGGGCAGTGCTGAGATACTGCTATCAGTTTTGTTGGCTTTTGTACATGGAATGAGGAGGGCCGCCATTTTCTTTCGTTCCTTCGGCAGCAAATGTGGACCTGCCTTGGTTGTACCCTTTCAGAGAATTACCGTCACTTTCTTCATGTGCAATTCAAATGGAGAGATTACAGTATTTTGAGTTACTGAATAACATGATGAGTAACTACAAGCCATGCCTATATTTCACAAACCAGCAAGGAAACATCAGCCTGACCCTCCTCATATTTATTCAAGAGCAAATCCCCCTGATTTCACAGAGTTTTGCTTCCAAGCGAATATATTTAGAATTGAAGCTTAAATCAACTAGACAGCTGACCAAACTCATACCCCTTTCGGAAGGTTTTAGCCAGCATCTCATATTGCTCCCAGTCAGTTGGAAAGGGTCAGTAATGACAAAGTTGCATTGCCTAGCCAGTCTTCTTATATATACATATACAAAATAGTACGAGGGGACATAATTTTCCACCCTCAAGACAATTTTGTGACAGCCCTATTCAGGATATCCCCAAGGCAATGTACACCCGCTGAAATGTGATGGGGTACTGACAGCAATTTAAAGCTGCCTTCTGGCAGGCTTCCCACAGATAATTGTAACACAGATACCACTTTCCTTTCCAAAGGGCATGAGTGCTGTTGTCCCCACTGGCACTGTGGGCAGCAATTTGCTCCGCAGCTGCATCACTCCAAACAAATTAATTCCATTTTCCCTTTCTCAAAAGTGGAAAGTGAGATCAGACAATTAAAAGAGAGAGAGGGAGGGAGGGAGAGAGGAAGGGAGAGCTGCCATTGAACTTGGTTTGGGGTCAAGAATGGCTTGCTTTTTAGGCCATGTACTTTGGGGATTTGGGTGTGTGCACATTTGTTTGTGCATGTGTTTTCTTTGTTAGATACCAAAGTGGGCGGCTTCATGCATCAGAAAATAGTGCACTCCATCCGTAATCCTGAACTGTGTATCCAAAACTGTACCAACTGAACTGCACAAGGTGGAGAGGCTGTAGAGGAACCACTGATTTTTGCTAGCAATAATCAGATTTTTCTTCAAATCTATGAGCTGCAGTTGTCAGCCACGCTTTCTGGCAAGATTCCCTGTTGGGCACCCTCTTATAACACTGCTTGTCTGCCACAGTTTATCATTCTGGTGCTCGATCTCTTCTGCAATTGGCAAGATGAAATTATGCTGCCAGTCATCCACTCTGGTTCCATCACCCTACAACGTGTTGACACATGTAGAGTAAATCATTCCAGAACATAATGGCTGGGCCCCCAGAATATAATTATGCCTAGGATCTCCCTGCAATGTAATCCAGCATTGTTTTTCATTCTTGGAGCTGCTAAGAACATATGAAGAGCCATGTTGGATCAGGCTAAAGTTCTGCCTTGGCTAGCACTTCATTTCCGAAGCTGCCAACCAAAAAGTCTATAAGTGGGGCATGAGTGCAACTCCACCTTCCTGGTTCCTATTCTCCTGTAACTGACACTGAGAAGCTGCCTCTGAAAATGAAGGAAACCAGCCATCATAACTGGTACCCTTTGATGGTCCTATCCCTCATCTAATCCTCTTTCAAAGTCATCCTGGTCATTAGTGTATCTTGGGTATAATCTTCAAACTGCAGAGTTGCAAGGGACCCTGTGGATAATCAAATCCAGCTTCTGTGAAGGAGACACAGTGGGGAATTAAACTCCAAATCTCTGGCTCCAAAGCCAGAGACAAAATGTACTGCCAGGAAACGGCACAGGGGTGTACTAGGGAGATACACTGCCTCCAACCCAGTCCATGCCTGAATAAGGGCACATTGATGAGTGTTGCTCTGGCCTGTGCATCTCTGGAGCTACTCCACCCAAGTCCTTGTCCTTGTGCTCGTATGTGTGAGTTCCCAAATTTCCAGGGAGCGAATCCCCCATTTCTGTACAAAAAGAAACACAAGGGGCTATGGCTTGGGATGAAATGGATACACGGTGTCATCAGAGTTATTTACGGCAGCCCAGAGAATACAACAAGAAGAAACACAAGACAGCTGTGAGGAACCTGGGCTGGGACACCAAAATATCAAAAAGAAAAGAGAAAAGAAGGGATGGGGCAGAGACATACTGATTTAAGCCACTCAAAGTCCTGTGGAAATATGCCCATACCTCTGCGCGCACATGCCCACTTTTAGGGTCATTACAAAATCTGCAAAAAGGAGGAGGAGGAAGCAGGAGAAAATTTGATTGCACAAGGCCTAGGAAATATGCGCTGCAACTAAAAAGGTACAGCTCATTGCTAAAGTCCAATGACTTCATTCGGAGACCTTCCCAGTGCCTCAGTGATTGAGGTATGCAGAAGAGGTCTTTCACTTTGACTGTGGAGTGAAGCTATCCATCTCCTTCTTTGGCACCCGCTCAACATAAATTATAAATATTTTTGATTCCCTTTGGTGTCCCTTTTGTTTTTAAGTACATCACATCCTTTTATTTTAAATTTTGTTAATACCACGAATGCTATTCAGATTTAACTGTGAGGAACTCCATTCTGCTCTGTGAAGGCTCCAAGCTCTGTGTGGTGCTCTGAGGTTACCACAGAGACACACCACCCTGATTCAGTAAGAGTTTTGGCATTTAGCAAAACACGGTGGACATTTCTAGTTTTAGTTATACGTATGGCAGACACCCTCCCTCCTTACCTTTCGAAGGCTTGTAAAATCTGCTTAAGAGTATATCCTCCTCTTCTGGAAGACTTGCTGACTGACTGTTTTATGCCTTATTTCTTCTTAGTCTTATTTAGTATTTTTACAGCTGTCAGCATAAGGGTATTTGTGGGAATTGTTTGAATTTTTGAAATTGTGGATTCGAAGGGATTTGTTTTTATTGTTGTAAACCACCCAGAAGAGTGCCCTGCCTCGAGATGGATGGCATATAACTGTAACCCAGAAAAACAAATAAAGAAAGTCTTCCTACCTGCTCTAATTCTGCTAGTTTTTCCTGGAGGCAATGATGGCCAGTTTCTTAAAAAGAGATTAGCCTACTAAGAGTCTTGGCTGAAATTGAGTATTAAGTCACATTTAGAGTAGGACCATGGGAATCAGTGAGGATTGGGTGAGTCGACTCCACCATAAGTTCCACTCATTCACTGGAGTAGTATTACAGCTTACTATTGCATTTCAGCTATGATTTATTTCTACATGGGGAGGACAATACAGGGAGTGGACTGGCATCCCTCCTCCTCTTGCATGTTTACACACCTGCTTTCCTGACAATTGAATACAGCTGCAGGATTCCTCGTATATGTCTCTCTTCCAAGGTAGCGAGATTAGTCTGCTACGTTAAAACCAACAAATAGCCTTGTGACACCTTTAAAAGCATCCTGTTCCATTTGGCTTCATCTTTCATGGACATAGTTCATTTCTCCTTATCAAATCAAAAACGTTATCACCCATACTCCTTCCCTAACACTTGTGATATACACAAGTGATTTTCATTCTGGATGTCCTAGACTTTTTTTTCATAGTGGGTATTGGCACTAACAGAATTATCAGCCAGTGTGCAATGAATCCATTTCTGTCTGCACAATCCAAACATAGAAGTAGATGGTTGGACTATTTCTTTTGATCCTTTACATCTGGAAAGGGAAAATCCCAGCCCTCAGGCCAAATTCCACCAATTATAGTCTTCAGTCCAGCTTGGGTAGATTGCCCATCCAAATCCTCCAAACATATCTTCTTCAGGTGGGTCAGGAAGAAGACATATTACTTGAGCTGTTCTCACAAAGGGAAGGCAAGGAAGCAAAGCATGTGCACTTTATACTTCACAAGCTAGCAGAACTCATCCTTAATGTGCCTGGCCTTGTTCCCCCACCACTCTCCCTACACAGAAGTAGCAAAGGAGAAATGAAACCAGCTGGCTGGAAAACCGAGATGCCAACCAGGAATCCAGAGACTTTAGGAAGCATGGCTATGCCGTCCACTAATATACTGCAATATGGGGAAAGAGAGCAGGCCTTTCACTCCAGAAGAATCCCCAGTGCCTAATTTGAACTATCATTTTGTTGTTTCATTCTTGGATTGATTAGGTTTGCTGTTTTCTGCGTGCATGTGTGACTTGTGCTGTTTTCCGCTACAGGTGTAGCAGCAAATGGCTCCCCCTCCCTTCCATTCAGTCAGGGCGCAAACCACACAAGTTACCTTGACATTACATTAAAGGATAATTAATACAGTTGTCCATCATATTCATTCTTCTTAGAATTAGCTTTCCATGCTCTGGAAAATACTGTATCTCAGAAGCTGAAGCCCCTCTCCCTCTCCCTGAAAGTAAAACAAAAAATTAAAGAACTAGCATCTTATTACTAGTTCAGGACACTCCAAATCTTCCATGAAGCCCTGCTAAGAATGGTCCCAAATAAATTAAGTGTTAGACTTAATTAGGAGTCATTCCTTATTCCTTGACTGGAATGTGTTTAGAAATAAGGTGTGCTAAGTAAGAATTGTGCATATAATTGCCAAAATTGTGTTGCTTAGTGCAGTAAATTGTGTTTGACTAGGCCCTTTGAATGAGGGGGATGTGGTGAGTCAACTTCTCCATAGGTTCCATTGGTTCAAATGCACCTTTCTCTAAATGCAACTTATTATGTTAGAGAAAGTCACAATTAGAGTAGTCCTATATAAATAAATGGACCATATAGAGGTGTTGAGTCACCACATTCCCATTAATCTGATAATTTCGACTGCAATTTACTATCCAAACCAACAAGATTTTAGCCGATATGCTTGTCCAACTGTGCCCTATAGCAGCTTTGTCTCTTCCTATATGGAAAAATTGCCATTGAACTGAATGCAGAGCTTCCAGAACACTTGTTGTCATTGTCGCTGCTGCTTTAAAGAATATTGTGTTCAAGAGTCCTCAAGCCAATATAGTCATTCCTCAGGGTTGTAGTCCAAATATGTAATGTTTTCCATTATTGACTAAAATTCCTGCCTTGACTAACCCTTCGTTTTACTAGAATCTGGCTGATTCAGCTTGGGAAACTTTAAAAGAGTTCTGAATTCTGCTTCTCCATCCTTCTAACATATCCCTTGCATTGGGTGTCAAGTGTCAAATCAGGGTATCTTTCTATCCCTGACCATATTGCTTGGGGACATTTAGTGTTGTTCCTATGTAGCCTTTCTTATACTAACTCTGCTGGAGATCGTGTCTGATTTCCAAGCCAGAGGCTGGGAGTTCCATTTCACCATCATGCCTCCTTGACAGAGGCTGGACTCAGTGATCCAGCCTGTAGTTCTAAGATGGTTATGATCATCCTCATCCTCCTCAAGGTGTAAAGAGGATTTCATCCTGCCTAGACATATCCCCATACAGTATTTATAATCAGTCTTCCCTCTCTCATGTGACTGCATTTCATTCTACCAGCTCAGACAAGCCAGTGACTTGTCTCATGGGGGTTAGTGTGTAATATTCCACTTGTGTCTATCTGGGGGGTTCTCTGTTCAGCTTTTCCTCACATAGAGCTTAATCTCTCTAGCTCCACTAGGTACTTTTGGGAAATTATGTGGTCTATAGAAAGCAATAGGCTGGAGACTAGAGATGGACATGAAATGAAAAAAAAGGTTTTGTTTTTTGTTTTTCATTTACTACAGAATAAAACAAAAAACAAATTTTCATTGCATTGCATTTCATTTTCATTTATTATTTATTTCATACAGGTACTTGTCAAAATAATAATAAAAATAAGCACCGACCCTGCTGGCCAGCTGGTCAGCGCTAGTGGGGGGGGAGGCAAAAACAAAAACAAAACTGACTGGCGGGGCTGGTTGGCTGTAAAAAAGAAAAGAAACAAAACTAAGAACAAAATGAATATTTTAAAGAACAATACATTTTGTTTAAAATGAAACAAATAAAAAAAGAAATGAAAAACGAAATGAAAGCCATTTTGGCATTTCATGCCCATCTCTACTGCAGACACCCACTACACTGAGGGCTCCAAAGAGGGCCCTGGCCAGGCTGCAATCCCCATTACTGTACTGTGAAGAAAAAACTTAGGATAAACTGTAACTCATGCTTGAGGATATTAAGTGATGAACGATCGCTGTTGGGGATCATGTTACAAATTTCTACTAGACCCCCCTCAGAATAACATCTGGGCTTGCTCCGCAATGTCTCAAGAGGCTGTGATCTTTCATGTGTATAGCAATCATTCAAATAACACTTTATGCTGGGTGGGTGGTGGGGAGAGAAAATACACAACAACCCTAGCTTGAACTGCTATGCAATATAAATGGTCGGTAAAAGCCTTAGGCTGATACTTCACGTCCCTCTCGCTGCAGTTTGCGGCCCCGCTGGAGACCGGTTCGAAGGAACGGAACTTCACGTCCTTGTGAGGTCAATCCGAGTTCACCCCGACCACGCCCCCTGAACTGCGCTCCAAGCGGGGTGAGAGATTCCCGTCCTGGAGCTCGGGAATTTTTTCAATCCACTTCTCGATCCGTGTTGAAACCGATTTCTACACGGAGGCAAGTTCACCTCGGCTCGAGGAAGGACGTGAAGTAACCACCTTAGTTGAGAGTTTTGGTCCCCCATATAATTAGACTCGCAGAAGAGAAGAGGGGCTCACCTCAGTGGCCACAGGGCCCTCTGCTGTAGCTCCATCATGGCGTTCCACCACCATCCAGGCATTCAAGCACAAGGTGTGTGTTTTATTGAAAAAATATTATGGATGTGGTTAGACTCTCTACTTGTTTTTGAATCCCATTCATAGAATTCATTGGTTACTTGCCCAGCTGAATACCTGGATGTACCCAGTTGAATGCAGACCTGCCCAGTTGTAAATCCTGTAAGCGAAAGGCAGCTAGTTCCTTCTCTTCTATTGTCATTTTATCCCTGGACAGAACAAAGTGCCTCAAGAGGAGAAACTTCTGCTCAACACGTAGATTCCATACATGAAGCAAAAACTCTGCAAAATTTCAGTTCCTGGTCACTTGTAGAACCTGTATAGATGCAGGATTTACTTCTCTTCAGGCATGTTGTTCTCCCCATGGAGGAAGTCACAACAAAGAGAGGAGAGGCCACTCCATCCTCTCCAAGGGTGTTAAGGACAACCAGTAAATAACAACAGGTGTGACTGGTGAGGACTCTTAGTCACACAGGAAGCCTGAGGGATGAGATGTGTAAGGCTGTACTCTCATTTTAGATTTCTGTGATTAGACAGTATGCAACAATATGGTTGTACTCCATTCAGACAATGCTCAACCATCTAGTCATAATATTTCTCTTGAGGAGAATAACAGAAATCAGTATGGAAGAGGAAAGGTCAGAGACATGGTCAACAGTAAGCAGGCCTAATGGAGAAGGTGTGTAGAATATGCAGGAGACCTAGAAAGTAGAGGTAGAAAGATTAAAGGAAAAGGAAAAGAAAGCTAAGGGAGGGCCATCTAGGACAGTGTTGGTGAACCTATGGCATGAGTGTCAAAGGTGGCACTCGCAGCCATTTCTTTGGGCACCCAACATCACCCCTTCACAGCCAACTGTATTCAGATTAAATTGTTCTATTTTTGATTTTTGTTTTGTTTTTGTTATATCAGCATGAGGTTGTTAGGAGGATAAAACGGGAGGAAACTATGGCCACACCCTTCGGATCCCCAGAAAAACAAGATAGGATATAAAATAAAGAAATCAAAGGGAAGGGGATAGAGGTAGTAAGCTCCTAAGAGCAGGAGATCAATGAGTCAAAATGAGCTAAGATACTGGGGAAAAAAGAGAATTGTATGAATTGGCGTAGAAAGGAAAATAGGAACATAGTGTTGGACATAAAATGCAGGTTTCAACCATAGCCTGACAGTCTATCCACATTTCCACGCACATTATGGCAAACAAAATTACTTGGGAGTTCTTTGTTTTGCCCATCCACAAGCAATTTAATAGGCTCCAAAGCTTTTTACTGTGTGTCTGTCAAGATATTGAAAAAGAGCCAAAAGTGTCAAGACAAAAATAAAAACCCTCCCAAACCACTTCAGTGGGAAACAATTAACATCTCAAGTTTATCTTCCCTTTCAAAAAGCATTCAAAACCAACAATAGCCGCATTCATCAAGAAGCACTCATCTGGACTCATCTGGAGCCTTTGCCAGTACATGTTCATTCTTTCCTTTGCTCAATATACCTACCAAGCAACAGCAGCAAAGCAGCCAGTCCAGGATGAGAAAGCATGCAGCAGTTATTACCTAAAAATACTCAACTGAAGGACGTTGTCATTGAAAGGAGGCGGTAGGGGGAATTAAACTGGCTCCAGTGATATTTTCCCAAAGTCTATGATCCTGTCTGGACTAATAGACAGATTCTATTTCTTCAGAAATATGAAGTGGTGAACCTGATCATCCTCTTAACAGTTAAAAGAAATGTAAGAGAAGTAGAAGGGAGTGAGTCACATATCTGGCTGTATCGTGGAGAAGACTGGCCCAAGACATGTTGATGAAGCAAAGCAAGAAGTGGCAATTCCCATGTACCCAAGTAAAAGTACCCCCAAGTTAGGTATATTGTTGTGGTACAGAAGGCCAAAAGTCCCATCTTCTTATTCTGGCAGAAAAACCTACTACAACAGTATCGAAGTAATGGCTAACTGTTCATTGCCCTTTCCTGATTCCCAAAATTTGCTGCCAAAGACTGCTGTCATCTCCTACCTAATAATAGGAATATTAATGGTCTTGGACCCTCCACCATTTTCTGGTTTCCTAAGATCCCGAAGATCATGCATGTGAACAAGAAAATTAAGTGACCTTAATTCTGTTTGATTTCAACAGGAAAATAATACATGTTTTTGTCTTTCCTAATGCAACTAAATGAAATGAAAAAAAAATGCTTAGTGTTGGCCTCATTGGCCAAAATCCTGTTGCTTAGTAAATAGTAAATTGCACTAGACTAAGCCCATCAAGTCAATGAGGAGTTGGTAAGTCAGCTCTTCTGTAAATTCTATTGATTCAGATAGGCCTACTTTGATTTTCACTTATATAGAGGTTCCAGCATGCCAGGGCATTGGACTAGATGGTCCTTGAGGTCTCTTCCACTCTATGATTATGTGATTCTATGAGCCAAAATAAATTGCAGATAGAGTACACCCATTTGAATCAATAGCACTTATAGAGAAACTCACAACAAATCCTCATTGATTCAGTAGGCCTAGTCTACTGCTGTTTGCAATGCTAGGCAATAGTATTTTGACCACTGTACCCTATGTTTGTTTCTAAGTCAATCCAAGTTAAGCATTAGTCTGCATAGAGAACATTATTAACCTTAACAAATACTGAAATCCAAATTTTCACTGTATGCCAGAATACTATCTGAAATACAGTTATTTTAAGCATTTGGTAGAAGACGGTGCACGCTAAAGACAAAACAGATTATGTCAAGTTATGTGAAATGCAGAAAGTACATAGACTTCCAGTTGCCAGCCAACTTAGATCTGAAATACGTGGGTAGTTTATCCCCACCCAAGTTCTGACAAGCCGGTTGCCCAATATATTATCAGATTCAATTTGTGACTATTTTAGTGTAAATGAAAAGTAAATTTCCAAATTTACCCTAGTGCAATAAGGGAAAAATTGTCTTGGGATATGCTCTATTAATATCAGGTTATGAGTGTGCCAAGCAGCCATGAAACTAGAAGCTTCTTAAGTCCCTGACCTTAATATTAAGACCATTAAGTCAAGCACTCCTGGTAAAGATATATCAGTTTTCCTCTAAATCAAGCTGTTACCACTTACCAGTAACAAATTAGAACTGTTATTTTTCTTGAAACACAAATATGTCAGGGTTTCAGATGATGGGTGCTTTTCAGAGTAACTGACTGACACATAAAGAATTAATCAGGTTTGCCTGAGATCTTATGACATGTACTCATGTCATTATTTTGTCTACAATTAGTGTCCACATTGATTCTGCTCTAAAGAGGCAGCTTTGGGTGTCAGAGGTAGTTACTTCATGTCCTTCTTTGTTCCATGACTAGTTTTGTACCGTGCCAGGGTTGGTTACGATCACATGGTTTTGTCCCTGTTTCGGTGTTCCCATGGTCGTGATAACTTGTCTCATGACAAGTGTTACCTCACGGTCTTGTACCTTGACCAACACTGAATTTTTCTAGCTCCCCTTTCCCTTTCGCCGCGGTGTGGGGGGGGGGGAGTTAAAAATTCTTTTTCGATATTTCGCTTCTGAAAAGTAAAAACAAATGGACACAGTTTTCTGAGAGAAACTAATATTTTGTTGTGTGACAGTCGTTACTACACAGTGCCTTGTCTCGGAACAGAAAACCCCAACACCAGGTACAGTATTGTCATGCTTAGTACCCGTTCCGGGGACATGATCAAGACAAATTTCAGTAGTTGCGTGATGGATGTGAAATAACTTTTTTTTGTACTGCTCCTAAGTGAAACACTAACAGAGACAAAACAGACATGGAGTAACCACCAAAGAGAGACCAAAAGAGAAGGAGAGAGGGAGGAAATAAAAGGCTTATTTTAGTGTAGATGACCACTCAAGAAGAGGCCTTTTGAAATAATGCTATGGGCACATGTTCATGGAATTGTAATGTTATACACAATTTCCTTCCATTTTCTTCTTTACCAGCGATAATCCCTAGTACTCCAGTAGATTCTAATATACCCTGAGGAAGAGCAGTCATAGAAAGAATTACACAGAGATAGGGACTGTTCTAATCTTCCTTTCTCCCAATCAATGAACTTTCAGGATCATTTTTTCATGGGACTGTAATGTCAGTATTGGCACTACAGTGAAACAGATCTGCAAAGCATGTTAGAAGAGTTCCCTGGAAGCTTATCAGCAGATTCCTCAATTTAAAAAAAGTATGCTAAAATGTAACTGCTCCAACTCTGGGGACAAACAAATTGTATTTGGCAAAGTGATGCCTGAATACTCACTCAGACAAGCGTGACCGCAAATGTGTGTATTTGGTCCATAGACCTTTAAACACATGCATAATAAAAGCCAATATAAATCACGTAGTTAAAAACATAGGTATTTTGACGTCTCAGTTCAACCCTTAACAGTATTTGGGGAAAATAAAACAAAAATTGAATAAGTCATTTCTTGGCGCCAGGGAACCTTGAGTGACATTTCTGAACTCGGGGAATGCTCTAAGACCTTGCAATTAAGAAATCCCACAAGCCACCTGGTACTGCTGAAGTTATACAGAGCTCTGGCAGCTCGGAGTGGGTTCTCTTGGTTGTTATCACTGAGCCGCTTAGTTATTAATCTAAATTAGGAATGTATGAAAAACATGTTACCTCTTTTGTCTCAAGAAAACCTGCTAAATCACTGTACCAGGAAATCAAGAGATATCTGCCAGTCTCCTGAGGGGAAAATATTTTCAGCATATAAATAGGCTTAGGTCTAACAAGAACTTCTTCTGAATGGTATTATACAAAGCAGGAAGTTTGTGGGAAGTCTGTCTCACACACCTATCTGCATTCAAAGGGAACCTTCTGAAGGTTCTGCCTAGTAACTGAAAGGAAATTGAAAGGCTTACATCAAGGAATGCGGAGCATTATTAAATCTTGGTTACAGCAACTAATTCGGTAGACAAAGAAAGCTTATTCAGAGGTTGTTATTTAATTTCTGCAAGGAGGACAGAGGTCTTGTAAGCAAAAGGTCCCAGGTTCAGTCTAATTCCATTAAAAAAAAATCAGAGGCTACAAGGACAAAGACAAGGACAAAGACCTCTTCATTGAAATAGGTTGCACAGCAGTATATTTGACCATAATTTGACAGTGCATAAGGGACTTTTTTTGGCAAGTAACTGGCCAGATCAGCTGACTGAGACAGACAGGTGGGTAGGTAATGTAATACAGAGTCGTACTGTTGAACTTTCCAAACAGGATGAGATAACTGAGCCTTCCAAACCAATTAATGTGGTTGGACGCTACCCCAAGGAGGTTCCCCTGCTCTATTCAAGATCCTGTGCCGAAGAAGGAATCTGGAATAGAGATGTAATTTCCTATTTGTCTTTTAATGCCGAACAAGAAATGATTTCTCTTCTTGCTGGGAACAGAGGCTGGGAAGTTCTCAATAGGCGATCTCCCATGAGAGCCCATTTCAACTAAGAAATAAGAAATGAACATGCTGCTCTACCAAGAAGAACTTGTGGAAGGGTCTCCTGACTGGATAGTTCCATGAGTTGGGTATTTCACCGGGAACTCAGTTCCCCAATATACCTCCCAGGAAAAGAGACAGCTTGTGTACCCTTGGGCAAGCGACACAGTACCACAGCACCCTCAAATCCATGGTAAACTATTTCTGAGTATTCTGTGCTTAGAAAACCCTGGAAAAGCGTCACCATTAAGTCAGAGGTGACTTGAGGGCACATAATCATTATTATGGTTTACCAGTGCCACCAGTAGCAGCACACACACACACACACACACACACAGGGGGGGGGGAGTTCCCATGGTCTAACAGAGATTTGAACCCAAGTCTCCTAAATACTATGACTCCATTCTAGCCACTGTACTACACAGGAACATGTACTAAGGGGACAATCCTAACTATGCAAGATTGCAGAGAGATGGCAAATGTTTGGCGGTGGAGCACATGTGGCCTCCAGGTGGGTGGGCTCGAGCCTGGCCCGGGGCACCAAGTCCACGCATGATAATCTATAGCAATTTTACAGTGCTTTAAAAAAAAAAAACTCTTTTGCACATTGATTCTGAAACTTACATTCGTTTGGACTTTTTGTAATATTCCGTTGCAATGGCCAAACCTTCAGCACAATTCCAGGAAAAATTACTTCTAGAAGGGAAGGAATCTGGTTGTATCTCTTTCTTTTCTCCACCCCCAAGAAGACATAAGAGGACAAGAATAGTCACGTAGCTCCAAAATTGCTATTTACCAGGGGAAGGGCAAGTGAAACAATGAATGGAATGCTGAAAGCCTGTAAACATGCATGGCCACATCCAGTTCTCACCATCTGAGCAAGAAAAGCATTCAACTGTGGCTTTTGCACTGCCTGAGGTGGTGCCTCTGAACAACCAAGTAAAGCTCAGGTGCTAAGCCTTCACAACCCTCAATCCAGATGTTGTCATGTTGGTGGATGACTACCAGTATTAACCATTACTGAGGGTTCTGCTTTTGTTGCATGGGCTGGGAGGTTGGATGGGAGGGGCTTCAGAGAGATGAGCAAAAACCATACACATTTTCATCTGAAGGTGTGGTTCCAGCACCTTCCAGGCCTGTAGGGCAACAACTATCACCATCTCCAGCCAACATGTCCATTAGCTGAAAATGGTGGGAGTTACAATCCAATGAATCTTCATGGTGCCAGACTGGAAAATACTGAAGACTTGGTTATTTCAATCTGCTTTCCTTGGTTATTAACTCTTAGGTTGCCTTACTGATTTTGTGATCTAATCTCATCCGCCATTAGCTTATCTTATCTTATTTACTTTTGATTTTTTATGAATGATGCTTTAGTTATGTTTTCATTTGTAATATTTATGTTTTTATTATACCTTTGTATCTGTATTTTGTAACAGTTTGTTTATGTTGTAAACTGCCCAGAACAATTTTCTGCCAGATGGGTGGTATATAAATCGAATAAATAAATAAATAAATAAATAAGGTAGCTAGATGGGTAGGGTGGTTCCTTGTTACTGCTCTGTCTGGCAACATATTCCCAAGTTTTGCTTCATGGCAAAATTCTATTTATTGCAGGCATCCCTTCAAACAACACTATGTTATGATCCACTTTATTGTGTAATAAACTTTGTTTTTTTTTAAATGCACCCTAAATCTTTTTGGAGGGCATGCATGATTGCAAATTGTCAGCAAGCCCAGAGGGTTGAAGCTGCCCATTATTTATGAAGCTATCCATTCCTGTTGGCAGTATGTGTAATGGTAAAATGCTGGAAAATACAGAGATATTGAACTCAAATATTAATCTGTTGAACACATTTTAAATACGCACATATTGTTTCTCAGCAGCTTGTTTGC
>JAHTLZ010000240.1:13781189-13825979 GCA_023846285.1 Phrynocephalus versicolor | reverse complement strand
ATGGTGTAAGTGACATGTAGAGGTGGTTGTGCTCTGGCCATAACTGAGGATGGCACTCTCCATTCTATTTAGAAGTGAAGGAAAATGTTTTGGTTTAAATTATTTTTATTATTCTTTAAAATTATTTTCTACAATTGCACTGCATCACTTAAGCACTATGCCACTTAGCCAAAAATTAATTGTAAAAAGGGGAGAAAGAGAAAAGGAGAAACATGGGGCTGAAACACAAGACCCTTGTGTGGCTAAAAGCCCAGCATTAGCTCTTACTCACAAGCAAACAGAAGCAGGCTGTTTCCCAACTAGCTGACAGCTAAAGCAAAAGCGAAGCAAGAAGATGGGGGGGGAGGGGGGCAGAAGGAGAGGGGCACATGGCAACCAAATGGATCAAACCAGAGTGATCTAATGCCAACATGTGGTTTACTAGATCACCACTAAAGGAAGTGCAGGAGCAATTGCTGCGTGAACAGAAAGAGGGATCTAATTAGACCCCACTGTTCCAAAACTACCCAAACTAGACCGCTCCTTGAGTTAGCCTAATGTTGGCTTTCCTGACACCCTGCCTCTGCCAATGGGCACCACCATATTTTCTTGGCACATCCTTTCCCAGTAGGAAAGATGTGTCAAGGAAATGTATGGCAAGGAAAGTGCTCAATCTTTGTTTCTGGCTCTTTCCTCACTGAAGAATCCAAATTTCTTGGAATTCCTTTGAAAGGAGAGTTGGGGTTGAAGTGGGTATGACAGAGCTACGTGTACCATACACAAGACGCTAAATTATGCAATTCAGGCCATGCAGGAGGTGTATTATAAATACTGGTTACAAACATGTTTCTCCTCCTTTTGAATACCAGATTTAGCAGTTGTGACATTTCAAGCATTTCTACAGGGCTTTGTGAAATAGCTGGAATTTTTCAAAAGCTTTCTCGGGTTTCCATTTTCTATATCACCTTCCCACATAGCTTGCTGTCGTGGCACTCATTTTGCTGCCAGCAAGTAATTCCCAGACAGTTGCAAGCAGAGGGGTGAGATTTCTAAGGGAGGCATTGAGCAGTCAACACAGTCAACAATGGACCAAACAAACTATTGTCTTCTTATTGCTAGAATGCAAGGCTGCATTAGGTTCAGTTTCTGAATCCTGACAATGAGGCTCTAACTCAAGGGAAGAGAAAAGGATCTCAGATTCAATCAGTGAAATCTGGAGGCAGGGCTAAGGAAATATTATGGGAAGTGATGGAGGTAGAGCCTTGTGGTACAGTGGTTAAAAGTCTGTACTGCAGCTAAAACTGTGCTCATGACCTGGGATTCAATTCCAGGTAGCAGGGTCATGGTTGACTCAGCCTTCTATCCTTCTTGTGCTGGGGGAGGAGGGGGGCAATGTGTAGCCAGCATAATTAAAAACAACTGTAAACCACCCAGAGAGTACTTGAACTGCTATGGAGTGGTATATAAGCAGAACACTTTAGACCAGTGGTTCTCAACCTGTGCATCCCCAGATATTCCTGGACCACAACTCCCAGAAGTCTTCATCACTAGCTAAGCTGGCCAGAATTTCTGGGAGTTGCAGTCCAGGAACATCTGGGGACCCACAGGTTGAGAACCCATGCTTTAGACTTATTGTACACCATATCAAACTGGCATGGTGTGAAGCAGTTTTTCCTTTTGCCAGGCTACAGTTTAGAAAGATTACCTCTCTGGACCCAAGTTTCTAAGGATACTGGTCATCATACTCAATGTGAATTCTGGATATTATAGTGCAAAAAGGCTTCTGAGTCCTTTCCCAAAGTACATGCAAGATAAGAAATTTTAAAGGAAATGTTCTTAAAATAACTGTGCTAACTAATTTCTAACCAATATTGATACAGTATAGTACTTCTAAATACTCAACATGCCTTCCTTGCTTCATTTCCATAAGCATTACAACTCAGTAAATTAAAACCTGACTGGACAGGGGGAAAGTGCAGGAAACACAATGGGCTTGGTACAGGTGATCTGCTTTTTTGTTGTTGTTGCTATTGATCACATGACACAGTGGGAAATGCAAATCAGCCTGAGTTGCACAGTCCCATTATGTAGGGATCTTTTAGTTCCCCACCACTTCAGTACAAAGCATGTGATTACTTTGAACCAATGCAGAAAAGAAAGACCAAGTAAGCAGGCAGACAAGCATAAATATACACAGAGTGGTGATGAGCAAAACACCTTCCATCTTGCCTCACACAAAAGAAGATAAGATAGCAGTGGGCAGTTCCTTTGATCCACATGACACCTACAGGCACTTCAAATAGAACTGCAATTAAATAGCTTTTTCTCTCTCCTCTGCTTGTGTGGTCACTCATTGTAAAGAGAACCAAATGCTCTGGTGAGATCTCAAAGTGAGAGAACATAAATTAAGTCTCATTACCCCTCATGGTATAGCTTCAGCCTTAGGAATAGGCCAGTATTGGGGTCTATCAAGCACAGTGGCGGGCAGAGTACAGCCTGCCTGAATGTACTCCATATTTTCAGCAGACGTGAGAGCCACCAACGTTCAGGAAAGTGGCAGGATAACAAAGAGGGAACATAATCATACTTTTAGGGTGAAGGAGCAATTTTTTAAGAAGAAAGATGGAGGGAGAGGAGGAAATTGGGGGAGTTTGTTTTGCTTTGTTTTGTGCAAATAATACTTTACAGGGATGTCTTGTACAAAAATCAGCTGTCTTTAGCAACACTTGAGCAATACAAAGTGTTTAAGAACTGGGAAGGTGGAACAGACTGGTAATAAATATACTGGATTAAATACTGGAAACCATTCGGTCCTGAGCCAGAAGAACAACTGTATCATCTGTCAACACGTAATCTTACCAATTACTGAGAGCACAGGCATACACAACAGTCTCTGCAGATGTTGGAATGAAGATACATGTGTTGAAATAGCACATTTATATTTTCACCTATATGGATCCCTGACGTGCTCATGTGAAACAGTTTATCAAAGATTTTACAACTACCTCTCATACTCTTGGCCTGCAGAAAGAAATGTAAGGCCGGCTGATTTTGCAAATAAGCATCTCTCCCCTCCTGTTGGGTGTATAGACCATTACAGTAATGTCTTTAAAATACCAGGTGCTGAAAGCATTGTTAGATATTTCTCAATCCTTGTTATTTGTTTCAAGTGTTTGGAGATGCTGCCATCTAATTAATTACATTGCTGAAACATTCCATGCATTTGGAAGCTTCCAGATAAACTCACCTGGATGACTGAGAATCTTCATAGACATTCCACATATTATGAATACAGAAGGGAAGCTACTCACACATCAGTGTTATTGTCAGCATACTGCTGAGTTCACCCTTGGTAGGAAGTTACAGAGACTTAGCACTTACTCATGTTTGATTTTCTTTGGAAGGCTTTCACCAAAGTCTAATTCAAGTTCTGCTATACTTCCATTTCTTTCCAAATATGTGGATTAAACACTGGAGGCCCATTATATACACTCCAATAGGCAGCTGGATCCCCACTTATGTGTCCAATGCCTAGGGAAAGAAGCAAGAACCATGTAAGCTATCAGCTTATCACTGCCTTTTCACAACCCCCATATTGGATGACTTTCATTTCCCATCATCTGCAGCTAGCAAAGCTGTGACCATCTTATGGGGGATGATGGAATATCAGTCCAACAAACATGAAAGGGCCAATGTTTGAGAAGTTCATTTCTTTCTGGCTCTTCCCTTGTCAGAAACGATACTCTGCACTTATATTGTTTGTTGTATTTTTTTTTATCCTCATTTCTTATGTTGTTTGTATGTAATTAAATTTATAATAAAAAATAATTTTAAAAAAAGAAACGATACTCTGCTGTTGACTGTTCATGGATAGTTTAACCCCATTTCCCTGCTCAAATACAGAGGGGAATAAGGGTAAGTTATCCAACAAATCATGTTACTTGCTCTTGTTTCCTTCCTACAATAACTGAGGTATAATGCAATTATATTACAACTTTAACATAATGAGAAATAGTTCAATTACTTTTTCAAAGTAGGTGGGACTCGTTTATGCTTAGGTCATTTTATAATTAAAGGGTGTGCATGCTTCACTACCTAGGGGTGTTCTGCATTGTAGGTCAGAAGCTCACAACATTTAGATTTTTTTAAAGTTAATTAACAAATATTTAGTTACTTTCAAATAATAATAAGAGTTTCCAAAATATTCCTTTCTAAGACTAGACCTAACAGAATACCCCACTAATTGCCTGGTTCTTTGGAGAATTCTGGAATTTAATTCAGTTAAATATCAAAGTTACTTATAATAATCAAAATTATAACAGTATCTAATTACTCTTTTGGATCTCAAAATTATAATTGTAGCAAACATGTTTAAGTAGCCACCTGAGCTCTGGAATGACCGTAAGACAACCAAAGGACATAAAGACGGTCCTTTGGTTTGACTTATATTCTAGTTTTAAGGTTTTCCCTAAAAAGAGCTACAATCTCCAGAGGAAGTCTTATGGGATTTATATGATGTGTTCGCTTAGTGTGGTGATGTTTAGTTTTATGTTTTCCACAAGGCCCAGCTGTTCAGCAGTCTGTCTTTCTTCCCTTGTTACCTCATCCCTCTCTGGAAGCTCTTAAGTAAACAATGCCAAAATGCAACGAAAGATAAGAAAACGTAGCCAGATCCACTGTCAAAACCAAAATTACAGCTGTAATTCCCCAATGTGGAACTGTTATCCCACACAATGTATTCCTTGGCATCGCTAAACAGCTGGACAGAGTTGAATTGCAGCAGTTTGCCAACCAAAACATAGAGGAGCAAGAAAACCATAAAAACTTCACACAAGAGTGGCAACAGAAAACTAAGTGTCATTCTATGCCTCGGCGTCAGCTGAGCACTGTTGCTGTCTTTGTCAGAACATATATGGTTGGGTTGCTGGCCTTGCAAATGTATGAGGGAAATGCATCTGATCTGATCATGAATCCAGGCAGACAGCGTGGTGGAGTGGTTTAACTGTTAGAAGAAAATTTTAAGTTCAAACTGTCCTCAGCTCCTTAAGTGACACTGGGCCAGGTCTTATCCTCAGCCTCATTATTCTTTATCAACCTCATAGCATTACTGTGGAGATAAAATAAGGTGGGATACAGGTGTTGCTTAAATTCCTGTGAAGAAAGTCAGAATACAAATGTTAAACAAATGTTTCGAAATACATAACCAAAAATAACCATCCTTTCACTTCCATAGCATCACCAGTGGATACACCTACCAGTGGCAAATGATCCTTTAGAACTCCAGTCTTTGACAATTTTTATTATTGATTATGCTGCCATTTCAAGAATACCCAGACAAATCAAAAATACCTCATGCCTTCACCACCAAGGCCATAGCTAACAACCTGTACTTTATGGGTTTCAGCACCTTAGGCCATTGTTCACCTTAAGGCAATTGATACTGTTGTCTACCTAACTAGCCTATTCAGGCTATTGTTCATCTTATGACCCTATTTCAAACCAGGGTGACAAGAGGTCAAAGTGAGCTATAAAATGGAGGACATGCAACTAGCTTTCTTCAGACTGATGAAGCTGTTTGGATGAGCAGCGAAACGTTTCAATCTCTCAAGAAAAAGAAGTCCAGTTGCCATGACTCAACTTCTAGGTAAACTCACCTGGATGACTGAGAATCTTCACATTCAGTAATCAAGCTGCAACACTTTGTATGTGGGACCTACTTTTGAGTAAACAAGCACAGGATTAGGTACAGAGTTCACACATGAAATTAACAATAAACATAGTACCTTTTCAGGCGTTTTCATGTGTAAGAAACACTGCCTGTAAAGAAGTGAGAATGACCAAATAAATGAGTTATTTCCACTCCCTCAGCCTTTCCTCTCACCCTCTTCAGGTGGAATGTTTTGGTCAAAAGAAAAAAGCCTCCTTTTCCCTAGAGGAACTCCTCAGGATTCTAATATCCAGCAGAAAATCACTATAGTGACTGGGAGGTGGTGGAAGCTGTAGTCCCGCACTATCAAATGGAGCCTGCATGGGGAAAGTTCCCATTACAAAATAGCTCTGAGGTTCTAATGCAGACAAGAAATGAAGGAAAGAAGAGAGTGAAGGGTGCTTAATAGGTGTCTAATCTGTGAAGAGATTACTTCGAAATCTGGGCTGTGTGCCACTCAGTTTCAGTACAGTTTTAGAATTAAGGTCAGTTGGTCAGTTGAAAAATTTAACACAGTGCTGAAGAATTATGAAGAAAATATGAAAGAAAGGGACTTTGTCACAGAGGTATAAAATAACTTTGTAATATGAAATTAAGAAAAAACTCATCTTTGGACTTTGAGGAAACTAAGACTCCTGTGTCCAGATCTGACTGCTTTTATTATACTCATTCTTAGGAGAGATTCTGCACAAGTTCAGATAAATATAGGTATGACACCTAGGCAACCAAATAAGCTCTTAAAATATATATTTTTAAACTCTGGAAATGTCAGGCTGACAGTGTATGTTTTAAACATGGACATTACAATTTTTCTTAAGCTCAGACTTACTGGACACAACATTTAATCTTTTTAAAAAAAAAACAGGATAAAGGTTAACATCTGATTATTGTTGTTCAGTCATTCAATCGTGTCCGATTCTTCGTGACCCCATGGACCAGAGCTCATAAGAACATAAGAACATAAGAAGAGCCATGCTGGATCAGGCCAAAGGCCCATCTAGTCCAGTTCCTGTATCTCATAGTGGCCCCGCCAGATGCGTCTGGGAGCGCACGAGACTAGATATCTGTCTTCTGATTCCACTCCCCTGCATCTGGTCCTTGAAGTAGCCTGCTTTTAAGCCTGGAGATTACACTTTTCCTCCAGGAATCTGTCCAATCCCCTTTTAAAGGCACCCAGGCCAGATGCCGTCACCACATCCCGTGGCAGGGAGTTCCACAGACTAACAACGCGCTGGGTGAAAAAATATTTTCGTTTGTCTGTTCTTACTTTCCCAGCCCTCAATTTGAGTGTATGTCCCCTAGAGTAGGAACTGGCAAGCCACTTCAGTATTCCTGCCAAGAAAACTCCATGGACATGGAGTCACAAAGAGTCGGTCATGACTGTACCAGCACAACACACACACACACACACACACACACACACACACTAGTTCTAGTATTTTGTGAGAGGGAGAACAGCAGGCCTTCCTATCTTCCACTGCCTCCCGGAGCTTGGTCAAATCCATATTGGTTGCATCGCTGACACTGTCCAACCATCTCATTCTCTGCCGTCCCCTTTTCCTTTTGCCTTCAAACTTTCCCAACATCAGGGACTTTTCCAAGGAGTCCTTTCTCCTCATGAGGTGGTCAAAGTACTGGAGCCTCAGCGTCAAAATCTGTCCTTCCAGTGAACATCCAGGGTTGATTATTTTTTTTCATGATGGATACATTTGATCTTCTTGCAGTCCAGAGGACTCTCAAGACTCTCCTCCAGCACCACAGCTCAAAAGCATCAATTCCGCAGTGATCAGCCTTCTTCATAGTCCAGCTCTCACTTCCATACATCACTACTAGAAAAACCATAGCTTTGACTATCCGGACCTTAGTCGGCAAAGTGATGTCTCTGCTCTTTAAGATGCTGCCTAGGTTTGCTAATTACACTGGTGACAATGAGGCCTGTAATAAGACTTCCTGGGGTAGGAACTGGCAAGCCACTCCAGTATCTCTGCCAAGAAAATTCCATGGACAGAAACAAAAGGCTAAAAACATCTGATTAGTTAGTATAAATCTGAATTATAGCAAAGATTATATTGAGGTAGTAAGCAACTAAATGACTGATGCAATGTTTTTCAACTGCTAAAATTATACTAAATTTCCTCTGGAAAACAATTTATTTGATAAAAGTGATGAAGTAATTGTTACTTGAGGCTCTGCGAGAGGAAATGGATAAGCTGCCAGCCAGCACCTAGATACACTAGTTTTTGTGGACTATGGCTCTGAGAACTCAGCACAATAATCTGTCAGAGCTCTGGTTTGTGATGAGTTTGGTGACTAATTGACTCTCTTTATTTTTATACTGGAATATTCACTGTACAGCTTAACAAATCTTTTCCAAATAGTGGTGACTTTATTTATTTTTTATATTTTGGACTTAAATGCATTCTGAATCTTGTAAAAAAATGTCAAGATTATGATCAGGTATTGCAATCCAATATTCTTTTGTTGTTTGGCATTTTGCAGATGTTCAGATGTTAGATGCAAGCGTACTGATTATATAAGAACAGCCTGAGAATCAGACCAATATTTAATTCCAAGAGAACGGCTGTGGAGGAATTGCTTGGAGTTTTGCCAGGAGGCCTTTAACAGCTGGAAGTTGAAAAGTGATTAAAGCTGACAGCGATAAACGCTTCATGTTCATAAGTAATTAGGTTTAGATTTCTGTACGAATTAACAATTTATTATCCAAATTCAGAGCACTTGAATGTGAAGCTTTGCTTTCTGAATGTTCTCCCTAGTACCACTCCCACACTGCATGTTTGAGACACGTTATTGTTTTTAGTCTAGACTAGTGTCCATTAGAGAGAGAGAGCTGGGCGAGGTTTGTTCCAAATAACGTATATCATGCAATGAAAAGGCAGATATGGGTAGATTATAGTCCAAAGGGGTGGGAGAGCATCACCCCAGCTTCTGGTTACAAGAAGCACCTCATTGTGAGAACAGGAGAACACACAATAGAGTCCCGTAATAAAACAGGAACAATTTACAGAGTTGGGGGGTGGGTGGGCAGAGTCTGTGGAAGACTCTTTTATTTACAATTTGCTCAAAACTTTTCAGGCTAGTTGTTGACCATATCGCTTCCATATTACTGCAACCCTCTTAAGGTTTTCAAAGTGTAAGAGAAGTTCAAGGGGAGATTTACCACTGCCGCTTCTAACCCACAAATTGTTGGGTTTTTTTAACCTGGGAGGTGGGGATCTGATTTCCTCAGCCAAGTATGACACTCTGCCCACTAAGCCACAGCCGCTGACATCTCAGGCTCGAGCTCATAGCAACCATCAAGTCTGAAATGAAAGCACTGTGCATATATATCCAGGTATATAGAAACCAAGCTTTTTTTTCTAAAAGAAAAAACACTTTTACAGGCTAGTTACTGTCAATCTATTGAACCAGTCATTTCTTCCCACTTCGAAAATGAAAAGAGAGCTTCTGCCTCTCTGCTGAGAATTCTTTCTTCCCTCTTGTCTGTGGAAGTCAGATTGTTTAAGCGATTTGCTTAGTTTGCTGATTGCTGTTCTTAACTGTAAGCAATTAAACATTTTTTAATTCTTTCTACTACTAATGTCTCAGAGTAGGTGATTGAGACGGGAAGTGCCCGTTAAGGAGAAAGGGGCTGGACTACCTGGAAGCTCGAAGCTATTCCACTCTGTGGATCTCTGTAGTTCCACTCTGGATCAAAAAGGGGAATTTTAATCAAAAATTCAAAACTCGGTAACAAAGGGTGCCTAGAAATGCATCTTTCTGGTGCTCTTAGAAATAGTATTGTGTCAAACATGGGAAGTGTGGATTTCCATCTTCCCCTTGAAGAGGTGAAAATGCAATCAGCTTTATGGAGAAGATTGAAGAGGGGAAATGGACAAAGGAGTTAAGCAGTTCCAAACTTTGGAAATCACCACTGGAAGGTGCAAGAAGGTTACTAACAGGATACTACTTGCATTCCAACTTCTCTTTTATATGTCTTTAGAAGCAAAATGAGTTTTGAATTCCAGAGCTCATGAGCAACTGCTGGGCAGACCATTTTCTATGCATTGCATTATCCTATACATGAAAAAAACAAAGTCAGCAAAGGTGACATTTGCATTTCAATAGGAAATTCAAAATGTGAGCCTGAAACAAGTAGCAACTTGCAAGTACTCAAGAGCAAACTACTCAAAGCAGATGCCTGGGGATATTATTGAGGATGTAGACATGTTCTTCAATACACAGGGGCATTTAATTCAGTTGCTAGGCATATACCATCCTAAATACAAATAAATAATTTAGAACAGCAGTCGTCATCACTTGCCATATACCATGGCCTTCATCTCAGCAGGGTACAGGATAAGAGGGTGTTTCTCACACTCCATTTACAACCATACCCCAGAGTACTAAAGCAAAAAGCAAAAGTGGTCTGCTTATATACTGCCCCATACCACTTCAAGTAGTCTCTGGGCAGTTTACAGTTTTTAATTAAAGTATGCAGGCGACACATCCCCCCCCCGGGTACTCATTTTACCTATGTCGGAAGCATGGAAGACTGAGTCAACCATGAGCCTCCTACCTGGGATTGAACCCCAGGTTGTGAGCACAGTTTTACCTGCAGTACAGGCATTTAACCACTGTGCCACTGCTATCCTGAGTCTCTTGCCCAACAGTGCTACTACAGTTAAACAACATAGTGCATTATAAAGAGTGTATCACAGGGAACTCTTAATTAATTAATTAATTAATTTCTATACCTAATAGAGCCAGTTTTCTTTAAAGTGGGCTTCACCACTTTTTCCTTCAGGCAAGAGGGAAGCAGTGGAGATAAGAGAAGCCCACTCTGTCATGCTCCCTCCAGCAGATTTCATAAGCCAAGAACCACCTGGAACAACTCTGCCTGGCTGTTTGAGGACGCATCAATTCTCGGGGAAGCATAAAATCTTTTAGCCTCCCTGACCACATGAACATAGCACCTAGTCAGTGCACAAACAGTAGCTCAATTAGTTGCCGAACAGTCCTTTCTCCATCTGCTCTCAAGTCTTCTTCGTTCTTGCTTCATCGCTCTCAACTCAGCCGACAACCACGGTGAGGAACCCACTTTAAAGAAGCACTTAAAATCAAAACAGGGACTTGGCAATTTACCATTCTTTGCTTAGTGGTTGGTCTTCAGGAAGCTTATACATAGTGTTTGTCCACGAGAATCACATCCCCGGAGCATCTGCGTGGCTTCATCTTCTAATGATGAGCTATACCATTAATTCATTTTTTGGTCCTTGTAGGTTGAGGTGATTAAGAAATGTGGTAGGGATTTCTCACATGTTCTGGAATGCAAATCTAAGAATTCCATCCTTATTTAAATGCTGAGTTAGAGTTATTGCACCTGTGAATTCATCGGGTTCATGTATTTTAGACAAATAACAAACAAAAACAACAAAAAGAGATAAAGGTGTTATAGCACCTTAAAGTGTAACTGCTATACTAACAGTAATATTATTATAATGTGAGCTTTCATGGGTCATGTCCACTTCCTCAGACATAAGAGTGAGATTAGATGGCTGTCATATTTGTACATATTTGTACACCTTGTTATCCGGTGAGAAAACATATAATGGATATATAGTATATCAGAATTAGGTTGTGGAGCTGGGGAAAGAATTCTGAGAATTAACAGGGGTGCAACATTTTCTAACAACTCTTTTCATTACCATTTTAGAGGAAGTTTAGAATGTGGGAAGTAGAGGAGTCCAAACTCAGTAAGCTTGTTCAAAATTCTCAGCCATTGTTTAATGAAGATCTTGATTATTTTTTTAAGATTACAGCTTCCAGAATTCCAGTGGCTACTGGGGGAGTCTGAGATATATAAATCAGGTGTATGTGTTACAAATGCAAAAGCATCACTATATTCAATTATGAAATTTCCTGTGTTGAAAGATATGGTCAGAAGATGATCACAAAACCGTCACATTATGAGCCATGCTTCTTGTTAGGAAAAATAAGCCAGACTGCATTCAGACAGCTGACTTCTGCAGTTATGAAAGGGTAGCAGATTAATCATGATGAGAATTGTTAGCGAACTAAAGTGCTATTCAGTTATTCTTTTTGAAATCTCACCTATTTACTGGCCCACAGCAATTAAATAACATATGATTAAGTAAAAGTTTTTTTAATAGGCTAAACCTGCTATGTCCAATATTAAAAGAGTTCATTAGCTGTGTCCTTATACACCAGCACTTATAAAGTAAATAAAAATAAAATATTTTTAATGCTGTTCCACCTGTCTGGCTTCCCAAAGATCACACTTTAGGGCACAATACAAATGAAAATCAAACATGATGAATAATGCATATAATCAAATCAGCGGTTGTAGAAAAGTGGTAATCATCACACATGCACGGCCTCTGGCAACATGAGACCCAAGGAAAACAACATGGCAAAAGTGCCTAGTTCTGCATTATAATACCGTACTTCTTGCACCTGGATCTAGCTAATAAGAGGAGGAGGGGAATGTAATTATTATCATCTATAAACAGCCTGATTATGTCTGGCAGCTTGGGAGTTCTTTGCTTTATGGAGGCTGCTGTATTATGTGGGGGACCACCATGGAACACTGGAACACACAATGTCCTCAAAGAACACAAAACACCCAGGCCAGTTGTATTCCTTCAGCTCCTGGTCCCAATCTCTTAGAATAGCAGCATTTTGTTTTGTTTTGTTTCAGCAAATGTCGATTAGCATAGCAGAACATTTTACCTAGAAGACAAGCCTGGCCCTATCACACATGTTGTTTATCTCCAGAGATGAAATGCTTGGGGGGGGGGCTACAGACACTCCCCTCCCCTCACTGCTGCTACCACCCTGGAAGGACACCAGCAGCAGATCTGGGCGTGAAGGCAAAAAAACTGTGCTCCTGAACTCCCTCAAAACTAAAATTAAGAGGGGAACAGGAGAATAAGAACGTTCACGACTACAGTCACTGAAGCTCCATCTTTTCTTCAAGTAAACTTTTATTTGTTCACCCTCGTTGTCTTTCTCTTGCAGCACAGCACAGCAATACTACTCCCTTCTCATCACAACCACGTCTGCTCTTTCCATTCCTGGCAAACAAGTGAAGGGGGGAGGGTCAGTATGGTTCTCCTCTCCATCATGCTGCCCTGTGCTGAGGAGAGGAACATGGAGGTTTGGGTTGTTGGCACTCCCCCTTCCTCTAGTTAGGGACAACGGAATGGGGTTTTTTTGGGGGGGGTTGCCCTGCATTGTACACAGCTAGTCATGGAGTCAGAGCACAGAGCGCAGAGAGAAACTCTTAGTTCCCTGAGCATCTTGCCCTCTGAAGATGCCAGACACAGAGTCTGGCGAAACGTCAGGAAGAAAAACTTCCAGAACATGGCCAAACAGCCCGAAAAACTCACAACAACTATCAGATCCTGGCCGTGAAAGCCTTCGAGAATACAGTTCTGCATTACTTCTTAGAGGAAAGAACCAGTGGGCCCTTACTGTTGCAGCTCTGTGGGAAGAAAACAAATTTGTCTGTACATTGCCAGCTTTTATCTTGCTCTTTCAAGAAAAATCAACAGTGATGGCAACTGAGAAGGAGTCTCCTCCTTCATCCTCTGTCCCTTCCCATCTACCACCAATGCCACTCTCGTAGATCCCTTGTCACAAACAGGAGGGATGAGCAGAGTACACAGGTGGGAAAAGCCAGAAACAGATGTTAGAGATAGCCCACAATTGGAGCTAAAAGCACTTTATTGGACCCTATCCCACGTCCCTTTAAATGCAGATTAAATTTGTAGATAAACCGTGACCAAAAATGCCTTCCCCCAGGCACCGGGCTTTTTGGGGGAAAAAACAGGTAATGCCCCCTTAAGTGAGGTTTCCAAGACTTACCGGAGAGGTGCGGATTTTTTTGCCTCGCTTAAAAAATCCACCTTTTAAAGAGGCAGATGTCGTGGCACCCCATAGATGATCCGGGTTTCTTTCTTCTGTTTTTCTCATAGCACCGACCGGCTGTTCCTGGGGCCGATCGGTGCTGTTTTTTTATTTTTTTAAAAAATTTCCCCCACCCTCCTATCGACAGGCAGCTGCAGCGGGTGCTGGGTTTTTAAAACTTCCCCCAGCCCTAGTGCCAGCCAGCTGGTCCTTTTTTTATCCTAGCATCACCTGCTAGCCATGGGGCTGAACTGCGCTTTTAAAAAAACACCTTTGTACGTGGGAACTGCTATGCCACATATTCAGTCATGTGACGGGAGGAAGAGGAAAAGCCAGACCTTCAGAAGATCAGGATCTTCTGCAGGTGAGATAGCAGCCAATGTTATAGACAGATAACTGAAGCAACTGTTCCTTTGCATTTGCAAACAAAATCAGATTCCAAAGGAATCCAAAGGATTTGTTCAGAATGTCAGGGTCAGATCTCAGATTAATGAGCCAAATAACAGGGCCATTGTTTTTTGTTCTGTTCAAACTGGATGAAAATGGTTGCTTGCTTCAGAATATATTTAAGATATTCACTCAGTTTCAAACTATGATCCAATATACAAGTTTATTCTGCAAAAGGTAACTGTAATCAGAGCTTGCCAATGTAACTTCTTATGACTACAGTTCCTAGTTGCTTAGCATAGTAAATCACATTAGAGTAGGCCTAGTCTCTTTTCTATACCCTTTATTGGACCTACATATTAGGGGAATAGGCATGATACTAATTCTTAGGGCCTTAGAGGTGGGCACAAACCTCAGCTCCTACGTATGGCACCACAGGAGCAGTGTGTTCCCTTCCCCCCAACTCCCTGGCCAATGATCCACTCACCAGCACGTTCCTCTCCTTCTCCTCTTTGGCAGTTTAACCAATCCCCAGCAAGGGCATGGGCTTACCTGTCCCACTTCCTTGTCTGAGTGGGTGATCAAGCAAGGAGGAGGAGCAGGGAAGCCCATGCTCCTGTCTGGGACTGGAGAGGAGAGGAGCATGCACTGGTTGGTGAGTGGAGAATCAAGCAAGGGAAGGTAGGGAGAGGGAACCTGCAGCGCCTGTGGTGCCATGCATACAAGGCAGCCCAAACCTCCAAATCAAGCTGTGCCTGATGAGTTAGAATGGCATCTGGAGCACGGATGCAATTGTTTATGCACTTTGATCCAACCAGCTTTTCTCACCTCCTGTTTGCAAGCCCAATCTCTTGAACTCGGCACTGGACTTTTGGTGTCTATAGAAATGCAAATGCCAGAAAGAGGAAAGAATAGACAGGTCCCAGAGGGAGGGACCAAAATGTCTGCTTGCTAGTCCACATCCAATCACTGCTCCTGCGGTGGGATTTCATGGACCCTGCCTTTGTCCCCAGCAGTGTCAAACTCACTGAACCCACTCCTAGTCATCTCGCTCCTAATAGGAAGGGACCGCTGCTGCCCTGCAAAGCAGCGTGACAACTATTGCTTCTGTCACTTTCATTCAACCATAACTTCCGTCGTTTTGGCTTCTTATTAGCTGCATGCCGGCAAATTCAATGTGTTTTGAAACAGCACCGGAACACTGCAGATGCTGGCAGATAAAAAGAAATGGCATCGAACTTCAGGAAGAGGGTATAAAGTAACTGTTAGGCGAAATTAAATGCCCTGGCTATTTAGCAGGGTGACACTCCCTTTTTGAGCTAGACAAGCTAATCAGAATTTTGAATAACTTCACACCCCATCTTGCAGACAGTACCAGCAATACATTTCTCCGAGGCAGTGTGAGCCTAGGAAGTGCAAGATGCATAGCCATTTGAGGCCTTTACAGATTCTCCATTCCCCCCCCCCACTTTATTATTATCAGCCTCCTTCATTGCATGGGACAATGGAAGCAGAGGATTTATTCATCGTCTTCTTGAATAAAATTGATTACAGAAATGATTTCCCATTCATTGCAGCCCGGCTGGAAATGTATTAGGTACAGGGTATCTTGCGCCTCTTTTTCTTTGGCTCCTGGAAGAAGACGACACCAAAGTAAACATTACTTTTTAGCAGCAAGCCTGAAAAAGTGAGAATTTAGGTCTTATTCTGTTTCTCACAAGAGTGGCATCAGATTTTAAATAATTAACTGCTGCGATTTCAAGTGGCTAATAAATACAGCTTTGTGGCTTGATTAAAATGTAACTGTACACTGATTTCTTTCAGAAGAATTGGGGGGGGGGATGCACCAAATGGTAAATGTTCCTTGCTGCCCAGAACTACTCATATTCATTTGAATAAATGGCCTGATTAACGCCTGATCCTGTTTGTCTCATTCTCATTTATCCTTTGTATGTGAAAGAGAAGACTTTTGTGAATTCCAAACAGTTTGGCCTTAGAGGCACTACACAGAAGCGGCATCTTTTTGCTTTATTTTGTTGTTCTAATTCCTGTGCCTTAGTTTTTGTATACCAGCAATCGTCTCCTGCTCTATGGTGATATTCCAAATGGAGCGTTCATGAATTTGCTTCCTTACTCCTGCTGTAGCCCTCCACAACACTGACTCTGAAAGTTGTGGGATCCTCCTGGAATAGTAAGGGGTGGAGTACAGGGCTTCAGCTGCTGGTAAGATCCTGGGAAGGGATAAGACCCAACCATTTATTTAATTTCAAAACATTATAATATGGAATTCAGAAATACTGTATTGCATAATGGACCAAAACAATAGGGTCAGGTGTCAGAAAACAACCACCAATAAAAAGCTGCAGACAAGGTTGCAGGATTAGCTGCGTTCTCTAGATCATGGTTGTAGAGCCAACGTCTGAAATTGAGGATAGACTCTTGTGATGTTGTGGGCACAGCCTCCTGATGTCACTGAGGTGTGCAGACAAGAGCTGGGATAGATTTTCCCTCTCAAGGACGTGAAAAACCACATGTATGAGAGATATAGCACATGAGAGAGAGCGAGAGAGCAAGAAAGCTGTTTGCCTTATATGCTCACTTGCTCTTGTCCATGTCTATGCGCTATCCATTCCTTCACAGGCTCACTCTCTTCTGCACATGTGCAGTGGGCGTGTTGCATGTGCACCCCTGCTCTCTCTTTCATGCACCTTATGCCTGCCTGCAGTCTCTCTTGTGCATAACTATTGGCCACGTTTCCTCTTTCTGTCATACATGACATCCCATGTCTACATGGCAGCACTTTGATTCCCTTCTCTTTCGGCCCTTCCTTCCCCTTCCAAGATGCATTTAGAAGAACTGGCTAGGTGGAGGGGGATGGACAAGAGAAAGGATGCTTATGTCTGGAGAGAATATGAATGGGTGGGTGGACATCTGGAGGACCATAGCAACTCATAAAATCCAGAGGAAGTGCGTATGTGTTTGCATTTCTTTACCACTTTTCTGCCTCTTCGGTTCCCATTGCTCTACCAGTCTACTCCACAAAGAAAGGCAGTGGAAAGTAACAGTAGAAAATATACCACTCATTTGATGCTCTGTTATTCTTTCTTACTGGTGAGATCATCCATCACCAGTAACAGTTAACACTCGGAAGCTCATTCATGTCCCATTTAAAAAGAAATAAATTACTGTACATTATAAACAAAACAAATTAAGAAACAAACAAAAGTGGGGGGGAGAAACCTCGGTCAAGTTTGTTACAGCAGAATGTAACTCATAACAAACCTGACGCATGGAACCTTACTTGAACTCTGGCTACAGTACAACGTTGTCCACTGTACCTGCAGGCAAAAGTCTAGCTTGCAGGGCACAGGACAGGCAATGTGGCATGCATAGCTTCATATGTCATACTCATCTGACAAATAATCATAGGTTTCAGAAGATAATGGATGGGGGTTTCAACTGTTACCTCCCAGCATCAGATGCATGAGGTGGCTGCCCCTCTCTACCTAACGACAGGGCTGCAGCCTCTGACATGAGAGAGGAGGGCAGGAATGGATAGTGAAGGACTTGGAGTAGAATCATTGAGACAATGGGTAACATGTGTGGCATCTGGAAGAATCCCGGAAGCCTGGATGCAAGGAGTCTGAACAAGCAGCCAAGAGGTGGATAAATACTGTCAAGTTCAACAGCACACAGCACCAGCAACAAGCTCTCACACTACCCAAGCCCCTCCCCCACCTTATCTTCCATGTGGAACCCTCACAGGAAGGGAGATGGGGCAGTAGCCACAGTGCAAACAGTCATTCCTTGCGTCACCTCTTCCTAAAATGCATTGGCAAGAAGTCTCTAAAAAATCTATTGATCCAAATTTGTTAAAGTTATTTTGTAAGGAGTCTCTGCCTAGATGCCCTAAGCATGTACAGTGGTACCCCGACTTAAGAGCAATTTCACTTCAGAGTGGAAAACTGTTGGCATTTTAACTGCCGCCTTACACATTTTAGATATGGTCAGCTCGACTTACAAATATTTTTTATTTTTTAACCTATTTTTTTAAAAAATTAGATAGGTAGCCCAACTTAAGAGTAGTTCGACTTAAGAGCATGCATTTGGAACGGATTAAATTCGTATGTCGAGGTACCACTGTACTTGGATGGGAGACCGCCAGGGAATAATACCCTGTGCTGTAGACGACTGGGTAGGAACTGTCAAGCCACTCCAGTATTCCTGCCAAGAAAACTCCATGGACATGGGGTCACAAAGAGCCGGTCATGACTGTAACGACACAACACACACACACACACACACACACACACATTTTGTAAGGAAGCAGGAAAGTGACAGTTGAAGCATCTGTCAACCATGGAAATTTATGCTTCCTCAAATTAGGCAGCACTGTAACATTAAGCTTTTAGACTTCTATTTTATACTATTGTGTTTGGTGGGAGGGGAACAGATTTTGTACTAAACTAAAAATGATTTTTGGTATGTTACAATTGTGCCTTTCTCTTAATCAATAGGTTACCAGATGGGTATCTTTTCATGGTATATTTCAATATTTCCTTCCTTCCTTCCTTTTCTTTAAAGCGCAATATCTCTCACTAAATATAGAAAAAGTATTCATCATGTATCTGTGGAAGGATTGTCAGCCCACAGGGGGGGAAAGACTATCATATCTTTAATGTATATCTTGTTTCAAAGGAATTTGAGGTTCCTCTCTTAGCTCTGGAGATGAAACAATCAATGGATGAGAGGACTGCATACAAAAGTTATTTCTACCAGTTCCTTTCATAGAGTGAGAGATAACTTGAGATTACAAGGGAAACCGGAGGGCTTTAAAGTACGCTATAAAAGTTTTATATCAAAAAGACATTGCTATAGAGCAACAGGTCTTGTGCATAATTCACGTGATTGCGTAACAGGATGTGTATTCTGAAAAACATAAGACAGACTGCTCTCCATTATTCCTGCTGTTGGTGTTAAGCATCAACATGAGATATAAAAACTACCTAGACCTAGTTGGTATGGGTCCCCTCCTGCCAAGTCACATCTCATGTATGACAACCCTAATGCAGTTTTCAAGATATGTGAGATATATCTAAGAAATGCTTTTACCTGTGTCATCCACCATTGTGGTGCCATGACCAAGTGGGGATTTGAATCCAGGAATCCTGATCTTAATATGTCACGATAGCCCCTGCACTTCTGCTCGTTCAAGCTTTGTTTTGAGGATGATGTTTTTCCTACACAAGGAAAGTCAGAGGCAGTGCAGCTGGCTGTTCTTCCTAGCCCATATACACCGTTCTGTATCTAGAAACTATAGTGTCCAGTCTTTGGCTGCACAAGTTAAGGACCATTCTCCTTTCGCTTTACTTTACAGTCTATTGGCCAGTCATGAACTCTTGCATAGTCACTGTATTTTCAGTTTCTTTTCATGCTGTGAATCCCGGGGGAGGGGGGGGCTCCAGAGGGCCTGGCAGCCAAGGAGACCCATCTCATGAGTTCCAGCCTGCCTTGATCACTCACAGTACTTTAATTAAAGGCACAGAGTCAGCCCCTATTGCCCATCCCTTGCATTCCCAAGCGGTTGAGTTTCCAGCACTAACCCTCTGGGCACAGTCAATTCAGCTGGGGCCCCCTATTGACTTAACTATGGCCGTTACTTCACGAGCCGCTCGCTTCGCGGCAAGCCGTCATTTCTGTGCGAACCGATCGCTTCAGTCCGCACGCTCCTCCTTTTTGGCTGCGACGTCACCCCGACCACGCCCCCTTTACCGTGCTCCAACCGGGGTGAGTGATTCCCCTGCCATGGGCCGGGAATCTTTTCGCTTCGCATCTCGCTTCGCTCCCAACGTCACGTGTGGTCTCGGTTTTTGGCTTTTATTTCAAGTTTTTTTAAAAAATATTCAAACAGGGATATCGATGCATCGCTATATTGTTTCATCGCTTTGCGCTGTTACTTCCTCGCTCGAGTAGCGGCGGCGGCGGCGGCGGCGGG
This sequence comes from Phrynocephalus versicolor, assembly GCA_023846285.1. Classification (NCBI taxonomy): domain Eukaryota; kingdom Metazoa; phylum Chordata; class Lepidosauria; order Squamata; family Agamidae; genus Phrynocephalus; species Phrynocephalus versicolor. Next base: position 13,805,982 of record JAHTLZ010000240.1, on the reverse strand, counting down.
AGTAGGAGGAGCCGCTGCCGCCTCGCCCGGCCAGAGCAGGGCACCCGGGGCAGGCAGCGTGCAAGCGGCGGAGGACGGGCGGCTGTGCCATGCGGGACTCCCCCCGAGTAGCAGCGGCGGCGGCGGCGGGGGGCTGCCAATGATGCCAGGAAACAAAGCACAGGATCGTACAGTAACCACGCTCTGTCGTGAATGACAGCCAAGCATTGATGCATCGATACGCCGAGTAAATTTTTTTAAAAAAATAAAAGGAGAGTGGAACCGGACGTTGCAAATCAGCTTTCTAATGCGAAGGGAGCACGTGAGGTAGTAATCGATTCGGTCCCAAAAATGCCCCGTGTGAGTACAGAGAAACGGGGGTGGGAGCGAAGGGAGACCACGTGACCACCACGTGACCGCCTCCGAATTCAAATCGAAGGCAAGGTCAATTCGAAGCGAGGCACCTCGTGAAGTAACGGCCTAGGTCCAGAGAAGCAGTCAGGATGTATGAGTCCTAATCTAGGCCATAATCTTCTTAATAAAGGGTGGAAAAGGCAGATGTTAGGGATGGGGCTCCAAGACACTGCTTCTCTCAGAACCCATACACATTCCTTTCCACACCTGTTGCTTCTTCCCAAAACTGGGTTTGGATAGGTTTTTATTACCCTCTTATTAATATGGTTGCACCCTCCTTCAACTGCCCCATAGAAGGGAGTGGCCCTTCCTTCACCTGTGCAGCATATCCCAGACAGGTAGGGGGCCTTGCTCTCTCTCTCTCTCTCTGGCTGCCCTGAGCTTATGGGGCAGGGCCAGATGCTTGCTGGGGACACTTAAGGTGACACCCTCAGGATGAAATGCCATACACGGAGCACTCCTTCAGCTCCCCATTTTGAAGTTTAGAAGATAATAGGTAAAGAAATTGGTGCCTTTCCCTCAGCTCTGGAATATCTTGCTTTTAAATAGCTTTTCTGGTTCTGTGAGTAGGTCCTGATTGCCCTCCCCCCAGACCTCTCAATAAGCAGAGACAGTATTGAAAAATTCTGAACTTTATTCTTAACAGTCTCAGGCTTGTGAAGAACAACTTCATTAGGCCATAAAAAGTCATAAGGGTCTTCAAGACAAACAGGTCAAAAATGAGACTCAAGCCCCAACCCTAAAACCTCTGGTTTGGGAATGTCTGAAACCTCAGGTGTGGTCCATGCCCATAGGCACATGGAACCCAGCACATAGGGTTCCACAACATGGGTGTCGTGCCCAATCCAGAACCATCTCCAAAGATCCTGCCCAACTGCAACCCTCCGAAGGGGCCTTCTTCCAGGGACACACCAGACTCCTGAATTCGTATGCCTTCCATTCCTCCTCCTCTGTACTCTCCTTCCATCTCCTCCGTACATCTGTCTCTCCTCCCACCTTCTCTTCCCCTTTTATATATCCCACACTTTTTGGCTCGCTCTTCCACCTTCTCCTCCTCTCCTACTTCCTCCATTACCAGGAAGCTCTCCATCACCCCCCTCACTTCATACGTTATTCCCAACTTCACACTTCCCAATCCCCTCCTTCAGGGTTAACCCCAATGTCTTTGACCCCTTGCACCAAGACCTCCACTCTACAGTCTTTAGGCGCATTGGGAGGGGGAGGGACTGCATACTTCATTGAACATGATCTTCGAGCTCGTGATCCTCACAGGTTCCCATACTGCTATCGTTCTTGATGCATTGGTGTGGTGGCCAACCTTCAGCACTCCAGATGTTTTGGACCACAACTCCCAGAATTCCAAGCCTGTATTATCAATGACAAAGGACTGTGGGAGTTGTGGTCCAAAACATCCGCAATGTTGAAGGATTGCCACCTAGGCTCCCTGTTATTTTGGGCATCTTAAGTGTTTTAGTATTTCAGCATTTAGTATTTTCAGAATTTAAAATCTACAGTCTTTAGTGTAGGTTTAACTCTTGCATGTAGTATCGCAAGTTACAGTACAACCCCCTGCATCTGCTGATTCACCCACCACAGATACAGTTATTCACGGTTGGTGATCAGCAGGTGTAGGGCTCTGAGCTTCCTACTCGAGATCAAACTTCTGATCCTACACCCAGGATCCAAGTGGGAAGTTCAAAGACCAATAGGCCAGACAGGTCCTCTTATCTCCCCACCCCACCCTTCCGGACGGCAGCCATTGAGCAGCGAGGAGGGCTTGGCATCTGTAAGTTTTGTTCCCCTTCCTCACTGCCGCCACCCCCACAGGCTGGCTGCCCAGTCCAGCAGCAAAGAGGGAGGGTGGCCAGGGGCAGCAGAGAGAACAAGGAAGAAGGGAAAACTTTATCCCCTCCTTGCCTCCAATGCCGCACTTGTCAGCATTTGGGGAATGTCAGGGGCGAAAGCTTTCGCCCCAGCACCTTACCACCCCTGTTGCCACCATTATCCTCGGATAAGTATGTGCTCTTATTAACGAATCTTGCTATCCACATGGAGTCCCGGAACTGATCCCCCATGAATACGGCACTCCTACCGTATTTCTCTCTCAGAAGGGAATTGGTAGACTCCTCTAATGTGCAATCCTCTTATGCATTAACTGTTTCATCTCCTGAGTCAAGAGCGAAGCAGCTTAAATATGTAACAAAATACATATTGGGGATATGAATCTGTTTTTTTTTTCTTTTGTAGTATATTTTGTGCTGGGTTAGAATGTTTATTTTATGTTGTGTTGGTTTTTAGTGTTGTTGTTGTTGTTGTTGTTGTTGTTGTGCACTTCTTATTTCTCAGTATTACTGTCAGTGGAGTGGACGAAATGAACAAGCTTAAAAATTAGGTGTCAAGTCCTAATTATTTGTGGGTGAGATATGTTTGCAAAATCACTGGTGTTTGTATGTCTGGATGAAAATTGGCAACTATTGACAACTGAGGGCCTTTTTACACGACCCCTAAGATCCGCTGGCCCCTTAAATTCGGACCAGATATCTTAGGGGTTTGTTGCTCTTTGTGCGTCTCCACCCCTCCGTACTTCCTGGCTGCTGGCTGCGTGAGGGGAGGGAGGAAAAAAAGGGACAAAAGAATAAAGCCTTACCTCCCGGTGCTGGTGGAAGCTGTCGGGGAGCCCCAGTCACTTCCTGGTTCCTCTTAAAGGGGCGGGAGGCAAAAAGCAAAAACAAAAAGAAGCGAGGAGAGCCCAGCACATCCGCATCAAATTTTTTCACCTCCCAAGAGCAGGTACAAGAAAAGTGCGCTGGGTCGTGCTTAGGTGGGCGGGGTCGCACTTAATTGTCTGCAAACTCCGGAGCTGGTGGGGAAACATTTTTAAGCTCCGGAGCTTGCAGCCATTTGCGGCGGAGTTTAGGGGTCGTGTATAAATGCCCTGATGTAAACTTTTGTCCAATCAACTCCAGTTGCTTATATTAGTATGATAAGCAAGATGATCTGATCTTGCTCCCACATTCTTTTGATTTTTTGCCTTAATATTTGGTACTTTGCAATTTTGTACCTTTTGTTCTTTTGCGGTTGCTTGTTGGTGGATGATGATAATTATGATGACTGGAAATTGGCAATGCTTAGATAAATCTGTTTTATGAGGAATTCAACAGATTCAGTGAATGAATGAATGAATTATATTTAATAATTATAATGCAGGGCTGCTAATGTTAACAGTATTGTAACAGAAACTTTGATTAGTTAGGTCCTTTAAGAAATGGGAACTCTTAAAATCTAAGCAACCCCAAGTAAAGAAGTTGTATGATCTTACTGGAAAAGAACATGTCTCACCTGTAGCAGAAGACAGTCATCCTTCACTTCTCATATACTGCCTATCAATCAGGTGGTTTTAAGATGTTGCTGTCTTTAAATAAGCTTTCCTTTCAAATTCCTACAGAATTTAACATTCCATTCAGTTTTAGAAATGTTTCAACCATCCTTGCATGTGCTAATGTTAATAGCTAGTATCTGAGTGAGAGCTCTTTGATCGAGTATTTCTAGAATTCATTTGGGTGTTTATTTTTCAATCAAAAATCTCATTAAGCCTGTGGGTGAGCTGTGCTCAGGAAAAGCAGTGAGAAGATAATCAGACTGGATTTGAATAATTTTGTCATGGCCTATCTCCGATGTGCTTTTTTTGCGATCTAAAGGATGAGATTAGATTCTCATTATGAACTCCTTATAACTATAATTCAGATAGATGGGAAAGTAATTTGGAGAGTTTGAAGCTCGGTAATGAGATCTCTTTGACGTTTGGGAGCTCTATATGTACGTGTGACAGATTTGTAAATAATTACAGCTTGTCTGCAAGAATCCAGGCAGCTGATGGGAATTCCAACTTGTTATTAATTAAATTAAAGATCAGCTTTCTTACCTCACAAAGGTGGAGGGAGGGAAATTGCCATACAAAGCCTTCCTCCCACATTTAACACTACAGTTTGCTCATTTGACTGAACCAGGAGTGCTTCTACAGGAAGATCCTCAGGCAAAGCTGGATTTGCAATCAACTGGAATGAATATCCTCGCAAGAATGGAGATGCCTCCCAATGTCTAATGAAGTGTTGTTTCCCATATTATGGCCCACCATTGTTATTCAAACTACAAAAAGGGAATAATGGGAGAAAGGAGGTATTTTTAGTCTCTAATTATCCCCCACAGTGCAACTCCCTTGTTTCATTCACAATAATTTAAGAATAAAAACATTTGGCATCAGTGTGACCAAGTAAAGTGGTGGGGGCTACTTGTACCCAAGAGTAAGCCCATGCAATCCAATAAGGTTTGTTCTAGACAAGCAACTGCATTGTCAGCTGTTTGTTCCTTTATTCATAAGCATGTTGCTGTTCAGAGAAAAAGTGATCTCTAATCAATACATTCTGACAAAAAATCAAGATGTGCCATGCTTGTAACTTGATGGCTTTAGAGGAAATGTATATCAGAAAAGAAGATTGGTCCATTGTGATCTTCTTCTCTCTTTATAGGATGAAGAGATCCATAAGCAGAAGAGGTAGGGCCTCTGAGAATCAGTTACATATCCTATGGGGAGTGAAAACTTCATTTGTTTGATACGGACAATGTGCTGCACTGCACGCACACACGCGCACACACACACACACACACACACACACACACATTTTAATCCATTATTCCTGTACCAGAAACATATAAGACAGCTGCTTCTAGTTTGCAATACAATGACATGTTCCATCTAAAAATTGTTATCTGGGTGTTTAACTCATATGTGTGGTAGATTTTTGATTCAGAATATAGCATATAGAACACATGTACAGAACTGAATTCTTTGATTTGCCCTAAAATTATATATGAGATGTGAACTCTGGAGAAAGTTTCAGTTCTCTGTGTGTTGTGTCATTACAGTCGTGACCAGCTCTTCCTGAGCCCATGTCCATGGAGTTTTCTTGGCAGGAATAAGGGAGTGGTTTGCCAGTTCCTACTCTAGGCACCTACAGCACCTGGTATTCCCCAGTGGTCTCCCATCCAAGTACTAACCAGGGCCGACCCTGCTTAGCTTCCAAAATAATTCTGTATCATGTCTCAAAATATGTGCACTACTTTATACTTGACTTAATTTAATCTACTTCCTGTATAGCTCACTGGTTTATTCATCTGGAGTCAGAGCTAGAGGCCGGAAGTTTAATTCTTCACAGGGCCTACTGCATGCAGAGCCAGCCTGTGTACCCTTGGGCAAGCTGCACAGTCCTAGGATACCCCCCCAGAAGAAAGGAATAGCAAACCATCTCTGTGTGTTCTCTAGCTTGAAAACCCATAAATCAAAATTGACTTGACAGCATATCATCATGATCATCATCTTACCTCATCAAGTGGATGTGACTCCTATGTTTGAAAAGCTTTCTACTCCATGTCTGAATGAAATAAAACAATAACATGGGACAAAACGGCCTTGAGGTTCCCATCAGCAGTAAGCGAGCAGGTGGTTGGTGGACCAAGCAGCAGGCACACAAGTCAAGGGGACACAGGTGGGAGGTAATGTATTCCTGTGTTTAAATTAAAGTAATTATTTCTAAATGCAGATATTTGCATGTAAATCAGTACCTATACATGATATGCAAATTACTATCTGGGTCTATCCTCCCTGAGTGTCATATGCTAGAGACAAGGCAAGGGAAAATGTGTGGCTTGGAAATAGTGAGGGCCCTGGGGTCCAGATAAGGGTGCAGCTGGGCAATCTGCCACAGATGGAAGTGGGTGGAGCAGACTACCAACGCTATCTGGGAATCCATGTATAGTGTCAGGTCCAAAAGAATGCCCAAACTGCTTCCCACGGACCACAGGAGCCCCCACATGCTGGACTTCCATCATGCCCACTTCCATATCACCTGATAGCCGATCCATTGGGATTTGTGGAATGTCCTCCTTCAGTAAATGAAATTCCTTGGTTCCCCTCCATAAAACTGAGCTAACAGGGACAGACTTCCCAGGGGGTGTTGAAATTATAAGATTGAAATCACTTTGTGTAACAAAGCTGCCATCTCAAAAGGTTATTGTCCTGTAACTTAAAGCATACCATAGCCTGAACTACTCAGCACAGAAGAAAAATGCTCACTGCTTTTCTGTTTTAAAGCAATGCATGCTGTTCTCCACCATGTGCACACATGCTCTAGGGATCCATACTGTAGATTCTAAAAAGGCTGTGGGAACAGAAAGTTACAAAAGCAGAGAAAACCGGCTTAAGCTGGTACAGGGAGGTAAAGGGCATGCCATCTTCTGTTATTATTTGAAATGTTATCTCCTGAGATTCCATCCCCCAAGAGCACCCACTGCTAGGAACAGGAACATTTCCTTTTTGGCCAGCTCTCCCTGCCTGAGCTGTGAGCCAGACTGCCGTGCAGGTGCAGCTCACCTGTGGTTTGCTTAGCAACCTGGAGAACATGCTGCTGAAGAGAAACAAAAGGCGCTGGAATCATTTCCCTGTTTGAGCCACACACCAAAACAAAGCATATGTTTTCAACTTAGACCACAGAGAGAGGGGCTGAAGGACACTGCTGAATGTTTTATGCATTTTTATAACTTTTCACAATTCAATAAATATTCCTGGCCTGCATCCGATATGCCTCAGCATCAGACATTTTTTAAAGAACCAAACGGGGAAGGAAATGACTAAATAAAACAATATGCAGAGGCGGTGTCGAGCTTTCTCGCTAGCATATGATCACGTTACAAAAGCAGAATAGTAACCAGTAGTTTTGGTCTTATCAAAGGCAGCTTTAGAAATTTATTCAGAGCTGGTACACACATAAGAGGCCTAAGAACTGAAGCACTTGGCCCCTAATGCCCCGGCAGGGCCCTGCTCTAAATGCTCAAGGCCTGTTTTAAAAACATAGTGATGCTCAGAGAAGCACAAAATGGCTGTATCTTATTGCTGCTATTTTAATTTGATCCAAATCCTGGAGTGATACTACCGTATATACTTGAGTATAAGCCGAGTTTTTCAGCCCTTATTTTTGGCTGAAAAAAAATGCCCTCTCCTTATACTCGAGTCAGTAAGTTTTCCCAGTTTTTGGTGGTAAAATTAGGCCCTCAGCTTATACTTGGGTTGGCTTATACTCGAGGGTATACAGTATGTCAGAAGAATTGAGGGAAATTTAAAAAAGATCCCTTTCCAGGCCTGGCCATCCATTATCTCCCAGATCACAGTAGCTCCTTTCTGGTTTCTTCTGTGGCTGCTGTCATGGCCATGACCAGGGGGAACCCACCATGTGAGAGGCACTGTCTTGGGATGCTGGATTCTACCTTGCTAAGGGGCCCCTCAGTCCCGGAAATTGGCCAGATGTCAGGGTACACAGGTTAAAATTGCAATCTCAACTTTCATAGCACCTCAGAATTTTCATTGTAGGTACCGGTACATCCAGCTAAAGTCATTAGGCTGCTCAAATGTCACACTGTGCAACCTGAGTGTATGCGTGTGACCCGTGCCTTCATTTAGAAGACTGCAGGTTATGTGTTAATTACACCACACACAAAAGTGGCTGAGAATGAAAAATGTGCAGTGCAACCTTATATGTACATACTTAGAATTAATCGGTGCTGTGTTTAATGGGACTTACACCCAGGTAAAAGTGTATTGAATTACCAGCCATATAGGCTCTTAGCTCTCATAAGATACAAATAAATGATTCTCACTTCCATTCCTCCCTTCATAGTCCCATTTGTGTTTATAAAGAAAACATTTGGAAATAAAACCCTCATGCCTTGGTAAATAGGCACATGAATATCTTTTAAATGAAAAATGAGCTTTGGAAATGAAAAGTACTCCCAAATAACCCATTCAAATTTTTAAAGGCCTGCTTCATTCCATGACCTCCACAGGATAGAAAGTTTTTCCCCCAACAGTGACCCAGCTGTCCCTGTTTATGAGCAACAGTCTGTTGTAGAGCCTTGGAATCTTCCCATCTGCAAATCCAGACACACACATCCAGCAGAGGAAGTCAGGCAGCTCCAGGCAACATTAATTATGTATTCTGAAATTATTATTAAAAGACAAACCGAAAAGAAAAGGCTATTCCTGCTAGGTTACATGCAATGCATTCCCCAAAAAACAGTACACAGTATTTGAAAACATCACATTCTGATGTCTAGAAAGAAATGGAAATACAGTCAAATGGTGCCTGTTATTTCCAGGGCACATGAATGCAACATTCCCCGACAACATGACTCAAGGATTCTGGATGCTGATATCCAAATGCTAACCATTTCTAAGCCCAAATTGTCACTCTTTATGACCTCTTCTACAGGTAAGCTGCCAAGACACCACTGTTCTTGCCACCACTGGATCTCAAGGGGGATGACATTTTCTCCTTTCTTGACCCCAGATTTTGCATCTTAAATTATGTATCTATCTATTTGTACCCACAATTCCTCTAGTGACTCAAGGAAACTCACACAACCCTTTTCCCTCTGTCCCTAAATCATCCAGTGAGATTCATGGCTTATAGTCAATTCAAACCTGGATATCCTGCATTCCACTCCAACCCTCTAGATAGTCTACCATGGACCATACAGCTATGTGTATTTTCCCACCTTGGAGGGGGTTGATTTTGATGAGTTTGTAATAGCTCATCTAATGTATGAAGAGAATTAGGAAGGCTGGCAAGAGAACCTAGCTTAATTCTAAGAAGGAGTTTTGCTCAGCTGCCATCTGCTCCTTGTCCTACCAAGCTGTGGCAGGAAAGGATGCACTGTCTGCGTGTCTTGGAACTATGCTACCAGTCTATCAAGGTATAAATATCGGGTAGTCTAACTTAGCTGTGCCAAGAATCTGAAATTATTATAAAAGACAAACCAAAAGAATCTTTTATGATTCTTGTCATAAAAGAATCAAAAACCATGAAGACCTCTGAAAATAACCAAGAAGGTGTACAACTCACAGAGAGGAGTGAACTCATTTATGAAGCACATTGATGTGGATCATCACACTGTGTGAGGTATACAAAAGCAAGAAATTTGTGGAATTGGAGTGCTGTCCACCTGAAAAGATGACAGCTGGCACATTGATTCAACCACTACCCAAGATCTGACAACAGAAGTTGCAAGACAGGATAAAACTTGTAGCCTGAGTGCAAGCTGAGAAAGGAGTCCTGGAACTGATTGTGCACATCAACTGACACTGAAAATTTAAGTTCTGCATGGGGGAAGGGTGAACAGAGAGAAGGACCTCCCAGGGCCGCAAATACGGTCTGTGTCTCCCAGGGCAAACATGGATTCTACATCCCCTCCCAGCAGGAGGTTTAAGGAAATGTATAAATACAAGTACTGTATGTCAACTTGGTGCCCCCTCCCAGCATGGCAGTTGGGGCACATCCCCCACTCCCCCCCCAATTGCAGCCCTGCTGACCCCCAGGTTTCCTAAACTGTTGTTTACTTCACTAACCTATGCTTCCCATTAACTAACTGATATTTGTAGGGTTGTGGACAGCACTACCTTCCTCCTCACATCTCCTTCCTCACTCTTTCCAGGAGCAGACAGGTCTTTTTGCCCTTGATCTGAAGACATAAAGCAGCCGTGATGGCTCCTTGGACTTCCACCTTAGCTAAAATTAGGATTCCTGTTACCTTTCCTATCTCAATATACTCTTTCCAAAGGGAGAAGTGTGCTCTGCTAACTACTGTGAGTACACTACTGACCTTATTGCACTTTTATTTTCCATCGGGCAACAACCCCCTTGTCTAAAAAGGGTGTGTGTGTGTGTGGCTAGTACCATATGGTTTGTGTGTACTTGGAACCAGCAGCCATCTGGAGCATACAGAGTAGTTTCCCCGCAGAGGTCATTATCACAAACAAATTTATGTTAAGGTTCAGAGTCAAGCCGTAAGGTCTAAATTTCACCATACGGTCAACCTCTGCCCTTATTATCTGTGAAACCGTAGGTTATTTGTTGTGTATGTGTTGTGTCATTACAGTCGTGACCGACTCTTTGTGACCCCATGTCCATGGAGTTTTCTTGGCAGGAATACAGGAGTGGCTTGCCGGTTCCTACTCCAGGTGCCTACAGCACCTGGTATTCTCTGGTGGTCTCCCATCCAAGTACTAACCAGGGCCGACCCTGCTTAGCTTCCGAAATCTGGCGAGATCGGATGTGCTTAGGGCATCTAGGCAGCTGTAGGTTATTTAGATTGTTACATATTTTGTCTTCTTCAGGCAGAGAAAGAGAGAAATCAACATTGTTGTACCTGCAATAATCTTCTGAAAACAAGAGAGTTTCACTGGTTTACTCTACAGGAAACTCAGCATCTGGTTCTTTTGTTCTTAGCCATTCAGACTGTCATAAAAATGATCTGGCACTGTAAAAACTAACAAATATATTGAGGCAAGAGCTTTTGTGGAATATGGACGTTTCATTAGATCATTGGTTGTCCAGAATTAAGACAGGGGTGTGCATGTACACATGAACACATAAACACAGAGGGTGCACCATACACAGAGAGTAAATGAATTGGGATTTTTTTGCTATATAAAATCCTGTTGAATTTGCAAGTCTGTAGGTATCACAGAGAACTGGCTCAATAGCTCAGTGATGTGTTTTCTGGTTGTGGAGCCAGAGGCTGGAAGTTGGATTCCCCATTATGTGTGCTAGGAAAAGAAGCAGTCTATGTAGCCTTGAGTGTCCACCAAATAAGGGAATGGTAAATTACTTATGAGTACTATACAGTATTCTCTATCTAGAAAGCCCTGGAAAGGGTGCTGTAAGTCAAAATCGACTTACAGCAGGATTCTTGATTATTATTATTTTAAACCGGCCAAAGCAGCCATCTCTGCAAAACTTTCCAGTATCAACTTAATTATTACAGTGGTACCTCTACTTATGAGTTTAATCCATTCTGAATGCATGCTCATAAGTCAAACAACAGCTGTATCTTTAAAAATCAAATAAATAAATAAATTGAAAAAATAAAAAATGTAAGTAGAGCAGACTACATCTAAAATTCGTAAGGCAGCAGTTAAAATGGCAACAGTTTTCTGCTCTTAAGTTGAATTGCTTGTAAGTAGAGCCACTTGTGATTAGAGGTACCACTGTACTCAGAAATAAGTTAATATGCGCAAGATTTCAAATCTACTTGAAGATTGCATATGCAGCCACACTAAGTTATATAAAGGTAGCCATATTCCCTTTATACTAACCTTTCTACCCATCTTCACTGCACACCAGCCCTTGCACAGTTCTTTTCTTTGCTGGATATCTCCAGCAGCAGCTTTAAGTCTTTCCATACATATTTTCTGTGCTTGGTTGCAAATCATTAATGCTGCTGCTTAGCAACACACACACAGCTGAAATTGCTTAGTAGCAAGCAAGTCAAAGAGATTAGTTCTCGATCATTTATCTAATTGCTTAAGGTGTTTGTTGTGCCTCAAGGCAATAACTGTAAACATCACAGTATTGAACTCGGCTTAGCCTGTAAATTCTACAGTGTTATTTTTCTTGCTAGTCTTGCATCATTTAATCTTGTGCTGAACCCAGAATTGAGTTTGTACAGAGTGTCCTTGATCCGTGTCAGATGCCTTACAGAAAAAGAAGAGCAGTCATCTCCTCATCATGCAGGAAGTAGGTCTGTTTTGCATTTGAATCCACTAGAGAGCTACACAGGAATACCGTACTTAATAGGGTTGTTTTTTTCTAGCATTAAAAAACACACAGGTTCAAATGTCACCATAATACTGCTTTTGGAATATATAGCATAGGCCAGTATTCCGTTGGGGGAATCTACGCTTTTGCACATTGTTGCTCATTAGAACATAAGAACTGCCTTGCTGGAACAGGCCACAGCGCATCCACTCCAGCATTCTGTCTCACACAGTGGCTCACCATTTGCTTCAGAGTATTCCCAAGCAGATGTCCTCACCGGCGTACGATTCCCTGCAAATGCCATTCAGAGATGTCCTGCCTCTCTCTCCAACCTGGAGGTTGTCCTTAGAAATCCATAATGATAGCCGTTGATACCCTTGTTCTCCATGAACTTGTCTAATCCTTTCTTAAAGCTGTCAAGGCCGACAGCTCATTAACACAGTCTTGTTTAATGTTTATATTTCTGGCCACGCACCTGATCACACAATTGGACATGCATGCAGGAACACAACAAGCACTGGATTTGCTGGCTGCTATATCTTACACAATTTTACTTATGCAAGAATAAATTGCTCACTGTCTCTTCCAAAGATGGTCCTTGGAACTGTTGATGGGCACTTATGGCAAAGTTCAGATAGTCTGTTCAGCACATCTGTAAAAGGCTCAGCCCAGGTGTGCAAAATTGGTGACTTCTCCCTGATGGATACCGAACCATTGAAGCTGAGGAGAGCTGACACGCCCTCAGGTTAGGGGGCATAAGACAGATTTGCCTGCTTTGAAGAATTTCTTAGTTTCACCCTGATCACCAAAGAATCTCCTTAGCCTTTCGGCTGAGCCATGAACTCTGCATCTCTTGCAGTTTAAAATGTAACTCCCAGTGGATTTTGTTACAAGTTGCTTCTTTTTGGCACATGATTTATTGAGTTGGCATATTTTGATGCTTTTGTTTAAGGACTTTTGTAAATCCATCATCATTCTCATCAAACCAGTCCTTATGGACACATTTCTTAAGTCCAAGAACTTTTCTGGCAGTGGTAATTATGGTTATTGTGGAGCTTTCCATTGGCCAAAAAATCTACTTCCAGCTGGAATTTGATCAATATTTTCATTTAATTTTTCCTCAAGTTTCAAACTGAATTGTTCATTACTAGGCATGGAGACATTTAGTATCTTTGATTTTTTTCCCCCATCATGGGTATTGTGGCAAAGCTATCTGCATGTTCATTTTGGAGATAAGTAGCTGATGGTCCATTCAACATTATGCTCCACACACATCGCTTTAGCCTTGTACTGATGTAGTCTAACAGATGTCAATGTTGGGCTCATGAATGCATTTGTTGCTTTATTTCATTTTCAAAGTCAAAATAGTGTGCTTGCAATGAGCAGATCATATTTATTACAACCCCATGATAAAAGCAAACAAATGTATAATTTCCAGTGCCATGCTTTCTAAGAACTCAATTTCACATTTGGTGATTTGAGACACCTGGGGCATTAAAACCACCAGGGATGATCATCTTGTCCAATCTTAGCACATTTATAAGATAAACCTTTACTGATCCCACATCGGGGAAATTTACTTGTTACACAGCTCCCAATATAAAGAACAAAAAAAGAGTAAGTGCACAAAAAGTGTAAGGCGAGCAAGAAGATGATAATAGATAACAGAGATTAAGTAAAATAAAATAATTGTATATACACTATAAAATATGGATGTAAAAAATTAAATGTGAAAAAAAAAGAACCTACAATATATGAATATGAATATGTTAGACTATAGAGTTGTAGAGTCTCACAGCAGTGGAGCAAGGGTGGAGCAAAGATTATCATAAAATTTTCCTTGATGCCATCACTATTAGTCATGGTTAGAGGATAGGCAGTGACAGGCCTCCCATATGTCTTTCTAGAAAGGAGTCTAAGGTCATCAGGAGGTCACGGATGATAGCACATCACATGCAAAGGAAAGATTCTAAAGAGTACAGTACTTCATTCTGGAAAACTGACCAAGATGCTCCAAAGTGCTGATAGGGAGGATAGATTAGTGGATTTTTTACTTGACAAGCAGCAAATTTCAGTGGAGTGGGTGGTAGTATCACTACTGATCCCCTTCAGACATAGTCAAAATGGTTCTAAAGAACTAGGAAACCTTTAGGAGCCAGTTTTCAAGAGGTGTGGAGGCATACAGTGGAGAAGGGGAAGAAAGTTACCAAAAGTCTCCCAAGGAAACTAGTCTCCTGAGCTCCTTGCCCTCTGAAGATGCCAGCCAGTGAAGAATTGTAATGTGCCTTGCCAATTCTGCACCCCCCTATTTTCCCTTTTCCCTTTACCCCTACCCTCCCTTTCTAACCTTACTCCAACCATATTTCTTTCCTAATTTGTTCCTTATAATGTCCCCTACTCATAAAAATTAATTTAAAAAAAGATGCCAGCCACAGAGTCTGGCAGAACATCAGGAAGAAAAACTTCCAGAACACCGCCAAACAGCCTGAAAAACTCACAACAGCGATCAGATCCTGGCTGTGAAAGCCTTTGAGAATACAAAAAAGCAGGTACAATGGTACCTTGTATAAATGAATTAATTTGTTCCAAATGAAATTATGTGAAGCAAATTTTCCTTTATACAGATTTCCCATAGGAATGGATTGAAAATTGAGTAATCGCTAATCGCGACATTTTTATGTTGTACGGATTTGCCCCATAGGCAATTCTGTTAAGCAAATTTCCCCTATCTCTGGAATTTTTTATGTTGTACAGATTTTATGTTATACAAACCGTTTGTTATACAAGGGTCCACTGTATTATGATTATCCCATTCTCTGCTAAATAATCTACCCCTTTTTAAAAGACAATCCAAATTAAACATAACTAAGCATGTTATCTTTTCATTTTTCAAACTCTTTTACTTTCACTCTTCTCAGTGAATGCCTTTGAGGGATTAAACAGGACTGACAAAATATATGTGAACTTTAAAGGTATATATTTAAAAATTATATGGAACGTGTAAGTCTGTTGACGCAAAGAACAAGAGCCACTGGGTCCTGCGTCTCCTGAAAGAAAATCATTGGAAAAGAGAAAAAGCAGAGTGGTGCCAAATGTCAGCTAGAGAACAAGCCACTATAAGGTAGGTGGTGGACTGGGAATAATAATGTGTGTGGCTGAGAAGGAATGTAGAGTCAAGGGGGTAGGAGGAGAAAAGATATATAAAATATAATAAAGAAAGCCTTCCCAAAATCCCTCCCCTAATAAAACCCTCCCCCAAGTAACAGAAAAGCAGTGCCTCTCTGAGCATAGAGATACACACACAGTACACACACACACACACACACACACAGAGAGAGAGAGATAAAGGCTCTCTCTTCTACATACACACAAACCACTCTCTCTTTGTCCACTGACACAACACACAAAGCAGCTTTGAGCACACAGGGACAGCCGAAGTGAAGCTAGCCCAACTTTAAGACAGTTAGCAGCACTGCTATAGCAGACTGTAATTCCCCTCACTCTCCCCAGATGACAAAGAAAATGAAACCAGCCAGCCAGCCACCCCCCCCCCAAAAAAACAGCACTTTAAAATGGATTCCTATTGGTACTCCCTTTGGAGTTGAATAACTTGGCCCCCTTTATCCCAAACCTGTCCAAATTGGGGTGCTTAAACGGAAGAGTTTGAGGAAGCTTCACTGTAATTTCCACGCTGCTAGCTGCCTAGGATCACTGTTTTCAAGCACATAACATTGCAATTAGAAATGTCTGTGAAGATTCACAGTCATCCAGGTGAGTTTATCTGGAAGTTGAGTCATGGCAACTAGACTTCTTTTCTTGAGAGATTGAAACATTTCGCTGCTCATCTAAACAGCTTTGTCAGGGTGCAATTATAAATGTTTTGCTGGGGACACCCCCTTTGAGGTTGAATAACTTGTCCCCCTGAACCCAAATCTCTCCAAATCTCGATGGCTTAAAGGGGAGAGTCCAAGGAAGGTTCACAACGTTTTACAGGGAAATAAATTGGTTCGTTTTAAACAAAGAAACCACCATTTCATTTCGTTACTAACAAAATGCTGCTTTTGTTTTGTTTTGTTTCATTAGCTAACGAAACAATAAAACAATGTTTCATTTTTCACTTGGTGCCCATCCCTATTACTAATTGATGCAAACAGTATTGAGCTAGAGGGGCCAATGGCAGAGCATAGTCGTGCCACTCAGATGATTCTAGGAGCCACAGTCCAAATGAAATAGCAGTGATCAATAGTCTGACTAGGGCTGGCGGCTTCCCATTTCTCTTCCAGCTACAAAGAACCTGCAGAAATGCAGAAGCAAGAGAAATGGCGACCTGCTTCCTGATATTGTCCATGGCTGCCATTAAGAGGAGAAACAGATGTTACAGGAAACCCACCAACAGAAGGGGGGAAATCCCTAGGCCCTAATTTGTGTGTGTGCGGGTGTGTGTGTCACAGCAGGAGCTTCACTCACCTCCCAGAATCTGCAAAGGAGCTCTCTGACTTCACGACTGGTTTTCAGCACTGAGTCTGGTGATGCCTTTAAAACCTGATTTTTTTTTTCTCAAACCCTGAAGACTGGCTCCATCACAGCTCTTCCAGCATTAGTCTGCTGTTCATTCTAATGGTAGCTTTCCATCTTGGACTGTTTCTGACCCTTTGCTGCCATCAGGACCAGAAAGGGAAGTTTAGTGTGGTCGCAACTGGATAGGAATGCCTGTTTCAAACTTGCCACTTTGTTTTCTCTGTGTCAGACTTCTGTATTCGCGCCTAAAGATGGGCACGAATCAAAAAAATGACGTTTCGTTTGTCATTTGTCGTTTGGAGGGTCTGTTTTGGTTCGTTTCCGTTTTTCGAGATTTTTTTGCAAAAAGATCGTTTTCATTTTTGTTCTTTTTGTTACCATTTTGTTACCATTTATTTCAATTTTTGTGATTTTTTAAGCATTTAAAGCAGTTCACTGTATTGCAGTAACGAAAATGAAACGCATGACAAAATTTTGGGTATTTCTGTTCGTTTCGTTTCATTTTGGAAACAAAATGCATTTGTCATTTCGTTGCGTAACGAAACAAAACAAAATGGAAATGGAAATGAAAAATTGTTTGTTTCATGCCCATCTCTATTCGCGCCCTTTATTCTGCCTCCCTCATGTGATGGGTTGTTTTAGTTTGACTTGGAAACAGAGCTTGGGAGGGGTGCCCTGGATTTTAATTTATAAACTAAGGGAGTCTCTATTTATAGGGAAAGTGGGATAAAAATAGAATTAATACCATTGAATTTATACTGGGGAACACTCTGAACTAAATGAACAGCGTCTTTGAAAGGCCCATTGATTCCAAGAAGTACACAAGAGAGAGGAAAAGTGCATGGAAGCTGAAATGCACTTCATCTACGTCAGTCCTCATGTCCAGTTCCTGTTCAAGTTAGAAATGGGTGTTTGCACAGGCACTCTAAGAAAGTTTCAAATATATTTTAGCAGTCCTGGTACCGCAGAACATTACCCATAGGATTGTGCACCTATTCCAGCATAATCCCTGAAGCAAGGCCAGCTCTATCATTTAGCAGAGTGAGGCAGCTGCCTCTGGTGGAAGAGGTTGGTGGCAAGATATTGGAAAAACAGAACTATAAGTGGAAGATGGCCCTGCTCTGTATTCCCAAAGGGAGCCTGCTGACCTGAGCACTTCATCAGTAACAAAATAAGAAATCTGATTACTTTCACAGTGGAGCTGAAACTGCAACCAATAGTGCTGAGAGCAACCAGGTGAACCCTTAGCCTCATGTAAGAGTGTATTGAATAGTAACCTACCAGCCCAAGCTCTAATATTCAGCATGCTTGAAGTTTGCTGACATTTGTCTTTTTAGATTTATCATGTCAAATTTTGACTTGATCATGGTAACATGGAAACAGATTCATGACATCTCATTTTAGAATAGTAACTGTTCCTTTGCTTGTGCTTAACAGGTAATATCCAATATGATATGAGGAATATTCAAATTTCCCCTTACTTTCAAGAAAAGAAGGTGCCAGAATACACTGAGATGCCCCATTGAAGAAAGAGAGAACAGCTGGAAGATTTTTGTACAAGATCTAAAAGGCCAATGCCTTTTCCTCAGAAACATTATTAGTAGTAGAGATGGGCATGAAACAATTTGTTTGTTTTTCTTTTCATTCCCTAACGAAACTAAAAATGAAATAACCCATCAAAGAACAACGAAATGAAATGAAATGGAAATTTTCATTTCGTTCCTTTTTATTTTTTTGTTTTCCCATAGGAGTACATTGAAGCAATGCATTCATGTGGGGAAAAGCCTGTGGTTCCCCCCACCACCATGAGGTGGGGGAAAGGTGGGCGTTTTAACCTTTTTTGGGGGGGCAAAGGAATTACCAGAACGACAGGAGCTTTTGGACAGATATTTGGAAACTGCAGAAATGGACATTTTGTCAGAAATACTCAAGGAGAAAGACCTACAGAAGGCAAGAGAATGCTGGAGACCACAATATTTTTTCTATGAGAAAGAAGCCGCTAATAGACTTTGACCCATAGTAGATTGAATTTATATTTATATTTGGTATCGAGATTGGTAATGAGGTGATTTTTATGTAAGGTTTTCTTTTTATATAAATAAAAAGGAAACCTTACATAAAAATCACCTCATAATAACAAAAAAAATTAAAAAATGTTCCTTTTAAAATGGCCCATTTGGCACCAGGAGATCCCTTGGTACCGACTGGGTCATTTTTAAGGGGTTCAGCCAATGACAGCTCAGCAGGAGCCCTCTGAAAATGATCAGGTCAGCAGTGCGAGAGCCCCAAACTGCTGACCCAACCATTTTCAGAGGGCTCCTGTTGAGATGTCATCAGCTGGACCCCTTAAAAATGGCCCAGTCAGCATCCGAGGGATGCCATGGTGCTGAATGGGCCATTTTTAAAGAGGTCCAGCCAATGACAGCTTGGCAGGAGCCCTCTGAAAATGGTTGGGTTGGCAGTTGGGGTAAGCATGGGATTTTTAAACTTTTTTTTTGTCACCCAGCCCCATGCGTCAGCTGATTGGCGCTTGGTGCGGCAAAAAAAAAGTTGTACAAGCTCCACACACTACACAGTACACCAAATGAAAAGCAAAAAAAATGAAAAATGAAACAATTTTTTGAAAAAAAAATTCATTTTGTATAAATGAACCTCCCATACGAAAAATGAAGCAAAACATTGGGATATTTAAAAAGTGGTTTTACTACTGCCACCTTCAGTCAATTTCCATAACTGAGCTCGGAATCTGAATCCAGATCTCCAAAGTACTAGTTTGTCACTGTACCCGCTACCCCACTGGCTCCCTACAACAGGTATATTCCGCTCTATAGTACAGTACAGGGTTGGGAAATCCCTTACTGGTGGCTTATATTTTCCATGGTTCCCATTACAAGGTTCTGATGGCAACTGGCACCTCTTATACATACAAAGCACTTTAATAGATAGTCCATTAAAAAACAAAAAAACAAATGCTGAGCAATCCAACTGTTGCCAAATTTTCCCAGCAGAACTTTCCAAAAGGTAATGGAAAGAAAAACAGATGACTATGTTGTTCTAAGGGCACTAAGAGTACTTTGGAAGGGCTAGTGAATGGTTTAATGAAATAAATGTCAGAAGCTTGAAACGCAAAACAAAGGCTTGTATTAAGAGTTCGTAACAGCTTTGTTTACTTATACAGAAGACGCTGTAGCCTCATTCTTTTCAGTTGAAGTATGACCTCACTCAGTTTGTTGAGCAACCAGCAGAGAGGCTGTCTGGAGCATCTGAAATTCAGCAGCAAAAAGAGAGGGAGATCAATATTTATAGTTATTGTATTACTCCAGATGAAAGTTGTCTTAGAAATCAATGGTGCGCTTCTTAGGCTCCAGGTTTGTGGGTCTGGCAGGGTCACAAGGGCTACGTATTGGGAATGATCCCAAGCTGTTGGTGGACAACTAATAGCTCAGGAAGGATTCGCCTGCTGTCTCCCTCTCAGGACTTAAACAGAACAGATTTGATAGATAAGGTCCTGATTGAAAGGGGGTAAGCCTTACCATTGGCTGCCTGTGAGCTTTGCTCAGCTGGACCTTCTCCCAGCTCTCCAAATTTTCCAATTTGTTTGGTTTGGTTTGTGAAGGTCTGGATGCCTTCAAAAGGGGAATGGACAGATTCCTGGAGGAAAAGTCCGCCACAGGTTACAAACCATGATGGAGATGTGTAATCTCCAGGCTTAAAAACGGGGTACTTTGAGGGCCAGATGCAGGGGAGTGGTATCAGGAGACAGATATCTAGTCTCGTGTGCTCCCTGACACATCTGGTGGGGCCACTGTGAGATACAGGAAGCTGGACTAGATGGGCCTTTGGCCTGATCCAGCATGACTCTTCTTATGTTCTTACGTTCTTACGTTCTTATGTGATTGGTCTTCAGGACTGATGGAATTCTCTGAAGCCTTATTTCTCACACAGGAAATGTTTACTGAATCACCGGTCTCTTTCTCTCTCTCTCTCTCTCTCTCTCTCTCTCTCTCTCTCTCTCCACACACACACACACACACACACACACACACACACACACACACAAAAGGTTTTACTCTAATTACAGGATCTCTGTAATATCTGTTTCTCCCCCGAGTTTCTCTCCAGGGTGGGAATTATGCAAGTAGCAATTAGACAAAGAATGATGTGCTTGTTTTATTCTAGGGATTTCTATTCCAGATTTCAATAACATTCTCTCATCAACATCTTGAATTCCAAAACATAATAAAAACAAATTAAAAATGTACAGAGACGCCGCGTAAACAGTAAAGCCACCAGGAGCAGCAGGAAAACAACAAACACAACCAAGATAAAACAGATCAAAGGCAACTGAAAGTCCCAAGGAAGCTGTTTGCCCAGCATCAAAATGACACCAGAGGAAGAACCTGGTGAGCCTCAGCGAATAAGAAATCGCAGCAGCCTGTCTTTCAAGGATATGGAATATTGGCTGTGTAGTTGGCACCAGGCCAGCCACACAACTGATCATGCCAAGGGCAGCTTGTGGGGAGAGGGTGCTTGTGGGATTGCTCTTGGGTTTATGTGTTTCCCTCCTCCCCAACAAGGCTCCACCCACAGAAGCTTCAGAAAGGAATGTCATGTGCCTTGAAGTTGGCATCTGCACAGAAGGCTGAGATGTGTTAGGGCTCATCAACACTGACCCATTGGGAACAGCATGATGGGATCTAAACAGGGTCACTTGAGGTCTTGTGGAGGTGTGATGTGCCACTTGATGTAATCTTTGCATCCAAGTGGCATATAGGACCTCAAGCCACCTTATTTAGTCTGGCTCACTCCACACTCAGTTTCCAATATCATGAAGTGGCTTAACAAATGATCCACTTTAGGATATCAGCAAATTGAACTTTACCCCTGCTACTCAGAGAAGGAGCAGGGGAAGTGACTTTTTTAAACTCTGCTAGATCATCGCTGATGTTCCACAACACTTAGATTGAACTCCTTTTTAAAAATGCCAAGCCTTCTCTGAAGTACCAATGAAGAAACTACCACAGTTTTTGCTGTGGGCAATTTCTTAATTGGCACTTCACATATGGCAAAGAAAAAAATAATTTAATCTAAGTGATGCAATCATCTAGCAGAGTCAAAAATATTAATTTCACTTCCCTTGCCCCTCTGAAGAGCAGGGGGAGTGTTCAATTTGGTGATATTCTGAATTGGCTTGTTTGTTAACCCACTTCATGCCATTAATTGAAAGCAGAAGGAGCCTTGACAGTTTAAAGTTTGCATGTTGGTTTGTTCCTATTAATTATATGTACTGGAAATGGACCAAACTAGAGTGAAGCTTCCTACACTAAAAAAAATAAAAGCCACTGACAGAAGCTCAGAAAGATGCAGGTAGGGGTGCTCTGGGGACAGATTAGTTCACTCTAACAATTACATTGTCTGGTCACCAGAAAAAATAAGCATGAACCATTCCATCCCCACAATGCACCAAACAGCAAGATAAATGCCTATTGGATCGAGCCCTCAATAAATACAAATCTATAGCACATTTATGTCAGTGGGTTTGCTCTAGTAGGGACTAAAATTGGATTCACTACACTGTAAATCAACTGAAAATTATTTCTAAGTGTGCATCTATAGATTTAAATTAGGATCCTTTTTACCCAATTTATTTTATGTTATTTCAGTTAGAAGACATTATTATTTCCAATGATCAGGATAGGGGGAAAATATTGTAGCACCTTCCAATTCAGATATATGCTAGCTGTGATGGTTTTGGAGTGAGCAGAAGCTACTTAAGGCAACACAACTAAACTGGTGCTGGCTGATCTCATATCCACCAGGGCAACTGCTGCATTGGCTGAGATCAAGCAGTTGAAGAGGCAGAGGAAGGGTGCAGATGGAGGTGGGGGATTCAAGCAACACATCTCATCTTGAGCACTGGAGGTGAGCTAGCTGCTTTGATTTAAACCAGGCATGAACCAGATGTTTCTATTAAGGAACCCTTCTATGGTTTTTAAAAACTGAACACTGTGATAAAATCACAAGTGGGACTTTCTTCTCAGGGCACAGGTGGCTTGTGAGTAGAACTCTGGAATTGCAGGTCCTTGCCCCTTAGTCCTTAAGTATTCCCTATCAGGAGGAGAAGGCTTTAACCCAGTGGTTGTCAACCTGTAGGTCTCCAGATGTTCCTGGACTGCAACTCCCAGAAATCTTCCTCACTAGCTGAGGTGCCCAGGATTTCTGGGAGTTGCAGTCCAGGAACATCTGGGGACCCGCAGGTTGAGAACCACTGCTTTAACCCTTTACTCCAGGATTATTTTCCCATTGTGAACTCCAACCTTTGCAACACACAGAGAGAGACATTGACCTTATGGGGGAAACATGGCATGTGCACACAGGCAAATCAAAACAAGGCTAGAATTTCCTGTTTCCATTCTCATGCTCCCACTCCCAACAACTCATTTTTGAAACCTTTCATTCTTATCAACTTGGAAGCCATTATCAGCCACATAGTAAAAAGACACCATGGATGAGAAACAAAACATTCAAACCTTTCTAAGGAGAGGGGGGATGCTAGGGCAGTTTGTGAACTTTTATTTAAAAGTAATAACAGGATCAGATGCACAACAAAGTGGATTATCCCAGCCTGGAACTGGGCTTAACATATGGCTGATGCAGAATTTCTGGCAGGAGCCAAATCAGCAGCTGCTCATGCTGCAGTAAAATTAAAATCTGATATACAGTAACTATCATAAACCTTCAGGCATGGAACAAGCATACTTAATCTGAGCAAGCCTTCCATGGCCAAGAATTCTGTTCAACAGCATGGAATATTGCTAAAATTGTTGCTAATGGGTGTGTTTTCTATATTGCTTTCAGTTTTTTTCCCCCAACCAATCTGGGGTTGTTTTGTTTTTATCTTTAAATAGTCAGATATCCAAGCTGGCTCTTGTGCCATTAATGGCAGCCAGGCGTTCAGCAGGTGATTTTTTTTAATTTTGCTGCTAATGGTACAAACACAGATGCAAAATTGGCATCCCCAATTGGAATCCTTAGGAATTGGCTGCCAAATAGGCTCATATGCCTCACATCT
Source organism: Phrynocephalus versicolor (assembly GCA_023846285.1). NCBI lineage: Eukaryota > Metazoa > Chordata > Lepidosauria > Squamata > Agamidae > Phrynocephalus > Phrynocephalus versicolor. The sequence continues at coordinate 13,782,354 of JAHTLZ010000240.1, read as the reverse complement.
AATGTTCGACATTGATAGTTTCAGAAAATGGGAATTGGTGTGTGTGTATGTTTCTTTCTTCAACCAGGTTTGGTAGAGATGGATACTTCAGGTCGTCTTCATCATGGAAGAGCACAGGTTCAGAAATACACGCTCACAAAGATGGGAAACAAGACATAATTTTCTGCAATATATCAAGTGTTTCAGTGGTTACAAACAGAGCAAACAAGACTTAAATTGGAGAATGGGCAGGTATGTTGCACAGAGTGGAGGCTGGGGGCCTTTCAGTTGAAGGATGCCCCCCCCCCAAGAATAACCTGGGGAATTGGGACCTGAATGCCAGGAGTGTGGTAGAACCGAGGTTGGAGGCGCCAAAGCCAAAATTAGCCCATATACTTGCTCCCTCTTTCTTTCTGTCACACCCAGTTCTAGAGCTGGATTAAGACATGCAAAAGTCGTAAGCTATGTTAGAGTAGGCCAGTGATGGCGAACCTATGGCACGGGTGCCAAAGGTGGCACTCAGAGCACTTTCTGTGGTCACCTGACATTGCCCCTTCATAGCCCCCTCTATCCAGGTTAAATTACTGTATTGGCACTTTGCAAAAAAAAAATTAGTGGGTTTTGAATTGCAGTTTGCAGTTCTGTCTCTAAAAGGTTCACCATCACTGGAATAGGCCTTACTCAAAAATGTACCTTATTCTAGCTTATTTTCAAAGACATTTATTTGTATATTAAAAACCCTAAACTTTTGTGCTTGAAGCCTTTCAGCAGTGCATAAATCCAGCACTGGCATCCCCTTCTCTGTCTCCCAACTCCTTTACCCTTCATTCTAAGCTGGTGTCTCTGTCTTCACGTTCCAAACACCCAGCAGCCTGCCAAGGGAAGGGAAGATTGCAATTTTCCAAATGCCCGAACCAAGTGTTTGCAGTGGGCTTGTAAAGCTAGACTGGTGGCAGTCTTCAGGCTACCAACCCTTGTTGCAGATCCTAGGGGCATATCTGTTAGAGGTCTTGGAAACTTGTAGCCTTCTAGAGGGCGTTGGACATCAGTTCCTACCAACCGTAGCCAATTATGGCCAGTGATAAGTGAAAATGGAAGGTCACATTCAGCAGCATCTAAAAGGCCATTGGTTTCTTGTGTGTGTGTGTGTGTGTGTGTGTGTGTGTGTGTGTGTGTGTGTGTGTGT
>JAHTLZ010000240.1:13753567-13771305 GCA_023846285.1 Phrynocephalus versicolor | reverse complement strand
AAAAAAAACATTAGGAGCTTGATCATTTTGATGCAATAATGAACATGATTTATTTTGAATCATTTTTGCATATATGCTTACTTGTGTCTGTGGAGTTTGTCAAGTATTGGATCATAGGTTTTGCGGCTGTAGGGTAACCTTGCAGTCTGAGCTGTTATATTAGTTTTCCTATCTAACAGTGATATAGCACCATGCCAGTGTGGGGGAAAAACTAAAACAAATATTAAAAATCACACCACAACAGGTGAACATGTTTTTGTCCTTGTCACCTACATCAAGAATGGAGTGGGTGGAGGCAGCAAGTGGCTCTAAGAAACAACCAATGTTGGGGTGGGCAGGACACAAACCTCAAAAGCAGTTCCAATACAATGTACCAGCAATTTGTGTGTTGCCCTGTAGCCTACAACAACACAGGTTTTTATTTTAGTTTTTTGGTGCAGATATTTCATTCCAGGAATACATAGCCTTGGGAGGGCAAAACACAGGAAGCTGGAACCTCCCACTGTGCTTATTTTAAAGCAATTGGTTGCCTCCTCAACCAATATGCCACACATCTTATCCTCAAATTAAATGTTGTCTGATGGGAACTGGCATACTAATAAAAAAAAAACCACATGACTACTATGTGACTTTAAATTGACTTCATAAAACCCTGATCCAGCTCCCAGTTTATTTCAATAGTGTAACTACAGCCATTAGTTTGTGTTGGAGATGCAAATTGATGCACAATAACTATGCATGTTTTGTATGGGAAAGAGTAGATAAACAAAGGACTTTCACTAGTCTCCCTGACTGTTTGTTTTAATTGATGCAGACCTTCCTCCCAGCTAGACTGATACTCTTGGGGTTTCTGGTGTTACCTCATTCTTCACAGGAGGAAGAAGCTTCAAGAGGACTGAAGAAGCTACTTGGAAGAGTAGCAAAAAGTTTCAAACCCACAAGGAAAGAAGTCCTGTTGCCATAACTCAACTGGACTTCTCCCAGATAACCTGACCTGGATGACTGAGAATCACCACAGACTTCCTTCTTCACACTTAGTTTTAATGTAATGTTGATATTGTTATGATTGTATTTAATTTTATTTTTAATATTTTTACCCCACCTTTCTCCTTGGAAAAGGGCCCAAAGTGGCCTACTGTATGAGGGACAATATACTGTACCGCCCAGAACATTTAAGACATATTCAAGTTAAGAACAGGGAATTAGAAGAGGCATGTATGGTGTGTTATACTATATCTATTTTTTTCATGATTGTCACTTAAAGTATGTTTTATAATTTCTTTTTTGCTAATTGTGTGGCATTTGTATTTATTTATTTATTTATTTATTTGTTTGTTTGTTTGTTGCATTTCTAGACTGCCCCGATTTCCCAGAGGAACTCTGCGCAGTTTACACAAAAGCCAAATAAATAATCCACATTAAAATCAGTAAACAGACCAATCAACAACACATAACTCAAGCAATAGCAAACAAAGCCGGCAAGAGGCTAAAAAGCAGAAGGGGAGCAATGTTGTTCTATTCCCCCCTCCCTGCCATTTATTGTTGGTGTTGAATGTTGTAAGCCACCCAGCGTAGCCAGCCAGCCAGAGGGGCAGGATATAAATTCCACCCATTCATCTATCCATCCATCCATCCATTTCCCTCTCTGTCATCTCTTGCAATCGGGTCCTCTTGCCTTTGCTTCCAAGAGTCAGGGGGGCAGAAAATGAGTCTCTATGTCTCCCACTTAGGACGCAAATAGATGGCTGGCAGGGGACTCATCCAGAAAGGAACTGCTTTGCAGGAACTGATCTCCCTTAAAGCATCCCTTCCCTCTGTCGGAAAATTGCTCCTGCCCTCCCCACAAAAGGTCCATCTTTGGCATGGATCAAGGTCAGATTAGAGTGTACATCCTTGTGTGTAATAAGATCACTGGAAACAGAATGCACTAGACTGCTCCAGAAGCAGTCCAAAAAGCAATCTATTTCCCCATGTGACCACACCCTAGATAGTTTGAATTAGGATATCTATTGTCTTTCCTATCTCAGTATGACAGCCTTATTATGTGTATTGTGTCGTTACAGTCATGACCGACTCTTCCTGACTCCATGTCCATGGAGTTTTCTTGGCAGGAATACTGGAGTGGTTTGCCAGCTCCTACTCCAGGCGCCTACAGCACCTGGTATTCCCTGGTGGTCTCCCATCCAAGTACTAACCAGGGCCGACCCTGCTTAGCTTCTGAAATCAGGCGAGATTGGATGTGCTTAGGGCATGTAGGCAGCTCAGCTTTATTATATCCTTTGTCAAAGAAGTCTGGATGCGGTAATGCATGTGAAAATGTCCCCCCATCTGGATTTTTTTTCTTTTACTATATTTGATATTTTCTGGCCATGGATAAGTTAATCAGTGGATACTGGTCCTGTGGATCAGGAGGTCCCACTGTACAACCAAGGGCTTTTCTAGATGGGGTAGTTATACCACTTTCAATTCCCCTTCAAGCAAAGACCTTACGAAGACTTCTCTCCCCATACAGAGGATGTTGCTGCCTAAAACAACATGTAGGCCACTTTGGGGGCTGATTCCCCTCCCCATATTTTCCCCTCCTCAACCTTTTGGGGTCTTTTGTGCTCCTTTGACAGCCTTCTCTTCTCAATCTAAAGTTGTTTAGATTGTCTTGTTTCTTTCCCTTCTTCTTCTTCTGAAAAATAACACAGCCATGAAATGTAATGTGGAGACACTGGAAAATCCCTTTCCTACATGCTTTGATTCATTTTTAAATTTGTATTTCATTTGAAAAGGGGGTGATGAAGAGGACCATCTTTCCCATACACTCACACTTTCATCTTCGTCTCCAATTAGTGCTTCATCTCAGAGTGGATTCAATTGTCTTGTTCGGGGAATCTTTTCATATATATGCGAGCACTTCTACATCACCTGCAGACAGCATATGGTTTAGCGTGCACAAGGAACAAAAATGAAAAAGAAATCAGTGGTTCCTGAAAGAGGAATGGAGAGCCTTCAGCTGAATTTCTGAGAATTTCTGAGTCAGAATGTGAATTCAGTAATTACTAGTAACTTCTGAAATAACACGAAGAAGTAAATAACAGTAATTAGAGGAACACTTGCAGAGTCTGGAAAAGCCCTAAGGTGTTATAGCTGCAATCTAAACTTTAATCTATAACATCTGCTACAAAATTGCCACATGAAGAACCACAAAGATGAATGGTGACACCCTCATTTCGCCAAGTCAGTATTAGAGAAGTCTTGTGATTAGGTCATTTTTAAAGCTATAAGAACATGAATGTTGAGGTTGTCATGGGACAAGAAGTCAAGAGGCAGAAAGATATATTTACAGACAAAGAAGGACATTGGTGTTCTTGTGCTTTACTAACTTTCACCAAAAGGCAAAGAACATTACATTTCAGTTTGGAGTCAAGAACAGAACCCTGTACTCACTGACCTATGATGTAGTTGCTCCACACTGCTGTGTTTGCTTTTTTGATTTTAATCCATTTCAGTTACAGCAGCATTTAATTAATTACAGTTTTACACCGAACTCTGTACTAGAGATGGGCACGAAATGAACTTTTTTTCGTTTCCATTATTTGTTATTTATTCCATTACGTAACGAAATGACTAACAAAAATTGTGATGCAAATGTAATGAAATGAACAGAACCACGAAAATTGGGTTTGTTATGTTTCGTTTTCGTTAATGGCGACGCTCAATGAAATGAGCTGTTTTAAATGTTAAAAAACGCCCTGGAAATCCATAAAAACACAGTGATAATTATTTATACTGTCTGATAATACCTACCAGGGGGGGGTTGGGGTCCTTAAAACGTGCATTTATGTCTTTTCTCAGATCATTGTATTTTTTTCCTTTAAGGGGAGTTAGGGGACATTGACCCAAAATGGCTCCCAGATGCCTAATATTGATTTCTTGGGTATTAAAATGCCCTGGACATCCATAAAAACGCAGCGATAATGCGATAATTATTTGAAATTCTTACCTACCAGGGGGTTGGGGTCCTAAAATGTTTGTTTTTGTCTTCTCCCATCGTGATGTATTTTTCTTTTCCCTTTAAGGATGACAAAATGGATGTCGCCAGCCACAAAATGGAGGCAAGCCATGTGATGGGATCATGTTCAACCAATAGCATGCCAAGGTTGCAGACTGGGCAGGTCTGGCAGCCACAGAGGGCATAAAAAGCTCTGGCAACCCCCGTCCTCCTTGCAGTATCCGGTGGGAGTTAGGGTGGGATCGCTGTCTCTGTGACTCTAGCTTCAGTCCTGCAGCCTCCCTGTGTGCGTGCGTGCGTACCTCACGGTGAGTACCCTCCCCTGCCCCGCAGTGCAGTCACTCTGCGGCTGCCTTGCATCCTGGGCAACGCCCGCTGCTGCCTTTGCAGCCTCCTTGTGTACCTAGTCTGTACTGTGTCTCTGCCAGCATCAATTTGTTTTAGTGTTTTCCCTCTGGTCTGGGGCATTGGGGGACGCCCATGCATGGAAATGCTTTATAAATTGCGCAAAAAGCGGGTAGAAACGAAAAAAGAAAAATGAAAATGAAATTTTTCCAAAAATTCGCAAAAAACAGAAACGAACCGAAATGGACCTCTCAATGAAAAACCGAAACACCATTTTTTTTAATTTGTGCCCATCTCTACTCTGTACTTATATGCACACAGCTGAAGTAATATACTGGCATAGTATGGCATCATCCCCAGCAAGCCTTCCCATGAATCTTAGATCAGGAAGGTCACCAAATAATGCACTCACCACCACTAGCAGTGTCTGCTGTGCTACAATAAGTTATCGTGACAAATACTCCAGAAAGTTCCAGCAGCTGCTGTCAAGCTAGAGGAGATACCATCGCAGAAGAGCGGCTGGTGAGTCTCACCAGACCAGAAAACCACTTGAGGGGTTACCGTCCGAAAACCAAGCATTGTCATTGAGGTGGTCACAAAGACCACCTATGGTGCACCTCCATAGGCAGTTTGTTTGACCACCTCACCTACAATGCTTGGTTCTGATGAAAGACCTCCTCAGACAAGGCACCAGGCAGTGGCAACAACAGCAAATTTCCTATTTCAGGCCACAGAACACCTTGTGGTGCCTCTCCAGGATCATGTGTTTTAATCTTGTCCTCTGGGATTCTGTGAAATAAACCTGAGTTCTTAGAATTCCAACAGGTGATTCTCATATCTTTGGTGCTATGCATGCACCCAACCAATCATCTCCTCTTTCTGCCCTCAGAAATGTCCTCTGTCCTGGTATTCAACAAACTGTAGTAAAACAGTCAGCTGGAATTCTGAAATCATTTTAGAAATCTGTAAGAAATCTATTTAATTGCTACAGTTCCTTTCTCAAATTTTCATTTGTTTACTTGTCTGAAAATTCAGTACTGCTTTAAGGGAAAGCATCACAACCTTCAACTCTATCTCTTGTAACAAGCTATGGGACAATCTAAGCCAGGCCTGTCCAAACTTTGGCCCTCATTATGTTTTGGACCACAAATCCCAGAATTCTAGGTTTAGATTGCCAATGGCAAAGGACTGTGGGAGTTGCAGTCCAAAACATCTGGAGGGCCAAAGCTTGGACATGCCTGATCTAAGTCATGCTATCAGGAGGAACAAAAAAGCAAGGGAAGGCATGGACTTTTGTCAGTATTGTTACTGAGAGAAAGCTAATGCTATATGGATGTATAGATGCTCTGTCTATAAGACCTCTGTGTTTGCATCTGTATAATCCTCATAAAGTGTTGGCTTATAGATAAATCCCCCATTTCTGCAATCCATTTCTGTCTCATAAAAGTTTTCATCCAAGTCACATAAATTTATGAATCTCATAAATAATAGTCGGCATAGTAATAAGGATTCACACCATTACACTCAGCATCATTTCTGCATGGACTCACTTGGGATACTGATGGATTGTCACCACACAAAAATCATTCCAACGTATTTGCATGCATTTTGTTGAGAATACAATTTTGCCAGATTCTTAGGCCATTGATTTATTCCAGCATGTTCCAGTCATAGCCACATTCGCAGCACACATGAAAAGTTCTTTCTTTTCTTTTGTCCATTTTTAATTTCCAACATTTTGGACTGGAAGATGCATCGGGTCATCTTCTTCCTATCTGCAGAAGAATCAGCATAGCTTTAGTATCTCACAGACTTTTGGGGACATGTGTTGTCCTTTTGTTATGTGAAACATTTAATTTTATAGCTTGGAAATCAAATTAAATTAATTTAAGGAGCTAATTTAAGAAATAAATTGAATGTGAGAGCCTTTGACAGAAATAACAAATGCATGGCTTGCTTTATGTCCTTGGAAGCTTTTGTTCCACAGCCGTGAAAGGTTTTCTCAGGATGCACCTATGGTCATAACTAATCAAATCAATGAGATTTGAAAGTGTCAGGAAACCTGTATAATTCTCTTTTCATCAGCTGAAAAGCATTATAATTGGTTATTACTCTTGAGTGCAATTCCCAGTTATTGATATTTTAGAAAGATAACATTAGGAGTTGGTTTAACTGCAACTCAATCCTCAAAGCTCCATGCAAATATAATACTAGCAAAAACTAAATGGAATAATTGTTCCATAAGATTCAGAACTGGCCTTGAACCAAAAACCTCTGACTCCAAACATTAACTCGAGACTGGAGCCAGCCTAAATGTTATAAAATGGAGATGTATTGATATTATTGTTTATGTTTCATTAACATATAGAATATCACAGTGAAGATGATGGCCAGAAGCCTTTCTGCACGTGCATAAGGACATGATGATGCAAGCAGTTTTGTATCACACAGTTAAGTGCAAGATAAACTGTGCAATCAGAACATGGCTGATCCTGCAACGGAGAGTCCAAAATATAACCGCACCATTTCTACAACTGCCCTCCCAGCTTTGTGATGCCAACAGAAATCTCAGGATAACATTTTTTAAGGTATGTGAAGGTATATATTCTCTAGTATTTACACATATGGACAAACTGTCCCCCCCCAAAAAAAACCCCAAACATTATACTCTTGACAATATCCGTGTATATAAAATCACCTAATACATCACTGTTGTCTGTGTTAGAAATGTTGATTCTGCCATTCTAGATGAAGCGCATTGGATCGGTTCCAACCTCAGAGAATTTACAATGTTGTTGGAGGTTTTTTTTTTTTTACTGTAATACAGCACTATACAACATTCTCGCAATATGTGTGCCTGCTTAGTACGAAACCCTTCAAGACATAAGAAAAATGTCTGAATTGGCCAAAGCACCTAGCTTTCTCATGGAAACATCATACTTCTAGTCACTCAAACTACAAATGATTCTGCAACAAAATGTCATGAAATGGATGACTGGATTCATTTTGCAAACTCTAACAAGTTACAGAGCAAGGCATTAGGTTAGGAGTAATTGGTCCATATCTGCAGAAACTGATATGCTAGGCCAGGCAGCTGTTTCATGTGACAATTCAAATTGGATTTAATATATGGAACTGTTCATATTTCAGTCATTAAACCAAAGTGATTTAGAAACAATATACTGTGGTTAACAGAATGCCAGATGGGCATTATCTGTAATACAGCTAACGTAATTGAACAACTATTGCCCCTTCACCCACCTCCTTGGGATCAGAGGTATTTAGATCTTTATATGGCCGTAAACCAATAGTTATGTGGTCATATGTTCTTCATTCTGAAGCCTGAAAGAGTGTACGAAACATAACACCTCATTCATTCATATATGACATTCAAATTTCTAGCCAGCTAAAGGTCAAAGTGGGTTACAATTTTTCAGCATATATCACCTTGCTAGAATAGATGCCTCTGAATCCAACTACATTTTGTTCGTGAGGGCAAATGCTCAAAAGCAAAACACAGAGAAGCTAGAGAGTCTGTAGGGGGTTCGGGCTATAACAATTCTGCAATGTTTAGGTCCCTTATAACTCAATTATAATATGGCTTGATATATTCATTATGATGATATAGCCCAGAACCCGTGCTGTGTAGTAGTCTGGACTCAGGACATGCAGACTGAATTCACCAGGTGTTTGTGGGGCAATCACTTGTTCTCACCCTTACTTACTTCACATTTTATCTGCAGCCTAGAAATGTAACAAACAAACACAAGAGCATTAGGTATATCACTAAAATCCATTGTTTGGATGGTTCTTTTCCACTTAGGAATGCTGGTAGCAATTAATATATTTTCATCATAGTATTTAGCCTGTATTTTTCCATACCATCACCATTACTTTACATAATTAAGTAACTCAAGTCCAGACAGCAAGTCTGAACTGTAAGTTGAACTCCTTAATAATCTATTGTATCACTTGTGTTTGGTAAAACTGTTCAATCCAGTCTGACAACTGCCCAAATGTTTCCTGGAGACAAGGGTTGATTGCTCCAATCTGACCTCCTCCCTTTTGATGCAACATCTGCTCCAGCTTTTCCAAAACAAAACTAATTTAGTCCTTTCAAACCACTGCCTCATATAGGTTAATAGCATCAATATTTCTAACATTTGATTTTACAAAACTGTGGCACTGTAGAAACCAATAATTGTTGAACACAAGAAAAGCAGACCCTATTAAGGAATGAAAATTGAAACAAGAACTGGGAATTCATACATTACATGCTGGATGTAACTGAAACTTAAACATTTTGGGCCAAAATCCCGTTATCCGAATCAGCATCTACATCCATATCGGTACAGGATCCGTGCAAGGAGCTGCCTGCTGAAGTTGTAGAACACAGCATCTTGGAGTCCATGGTCAAGCCTTTAACCAAGTCAAGAGGCAACTTCTGTTGTGAATGGTGCAGTTACCAGACGCCTCGAAGGGAACGTTGGTGTGAATTCGGCCCGTCCAACTAGGTTGTCGCGGGCACACATGCTGCGCGTGGCCACGCCCAGGGAGGCTCGGAGAACTTCCACCCGCTCCCGAGCCTTCTCTGTGGCTGGCCCGACGCTGTGGAACCACCTACCAGCAGAAGTGCGCCTAGCAGAGTCCCTGCCTGCCTTCCGGAAGGCTCTTAAAACCCTTCTCTTCCGGGAGGCATTTGGTTGATTTTTTTTTCTTTTTTCCCTCCTGCCATCGCCATCTCCTGCACTTTGCTGTTTTATCTGTTTAGTTTTTTATTACATTGTGGAATTTGTTGTTTTTTTAATATGCTGTAAACCACCCGGAGTTCCCCACCAGGAAGACGGGCGGTATATAAGTCCCACAATAATATTTGTATAGTAACTCACCCTAGAGCAGGCCAACAAGGATTGTTCAACACAACTCCATTGTAAAGTTCCATTGATTCAAATGGGGCTACTCTGGTCACAACTTACTTTGCACAAATGGAACTTAGGGCGCTTTTACACGACCCCTAAGATCCGCTGGTCACTTAAATTCGGACCAGAGATCTTAGGGGTTTGTCGCTCTTCCTGCGTCCCCACCCCTCCGCACTTCCTGGCTGCTGGCTGCGTGAGGGGAGGGAGAAAAAAAGGGACAAAAGAATGGAGGCTTACCTCTGGTGCCGGTGGACGCCACCCCGTCATTGTGATTCCTTCTCTTAAAGGGGCGGGAGGCAAAAAACAACAGCAAAAAGAAGCGAGGAGAGCCCGGCACATCCGCATCAAGATTTTTCACCCTTGGAGAGCAGGTACATGAAAAGTGCTCTGGGATGCACTTAGGTGGGCGTGGTCACACTTAATTTTCAGTAAACTCTGGAGCTGGTGGGTAAACAATTTTAAGCTCCGGAGCTGGGAGCCATTTTCGGCGGAGTTTAGGGGTTGTGTAAAAAGGCCCTTACAGAAGAGTTAATACACCAATCCACATTCATTGATGGGCCTTCTCTAATATAGTGTGAGAAGGTTGGTGCGCCATCCTCCGCCAGGGGTCCCGAAAGAGCAAGAGAAGGGGAGGAAAAGGAGGCGGCAGAACCGGGCAAGGTGGAAGAGAGTGGATTGGCCGGTTGGGAAACAGGGAGAGAAAGTCAGGTGGAAGAGGAATTAGTGGATATTGTAAAGGAGGACCCTTGGATGGGGGAGTGGGTGACATTCAAACTCCCATGACTGAGAGGTGGTAGAGTGAGGGTGGCAGGAAAGGAAGGCAGAGAAACTGCCTTACTGGGAGCAGACGGAGGAGCAACAAAGTAGAGCAGGAGGCTTGAAGAAGAAAGACACAGAAGGCATTGAGAGAGCATTAGGAGCAATGTCTCTCTAGCCATGGGGAAACCCAGAAGATGGGCAAGTCTTCCCCCAGCCCAGCGACGAAAGACCCAGGATCACCTTGTTAGGACTCATGAGTTTGGACTCTCAGGCACAAAAGGGAATGGCCGGGTTGGTTCTAAGCCCGGGCTTCAATGTTAGAGGGACTGTTCCTATTTTACAGTGAGTTGTTTAGTCGGATGTAACAAGCGGGCTAATGGAAGAGACCTATTCTGAAACATAGCCATTGATCGTTGACTGGGAGGCTCCTGTGGAGGAAGAAGAAGGTTCAGAAGTTGTTGAGAATAAACATTATTACAGTGATACCTTGTATAAAGGAATTAATTAGTTCCAAATGAAATTATGTTAAGCAAATTTTCCTTTATACAAATATCCCATAGGAATGCATTGAAAACAGAGTAATCCCATTTTTATGTTGTACAGATTTGCCCCTATCTCCGGAATTCTTTATGTTGTACAAATTTTATGTTACACAAACCGTTTGTTATACAAGGGTCCACTGTAATGTGTTTGAGTCTTCTTATGCTGCTGCCCAAGTGGGCTAGGAGGATGGCAGGAACATTGCACCCCTTGACATATAATTTCTATGTTAAGCAACAGAATTTCAGCCTTTATTATCACAAATCATATTTTCAGTATTGCAAAATAATATTTTGATTGTGTTACTTTATTCTTTATTAACAAAATGTTAATATTAATAGAAATTTCTTGCCATTGCAAGCTAATGTTTAGACAGAGAATTAAATTTACAGTTAACTGATTATTCTTCTCTAAACTGCAAACATCAAAGATTGAATCTCGCAGTATGATCCAGCTCGGGTGCTAAGATCACCAGAAGAAGCCTTTCTCTCCATCCTGCCACCTTCACAGGTGCGCCTCAGAAGAACACATGAAAGGGCTTTCTCTGTTGCTGCTCCCAAATTTTGGCCTTCCCGCTGAAGGCCAGGATTGCCTCGCCTCTGACTTCTTTCCAGAAGAAGGCAAAGCCCTTTCTCTTCAGGCAAGCTTTCCCTGAATGAGGGACTTCTACTATGTAACTTTATATGGATTACTATACATGATTGCATTGACTAATTTCATAAGAACACCAGTGTTTTCCATGGTACTTTCCACCCCTCATAATGTATTTTTTTTCTTTTTGCTTGCTCTTTGTAGCTTTAAGTTTAATGTTACCTTTTAATGTTGTAAAATGCCTGTTCTAATTCCCTGTTCTTAACTTGAATATGTCTTAAATGTTCCGGGTTGTATATTGCCCATCATTATTGTAAGCCAACTTGGGTGGGATAAAAATATTCTAAATAAATAAATAAATATAGAAATGTGTATAACTGTTCCTCTGTCGATTTATTTCTGTGGATACAGCTAATCATATCAAGAAGTTGGTGAAGATATTTTTAAAACTTGGTTGAAATTTTGGATTTGATAAAACAAACACCATAACCCTAAATATATTAAATATGTTGTCATTCAACATCTAAATCAGAATATTAAATTAATCATAATGCTAATCATGCTGTATGTGTTTGAATTTATAGCCTGCTTTTTGTGTTCAACAATATCTAATTCTATTGCCCGTTAGCTTATCTTTAAAAGCTTTATTACCCTGTACAAGCTGTCATGTTGAGGTAGGTTAAAATTCAAAATGAATTGAATTAATGCGGGTTGGCCACAGCCCAAAGGCAGTGATAGCTGCAACAAAGCAATTGCAGACCCATTAATGGAAGAACACCTAACAAAATTCAAAACCACATTTCTGAAATGCTGCTCCTGCTTAATAAAAACCTGACTCTGGTCAATGGCTGCACATAAAACAGCTTGAAACATTCTTCTTCAAGAAAGGGCAAGTGAGAAACAGTTTTAGGGGACCCAAGAGGCATTAATGTTTCAAAGATTACATGTCTCAAATGTCGTAGGGAAGTGGGAAGAACTATAGAAATCCTCATATACAAGAAGAAGGGAACTCATAGAAATCATAATTATTTCTAATTTTTACTCTCATTTTCTAAGGCAAATCAGTTCATCCATTTTAATTATTATTTAGTGTCATTTCCAGGACACTTATTTATTTATTTATTTATTTATTTTTACAACGTATATGCTGCCCACTACCCAAAGGTCTCTGGGCGGCTTACAATCAAGGAATTAAAACAGTTAAAAACCATCAAACAGCAATAAATAATTAAAACAACAATAAAACCTTATACTAAAAACATTACATTAAAATTGCCACCAGAAGACCCACAATCTAAATTATATCAATTAAAAAACTTCTGGAACAGGAAGGTTTTTACCTGGCGCCGAAATGTCATCAGTGTTGGCGCCAGGCGGATCTCACTTGGGAGGGCATTCCACAGCTTGGGGGCAGCTGCTCAAGGTAGCTCAAAGCATTAAAACGAGTAACATTAAAAACACAATGGGTTACAAGTTAAGAACAATTAAACTATAATCATAACAATTAAAATGCATCAAGTGATTCTAAACATATAAAAACGTTAAAAACAAACTTAGCTAAAAACCAGCATTCAGGACTCTGATATCCTTCTTAAAAGTCTACCCGAAGAGGTGAGTCTTCAGCGGTCAATGGAAGAATAAAAGAGAGGAGGCTGACCTAAACTCCCAGTGCAGGCTTGTCCAAACTTTGGCCCTCCAGATGTTTTGGACCACAACTCCCACAGTCCTTTGCCATTGGAAACACAGGCTTGGAATTCTGGGAGTTGTGGTCCAGAACATCTGGAGGGCCAAAGTTTGGACATGCCTGTCCTAGTGGAAAGCCCTCCACAAACTGGGAGCAGGCGCAATGAAGATTCTCTCTTGTGTCCCTCTAAAAAGTTCCCTGTGATCGCACTGGGACTGAAAGGAGGGCCTTCTCTGGACATCTTAAAGACCTTCAAATATTTGGTATGAGGCTTTTAGTGACGATGTTGATTTTTTTTTATTCTTTGCTGAGTCTAAAGGCCTCAGCTAACTGTGGTCTTCACTTCCCTTTTCCATTTCTGAAGATTGTTTCCAGTCTTTTCCATTTCTGGAGAGTGTTTCCAGTCTCAAGGCTGGCACAACCATTAAACAGAGTGAAGCAGCTACCTGGGGGGGGTGGGTGCAATTTGGGGTATTAAATCATTATTAATAATTTTATTTATACAGTGATAATGACAGGTGGCTTGGGTATACGTTGCCATATACTGTATAGTGGTACCTCAACTTACGAATTTAATCCATTCCGAATGCATACTCTTAAGTCGAACTACTCTTAAGTCGGGCTACCTATCTAAAAAATTGAAAAAGTAAGTTAAAAAATCAAATAAATATTTGTAAGTCAAGCAGACCATATCTAAAAGTTGTAAGGCGGCAGTAAAAATGCCAACAGTTTTCTGCTCTTAAGTCGAATTGCTCTTAAGTCGAGCTGCTCTTACGTCAGGGTACCGCTGTATGTCAAAATTACTTTACTGATTTCAAGTACATTGTGCATCTTCATTAGGATGTACAGTGGTACCTTGTATAAAGGAATTAATTTGTTCCAAATGAAATTATGTTAAGCAAATTTTCCCTTATACAAATTCCCATAGGAATGCATTGAAAATGGAGTAATCCCATTTTTATGTTGTATGGATTCTCCCCATAGGCGATTTATGTTAGGCAAATTTCCCCTATCTCTGAAATTTTTTATGTTGTACAGATTTTATGTTATACAAACTGTTTGTTATACAAGGGTCCACTGTACTTTGGGTTCTTCCCTAAGAGAGGAGCAGCAAAGTGTCTCGGGCTAGGCCCATATGCCATACATCCAGAATTCTTTCTGCTAGCCATCATTCTTGATGTTCTTTCCTGTTGATTTCCTCTGTTTCTTTTAATTGGCATAAAATGACTCTCATAAACTCTCATTGTTAGTGACATTGAGTCCATTGACCACAGGAGGACATCTAGCAAAGTTATGCAGCCCACAGCTGAAGCCTCTGAAAGCAAAATACATAATTCTGTAACATCTCAATATTAATTCTACTTTCATTCATAAAGAACTGAATGTAGTTCTCTAGGTTATCTTGCAACAACCTATATTGCATGAAAGAAAAACGAAATCCTTGATGGAGACATCTGTTCATCTAGTTAAATGGTTTAATTAAAAGGGCTCCTTAATCATGCACATCACTCAGAACTTCCAGTATTTTCCTAGTATCAACGTTGAGTGTTTTCCTAATATCAGATAATTGCCCTAAGCTACTATAACGTGGCATGGTGGCTCGGCGGACTAAGGCTCCAAAACTGTTGGCTGCAAAGTTGGCAGTTTGGCGAATCACAGGTGCCATGCAGTGGAGCACGTTCCCACTGATAACCCCAGCTCCTGCCAACCTAGCAGTTCGAAAACATGTAAATGCAAGTAGAAAAATAGGTACCGCCATAAAAAGCGGGACGGTAAAACAGTGTTTCCTTGCAGCCATGCCGGCCACGTGGCCATGGACTTACACAATGCTGGCTCTTTGGTTTGAATACGGAGATGAGCACTGCCCCTAGTCAGACACAACTAGCACGCATGTTCGGGGGAAACCTTTACCTTTACCTTTACTATAAGGTGCATGTCAATTTAGCTAAAGCCCAACAAAAATATAAGAAATCATAAAAGTATTGGAAGGAAGGAAGGAAGGAAGGAAGGAAGGAAGGAAGGAACGAACGAACGAACGAAGGAAGGAAGGAAGGAAGGAAGGAAGGAAGGAAGGAAGGAAAGAGCTGTATCTAGATTTTGTCTCTGCCCTTTTCTAGGCATCATAACTAACCCACCCTCGGTACAGCATTCTCAGAGGGTGTTCCACAATGCTGTAGGAAGGGATGCTGTAAGAAGGGAGATACAGACAGACTGTTTTCCATAGTTCCCTTGCATGCATACAAATCAGGAGCTAACCTATTGGTTAAAGCTTTTCTTCACCAATATGCTATTGCTACAAATGGGTTTACTTGGGTTTGCGTTGACAGATGCTGCTGTTGAGGAAGTGGAGGCATCACAGAAGGTTTCAGTCAAGCCACTCAGCTTTGATTGGACGGCAGTGTTAATCCCTAAGTCAACGAACTGTCACATACAAGTACACAGAGTGATGAGTGAGGCCATAATGCCTTTCCCTCCTCCACTGCATACAACTCTTGCTGCCATTTTAACAATGATAGTACTGTAGCAGTTGCTGTGTGCTGTCAAGTCAGTTCTGAATTATGGCACCCCTTTCAGGGTGTTCTAAGCAGAGAATGTTTAGAGATGGTTTGCCATTCCCTTCTTCTGAAAGCATCCTGGGCAGCTTTCCCAAGGCCACATAGGTTGGCTCTACTCACAGGAAAAACACTGGGGAACTGAACTCTCAATCTCAGGTTCTGCAGCTTGATACCTAAACCAGTCGGACTGCTATCGTTGTAGATACAGGAAAAGTGTTTCCAATGTGGGCATCAAATAGCTGATGAGTCCCTTAGATCACTTGTGATTATTAGAATCAGAATCAGAATCAGAATCCTTTTATTGGGCAAGTGTGGTTGGACGCACCCGGAATTTGTTCTGGTAAAAAATGCTCTCCATATATATGAAGGAACATTCTAGCTAGTATGTTCTTGTACACACGTTCATAAAATCATTGTATTGTTTGGAATTCATCCCTGGATGCTTGCAGTGAGGCTGTGCTGGGATGGATGAATGCAAATAGATTGAGGTTGAACCTGGGCAAGATGGAGGTCCTCCGGGTGAGGGTGCTGGTGGATGGCAGTTTGGGAAGCTCCCTCAGTTTTGGGGGGTAGGGCAACTCTCTCTGTGCAGGATGAGGTATGAAGCCTGAGCATTCTACTGGACCCGGCACTTTCTCTGGAATCCCAGGTGGCATCAGTGATCCAGTCTGCCCATTACCACCTTAGGCAGATTGTTCAGCTCCGCGCCTTCCTGGACCCTGGTGCTCTCACCACGTTGGTTCATGCAGTCATAGTCTCAAGATTAGACTACTGCAATGCTCTCTGCTTGGGGCTGCCCTTGAAGTTAATGTGGAGGCTCCAGCTGCTGCAAATTCTGTGGCTAGATTAGTTATGGGATTAAGCAAATACCAATATGTTACCCCCATGCTGGCCGCACTGCACTGGCTGCTGATCTGTCACCGTATTGACTTTAAGGTTTTAATGATGACATACAAAGCCCTAAACAGTTTGGGACCTTGTTGTCTCTCGGAACAGCTCTTAACAAAAGGTACTGCCCGTTGTACCTGATTGTCCCAGGTGGAGCATTTGGGGCTGTCATCATTGAAGGAAGCTCATAAATCATTAGTGAGGAACTGGGCCTTCTCAGTGGTGACCCCTCGACTTTGGAATCAACTCCTACCTGAGATTTGTTTCACCCCTACGCTGTTTACCTTTAAGAAACTCCTTAAGACATGGCTATATAGAAAGGCTTTCCCCAGTTATTAGTTTATCTTGTTATATTTGCTGCTCATTCACCCGCTTGTACTCCACCTTCAGTTTTTTGTTCTTTTATTTTTTATTGTTTGTTTTGATTTATATTTTTTCTTATTGCATTTATTATATTATATTGTATTCATATCTATTGTATATTATTTTGTATTTTATATTTGCATTTGTTAAGGTTTACCCTTTCCCTTTTCCACATCATTGTGTCACCACCTCCTTCCAGAGTCTGAGGAATTAAAGCATGCTGGTTGCATACCAGCTCCATAGCACTTAAAGCATTTTATGAGTAGTTGGCAATTTAATTATGCATGCTACATGTTGCCCCCTCAGGAAGTTGGGTACTCTATTTACCAACCCTAGAAGGATGGAGTGAACCTTCAGCCAGCTACCTGGGATTGAACCTGGGTCGTGAGCAGAGGCTTGACTGCAGTATTGCAGTTGAACAACAGCACCACAAAGCTGTTCTCATTAGAAGAGGAGACTACAATTCTGTAAATGCTCCAATCAGCTTTCCTTTTCTGTTTTTTTCAAAGCTCTTTCTCCATTATATTATCTGTATATTCTTGGTTTTTCACATTCATTGTCTTCTGATTCCTTTAAATTTTGCCCCAGTACAAATCCAATATTTCCAGTAGATGTCCTTCCACTCCTCCGTCCAACTCCACACCCTACTGAAAAATGTGCTCCAGAGGGTTTCTCAGCTCTCTGGAACATGTGTTGAGGCACATGGCTGGCTACAGGGGGAAGGAGCATCCATCCTCTCTTGATTCCAAGACAAAAACAGCTCCATCTGTGTAACAACCCCACTGTGCTACTTGGAGGAAGCATAAAAAGGGGAAGTAGAGACCTTGAAATTATCCAGCAAAAATGACCCTCTTGAATGTGCAAGCATATAGGTTACTTATCATAGTCTTTTCACTCTGGTGAGGAGTGTTTCTTTTTAAATTATAATTTCTAGATTTGTATCTCTGCATACAAATTAGCATGTAATTTTTTTTCCACAGTCCTATGCTTGCCTGCTTCCTTCCTTGCTCACTGGCTGGCTGGCTGGCTGGCTAGCTGGCTGGCTTTCTTTCTTTCTTTCTTTCTTTCTTTCTTTCTTTCTTTCTTTCTTTCTT
>JAHTLZ010000240.1:13692853-13753557 GCA_023846285.1 Phrynocephalus versicolor | reverse complement strand
CTTTCTTTCTTTCTTTCTTTCTTTCTTTCTTTCTTTCTTTCTTTCTTCCTTTTGTGATGCCATGCAAACTGACCACCCTTTTGTTCTCCATTTGTCAACAAATTATGCTGCAGACACTTGTAGCTCCCTACCCTGCTCCGTCCCATCTGAAAACTGGATAATGTTGGGGACATGAAATAAAAAAAAAAACAGGCTGGCTTTGTAATCCTTTGGTGTAATCCAGCTAATGCTCATGTACAAACACATGCATACAGAGGTACCTGTTATCAGCACCAGTTCCACTGTTTGTCTGGAATTAAAAAGCTTCTAATCCTAATTGCCTTCCAAACAATGTTATTTTTTTTTCTTCCTCTCCCCTCCCCGCCTTCCCCAAATGAGGAAATGAAATCCCTCACGCACATGTACACAATCTTTTGCTCATTACTTTTCTTGTTGAAAACACTGCATTCTTTTTTTTTTACTTAAGAACCCTTAAAATATAAATATTTGGGGTGTGTTGTGGCCAGAACTTATTAAGTAAGCATCAAAAGCTTCAAACCAGTGACCAGCACAGATCTCTTCTGCATAGAATTGGGGAAATTAAGTCCGGCTCTGATCTACATATGGCAGTTTTCATACACAGGCTTTCATGCACACTAAACGCCTAATTATTTTCCAGAAGCCTGCACCCTTTTCTCATAGCCAAAGCCTTGTGATTCCCATTTTTGGCAGCTCTCACCTACAGACAGCCTGACCCTCTGCTTCTTGTGTCTGATCTCTTCATAGTCAATGGAAACGCGCCAACCCTGAGGGTTCCCTTGGTGCCAGACTCTGTCAGCCAGATAGCTTGTTTGCACATTCTGAGCGTCTTTCTCAGCTGGAAGGAACTGTGTTTAAAAAATAAATAAATAACAGATTCAGGCAACAGTTCTCAGACACCCTCGCCCTGGCAATGTGCCATTAAAACCCAGACTATTCTGGAGTAAGTAAACTGAAACACAGGCTGCCAAAAATGGAATTACATGGATTTGTATCCATCACTGTGCAGATTGCATTGTTACATCTGTAGGTCCAGACACCATCACTTCTGTAACAATATTTTTTAGCCTTAGTGTAGGAGTGGATGCACCTAGTTTTCACAGAGCCTGCTAAAACCTTTAAAACACAGGGGAAATAAGCTTATATGGGGAAGAACAGTACAAAGGAACCTATATTTCATGTACGCCGACCTTTTGAAAACTAGTGTCATGTTTCATGCTCATTTTAAGTGACATGTTTTCTGCTTTTGTTGTTTTTGTCTTTGTCATTATTGGCAGTGTGCTCTGCTGCTAACACTATGTCAAGAGACAGTCATAATATTTTCCATTCTGTCTGAAAGTCAATAGTTGTAGGTGCACAGCACTCGAAAACATATTTCATTTACCCTATTAATGCCTAGGTAGGAAGAGGGCTCGTTTTATATAACATGTGCAGCAGCATCAAACAACACACCATAGGATCTGTGTTTAGCATAGGGTCTCCTGCTGACCAAAAATCTCCTAAAGCAAAAGTCCAGGTCCTCTGCCTTAGGAAAATAGACTCCTTTTATTCAATCCTGTACTACAGTACCTGACAATTGCTCTGAACTGGCTTTAACTGTTCGGCAGGGAGCCCCCTTAGGCAGCCCAATGAAGTTAGTTATTAAATTACAGTGGTACCTTGTATAAAGGAATTAATTCGTTCCAAATGAAATTATGTTAAGCAAATTTTCCTTTATACAAATTCCCATAGGAATGCATTGAAAGCAGAGTAATCCCATTTTTATGTTGTACGGATTTTCCCCATAGGCAATTATGTTAAGCAAATTTCCCCTATCTCCGGAATTTTTTATGTTGTACAAATTTTCTGTTATACAAGCTGTCTGTTATACAAGGTACCACTGTATAATCTTTTGTCTTCCCCCCTCCTCCATTGTCAAGGAGGGGGGAAAAGAGTGTGGGAGTTTTTGCACCACATATCAAAATATTTTGATTGGCTATAAGTACTACACACTTTATCCAGGGCAGTGTTGGTGAACCTATGGCGTGGATGCCAAAGGTGGCACTCAGAGCCCTTTCTGTGGGCACCCGACATCACCCCTTCACAGCCACTTGTATTCAGGTTGAATTGCTGTGTTGGCACTTTACGAAAAAATAGTGGGTTTTTGAATCACACTTTTGGTACTCGGTCTCTAAAAGGTTCTCCATCACTGATCTAGGGTGATCACGTTGGTGTCCTTTGCTGCTCCATGTCAGGCCACAAAAGTCCTTCGCCCAGCTCGGAAAACGGTTCCGCTCTATCCCTAGACTAACCACAAACTGCTAGGGGCCTGCCAAAGAAATAGCATGAACGTATTCCCTCACCAGGCCTGGCAAATGTGAGTTAATGCACAAGGTAGTGAAATGCAAAATCCAGACCAAACCACACTGTATAGTATTAATAGCAGAGAAATCATACCATCCAGGTCAGCAGATCCAATGAGAAGCCAGAAGGGTTTGTATGGGTAAAGAACAAGGCTCAGATGCCTCATGATAGAAACAAAAGATGAGTGACATGGTCCTAGTTTGAACATCAGGAAGAACTTCATAACAGTTAGAGCTGTTCGGCAGTGGAATATGTTGCCACAAATGGTGGTGGAGTCTCCTTCTTTGGAGGTTTTTAAGCAGAGGCTGGATGGCCATCTGTCGGAAATACTGTGATGGGGGTTCCTGCATGGCAGGGGATTGGACTGGATGGCTCTTGAGGTCTCTTCCAACTCTATGATTCTATGATTCTATGATTCTAGTTGAAGTAACAATTGCACTGATTATGCGAGGACTGACCCCTGCAGATTGGACAAGTAGCACCTTTCAGCACGTAAAGTTGGAGCCCCCATCAAGCCTGGCAAGTGGCTGCTTCCTTCTAAAGGAAACCCTCTATTTCCATCCCTACAAGCCAAAATAATATGATTCCCTTCATGTGTCAGAGGAATAGTGTTAGTGTTTTATTTGCTTAGTAGGTTTTATTTATTTGGGACAGAGGTATTGGTTCTGTTTAACAGATTTAGATGCTTATAAAACTACTGATTAAAAAAGAACCACCAGCAGTTTATTAGCCCATTAGTCAAGTTAATTAAATCCATCTTTCCAAAGCCCATTCTGTGTCGAACTTGTCATATTGCTATTGGCTAAACCTTCCAAAGATTTGGAGTTTGCATATTAAGTATGTAAGACAAAGTGTTTCCTGGCAACATTAATCTTCTCCTGAAAGAAGGGGAATATCGTATCATTAAACCAAATTAGATTCATTTTCTTATAATTTTACCTCCCTCTTTCTCTCTTCCAATAAAAATATCAGACACCCCAGGATATGCAAGGTCTCCACCAAAAATAAACAACAGTTGATGCCAAGAGCTATATGATAAATATTGTAATAAAATGTAGTTGAGGCGATAATGAATACCTTAAGGACACTATTATATTGTATTAGACCAAATAATCCTTGATGTAATACAGTGGAATTCTATACAAATTAAACCCAAGATGAACCTGTCTGACGTATTCAACTACGTTTATTATTGTAATAAGTCCTTATATCCTGCTGGGCTTTTCTAATTTCATCAATGCTCGTTAGTGTTTTAGGCCTGTCAAATGACTAAGGTGGAGAAGATATCAGAAATGGCTTTCTAGAAAGCAAAGATCTTGCATGGAAGTCACTGGTTATTACAGGCCAACATGGAGCCCCTCCAATCTGTCTATGGATTCATCTGCAGCCAGGGATGACTGATTTAACTTGGAACAAAGCACCTTCAAAATTCCACTGTTGGCCGCTTCGTAACCATCATACCCTGGTTTAAGATAACAGATCTTAGTGTCAGCAGTGTTGGAGTAAAGTTTGATTGTGTTGTGTAGGGTAAGGTGAGGTAGCTACAATGTCTAGGTACCACTCTCCACCCTTTTCCTATCTGGTACCAAGGGTCCCTTTTGATGGTGTTTGTACAGGTGTTCCACACATAGCGTTTGTTTAGGAGGCAGTGAAGGAAATTCACATCTCCTGTCTCACACATTCTCTTATATACACAATTCTTTTGCAATTACTACACAAAAGCCTACCTCCTGTTATATTGCAAGGGCCTGTCCTCCGGTCTGAAGTTTTCACCCTGAAATTTCAGGAAGTGGAAAGCTGCTGATCTGACAATTCTACTCAAGAAGCTGGAAAGCACACGAGTCTTGGTGCTAATGACCAATCCATAACTTCATCAACAGTTAATCATAGTTACTTCCTACAGATCAGCAGTAACAATTACAAATAAAATGAGTTAACCAAACGAGTTAGTTTTCTTCATAATGGGGTCACAGCAGTTTAAACATTATGTAATCTTAAAACTATGCATTATCTGTGAGAAATACGTTGGAATTTAAACTGGCTTATGTTACTCTAGCCCCCAAACTGAAGAAACACGCCTGAAAATCAACACTGGGAGATGCAAAGTTCCACCTGCTGCAGTTGTCCAGCCCACCTCATCCCTCTCCTGAAGGCAGAAAATTATGAGAAACAAAGGTTGCAAACTCCCTCTCTTTTCCATCTTAATCTGTTCATCTCTCAGAGGATGCAAGAAACAAGGAAAAGGAATTCACATGTTCTCCAGTCATGGACCAGGCTTAGGTACCTTTGGGGAACCTTTGAGTGAGCAAAACAAGTAACCTAGAATCTGTCACTGGATCAAGACAGGGTGGACTGAAGGCTTTGTTCAATGGTGCAGCTCATGATGGGAGAAGATATATCCAAGAGATGCATCTGACAGCCTTTTTACACGACCCCTAAACTCCGCTGCAAATCGCTCCCAGCTCCGTAGCTTAAAATTGTTTACCCACCAGCTCCGGAGTTTACTGAAAATAAAGTGCGGCCACGCCCACCTAATTGCGTCCCAGAGCACTTTTCATGTACCTGCTCTTGGAGGGTGATAAATCCCAGATCCAGATGTAAAGGAGTGAGTGCCCGGCTCTCCTCGCTGTTGTTGGTTTTTTTTTGCCTCCCGCCCCTTTAAGAGAAGGAACCAGGAAGTCACAGGGCTCCAGGCAGCTTCCACCGGCACCGGGGTGGTAAGTCTTTATTCTTTTGTCCCTTTTTTTCTCCCTCCGCTCACGCAGCCAGCAGCCAGGATGTGCGGAGGGGGTGGGAACGCACGAAGAGCAACAAACCCCTAAGATCTCTGGTCCGAATTAAAGTCACCAGCGGATCTTAGGGGGCGTGCAAAAGCGCCCTGAGTGGCTTGTGATTCTCCCCTTTGAACTCATCTTAAGCACTAGATATCCCTTCCCAAGCAATGGCTTCTGCCTCTCCCTATGCAGCAAATCTTATTGTGTGATTAGTCCTCATAATTTCACAAACTGGATCCTCCAGCTGTGTGGGTGAATGGGATTTGGGATTTTGGTGTATAGTTCAAACCATATTAAAACTTCCTTTTGGGGGGTTTGAACCTCCCTTTCTTCAGCATCTAAGAACACATTATATTTTGGTTTTATTGCTATAGTAATCATTAAAATGCTCCTGTTTTGTGACCTAGACCTGACTTGTACTCTTACAAGGCTGCCAGCCTTCTAGGTATCAGTCAGCCAGTGATGGCACATTTTAAGGGATGTACAGATGTTCGCATAAAATCCTTCCCTGTGAGGCTCAACTCTGCAAGTGGGACTCTCATTTACTCAGTAATAAAGCTGCCACACTCCCCCTCTTCACTCAGTAGAGATGAAAGAAACTCTTTTTTGCCCAAACAAGAAGATAATGTCTATTGTAGAAAGTTTGTTCTTCTACTGGAAATGGGAAATTCAATAAACAAAAAGCCAAGCCCTGAGGGATTTTCTCCTCTTTCCTTAACCAGCATGCATACAGAGCACAAAGACATGGGACAAGCTGGATTTTTACCAAAGGAGGAGTTAAGCTTTATCACACACTAACAAGAATGAAATATAGCATATTCACTTTTAACAAGATAAAGCTAATGCAAAGATAACAATCTTATTAGAAGACTTCTTTCCTGGGCTTAACTTAGTTAAAAAATATATATATAGAAGCATTTTAATAGACAACGCAGCAATTAAACAAAACAGATTTCCTTCATACAAACAGATTTCACGTATATACAATAGAGATGGGCACAAAACAAAAAACGACATGCTGTTTTGTCGTGTTGTAAGGTTATGAAAAGTTTCATAACGTAACGAAATGGCAATCAGGGTTTGTTACAAAATGAAATGAAACATCATTTTTTTACTGTGGAAACAAAATGATTCGTGAATTTACCTGCTCGGCTCTCTTGTTCTGGCCACTGCCACCCAGCTGGTTTTGACAGCTTGAGCTGTCAAAAACAGCTGGGTGGCAGTAGCCAGAACAGGAGAGCCGAGCAGGGTTTTGAATATCATGCCGCCGCAGCATCCTCATTGCTATAGTGAAAAATTGAGAAACCTACTCTGCTTGCTCCTTCTCAGCCAGACAATGGCCAGGCAGGTGGTGCACCCACTCGATGGGAGAGAGGAGCAGCAGGGTTGTAAATTTGGTGTCACTTGCTTTGCTCTCCCGTTGCCACTACCAGCACCTAGCTGGGTTTTTTTGATAGGTCAGGCTGTAGGGGAGAGGGGTCACCCTCCCTTCTTACAGCCTGACCTGTCCCCCCCCCAAAAAAAAGCTGTGTGCCAGTGCCAGTGGCCAAAATGGGAGAGAGGAGCAGCAGGGTTTTAAATGTGGTGCTGCTTGCTTCGCTCGCCTGTTGCTGCCACCGGCACCCAGCTGGGAAGTTTTTTTAACAGGTTGGGCTGTGGGGAAGGAGGCCCACCCTCCCTCACTACAGCCTGACCTGTCAGAAAAGACCATTGGGGTGGCGACAGCTTCCATTTTGTTTTGTTTCCTTTCAAAAAATCTATTAAAATTCACTAATTACAAAAGAAACACAATGAGCAACAAAATGAAACTAAACTCCATGTTTCATGCCCATCTCTAGTATAGAACTATATAAAGAATCCATATCCCCTAGTACCTTGCTGGCCTTTGTCCTAGCAAGGATCCAGCTCTCTTTGAGGGTCTTCTACACTTCGTGGCAAAATGAAAGAAAGGCTTCAACCTAAATATTCCTGAATGAGCCTAATTTGCTAATAACATTGAGTGAGCAGTATCACTGATTACATATCTTAAGCTGTTCCCAAAAGACAGTCTGTGACTCGCCAGGCAAATTTGAAGTACAAGTGAAAGGGACAGGATTGTGGTTTAAGATTTTATTCATTCATTCATTCATTCATTCATTCATTTATATACTGCAGACCAGTTTTCCCTAAAGGGAACTCTGGGCGGTTTACATAAAGTAACATGAGAGAAAACCAGAAAACTGTAATACAATTAAAAAAACAATAGTGCAAACAAACGGATACTCGGCAAGTGGCACAAACTATTAAACAAAACAAGCAACCAACCACAGGGAAAACTTAAAAAACACACCTTGGAACCTGGCATATCTCACTTGGCAGTTTGTTCCAGAAAACCAGGCCAGCCACCAAGAAGGCCCAGTTGTGTGTTGCGACATGGGGGTGGCTACCCGGAGTGAGAAAGCCATGGAGGCTCTGGTGGTTTATTTTACCCAACACATCAAGGAATGCCCTATTATTTTGAATTTTTTCATCTCTCAAGGACCAGAAGGAGCTAGCTGAAGGACTCTCTGAACCACTGCCCAGCATTTTCTTGAAATCATGGAGAATGGGTGAACTGGTGGATGATTAGAGAAGAGCTAACATTGTCCCTATCTTCAAAAAAGGGCAAAAGCGGGAACCTGAAACTACTGATTAGTCATCCTGACATGACTTCCAAGTAGAGATGGGCACGACCAGAAAAAATGACGTTTCGAGTTGTCGTTTGTCGGGACGGGTCCGTTTCGGGTCATTTCCGTTTGTCGCGGAAATTTTCAAAAATTTCTCATTTCCATTTGTCGTTTGTCGTTTGGGTTGGGGTTGGGGTTGGGGTTGGGGTAAGTGGGCTCTGGGAGGCACCTCTCTGGGTGCCTCTGACGTCTGACCCACTAAGAAGGGAAGGGAAGCGTTTCGTGTAGCCGCCGCGTACCATACATTACATTATGTTAGGGTTGGGGGGTAAGTGGCAGAGGCACCTCTCTGGGTGCCTCTGACCCACTAAGAAGGGAAGTATACTTGCATACGGATCTGGGTTAGGGTTGGGGTTAGGGTAAGGGCTAGGCTTAGGGTTATTTTTTGCCTGCTTTTTTGGCCGGGAATTGGGGTTTTTAATTTATTTTTAAAACTTTTTTTCTGTGCTGCTTGGCATTGCGCGATCGCCGCGAACCGCGATGCCATGAACGACAACGAAAAATCAGACCCAATTTATCTTTATCGGGTCGGGTTCGAGCTGGAGCGGAGTAATTCTCATTACCGTTATCGTTACCTAACGGAAACGACAAACGGTAACGGAAACGAGAATTTCGCCGCTCCGTGCCCATGTCTACTCCCAAGGAAAATCCCACAGCAGATTATAAACTGATAACTCTCTAAGCACCTCGAAAACAATGCAGTAATCAGTAGAAGCCAACAGTACAAGAATAGTTAAGAACAAAACCTGCCAAACAAATCTTATTTCATTTATTGATTAGGTAACATCTCTGGTAGAGAATGGGAGTGCTGTAGATGTAATATACAGTATTGTATATTGATTTCAGCAAAGTCTTTGATGAAGTTCCCCATAATCTGATTAGCAAACTAACTAGGTGTGAACTGGATGGAACTAGGTGAATTCACAGGAATTCACAGTTGGTTACAGACATGTTTTCAGTGAGTGCTTATCAATGACTGTGTTTTCAAACTTGTAGGAAGAAACAAGTGGGGGTACCACAAGGCTCAGTTCTGGGCCTGGTGCTCTTTTAAAAATTTTTGTTGTTGTTGTTAATGACTCGGATGAGAAGGTACAGGGGATGTTTATCAAATTTGTAGATGACACAACACTGGGTGGAGTAGCTAATACCAAGGAAGACAAAAACAAGATCAAAAAAGATCTTGATAGAGCTGAGCTCTGAGCTGAAAACAACAAAATGACATTTAACAGGGATAAGTGCAAAGTTAGGCCTCATTTTGATTATTCTGCCCAGTTCTGGACATGGCATTTGAAGAACGATGCCTCAAAACGAAAACAAGTTCAGAGAGCAACAAGGCTGGTCAGTGGATTAGATAACAATTCCTATGAGGAAAGAGTGAAAGAACTGGACACATTTAGCCTTGAAGAAAAGAAGACTGGAGAGGAAAATGTTAGCACTCTTCCAATACTTGAAAGATAGTCAATGAATCATACAGAAGAGGGGCAGGATCTGTTCTCAATCATCCCAGAGTTCAAGACATGTAATAATGAGCTCAATTTGCAGGAAGCCAGATTTCTGTTGAACATCTAACTGTTAGAGCACTATGACAATTGAACCAGTTACCTCAGGAGCTGGTGAGCACTCCAACACTGGAAGCATTCAAGAGAAAATTCGACAACTATCTGTCAGATATACTTCGATTTGCTATAATATGTCTGAAGAAGTGGACGTGTCCACAAAAACTTACATTAAAATACAATAATCTTTAAGGTACCATAGGTTTTTGTCTTTTATTTTGTTTTGTTTTGAATTTTGCCTGGAACTTTGATTTGGATTCTTCTACTGAGCAGGGAGTTGGACTTGACCTTATAGGCCTCTTCCAATACCATTATTCTATGACTGTATTATTCTATTAACCTTTCCATAGCATGTCGCCAGCCTATAACATAAAGGGCAAGTAATTTTCTTGTGTGGTGCTGTATAATGACACAGTGGAATCCATTCACAGAACAATAGAGTTAAATTGAGCCCTGCTTTTATTTTAGAACATAATTTACACTTATGAGCTTGTTGACAATAGCACTATGGGGATTGACAGCAAGTGTGTGGGCAAGGATTATTGTCATGTTCTTCTCATTTAATGACCCTACAACTAATCTGTCCTTGTCTATCAACCCACTCTAAGCACTCACAATGCCCAGTTTTAATTCATACTCTACCTTCCAAATACAGCTTGTTATGGTTGCATGCTGGCATGCATCTTTGCACAATGGCTCAAATCCCACTGATTTTTCATCTAAAAAATAATGTGTCACATCACATGCCAAAACTGTGCGCACATTCACATTATCTGGATTCACATTATCTGGTTCTAGCCAGAGCTCAAAAAAGTTAGGTTTTTTGGACTACAACAATGAACAAGGCCAAATAAATAAATAAATAAATAAATAAATAAATAAATAAATAAATAAATAAATAAATAAATTTTCTGATTTCTGAGAGTATCGTTTTTAAACTTTGAAAAATACATTTAAGCAATATTTGTGGGGAAACGGCTTAAATATAAGCATATGCTTCTTGTACCTTTGTTGTTTCTGGACCCAATTCTTGTGGTTTTGGTCCTGACTGGCTTCCCTCCTCCTTCATGTCTACAGTAATATGTTTCCTCCTGCCTTTTGCCCTGGACCTACATGGACTTCTGACCTCAGTTTTTCCTAATCCCCTTGGATTCTCACATATGGTATAACCCCATCCCCCTGGCTCTTGACCTGGTACAGCTCCACAGCATTGACTATGATCTCTCTCACGATTCCTGACCTTTTAGTTTCTGACCTGGCTTGACCCTGATTAAAGACCTGACCTGGGTTTCGGACACTCATGCCACAGGTCAATGGCTCAGCAGAGAGGAGAGAAAAGGCCTCTTCAGGCTAAAGTCCCTTGTACATTTACACTAAACTGGATTGCCACTTGCATGCATCTAGCTGTTTTCTCCAAAGCTCTGATGAAGCTGGACCATCAGATTGGAACTGCTGTCATTCTGACTCCAGTTTCATAGTATTGTAACAGCAGTATCAAACAAGTCACATCTTCAGACAACCAAAACTTCATGATTTGCATCATCCCTCAAGACTGAAGCTAACTTTATTATATAAATCTTCACATGGATTTACAGTACTTAGCATCACTACCAATAAACACCTGTTCTGAGATCCTTGCCACCACTTGAGTTTCCCAGACCATAAGAAGCAAATTTCTAAAAGAACTTTTGAGTAAAGCAAGTAAAGTGAAGAGGGGAATTACTGTTCCAAGCATTCGAGCCTGTGTCTAACCTCAAAATGTAACAGAGCATAGTCTGTCTAAGACATGAATGGACATCTTATTTCTCCAGCTCTTGATGGACTGCATCTTCCATCAGCCATAACTGCTTTAACCATCTTGGCCAGGGGTGAACGATGATCGTTCCTATGGTGCAACTATACCTTAAAAGTCCCTTGCCACACTCATTGTGTTGTGCAATGAGAAGCAGTGCTGATACATTGAGATTTCAAATTGATTTTGAGAGCATTCCAGTGATCAAAGACATACAATATACAACATTGCATTAAAATATAAATATAACATTAATGTACTAGTAAAATATACATCAATCATCAATGCGAATGTAGCACAGAGAACTCTCCAACATATTCTGTGAACTGGAGTACATCTCTATTACATGGATATATTTGATTGATACCAGTCTGTCTTTCACAGCCTCATCCTGTAAAGTCCTGCAATTAGCCATTTAGTGAAGGAGTTCATTTCTCTGTAGAGTTCTTTGGTGGCACAGGAAATACACTAAAACAATCTGCAATGATTTCTATGTAGTTTGGCAAACTGGAAAACCCAAGATTGCACAGGACAGAGCCAAGGTTGATAACATGCTATAAAACTGCAATAACCTTCTAGTGCAAGTATATACTGGATGTTTTTAGCCAGAGGAGATCCATGGAAAGGAATCCATACAAAGCGGGCAACTTGAGGATATAAACCAACCTATATCCTGCAGATAAAGTCAGTGACAACTCAAAATCCATGTACATCAGAAAACTCAAATAAGCTACTGATAATACAAGATTACAGATGTGCACGAAATGAACAAAGCAAAAAATCCTGTGAATTTGGTAATTTTGTGGTTCATTTGGGGACACATTGGGGAAGTATCCCTACCCAGAATGAAACAAAATGCTGAACTGTTATTGGCATACTCTTTGTGGTTCCTGCAATTCAGGAATTCTGGGACTGCACTCTCCGGGAGGGACTTGCTTCTTGGGGTTATAACGCAGACATCCCAAACTCAGTCCTCAACAAACATGGAGGGAGTAGGGAGGAGAGACTGCTGAGGACTCACTGTTGACTCACATTAGGGCTATTCTTCCATTCCTATGAGTCCCAAATCACACAAACCATGAAAACTGTTAATTTTGTCAGAACGTTCTTAAAAGCTCGTGGTTCATGTATAGCAGGGGTGCCCAAACTTTTTGTAAGGAGGGCCAGATTTCGTGGCTGAGAATGTGTCAGGGGCCGGTTGCTCCCCGCCCCTGCCACCCCACTGGAAGCTCCACCCACTGACCCATAAGCCCCACCCACTGACCCCTTGCAACCCCACCCGCAGGAAGGAAGGTGGGGAACAAGAGAGGGAGGGAGGAAGGTGGGGAACAAGGGAGGGAGGAAGGAAGGAAGGAAGGAAGGAAGGTGGGAACCAAAGGAAGCACAGGGAGCCATGGCCACAGGTCGCCCCTTGGAAGAGGCGATCTGTGTGACCTTGCACCCCCCAAGCTCCCCAGAGGTGGCGACGGCTGGCCCGCCAGCCCACCCCGAAGCTCCTTGGCAGTGGCAGAGGCCCGCAGGCCTGCCCACCCCCACACATTCCCCTGTGGTGCCGGTGGCGGCAGACTGCCCGTCCGCCCAAGCTTCCCAGCAGTGTCAGTGTTGGCAGAAGTTTTTTTTTAAAAAAAAAAGCATGGGGTGAAGGAGGGGGAGGGAGGGGCGGGCCAGCCAGCCGTGGGCCACTCAGAATGGCCTGACGGGCCGGATTTGGCCCCCGGGCTGGATTTTGGGCAGGCCTGATGTATAGCAATGCAATGTAAACTATCACCAGCTGCCATTTTCCTGGTGTATGGCCATCTCTTCAGAAGATGTATTATACAGGCAATGAGTTAAGTGCCCACAAAACATCTATGGTCAGTTATCTCCCTTTTTTCATAAAGGAGAACATCCTCTTTCACACTGCCCCCTTTCATACACCAGTGGAAACATCTTGGTCTAGTAAACCACCATCTTAGGTTATTGTTTGTTAGGTTTATTAGGTGGTACACCACCTTCAGGGTCTATCATAATTTATTAAGCAACAATCCCATTTATGTCCAAATTAGAATTCTGTGCTTTAATCTCTGTTTACAAATGGATGTGCATAATTCAAATCTGAGAGCTAGCTAAGCTGCATGGATAACATCAACAATGACATGATCGCCAACAATTATTGCAATACTGGAAAGGACCCTATAGGTCATCATCAAGTTCAACCCCTGTCAAGAAGGCACAGTGGGGAATTGAACATCCAACCCATGGATCTGTCCAAATATTTTCTTTTGTCTGTTCTCACTCTCCCAGCCCTCAATTTGAGTGTATGTCCCCTAGTTCTGGTATTTTGTGAAAGGGAGAAGAGTGTCCCTCTATTCACTTTACTCGTGCCATGCATTATTTTGTACAGTGGTACCTTGTATAAAGGAATTAATTCGCTCCAAATGAAATTATGTTAAGCAAATTTTCCTTTATACAAATTCCCATAGGAATGCATTGAAAACAGAGTAATCCCATTTTTATGTGGTATGGATTCTCCCCATAAGCGATTATGTTAAGCAAATTTCCCCTATCTCCGGAATTTTTTATATTATATTTTTTATGTTGTACAGATTTTATGTTGTACAAACTGCTTGTTATACAAGGGACCACTTGTGTCAATCATATCCCCCCTCAGACTAAAGAGCCCCAAATGTTTTAGCCTTTCCTCATAAGGGAGGTCATCTGCACTTGTTCCAGTTCCACTATGTATATATATTTGGTGGCTATAGTGCCATCATATATAGGGATTTTTCTGTCACCACAGATTTGATTCCACCAACTCTCCAATTATTGGGGAATTAGGTCAGCTACATGTATGATGATCTGTCATGTGATCCTGGCTTTCTTACCCTCACAGTCTACCCACTTCATACCTCTTATAGACAACCTCCTTAGAAATATATTTACAAGGTGCTCAGGCTCCCTTTCTGCTCATCCAGACTAGGGGTCCTGCTGATATGGCAGAGAGATGAAGAAAAGGAGGTATGGTGTCAATGACAAATGGCTATAAAAATCAGTTGAAGGACAAAATCTCCAAGATCACAGCAATGCTGGCTGAGCTCATCATGTCCAAATGCAACCAACCAACCTCTCCCCCCCTCCCCACCCCTTTTTTACCATAGAGTTAGGGACTGTAATTAACTTGATGAGGCTCCATGGAATCAATTCCATGCAAACCAGGTAACTTGAAGAAATGTGGAAATTCATTCTTCAGATCATGCAAGGGTTCAAAAATTGATGCATGGTAGACCACAAACCACTTCAAGCTGGTTGCCCTAAAAGGTACCCCAAAAGGAAGAATCATATTTAGAGAACCATTGAGTCCATATATTTTTCTCCATAGTTGGAGGCTTCCTCTCTCCATTTCTTCCATTTGGTGGCTCCCAGTTTTCCTTTTCCTTTCCTGTTGTTCTTTTGTTTTGTTTTGGACAGGAGCGAATGAACACATCCAGGACTGTTAGGCAACAGAGCAGAGGGGTGGCACATTTGATATCAGTGATTTGAGTATCGGGCTATGGAGCCAGAAGTCAACCGTTTGATTTCCTGCTTGCCTCCTTGACAGGAGCTGGACCCCAATGATCTATGGGGGCCCTTCTAATTCTGTGGTTCTAAGATTATTATTTATTTGCCACCTCCAACCTACAGTGTACAGGCATGTGCCACTTGGGAGAGCTATAACTGCTTGGCACATTGTTCCTAAGGCCATAATTCCTCAGTCCCTGGCTCAAAAGGTTCTGAATTGCAGCAGAAGCATTTTTTTCTAGCCAATTTTCCCATACAGCTTTGCCCTGAAGATCCCCAGAGGGAATTGCTCAGGGGGGTTGTCAGCTCTTCCTTCTTCCTTGTTTTGGAGTCTGTCAATGATCCCATCCTCTCGTCAAAGTACAGTATTCCACTACCACCTACATCTTTCTGTGGGGATTGTGTTTCACGGGGATTATGTTTAGGAGCATCATTTTGAAGATGGTTTTGGGAGGCATTGTTTTGCTTCTTGCCTAAGACTCCAGGAGAGATATACCATATATTTGTTTTTAAAACAGCAGAAAAATCAGGCAGAGACAGAATGCACATTTTTATGTCCTGTGTCCAGCAAGGGGAAAACACAACCATCCAAATCCAGCAGTTGGGATGAGTGCTGATGCTGGTTGCTCATTCCTAGTTCCCAATTCCTTTGCTGCATTAATCAGAGATATATAAATTCCAGGTACTTCTTTAGCTAAATAAACAGGCTATGTTTCAAAGTTTCATGCAAAGGAGGAACTGAGAACTTGCAATAAATAACCAATGTCAGCATCATTTAGCCTGGTCTAGGGATGGGCACGAAATGGGAACATAGTGTTTCTTTTCATTCCGGGTGGTGAGCCGGAGCCTTTTTTAAATCACCCACCCACAACAGCGAGAGGCTCACTGTTCAGGGGGGGAATTTTAACTTACTGGGGGATTCCCTTTCTGGAGGTGTCTGTCCAGTAAAGGAATCCCCCAGCAAGAGGCTGAGAGGGTAACACTGACATCAGCGCTGCCCTCTCAGACCCCTGCTGTCGGATTCCCCACTGCCTCCCAGCTGTTTTGGGGGGGGCAGCTCTATCAAAATCAGCTGGGAGGTGGCAGCAGGAACCGGGAAACAGCTGCCCGATTGCAGCCCCTTGCCTTAAGGGAGATCTGAGTGGCAGTAGCTTCCTGGTTTGGAAGTACCGAACGGAAAACATCATTTCATTTTTGGTTCAGATGAGATGCTGTCCACGTTTTGTTTCATTTTGTAACGTTTCGAAACCTTATGAAACGATGAAACTGTGTCGTTTTTCATAAGGTGCCTAGCCTAATCAATTAGCTGCCATCACCACAACCACATGTCTTAATGCAAATAAGATGCCTGTTGCTATTCTATGTACACAAGCCTTTCCTCAATATTTTTAATCTTCATCAATTCTATACTACACAAAGGTGTCAGAACTACCTTGCAAAATACAGAGCAGGTCATATGACACACACAGTTCTTTCCACCCACCAGTTTGCTTTGCTCTCCTTGCCCTGCTCTGCCTACAGGTTAACCCTGGAATGCTACCTTATATAAAGTTAAAATCATGACACTGAGTTTTCTTTACATTCTTACACCTGCTTACATCCTACGAAATGCTGAAAGAAGCCATCCCCATATCAACATATTCTTGTCTGCACTATTTTCTGTATTAAAAAGAAAAGAAAGAATCAGGATCCAGACCAGTAAGAATCCAGACCGATGGAAACAGATGTAATGACGAAGCGGCTCCTCGGACATTTAGTTTATACAGAAAATTCGTGGGGAGCTGCCTCTCCCCACGAATCCTGTCTGTCGTATCTTTCTGACTTCCTTCCATTTATTGAGTAACGCTTTTCTTCTATTAACTTCATATTTGGATCATATGGGCCAGACCTAGCATTTTAGATCAGCTGGGAGCAGGGGAAAGTATGGAAGCCAGTCTTTAGCTGGGAACAAAAGAACAGTGAGCTTCTGACAGCAGGAGGTTAGCTCTCAAATGGCAATTTCTGTCTCTGTGGCCTAAATACAATCACTTGAGGCAGTGTCATGACCTGTGTCAGTTCACTACTCTGCCCAGCCTCCTAACAATAGGCTGCAATGGCTGCCTCAGAGGACAAAACCTGCCCCAAAGGAATAATCTCACAAAGCCTAAGGCATAATGGGTGACCAGCCCTTGCTGCAGAACAAAGCCCATCTCCCTTCCTCAGTCTGGAGAAGCAAGTGAGACTGACTGGCTGACAACTTACAATAGGGAGAGATTACTACTGTTTTGTTGAGTAGGGCTGCTGGGGGGGTGACCAGAATGCTTATTTGTGCTACTATTGGGCTACTAAATAATTTTTGTGTTGTTTAACATTAGAGTCCTAGGGTAGTAAAACACACACACACACACACACACACACACACACACACACACACACACACACTCACTCACACACACCAGCTTTTGGCTGATCTTGCCTATATACATATAGACAAAGGGAAGATGCCCTCAACCATCTACAGAAAAGAAGTGGACTGGGAACAGAATTTTACCTCACAATATAATGCCCTCCATCCCAGCAGACCAGCCGGTGCTTGAGAGCCACGGCTGCCATTGGTGCTCTCCAGCACCTGCCACCTGAGACACTTTCTGAACTCTGCCTCATAGAAGGGCCAGTTCTATATAGATTTGGGGAATGTTGCTTTTTCAGATTATAACCCCAAGAATCCCGTGGCTAACATGGCCACTCAACTTGTTTATGTAGTCAGTCTCTGCCTTCATTTTGTTCTATGAAGAAGGCAGAGAGGAAGGCACTGAGGAGCATGGGATAGCATCTTTAAATCAGGAAAAATCACCACCACTGGGACAATTTTGGTGGCAGAAGTCATTTTCAGAAAGTAAACACTCCCTACATCCAGTGGCCGCCAAGTATCTTCCAAAGGATGAAAGGGACCCCATGGAAGCCTTGGGACCTGGGGGAAGAGGGTGATTGGCTATTTTTAATTTATGAAAAACTGCCTCAGCTGATATCATCAGCCTTACATGGTATACATTCCAGTAGCAGATTTTGGCCTATATATACTAATAATCCAGTTTTCTGTAATATCTAATGGGTATAAAATAGATATCTCCCTTAACAAACTGTGACCTCTGAGCATTTTTGTGAAGGTCAAATCCAGTTGGCACATAGTTTATCGTCTACTGGGAGCTCTAACATCAAGTAATTAACCAGCTTGACAGGTCCATTTTAACAAACAATGGTCGCTTGTCTATCACTTTATCTAAGCCATATTTCTTACTACTATGCAGAAAGCAGAGAATGCAGAATATTTGTCTTTTTGCCAGAAGAAGTAGATTTGGTCCAGGAAAGCTCAAACTGGAAAAAAGACCCTTAAAGTTAGCCTTTAAAAGTGCCACAATACTTAGCCTTTTTTCCCTCCTTTCTTCCCATTTTCCTCTTTCATTTTGTCAATATGTTGAAAGTGATTAATACGTCTGCTTCTTGTAAATTTCAAAAAGATGAAGGCAATTAGAAAAGCGGAAGAACTAACATGAAATGGATTGACTCATTAAAGGAAACCATGGCCTTAAGATTGCCCGACCTGAGGAAGGAACTAATGGAGGTCATCATTAGTTTATTTTTAATTAATTGGGGGGGGGCATCACAGCTTATGACTTCATAAATGTAAGTCAGAAATAACTTCATGGCACCTAAGAATGCCAGGTTGCCAAAAGAGCCAGTTTTGGCTTCCTCATACTCAGTGAAAGCCAGTAATCCCATTTCAGATTGGACAGCGCTATCAAGAACAATGGTACGGACTGCTTTTGTCCATTCTCACATGGTTCAGAGGGTCTACTGAAGATGGAACTAGCAAGAGGATTTAGGCTCTGGACCCCCCAAACAAAACATACAGACTTTCTGTCAGTGAATTACATTCAGATTGGTGGGTCAAGGCCATGAACCACAAGACACCTTAACATGGAACAAGTCCAATTGTTCATCATAAATGTTTCCTCACACACCCCAAGGAGAGCTGTTGCTGCATCCATGGCCAATTTCTTGCTGACAGGATGGTTCTTAAGAAGAAACTCTAGTTTCAAAAAGCCTTCCTTGTGAATGCTTATTTTTTGTGATTTGTTTCTTTGATCCTTTTAATTCCCCGTGAAACCCCATTTGTGATGAAAGCCAACAGCTCCCAAGTGTGTCCTCAAGGGAGTAAATCTCATTTGCTGTTCATATAATACCCTCTATTACTCAAAAATGCAGAGGAGCCATTCTGTGAATTCTCCTGAGTATTCCCATCTCATGGGGGTAAATTCATCCCTGATGGAACCTCATTGACCTCTAGGGAAAGATTAGCTCCCACTGAGTCTAATAGCTGGTTGCATGCTTTCCTATATGTTTCTTTTAAAAGGAAATTACCCATGTTATTTAGAGATCCTCCTATTACCACCAGCAGCGGCAGGAAAAAAGGCAGGTGAAAATAAAAAGTAGTCATTTTCCTACTAATGTCCCTGCAAATCCCATCATTAAATTGACTTTTCATGATTAGATCTTTTGGCAGAAATGGCAGCACTACTCTTGCTGAAAGAAACAAGGACATTAATAAAAATGTTTCCAGTAAAAAGCCTTTGGAGAACAAAGTAGATTTTCTTTATAAACAGAGCTGACCCCCGCCCCCTCGTAAGTGCCTCCCCACTTAAAAAAAACACACAAGCGGTCATTTCTAGTAAGTGGTTTCCTGCCAGGAACCCTTTGGGACAGTTGCTGATGATTTAAACAACTCTTTGTTTTTCCAAATAAATGCATCCTCTGTTTCCTTGCCCTTCATATATTAATTACTAGAAATAAATAGTTGTGTTTTTTTTTCTTCAAAAAAATACATATGTGGAGAGCATTATTTTTAAACACGGCTCTGGTTGCATAGCAAAATCTTGGCTTTTCAAAAGCTACAGTTGATCCTCTGTTCCTAAACTACTTCTCCTGCGGAAACAAAAGGATAGCCCAGACCCAGGATGCTATTCATGGTCACCATGAATTATCCCTTTCCTGGCTTTTGTCAGTTTATGTCAAAACATTTGCATAAGCTAAACACAGTCTTATTTCCTGAAGTAATGTGGGCGTTGTAGTAAGCACATGATTTGTGGTGGTCACTTCAAAGAGCCTTCAGTGGATAGTAAAATAACAGGATGAAATTCGGAGGAAAATTGAACCAGAGTTCAGTCATCCCTTGAATGTCTGTTGAGTTAGAACCAGTCCCCAAATCTGTAAAAGGTATTGGTTAATTCATCACATTGCTTGAACGTCATCCAGACTAACTGCCTGCTAATGAAGGAAATCCCCCACCACAGAAGCCCTGACAGCTGGTTATATAGGCCCCACTTAGACCTCTCTATGGCAGAAGAATTGACTGTCTTTGAACATTACTTTTAAGAAGAAATATAATACCATAGGCCCCCAAGCATTATTGTATCACTGATCATTTACAAATGGTTTCAGCATGTCTTTGTATGTGCTTCCAGGGCGCTCTGTTCTACTGTCAAACAATTATTTTGTTCTAATTGGGGGAGGTGGAGGGGAGTTGTGTTTGTTTTTAATTTTGATTTTTTGTTTTGGAGGGATTTAGGTAATTTGAGCTTGGCATTTCCGGTCCTGCTTTCAAAAGAAACAGAGGAAAAATCTGCTTCACCCTCTAAGAGCTCCATCATGGAGATCTTCAGATTAGACATGGGCATGACCAGAAAAAATGATATTTCGAGTTTTCGTTTGTCAGAACGGGTCCATTGCGGGTCGTTTCAGGTTTTCGCGAATTTTTTCAAAAA
This sequence comes from Phrynocephalus versicolor, assembly GCA_023846285.1. Lineage (NCBI taxonomy): Eukaryota > Metazoa > Chordata > Lepidosauria > Squamata > Agamidae > Phrynocephalus > Phrynocephalus versicolor. Next base: position 13,733,031 of record JAHTLZ010000240.1, on the reverse strand, counting down.
TTTGTCATTTCATCATTTCGTTTGTCGTTTGTCATTTCCACCACGATTTAGCGCGATTTGACGTCCCAATGTAATATATTTTTAAAATAAATCCACACCTCCTCCCAGTCGAACCTCCCCCTTTACCCAATATCAGAAAAAAAAATCCTCACAAACTGCCAGAGGGGGAAAAAAAGAATAAACTGCTATTCCCTTCAACAGACAAAGCTGCAGGGAATCAAAGAAATTATTTTCTAAATCTAATTCCCTCCCTGCCTGCCTAACTTAAATCTAAAGCCTCCAGCCTCCCTCCAAATTCGAATAGCATTAGCCAGCAGCAGCCAGCCACACAGCCCTCCACCCTCCTCCACATCCAGACCCGACTGCGACTTCTGGAAGGTGCCTCGGCTTTTTATGCCCTCTGGCACATCCAGAAGTGTCAGTCAAAACATGGCCATGCCATTGGTGGAATGGTTCAAAAAAATTGCATGGTCCTATCCCATGCCCAGCCCACATGGGCAGGTCTAAAAAAATAAGAAATAAAATAAAATAAAATAAAAACAGTGCGACCTTTTACTGCTATAAAAAAACCCACTGCTGCTACTATAAAAATTCAGGCATTTAAAATACCTAATTTTCACATGTTTCTGTTGTGCTTTGGTGGGTTTTTGGACCACAATTTCAAAAGAAAAATTGTGGTCGCCATTTTGGATCCCCCCCCCCCGCATGGCATGGAGACGACGAGGATGACCCCCCCCCAGCCTGGTGCAAGCAGCCCAGGACAGGAGGGGGGGGAAGGCCGGGGACCCCCCCCCCCAGAAACCACCCCTCTGGTAGGTGTCCTCAGGCAGGCATATTTTCGCCTGCTTTTTTGGCCGGGAGTCAGGTTTTTTTTTTTAACTTTTAAAAACTTTTTTTCTGTGCTGCTTGTTGGCAATGGCATCACGCGATTGCCGCAATGCCATTAACGACAACGAAAAACCCGACCCAATTTTTCTTTTTTTGGGTCGGGTTCGAGCTGGAGCGGCGTAATTATCGTTACCATTTCCGTTACCTAACGGAAACGAAAACCAAAAACGGAAACGACAATTTCGCCGCTCCGTGCCCATGTCTACTTCAGATATCTGAGTGGGATGATGTGGGAAAACATAGAAATGTCCATGCAATTTTCCCATATCCTCTTCCTAGACTACGTATTGCCCTTTAAATTCTTGTAAGCTGCCTTGAAGGGCAATATGTAGATGTCCAGATCATCTCAGTGCAAAGTGAATGTTCTCCATCCACTCATGCCCATCACTAATTCTTAGAGGAGAGAAAATCACAGGCGGCCCATCGACCAATGCACAGTACTACTAGAGGTCACATAAATACACTCCTCTACTGGAAATACCACCCCCACGAGTCCGATGCATGGAGTGGGGAGGGGGGAGTACATCACTAACAACTACAAAAAGCTGGAAAGGAACAAAAAAGATCAGAAGAAGGGAAATTCAGGCATCAGCAAAAGAACATGAAAATAAGTGGGGATGGGGCTCTTTTGAATTGTTTTCCTTTCATTAAAACATTGAAGTCCCATCCCTGGCTGGTATATTCAGTTGCCTGTTACCTGGGAGATACAATAAAAAAAAAATTTGAAACATTTTACATCTTTGCCTTCCTGAAGCTACCAGAATGCCAAATCTGGAGGGTTTTTAAGCTGGGCTATAGTGGGCAAGGAAATCAGGCAAATTCCACTGGGTTGTGTTATTGCACCAGCTATATGCTATTCCTGGATCTTGTCCTGGATCTTGTTTATAATTGCTGATTTTATTGAAAGCAATGATACTCAGCCGAAAGCAAAGTGCTGGGTCATTTCCAAAGCCCTGCCAAATCATGTTGGCCCCCACCCCCCAGGGGAAGTGTGTTTGGCCTTGCCAGTTTTTGATGCCCACCAGATCTTTGTTTTCTGAAATTTTCAGGGAGGATCAAATGAGCTACTCTAGTTCCAGCCGGGCACCCCTGAGGATCCTGAGTAATCAGAGAGACTTAGAATGCCCTCCTTTCCATAGATGTCTTGGGCCTCAGCAGTGGACATAACCTTCAGCCCCACCAATATAAGGGCTTTTCTCTATCTAGTCTGATTCCCTCCAGACTCGGAGGGTAAAATTGCAGTGCTTGTTTATAACCTATAAGGTAAAGGTAAAGGTCCCCCACACACACATGCATGCTAGTTGTGTCCGACTCTAGGGGTGGTGATCATCTCCGTATTCAAGCCAAAGAGCCAGTATTGTGCAAGTCCATGGCCACGTGACTGGCATGGCTGCAAAGAAACAGTTTTACCTTCCCACTTTTTACATACTTTCAAGTTGACAGGAACTGGGGTTATCAGCGGTAGCTTTTTCCGCTGCGTGGCACCCGGGATTCAAACTGCCAAGTTGCTGACTTTACAGTCAACAGTTTTTGGAGCCTTAATGAGCCAACATGCCCCTCATGACCTTTAAGAGAAGCTAACAAATGAATCCAAACATCGCCTACCAATTGCACACATTATAACTGTTTTGATTCATTTGCTTTACTCAGTGGATGAAACCTAGAACAGTTATAAATCAGATTTAGAAATGTGCAACTGGGAGAAGTACATACATAAGGAACACTCCAGCCTCACCCACTAGGTTGGAAACAAAAATAGCTGAGCAAAGCAATGCCAATAATATTGAGCAGTACTTACTTACCTAAAGGACTTAAAAACAACCCCGGAAATCAAAACTTTCTATGCAGCCTTTTAAAACTAACTGGAGATTTGAAGTAATTGGTGTGAGCTGAGCCGTGACTCCCCTTCCCTGTGAAAAATGTCTCTAATGGGCCTGCTGACTTGGCAATTGGCTATCCTATGGAAGGGCAAAATGAATAGGTTGCTGAAACCATTCCATCATTTGAGAGGAGGCGTTCCTCCCCTTTGTCAGCCCAGCTTTTGTAATGTTCGCACTCCTACACACTAGTCTGTGGCTGTGCCAAAATATCAGCTATTCTTTGGTGGGTGGGTGGGTGGCAGAGAGAAGCAGAGGCCTTAGAGCTGTTTTCCTATGTAGGATAGAATTTAGTTTTGTGTAATGATTTGTTCTGGAGGTCCTTTGATCTTCACTTCCCTTGCAAACAACAGTATAGCCACGCTTTGAACTACAAACAGAGTGCCAATTTAAAGGGCTTTTGCTGCAAACACCATGATGTTTAATCCTCACAATAAGGTGTTAATTTGTCCTGTGGCTGTTCAAGCCAGAGTCCCAAAAGGCTTTTGTGCTTATTTACAGCCACCGGATTTCCTCCTGATCATACTGAGAAGCAAGAGTTCTTTCACGACACCTTAATTCCCCTTCTACCACCCCCACCCCTATTTCTGAGTGGAATATATAGGCCAGGATCAGACTCCGCAGGTATTCATATACAGAAAGGAACAATCAGAAACCAGGATTTCAAATTAAGTTTGTTTGTTTTTTCATGAAGAAAAATGGTAAGTAACAACACATTTCCATGCATGTATGACTCGCTGTCATGCCTCACCTTGATCAGTCATCTTCAAAAAGGAAAAAAGGTTATCTTGCAGCCAGAGAGGATCAATTATGATTGTTGTTGTTGTTCAGTCGTTCAGTCGTGTCCGACTCTTTGCAACCCCATGGACCAGAGCCCGACAGGCCCTCCTATCCTCCACCGCCTCCTGGAGTTTTTTCAAATCCATATTGGTTGCATCGATGACACTGTCCAACCATCTCATTCTCTGCCATCCTCTTTTCCTTTTGCCTTCAATCTTTCCCAACATCAGGGACTTTTCCAAGGAGTCCTCTCTTCTCATGAGGTGGCCAAAGTACTGGAGCCTCAGCTTCAAAATCTGTCCTTCCAGTGAACATTTGGGGTTGATTTCTTTCAGGATGGATAGGTTGATCTCCTTGCAGTCCAGGGGACTCTCAAGACTCTCCTCCAGCACCACAGCTCAAAAGCATCAATTCTGCGGCAATCAGCCTTCTTTATAGTCCAGCTTTCACTTCCATACATCACTACTGGAAAAAACATACCTTTGACTATCCTGACCTTAGTTGGCAAAGTGATGTCTCTGCTCTTTAGGATGCTATCTAGGTTTGTCATTGCTCTTCTCCCAAGAAGCAGGCATCTTTTAATTTCGTTGCTGCAGTCACCATCTGCAGTGATCAAGGAGCCCAAGAAAATAAACATGATACAAGCATGTATATTGGTGGCATGTCAGCAGAGGGGAGGCTTGTTGAAATTCCTTTGTGCCACTTGATGTGTAACTCAGCAGGAAAGGTATTGCTACAAGGACATATAGATTTGCATTTGTATGCATGTACCACAATGTGCAGATAGTGGCCAAAATTCACTATGCCCTCTACAACAAGAATCACTGCAAGAAGTCAGTGTAGGCATTCATTTGTCACACACCAGTCATGTACAGAAAATGCCTACACTGATTTCTTAGCTTGTAACAGTTTGCCACTGAATGTTACACTAATGGCATTGCTCCAGCAGGCATAGCAAAATAACATTTTGGTCAATCTATCCCTCTCCAAGTCATTTTTCTGTCCCCAGTATAGGACAACAGGATATAGGGAGTGCATAAAAGTTGTGTGATATACAAGGAGCCTCATAGTGGTTGAGCTGCAACGCTGCAGTTAAGACTCTGCTCATGACCCAAATTCAATCCCGCCAGGACTGAGTCACCTTGAGCCAGATCAAGGTTGACTCAGACTTACATCCTTCTGAGGTCAGTAAATTAAGTACCCAGTTCATAATTGCATAATGCACAGAGAGTGCTTCAAGCGTTGTGGGGCGGTATATAAGCAGCATATACATAACTCTGTCCTCAATGAAATGGCAGCAGTTACAGAAATCAAGAGGAGAAGCCAGGAACTCAGAGCATGTTGTTAGTCTGTGGAACTCCCTACCATAGGATGTGGTGATGGCATCTAGCCTGGATGCCTTCAAAAGGGGATTGGACAGATTCCTGGAGGAAAAGTCCATCCCAGGTTACAAACCATGATGAAGATGTATAATCTCCAGGCTTAAAACCAGGGTACTTCAAGGGCCAGATGCAGAGGAGTGGTATCAGGAGACAGATATCATCTAGTCTTGTGTGCTCCCAGAGGCATTTGGCGGGGCCACTGAGATACAGGAAGCTGGACTAGATGGGCCTTTGGCCTGGTCCAGCATGGCTCTTCTAATATTCTTATGAGCATCTGTTGCCTGAGACCACTGTCTCACAAAGCCTAACAGTAGGGCCAGCCCGGATTTGTACCATCAGTACCAGAGGACATCCATTGTCCGGCCTTTGGCTTATTATTCATGTAAGTGCCACCCTGAGAAAAAGAGTCTCCTTACCGCCTGCTTACTTGTGGAGAAGGAAAAACAACAACAATAGGTCTTGAGGGACCTTAAAGATCAACAAGTTTTATTTGGCATAAGCTACCCTGGACTTTAGCCCCCATCTGTGATGCCAAAATGTCATGGTGAGGAACCGTTCAGTTTAAGGATTTTCCAGATAGTGCTTCCATATGTACTGAGTTCAGTTTTGGAAGCGTGCCTAGAAATCTTGCCTAGAGCTTGCATCTAGTCTGTACGGAAAAAGCCATGGCAAACTTGAAAACTATTTGAAACGGGGTTTGGTATTTCATTTCCTTTTGTTCTGTTGCTTAGAACATTGTCTGCAAACACTGGACTAATCTCGCTAGATAATTTAACATTTGACGGTGCCCTATCACATGCAACAGGAAGCTTGGCTCCACGGAAATAAGCTTTTAATGGGGAATGAATGCTTGACTCTTGTGAGGCAGGATGTCGGGTATACTAAAGGCATTCTTGCATTTAGTTTGACAGGCAAACTGAAAATCATACTTCTTTCCAAATACATTCTAGTTTGTCCCACATGTTATATGCACTGGGAAATGGAGTTCAAAAAAAGTTTTGCACACGCAAAAATGAGAAATGATTTTTGGAGCCTTGCTATTGGGTTTGGCTTTTTAATAAACTAATAATAAATACAGTGGACCCTCATATAACAAATGGTTTGTGTAAAATAAAATCTGTACAACATAAAACATTCCTGAGATAGGGGAAATTTGCTTAATAGAATCATCTATGGGATGAATCCGTACAACATAAATATGGTCGCGATTAGGGATTACTCTGTTTTCAATGCATTCCTGTGGAAAAATTATATAAAGGAAAATTTGCTTCACAGAATTTCATTCGGAACAAATTATTTCCTTTATTCAAGGTACCACTTGTATACAGAGATGAGCACGAAATGAAAAAAAATTGTTCCATTATTCGTTATTCATTTCATTATGTAACGAAATGAAACAAATAACGAAAATTGTGGTGAATTTGGAACGAACCGAACAGAACCCCGAAAATTAGGTTCGTTACGTTTCACTTTCATTAGTGGCGACATGCAATAAAATGAGCTGTTTCTAAATGTTAAAAAACGTCCTGAATATCCATAAAAACCCAGCGATAATTATTTATTCTGCCTGATAATACCTACCGGGGGGGTGGAGTCCTTAAAACGTGCATTTATGTCTTTTCTCATATAGCTGTATTTTTTTTCCTTTAAGAGGAGTTAGCGGACATTGACCCAAAATGGCTCCCAGATGCCTAATATTGATTTCTTGGGTATTAAAATGCCCTGGAAATCCATAAAAATGCAGTGATAATTATTTGAAATTATTACCTACCAGGGGGTTGCAGTCCTTAAAATGTTTGTTTTTGTCTTTCTCCCATCGCAATGTATTTTTTCTTTTCCCTTTAAGGATGACACAAAATGGATTCCAGCCACAAGATGGATGCAAGCCATATGATGGGATCATGTAAATTCTTGGACATTTTCAACCAATAGCATGCCCAGGTTGCAGACTGGGTAGGTGTGGCAGCCACAGAGGGCATAAAAAGCTTTGGCAGCCCCCATCCTCCTTGCAGTCTGTGGCGGGAGTTAGGGTGGGATTGCTGTCTCTGCGACTCGTTACTTTTGGCCAGCCAGGCAGGTGTGTGTCTCTGTGTTCCTGCTGGCTGCAGCCTGGCTCTTAGGGGAGAGAAAGAAGATATTTCTCTTGCAGCCTCCCTGTGTGCGTGCGTACCTCTTGGTGAGTACCCTCCCCTGCCCCTCAGTGTAGTCACTCTGCGGCTGCCTTACGCCCTGGGCAACGCTCGCCGCTGCCTTTGCAGCCTGCCTGCATACCTAGTCTATACTGTGTCTCTGCTAGCATCATTTTTTAGTGTTTTCCCTCTGGTCTGGGGCGTTGGGGGACGTCCACGCGTGAAAATGCTTTAAGTCACGAAAAAAGTGAAACAAAACAAAAAAAAACAAAAAATGAAAAAACAAAACGAAATTTTTTCAAAAAATTCACGAAAAATGAAAACAAACTGAAACGGACCTGCAACAAAAAACAAAAAAACGAAATGTAATTTTTTCAATTCGTGCCCATCTGTACTTGTATATATTTCAAGGAGAGAATGTAGCTATTAGTTCACATGCAAACTTTAAATCATTCTGCATGGGGCTTCCTTTTCATGTGGTAAACTACTTATGTGCAGCTGTTCACTGCTTTTTGTTTGTCTTGTGCACTGACGTGGAGAAATTCTGCTCAATCAGGTGCTCAGGCTAGTGCCAGCACATGGGTAGCTTGTTTACTATATATGATACTACCTTAGCATAGTGTTTCTAAGCAGAGCTTGGTCAAATGACTTTGGATGGCAGCTTCCCAGATCTCCCAGCCAGGATTGTCACTTTTCCAAGCTCTTCCTTGAAATGGGTGTGTGAGGACTTGGCAAGCCCCCTCTCTCTTTATATTCTACATAGCTTTCTCCAAATGAGCTGGCTAAGACGACTCTTCTGCTCTAACAGGGTTATTAAACATAACAAAACCCAGTCTTTGTCTCCACTTCATCATTCTCCAGCATAGATTCATTAGGCTTAGGTTTAGTAACAACATCTTGAAACATATCAACTTTCTTGGTCCTCTCACAAACTTGCAGCAAACTTGCCACAAACAGTCAGTCCAGTAACAAGCAGGAGTTAAACCTTGCCTTATCTGGAAGTTGAGTCACGGCAACTGGACTTCTTTTCTTGTGAGATCGAAACGTTTGTCTACTCATCCAAGCAGCTTTCTCAGAAAAGAAGTCCCGTTGCCATGACTCAACTTCCAGATAACCTCACTTAGATGACTGAGAATCTTCACAGATATCTGTTGCCTTGTTACCAAACTCTCTGGCCCAGGTCTCTGGGTAAGGGTGAGGGAAATGGCGTCTTCCAGAGGAGGTAAGACATCTTCAGTTCTCTATATTTAAACTTTCGATTTCACAAAAAGCATGTTCCCGCTTCCTTCTTTCTCTCTCTGGGGTATCTCCCCAATAAGGGAGTTTCCAAACCTTTTAACTAAGCCAGTCACATTCAGCTTTCTCTCTGGGGAGACTGAAGGTGACCCAGTCTCCCATCCATGGATCCCACTTCACCACCTTCATCAAGTCCTCCTTCTCCCCTGAGCAGTTCTCCTCTGCCCAGCATGCTGTACTGGCTTCCCCCTACTACTGCCATGCTCATAAGTCGAACTCGTAAGTACAGCAGCCGTACCTTTTGGGGGGGGGGGGAATTAAAAAAATCAAAAAATTTAAAAAATTGTAAGTAGAGCAGACTGCATCTAAAATTTGTAAGGCAGCAGTTAAAACGCCAATGGTTTCCCAATCTTAAGTTGAATTGTTCGTAAGTAGAGCCGCTCGTAAGTAGAGGCACCACTGTACATAGCGGCAGGTGCCATGAATTAAGAACCATTCCCATCTGGGTAACAGTGAAGGATTAATACCTCATTTAACAGGGTGTGTTCCTTCTCTAGCTTTTATAAGTGCCTATATTAAAAATGAGCTGATAGAGCCCAGTGGGCTGGAAGCTGCCAAACTGAGGCCAGGTCTTTGAATCTCCAGCTAGGCCTCCCTTGGAGGAAGGCTAACAGAGAACACCTGTTGGATTACATGCCCTTCCATATGGGTGGCCTTGGCCAGGCTACACCATCCCAGAGCACCACTAGAACGAGCGGTTGGTAAACCACTTCTGAGGACTTAATACCTCGGAAACATGTTGAGGGTCACCATAAGGCGAAATGTAATTGATGGCACATAATTAAATTACATTAAAAATAGCTTTAAAATGTGTGGGCCTGGTTTGTTGATGTATTAATGTATTCATATTAGGGACATAAAAACCTGTCTGTTTCATTTTATTGTGCTACACAGAATCCCAGAATTGGCACTCTCGTCCTGTGCGAGGTTCATAAGGTGTTTCTTTTAATAAAAACCCTTCCGATATGGGAAAGATGTGCATTTTTCCTAAAGTGCGCCTTTTGGTAGTTATTCTCCCCTTCAACTGCTGCATGTTTGCGTGCATATGTCTGTGATATATGTGCTTTTCAAAAAATGTATACATAGTTTGCGCACATTTTTTTCTATACCAAAGCACAGTTCAGGTCTCATTTGTACAGACACTCTGTAACATGAGCACTCTGGGTGGTTCACAAACTTATTAGTTCACTGGGATTTTTTTTTTTTTAGTTTTGACAGTTTTCAATCATTTGTACTTAATTTATACGCCATCTTCCACACATATTTCATAATCCCATGATCAAACTAACCGACAAATCAGCTGAAGACTGCTGCCCTAACCAACATTTGTTTGTTTTCAATTTTTCAATTTTTAAACATTTGTTTAAACAATAATAATGCAACAACAAATAAAGTAAATGCACTGCAAATCATCTTAACACTAAACTAAACCACAATTATCAGCCCTGTGCAACCCCCCACTTCTAAGCACTAGTTAACATTTGTATTTAAATGACATTTCATACCACCCCATTTCTCTCCAAAAATACACTGATTCTTCTCCAGGTGTATACTCTTTGTGTTTCTGAAACAAACATACAAAAAGTAAATTCCATATATCCTTAAAATCATTACATTTCAATACTCCTTTTCTAACCTTAGTTTCACAAATTAATTTATCATAAATGGCCATATCCCACATTAGTTTATACCACTCTTGAATATTTTGAATTGAATATTGCTTTTCCAATTCTTCACAGCGACCGTAATAGGAATAATTCATTTTCCTCTTTCCTTAATTGACCATTATTATAAGAAACAGCCATTGGAGACATTTGTACATTAATGTCTATTATTTCTGCACTCTCCTTAAATATCACTGACCATTTCTGCTTTCTTATTTCACAAGACCACCACATGTTAAAATAAGAAACTTTTTCTTTTCTTTCCCACATCTCCATCACTAGGATGGTACATTAACACGTTCAATTTCACTGGTGTTAGGTACCATCGCCATATAACTTCATAACAATGTTCTTTTACCCTTATGGACATCTTTTTCATTATTCTTTTATTCCAAATTTTATTCCAATTTCCCCCTTTGATTTCCTCTAACATTTGCTAATCTTTAAGGTGCTACAAGACTTACTGTGGTCACCCTCCAAAAGCCCTTAGTAATAGAACTCCTGGTTGGTCCCCACAAACATTCAAGGAAATCTGGCATGTGTTGTTCCCCTGGGGATTTCCAACTCATCTCGGAGGGTCACCTTGGATCTGTGATACATTACCGATTTTCTAGGATAAATATTACATAGCTTTGTTTATTCACAACAGCTGTTGGTCTTGCGGTGATTGGGTGCAAAAGCTGAGAGTTTTCCCAAATGTTGATAAGGTTTACAGTTCATGCTGTTCTCATCCATGACTCATGACAAGAAACAAAGAGTCACAACCCGTGCGGCTGTTTCTCACAGACTTGTTTTGAATCGGTGCCTCCTTCCTCCAGTCCTGCTTCCTTCGCTTCTGATCTCTTGCCAGCAGATAAGTAAACAGTACATTTGATAAAGAGATATTTATTTTAAGTATTTTTGCTGATCTCTCTGGCACCTGAAAGTTGTTGTGGCACTTTTTGTAAATCAATATCACAATGCCTTTCCTCCTGACAAGCAGCCAACCCCACAAACCCACGACAATAGGTTTTTTTATAACAACAGCACAGGATACCAATTATACAATGAATTCCTATATAATTGCAGCTCAAGGCTAGAACTCCCTTCCAATTTTTTTTTAAAGAATTGTAAAGTAAATGGCATGGTAGTGCTCTCCTTGATGTCTTATTATAAAAGTATGCCTGCAGAATGTAGGACCACCAGGTCTGTAGTGCAGCCCTATCACTATTTTGTGGCCCCGTGGAAGCATTCAAAGTAATGGCATGTGACGCCTTCACATATCTTTGTGGGAATACCCCTAAGGCTTGTCAAAGCAGAGTCGTAGGTTGCAGTTTCTGCACTGGAGGCAAGGGGCACTGTGTCTCGCCCACTCCACCCTGAAACATTAGCACTGAAAACCCCCAACCTTAGAAAAGGGAGGAGAATTTAATATTCCCCCACCAGAAATAAAAACAAAGTTTTTGGTGTCAAAAAAAGATAGAAAGTGAATAGGGCACAGAAGCATGGCCATTTGTTTTTCTAACACTCACAAGTAGGGTCATCTCTAGCATTGGCACCTTCTAAATGTTGGTGCCCTGCCTTAGTGAAAGCCCTGCTTTGAAAACCTATGCAATGTAGTGAGTGGGATGGGATAAAGATTCTATTTCCCCTCTTCATTACATCTTTTCTTCTTGGATTAGGCTTAGTCGACTTATGTAGGACAATGATGTGGGAATTTAGTGGTAAGTGTTTTAAAGGAGAAATGGGTTATACAACTTCAGAACACGCTTCAGGAGTTCCATTTTTAAATGGCCCTGTCTTCCACCTTTAAAAAAATATACATAAAAAACTGGGACAGCAAAAGCATGCTTAAATGGGAAATCTTCTTTTCAATAGGCCTGGGTGTTGCATTGCACCGTGCTGCATTTTAATTATAGGGTGTTTTTTAACATAGGAAGCCCTCAACAATGACATTTCTCATCCATAGCAAAAAGTGGTACAGTCCATAGAATAGAATAGAGTTTTATTGTCCTTATGCATATGCAAGATATGCACAATGAAATTAGAGTACTGTTCCACTACACATTCAAAACAACAAGCCACCATACAAAAGATATAAAACATATAAAACACCATACAAGAACTGTGCAAGATTTTCCCACTCCTTTTTGCTGCGCCAGGTTTCAAAAGAACAACACAGGAGAGCTGGTATCAGTCTTGCAACCTGCCACCTAGTTTCCCTTGACCGGTGGTTCAGTTATGTAATTTTAGATTCGTCCTTTAAACAGCTTTATCTCTTCCCTTGATAAGATAAAGTCTATTACTTCCCTTACTCCATAAAGTAATGTGCCAGAACTGGTGCTTATCCTACTTCTGGGCCCTCCTATTTATTCCATTGAATGAAAGCTGGGACATTTGCCACAAACTCCTGCCTGGATTGCTCCCCTCTCCCAAATCCCAGCTGCAGCTGAGACTACCTCAGTACTTCCTGTTACCAAAGCAAACCATAGTATTCATTTCAGGAGAGTTGTGTAAACGTTTTGTTGACTAAACAGTCCTAAGCAGCTGATGTCCTTCCAGAGGAAATGACTCCAATCTTCATAAAGCTCACTTCTGCTGCATGTCTGACACTGAAATCTGTAAAATAAGTCATGCAATGATAAAAATCCCATTGATTTCAATAGGACACATGTTGATTTCAATAAGACACATGTTATCTTTGTACTATAAACTGCCTAATGATTTTTTTGCTACAAAGGTAACTGAGAACACCTGTCCCGCAAAGTTCTTATTTTCTGCAAGAGAACTAGAACACATTCCCTTGAACTAAATCATTCAAACTCCATTTGAAGAGAATTCTAACTACCTCACTCCATCATAAATCCCTTGATTCCATAAGATAGTGCCACCGCTGGCAATAAAAGTAGCATTTATGTTGCGTAGTGTGGATGCCGCTCAAATACTGTAATTACAAATTTAGGACGAATATCTATGATGCTGTTACTTACAGTGACTTAGCTATATCTATGCAGTTGAGAACAACTTCTCATTACTTTGAACAAGTATTAAATGTCTCACTTGGCCCCCTGAGAGTCTTCCTGCCTTGAACACGAGGAAATTATCCTCTATGGGTATGCACTGTCTTCATACAAATGTGTAAATAGAAACAGCATCAAAATGATTGGCACTCCTCCTTGAAAGGAGCAAGCATAAAAGCAAGGGTGGTAGAGAGGGTGGAAGTATGTTTGGGGACTGGAGAGGAGGGATTTTGTGGATAGGTTGGAGGAGGGGCTCTTCTCTGGTTTCAATTTTCATTATATCCATAGAAAAATTCTGAAATCATAGTGCAGAGCTTATGGAATAAGAGGATACGAATAGTAACAAGGAAACAGGTCCTAGTTCCTTCATGATCTCTGCAAAGTCACCCTAGGAAAGGCAGCCCCTTTCTATTTGCAGTACAGAGTACACTGCTCTCTCTCGCTAATAAAGTTGGAATAAGATTACAGAGGCCGTTACTTCACGAACCTCTCGCTGCGCAGCGAGCCGTAATTTCCGTGCGAATGGATCGCTTCAGTCCGCACGCTCCTCCTCTTTGGATTCGGCGCCACCCCGACCACGCCCCCTAAAGCGTGCTCCAAGCGGGGCAAGAGATTCCCCTGCCGGAGGCCGGGAATCTCCTTCGCTTCGCATCCCGCTTCGCATCCAAAGTCACGTGTGGCCAGTTAATACATAAATTTTTATTTTTTTTAACTTACTTTTTCTCCGAAATGTGGATGCATAGATATTTCGGTTAACCCGTTCCTTTGATCTTGCCTTCTGTACACGGGGCAGGGGCAATAGAGGGGGGGCAAGCGTCCCCGGGTGACGTGAGCAGAGCCCCTCCGCTGGCAAGGGATGGCGAAGGGCTGCGCAGAGGGAGGGGGGAGGGGGTGTCGGTTGCCGCCGCTGCAAGACACCCCCGCGTGCGCCCACCCAAAGAGCGGCGGCGGGGCACACAGGGCGATGAAGCTGAGAGAAGCCTCTCCCCGCCCGCCCCCCCCCCAAAAAAACCAACCCAGCTTGTCCTCGGGACAACCGCAGGGGCCTTTGAGCGCCGGGCTTGACCGCTGGCTTGTGCGCCTCTGATCGCAAATGACAGCCGGGTATTGATGCATCGATACGCCGTGGTAATTTTTTTTCAAAAATAAAAGAAAGCAGAAACCGGAAGTTGCAAGTAAGCTTCCGAAAGCGAAGGGAGCACGTGAGGTAGTAATGGATTCGATCCTAAAATTTCGCATGGTGAGGACAGAGAAAGAGGGGTGGGGGCGAAGGGAGACCACGTGACCGGCTTCGCATTCAAAGCGAAGGCAATCCCGCTGCGAAGCGAAGAGCCCTGTGAAGTGACGGCCTAAGTGATATACATATCCCAGAGCCAGGGCCGGCACGTCCATTAAGGCAAACTAGGCAGTTGCCTAGGGCGCCAAAATGGAGAGGGGGTGCCGCCCGCGTCCCCCACCCGCCGCCGCCCGTGCCCCCCCTGCCGCCGCCACCACCACCCATGCCCCCGACGCCCCCAACGCCCCCAACGCCCCACGCCAGCCCGCCCGCCCGCCACCACCTAAGGTGCAAAAAAACCTAGCGCTAGTCCTGCCCAGAACTCTCTAAAACATTGAGTATTACTATGAACAATTTCTAAGATAACCTGCCTAGTATTATGGTTACCCAAGCTCCCATGGAGACAGGGCTATGTCCACCATACTATGCTCAAGGTAAAGCACATTTTATTAATTTGAAACTTTTTTTAACAGGAAAAAGGTTTTTGCTTATTATCAATTTAAAATAATTTTAGTGCATATTTATATGTATTTTAAATTACAAGCGGTAAAGAAATGGGGCAGGATGATTTTTCAATAAGCAAACAAGGGTGTGATCCCAACATTTGGGAACCACTGGCATGGCATATTTATTGAGATTTGTGTCTGTGAATCTTCTCTTTACCCCAGCTATCCCCAATCTTCTTTTTAAAAGCTTAGTTAAATTACTAGGACTGGGTGTGTATTTCCATGCCCACATTCCTGTATGGATTCCGAGGAGCTCATTTTAGGACAAGAGGTCCTCAGCTTTGGTTTCGCATTTCTTGGTATGGTGGTGGCTTTGCCAAAATTCACCCTATTTGTCTCCTAGTTCTCTTTTTCTTGTAGTTGTTGCACTGGAGGTGCTTGTTGGATTCCAACTCCCAGAATGTTCCAGGATGTTCTCCTAGCCTTAGGAGTTCTAGTTGTTTGGGAGATGCCACCTATAGGGCCTAATAGGCAGTGGGAGTACAACTCCCAGGAAGCAGCTTCCCTTTTTAAAACCATTAACTAGCAGGGAGTGAAGGCCTGAGAAGACCGTACACTGGTCCCCCACCCTTTCGTGGTTCGTATACTGTGGTCCGGCTTTATTGCGGGACTGCAGTATATGAAAAAGCCCCCCTGGGGTAAGGGGCAAAGGCTGTTTCTGGCCTCCCATACTTACCCCAGGACTGGCGCTGCCCCAAACGGCCCTGCGAGGGCCTTCCTAGGGGCCTCCAGAAGGGGGTAGCAGCACCAGGCTGGGGGTAAGTACAAGAGCCCCCAGTTAGGCCCCTAGGCCCAAACTGACCTGCATCCGCATATCACTGATTTCCAATGATCATGGGTTGGGTCAGATCCCTAACCCCCGCGATAGGTGGGGGATCACTGTCTCACCGTGGAGGTAGGCTCTTGGTCAGGTGAGGAAAAATGTGTCTTTAGCCTTGTGTTTTTGTGTACTGAAATTCCTGGAATTCTGGCTAGGAAATCCTTGGAGACTTCTAGGAGTTGGGAGTCCAGAAAAAGAAAGCAAAGCCACTCTTGGTGGGCAAATAGTTCTGCTTGAAACAATTTTGAAGGTTGTGTAAGCCTTTGCCCATATGTCAAGTCATGACTATTTCCTTGTCTCCATCCAGGGCGAGTGTGTTTTTCATTGGGAACCCACAAATGCCAGCAGAGGTGCAGACAAGGATCAGCCTGGAATGCCTCCAGAAGCATGGACTAGGCTGAGGGATCAATGTGCATCCCCAGTAGAGACTCGTGGTTGCCATATAATCCTTTCCTCACCCAAGCTGTCAGGCTTTGCCGGCTGAATGTAAAGAGAAGAACTTGCTTATCTATATGGCTATTAAGTGGTTACTTGCCACAACAGTAGGCTTTTGGGTGGTATATGTAGCGTTGTGGATTTCAGCAACAACCGCCACCAAAAAAACAACCCCAAAAGTCTGGAAGCCTAAAGGCTCCTGCCTGAATCATTTCCTTTAAAAAGTCTTTTGAAATTAACTTATTATCTCAACTGCAGCTTGTAACTGTGACAGGAATAGCCCAGGGCACATCACTGTCTCCTTAAACACTTCCTCTCCCATTCAGGGCTTGCCCAACTCAACTAAATTGGTTAATCCGCTCTCTGTCTCTCTCTCTCTCTTTTCCTTTCTTCCTCTTCACAGTAATTAAATAAATTTTAGAAGCTAGGGCAATATCAGCCAGTGCTTAGCATTTCCTGTCGTTGTCAAAAATAGTTGTCTTTTGACTCTCAGAGCCATCCACTTTTTCTTTCTTTCTGCCAGCTACCTTCCACGAAGGAGAATTAAACTGGTGCATTAAAGGGTCACGGGAATGGGCATTGGGCAGTCATAGGGAAAGAGCTGGAAATAGAATGAGAATGTGAGGTCACAAACAATTATGGAGCCAGGAACTAGGGCAAAGGTGGACAACCTGCAACCTTTTGGATAATTTTGGACGCCCTCTATAAGTAATCCCTTCAGAGGTCTAAGAGTGATCTGTCCCTCCTTGACACCATGCTGGGCAGGATGGAAATGCAAGAAAGTAAGTGTGGGTTGGGTTGGGTCGGAAATCGTAAACTGGCTTTGTATTCTCAAGCAAAAGAAAGTACTCAAGGTTTATGTTGAACTAAGGTTCATCTGTCAGTCTAGTCTGTTTCTCTCACATGGAATGGAACAAACCCCAATTAGTTCTTTGTCTTGAGCAGCAAAATATCTTTGGATGATAAAGCAACAGTCAGAAAAAGCTGGAGAAAAGCAGTGGTCCTGCTCACTTTTTTGGCTATGGCCCCAGAAAGGGGCGTGGTGGCTCAGCGGACTAAGGCTCTGAAAACTGTTGGCTACAAAGTCGGCAGCTCAGCAGTTCGAATTTCGGGTGCCACGCAGCGGAGCAAGCTCCCGCTGATAACCCCAGCTCCTGCCAAGATAGCAGTTCAAAAGCATGTAAATGCAAGTAGATAAATAGGTACCGCCATAAAAAGCAGGAAGGTAAAACAGTGCTTCCTTGCAACCATGCCGGCCACGTGGCCATGGGCTTGCACAACACTGGCTCTTCAGCTTGAATACAGAGATGAGCACTGCCCCAGAGTCGGACACGACTAGCATGCATGTGCAGGGGGAACCTTTACCTTTACCTTTTACCATAAACTGCTTAAGAAAAAGGTACAGGAGACATATTTATGATGCCTTTAACATCAGCTGCCTGAGGTGGTGGCCTCATTCTGTCTAATGTATCCTTCTGCCATGCTTCTAATAGATGAAATGTAACATAACTCCTGTACAAAATGAGCAAAGAACTTATGTTACAGTATGATTTTAACTCTGCAGTCAGTATTAGTTGAGTTTCGTTATATAGGTGGCATACAAAGCAAAGTGTTCTGCTTTTATACTGTCCCATAGCACTTCAAGCACTCTCTGGGTGGTTTACAATTTAATTATGCAGGCTACACATTGTAAGTAACGTGAATAAGCATGTGGTTGCCATTTTGTAGCCTTTTTATCTGCCCCCAGATATTTATTTCCCTGTTACATTTCATTCAGTGAGTTCAAGAGAGCAACATATGTGGTTGTCCTCCATCCCTGTCCACTTTATCCCTACAACAATCTTGTGAGGTTGATCAGGCTAAGATAGTGAGACAGGTCCAAGGCCAATCAATGGATTTTATAACCACCACCACTATCATCATGATGTGCCATCAAGTAAATTCTGAGTTATGGCAAGCCTTTTCATGGTTTTCTAGATAGAGAGTACTCAGAAATGGTTTACCATTTCCTTCTTCTTTCCAATCCTCCTGGGAAGAAGGTCACACGGGCAGGCTCTTCTCCCAGGAGGCTTGACTGAGGAATTGAACTCCTCCCAGAAATGGATTTTCATCCACAACCCAAAATTTGACGCCAGAAGCCTCAAGCCCTGGTCCAACACTATAAGAAGCACCTCACACTGGTTCTATATGAACATCAATGTGTCTATTAAAACAGGGACACAAAAGTACACATTATTCTGTATTTGTATAACGAGCTAGTTAGGCCTTCAGGGTTACTTCCATAGTGATGGAAGATGGATCATTGAAGGTTTTTTTGACAGGAGAACATGATGGGTTTATGCTTGAAAAAATATCTCTTGGGAATAATATAACAGAGGCTTCAACTTTATACATTCCTATCTGGAGGTAAGACTCATCAAGCTCATTTGAGCTAGCTTCTGAATAGAGATATACAGTGTAGAGTATATGATTGCATTGGGAAATCGGAAGGAGGCTGGGACAGAGAACAGGCTTTCAGGGAAAGAGATTTGAAATTGGGTTCACCAAATCAACCTTCCAGGGGAATGCTTTGGTATGTTAATCACCTTTCCTAGATGTTGAGTGACAGTCTTGAGAGGGTGTGAATCTTCCCAGGAAAGCAACCAGCAGGTGGGAAATCATGTGTTGTGGAAAGGACCTCACACAATGGACCATCCTATAAGTGAGGTAACAAAGCCTAAGAAGGATCAAAGACAAGGAGGACATCTGAGCTTGCTGTTCCAACCCCTCACAATAAATAAAGTAAAGTACTGTGAAGGTCTGTGTCTAAAACACGTAATTACTGAACTACAAATAACAAGGGGGGGGGAGAGAAGCAGACAAACCTTTAAGAAAAGAATGCAAAAGGGAAATAGGCAGTGTCAGGGTTGTTTGTTTTGGTTTGGTTTGATTTTTTATAGATATAAACCTACTTTAAAAGGCCAAGGATCACTACTACATGATCATTTTATAAGTGGGAATATGGACTTAAGTGGGACAAAACACGGAGTCTTCTCTGGTTCTCCCTTTTATTTCCAAAATCAAGGACTAACCTACTGTATGGCCCAAAGAAAACAAGAGAGGAGGTTTATAGAAGGTTAACATAGTGTTGTTTCAAAATACTGTAGAAAGAAACACTTATCACCTGGCCAAACTAGGTGTTCAAAAGGTTGCTTTGTGGGGTTCCCAAAATCAGAATCATCAGGTAGCCTGGCCCATGGGGAATTCTGGGAGCTGTAGTTTGAGAAAAGTAACTTTGGAGTTCTGTGGAGGACATCAGATTTCTGCAGGCTCACTGTTCTGTGTCCCATTTCTGTCAATAACAGCCCTTAGGCTGATTCACACTTTGCCTCCATATCATTCAATCTGTCTTCACTTCTTGATGAATGGGAACTGACATTTTTGGAGTGACTCCAGCAGAAAGCAATGAATTTGATCTGACACAGGGCAATGCATGTTTTAAACCACAGTCTGAAATGTTCATTTATGCAAGTCATTGCTTGATGATGCAGAAATTTAGGAACAAAGGTGCACAGGTGACCAGCCTGTAGTCACATGGTATCAATAAGCAAAGATGGGGGAAATGTCATTTTTAGTTTTTTATGAATTGAAAAGATTAAATATCAAATCTTTCCATTTTGATTGAATTTGAAGAACTTTGCAAAACTTGAAACATTTGTTATCAAAAATGAACTGAATGAAAATTGTTACCATCTCAACTGGCCATGGCTTCTCATACGGCTTAGAAGGCTTCTGGCGCGGTGGTTAAATGCTTGTACTGCAGCTAAAACTGTGCTCACGACCTGTGGTTCAATCTCAGGTAGCCAGCTCATGGTTGACTCAGCCTTCCAGCCTTCCGAGTTTGGTAAATTGAGTACTCAACTTGCTTGGGGGGCAAACTTGTAGCCTCATAATTAAATTGTAAACCTCCCAGAGAGTACTTGATGTGCTATGGGGCGGTATATAAGCAGAACACTTTAATGTGACCCAAGCCTTTGTTTCTTTGTAGGTCTTTCTAGGTCTTTGTAGGGGCATGGTAGCTCAGCAGGCTAGAACTGTCGGCTGTAAGGTCAGCAGCTCAATGGTTCGAATCCCGGGTGCCACACAGCACAGCGAGCTCCCGCTGTTAACCCCAGCTCCTGCCAACGTAGCAGTTAAAAAAAGCATGTCAATTCAAGTAGATAAATAAGTACCACCATAAAAAGCGGGAAGGTAAAAACCATGTTTCCTTGCAGCCATGCCAGCCACATGGCCACGGACTTGCACAACACTGGCTCTTTGGCTTGAATACGGAGATGAGCACCACCCCTAGAGTCAGACATGATTAGCATGCACGTGCAGGGGAAACTTTACCTTTTTTAAGGTCTCTGTTAAATACAGCTGCTGTCTACATGAAAAGGACCTTGCCTACCATATTGAGTTAACATTGAGGAACCTGTCAGGGGCCCAGCGGAGGAGTTTTCCATCTTGAATTTTAACACCAATTCGCCCCTTTGAATTTTTGTTACTCTTTAAATGCCTTCCATCATAAATACTAAGAATGTTGTGAATTTTCACACATTTTTAGTAAAAGTGAACCAAACCATTTCATTTATCCTATTTGAGGCTAGCAAAATACAATGACTCCTGGGCTCTAATCATGAATATGACAATGCCAGCTTCGATTGTGTCACACCTCTCCAAAATTCCCTTGCGTTTCCTCCCTTTCTTTGTTTTGTACCAGTGTGTGGGAGCATTTTTATTCCTGTATAAAAAGTGTGTGCAATTTTCCTGATGTACACATTTATGCATTTTGCCACATATACCCATCTCATAAACTGAAGGGGTGTCTGTGCATAATTTTACCATTGTATGCATTGCTAGGTGTTCACTATTAAAAAGTGTGCACATGTATGAGAGAGAGAGTGCGCTCTGGTCCAGAAAAGTAACTTTGCCAAGCTCTGATTCCACCTTAAAAAACTCTTTTTCCATCCTTAGTTGTAATATGCAGATTTCTATGCGCATATCAACAAACAGCTTGATAACAGTGTTTAAGTCCTGTCCTCACTGATGAAATGAACGGACCTGCAAGCTACAAGAATCAGCATCCCGCCAACATATATGGGATTTAAGTAATTGCAGGGGAAGCTGAAAACCCATCCATAAATACCCCACTCCACACTGGTGTGGATTAAAAAGAATGTATGTCGCCTTTATGTATAAAATATGGCAGCATACAAACAAGATAAAACAAAATATTGTGGCATCTATAAAATTAATGGATTTATTTCATTCTGGGGTTTCATGGTTTATAATCCATTTCTTCAGACACCTGGGCTCCAATATTTAAGGACGCTAATCCTTGTAATCACACTGAAATAAATCTATTAATCTTAAAGATACCACAATTATTTGGTGGGGAAGTTTGTCGTACATGCTGAAACAGACTAGCATGCCCATCTCCTTGAACATAAGGCAACACAGTCGCACCAAAATCAAAGCAAGAAACATCAGGATATCATAATCCTTTATGTTACATTTATTTATCACGATAGCCTGAATTGTATGTATGTAGCTGTAAGGTGCAAAGGTCAACCAGAAAAAAAAATGTCCAGTGAAGTTGTTTCATTTTAGATACTATATATTTAAAAAAACTTGGAGTGATTGATATGATTGTGTTTCTAGGGAAAGTCACATTACAAGTTAAAGCAGAACAGATTTTATTCAGTACAAGTGAATAGGAAACTGAAATCAAATACAGTAGCTAAGCAATCTGTCAAGGGAAACCTTCTCCATTCTCCAGCAGGAGCCACTTTAAAACTCATAACTCACTTGGTGTGTGGAATAAGTAAATGACATTTTCATTTCTTTCATTCCTCGGGTCATGGAGACATGATCCAGCGCATAAAATCGAACATCATAAATCAGAGAGGTTATTGAGACAAGGCCTACAGATTCAGAGAAACAAAAGGTTTGGTCACAGAAAGCAGTATGAGAGTCAATGATCCCGATCCACCTGTAGCTATGACTAACTGGTTGTGGATAATGTGATAAGAAATATTCAGTTTCACGGGATCCAGCTGAGCATTATCCCATTTGCATTTCATTTGTTAGGTACCTATGAGGATGTTAATCGCACACAAAATGCAAATGAGGATATGAAGATGGGCCTCTACATCACCTATGCATTGCACTGCGGAAACTATGTTTTGCATATAGATTTCTCTGACAGTGCTCAAATTATTTTCAGTCAGATGAAAGCAATAGGAAATGGGCCTAAGTGCACCAACCCCTGTGTTGTAGCTATTGTGAATTTGTTTAATGGAAACATTGGTATGCCCTCTTTCCAAAAAGCCCCAGAAACTCCAAAGGGGAAAATGCAAATGCAACCACAGGCAATATTTTTATAGACCACTAAAAAAATCATCATACAGTTCTGAGACTTTTCTGGATCAAGAGCACCTCGTCTCACCTATACCATTCTGAAAAACTTGAAAGTCCAAAATTTCATGGCAGGCTGCACTTGGCCAGGAATGTTACTCCTAGGTATAACATTCAAATGTTCTTGGCAAGATGATTTCACCAGTCCCATCTTCCTCATATCTAAGTCAGCAAAGATATACGAGACATGACGTTGTCCCAGGTTCACTCGGGACTAACCCGGGACCATGCCAATTGGAAGGCAAAAACTAGAATAGCGGACCCCATCACCAAGCAGGAAAAACTCTTAGAAAAAGGAAAAAAGAAGCCAGCAAAGATACAGGCAGAATTAGAGCCGTTGTTTTACAGTTACAGCTGAGGCAGCTGTGGATTGGATACCGCACCCCAGTTCTACAAACAAAGAGGCACAGGCAGTGCACCCGCACACACCCCTCCCCATTTCAGGAGGGGATGGGGTGATACAGAAAACCCAAATCCTCCATCTGGGAATTGGGGTGATAAATTATTAAACTCACTAGGTTTAGCCAGCTGGGGTCAGATTATAGTAAAAATAATATTACCTAGTGGTTGCAGTCCTGTTCCACCGATGTTGAGAGTCCATTTATCTTCTTGTTGTTATCACCTACTTTTGCATTTGTATTTTGTATTGATCACATCATTCCTTTTTATTCCACAGGGGGAAAGATGTTATTTCTGTGTTCAGCATTATTAATGGGGATAATCTTACCAATTAATTGAACTGGCATAAATGCAGTGGTGTGAATTGCAGTGAGAATCTGCCAGTAGATGATGAATTGCCTCTTATATCCTTTATTGCATACCAACTCACACAGCTGGCATACCATGAGTGATCCAAGTGAAGATTTGTTAACCTATGACATTTTACTGCTACAATTTACACTAGTGTACTTTCACAATTAACCAGTCAGACTCTGACCATTGTATGCGAGTGTGCATAGATATCTCTGCGTGTGCGTATATCCAATTATAATGTCCAACACAACCAGGATCCAGTAAAGCACAACAACAGTACTTAATGAGGAAACAGAAGCAGAACCTGGAAAGATAAAACCATACAGGCAGCAGTAAAAGTTGTGAATACCACAACAGTTCACTGTCTGCAAACAACTGCTCGTTGTCTGTGTCAGCAATGCATCTTATGCAATGAGGTGAGACACCAGTGAAGTAGGAGCTCTTCTGCAAGTGCTCTGTCTGCTTTACAGTCATGAACTGGACTACCTTCAGGATTGAAGTCCTCCCTGATGGAGTTGGGAGAGTAGAATTTGGAGTTATTATGCTGGAGGGAGGAACTTTCCATGAGAATCTCTGACTGCAAGATGCTATCGTCCCAAATGCATCACACTTGGTGCTGCAACAAAGGAAGTGCAGAAAGCACAAAGAGGGCATTTCAATTAGCATCTTGGAAAACAGCTGCTCAAAGAGTTTTGACAAATGTTTGGTTCACAAACATCAACTGTAGACATCCAGCATGCTGAAACAAAGCTCAGTGTGAGAATTTTCACAGCAGGCCATTTGTCCATCTAGCACTGTTCTGTCTGCCCCCATAAGTGCAAATACATGTTGTCCCCTAATGCAGTGCTCCCCAACCTTTTTGTCCCCACGGACTGGAAAATATTTGATGATTTTTCCGTGGCCCGGGGCTGGGGTGGGGGTGGGGAGGGGGAGGGGTTGTGGGGGGCTTCGCATGTGTGCCTTGCGGGGGGGGCCACGGGAGCGGCTGGGTGGCGTGCAACTGCGCCCCGACCCTGCCCGCGTGAAACCTTTCGCGCAGGACCTCGCGATGCCCGTGGGCACCCAGAGGCGCGGAAGAGGGGGGTCGGAGGCACGCCCCTCCCCGGGCAGAGGGTCCGGTTCCCCAGGGCCTCCTGGCAACAGGACTTTTGACTGAGGGGGGGAGAGATTGAGTCAAGACCCGAGCAGCCACACACACGCAGGCGCCACGAGGAAAGGCTCGGGAGGCAGGTAGCTGTTCCCACAGCAACCATTCCCCAGGCCCATCACGTGTGGAGGTGGTGGTGGTGGGCTGTTCTCACGAGCCTGTGCCTGCCCGTGCACAGAGGTGGCTTCCTTGCAGCTGGCAAGGCAGACATTCTCGCCAGCCTGGGCGGCGGCAGGGACACCTCAGCATGGCGCTCCTTGGTGCCCCCCTCCCCCGTGGGAACGCCAAGCCTCTCCTCCCACCCTGGGGTCCCAGCTGGAGGGCCTGACCTTCGGGCGGGCGAGCGGGAGGGGGGAGGGGAGGGAGGCCGGTGGGGGAGTGGCGGGGGGCATGGGAGCGGTGGCAGCAGCGGCGCTCGCTGGCTGGGGGCGTCGGGCGTGCCACTCCCCCCCCGCGCGCACGGGCTGGGTAGGGGGGAGCCCGGGGCTCCTGGGCGGGCAGGACCCCGCCTCCTCCTCCTGTCGGCGGCCACGGCAGCCGCCCGGGTTCGGACCGCCTCCGTGGGGCACCTCTGCAATCCCCCCCCGCCGCCACCCCTCCGCATTTGCCCTCGCTGCTGCTCCTTCGGAGGAGGAGGAGGAGGAACCGCAGGAGGAGCAGGAGGCGGCGGCGGCGGCGGCGGCTCGTCGGTGCCGCGAGGGCGCTTCCCGGCACAGCCGGGCGGGTGCCGCGCGCGGGGCGCCGGAGCCAGGAGCTGCTCCTGCTGCCGCCGCCGCCGCCATGGGCCTCCTCCTCCGCCGGGAAAGCGAGCGGGGCGCCAGCAGCGGGATCCCGGGGGGAGGAGGAGGAGGATGGTCGCCTTCGCCTCCTCTTCCTCCTCCTCCTCCTCCTCCTGTAGGACCTTCGCAGCGGAGGCTGCTGTCTGGAGCGCCGGAGAGCGCGTGGCTGGAGCGGCGGCGCTCCTCCTCTGCCCCGCACCGGTGGGGAGAACAAAAGCGTCGAGGCGGAGGGGAAGGAGAGGAGGAGGGAGGCGACCCAGGCGGCGAGTGAGGAGGAGCCTTGCCTGCAAGCCGCGGGGCTAGCTCGCTCGCTCGCAGTGTTTCCCACCCCCGTCCGACCGCCAGAGGAGAGCAATGGACGGAGGAGAGCCCGGTCTTCTGGGCCGCCGCCAACGCCGCCGTGTCCCTCCTGGCTGAGCCCAAGCGGCCACCGCCAACGCCGCCGTGGCGCCAGCGTTTTGGGGCGGAGTCGCCGGCTGGCCGGCCCGGGAGGAGGGGAGGGGAGGCGAGGAGGGAGGCAAAGGCAAAGGCAGCGGCGGCGGCTCCTCCTGCGCTCCTCCAGCCTTCCTCCTCCACCGGCCGCCCGCGGGAGAGAAGAGGAGGAGGAGGGCGGCGGAGGAAAAGGGGAGGAGCCTCCCCGGCCTCCCCAGGCGGCCCGGTGCCGACCGGTCCACGGACCGGCACCGGTCCGCGGCCCGGGGGTTGGGGACCACCGCCCTAATGCTTTTGGACTGTACTTGCCAGAAACCCTAGATTTTTGGCCATGCTGAGTAGGATCTAAGAGCCATAGCCCAACAACATCTGCAGATCAAGTCTAATCTATACTAACCAACCATAGCTTTCCAGAACATCAGAGAGGTGCCTTTCCTAGCCTGGCAGGTGAGGCAAGTATTTATTTAAGGAACATTTTCTATAATTCATTTTCATGGCACAGTGGTTAAACTGTGAGGTCAAGTGTACTGCAGCCAAAACCGTGCTGATAACCCAGGGTTTAATCCCAAGTAGCCGGATCATGACTGACTAAGCCTTCTATCTTTCCAAGGTTGGTAAAATTAGTCCCCAGCTCACGGGAGGGGGGTGCAATGTGTAACCTGCATAATTAAATTGTAAACCACCCAGAGAGTCCTTTAATCACCATACTTTTCTTTGCAACCAAAATATGCATCACACTGAAAAATCTGTGCTTGATCTCCAGCTAATTTGATTGGGTTTGTTTGTTTTTTTCTTATGCAAAATGCTATTTTCTATAAGCTACATGGAGAAGATACAGGCATGAACTATGACTCATGGTCAGGGCCAGATTAAATAATGCTTATTTTTGTATATTTCCACTTTATTTATATTTGAAAAGTTTTCTCCTACTTTTTAAAATTGCACTCTGATCAGATCTTCAAAAGTAATCGTATGTAACACATCTGTTTCTGCACTTAATAGAGATCAGGCATCCAGCCTGCCTTGTTGCATAGTTGTCCTGATGGGATGTTTAATATCCTTCAACTGAAAAAAATGAATGTTCAGCTGAGCAATTTGTGACCATTAATGTTAAAAATATACAAAAGCCAATGTCTACATGTGGAAAGTCACACTCAATATTGACTTCTACAATTATTTTATAATGTTCAGCAGAACTGAATCTTGTTTTTACATTTTTTGTTGCACTGAAATTATGGCACACATATGAATGAAACTGCTGAAGCTCAGCTGGGAAATTACTTTTGAAGTCCTCCAGGTAAGCATCAATCAGCTTTTGATAGCACTGAGAATAGCCTTCAATGTTAGTAGATGATGAAGTGGCATCATGATGTGGCACATCACTTAGAAAAGAAAATCTCTCTGCTATGTCTTTGTATCTCTCTCCTTTTCACCTCAGTTTCAAGTTTGTCAACAATTGTGTAAAAGGTGGTGATACAAAATTTATCTCTGACATTCATACACAGTACTTCTGGTCCAGGCAAAAAGGAGTTGAGCCGTGTGGCCGTCACGAACACAATTACAAAAATAGATTACAGGCAATACCTTCATAGGCCACTATTAAAAATAAAAAAGGAACATTGCAAGCTTTCGAGTGCAGTCAATCAACCTTCTTCAAAGCAGGTCCCAGAAGTTCAGACATGGTGAAAGATGTTCTTCACCAGGAGATTACTTTTAAAGTCCTTCTTTAGATGATCTTAAAATCCATGGCTAGGTGTTGTTATAGCCAGCAGGACAGGATTCTTGTTGGAGGCAAGCAGGGCAGTTGTAAAAGGCTGTTTCTTAAGTCACACCCCCGTTCTTCAAACAAAGAAACATGGGTCATATACCACCCCCCTTGTCCCTTACCCAGCTCCATTTGGCACTACGAGACACACAAATCCCTTTTGGCGGCGGGCGGGGGGGTTGATACAAAGGGCCCCATCTCATTGGTGCATCTATCTCATTGGTACATCTGTCTCATTGGGTACCTGCTTTCAGATATGTTTGTGAGTTGTAGCTGCCCTGTAATCAACATCTGGTAGCATTTCCTTTGCAGCTGCTTCATAACTTTCAAATTCATCATGTGAAGTGCGTAATTGGTCAGCAAATGGTACATACAAATCTACACATGTTTTCAAGTTCACATACGCATTCTGTAGGACTTGGCTTACTCTGTGAAAATTCTGCATAATTGCATTCCAAAAATTCAACATAAGAACAATTCTAGCACTTGCATCTTATCTGCAATATTGTTTGCTTCTCTTCTAGCATCCCCCTTTTGTGACTGGTCTTCAGCTACAGTATATATTCTAATGCAGGCCTGCCCAAAGTCCGGGCCGGGGGCCAAATCCGGCCCGTCAGGCCATTCTGAGTGGCCCGTGGCTGGCTGGCCCGCCCCTCCCTCGCCCTCCTTCACCCCATGTTTTTTTAAAGAAAGTGGGTGGGGCTTGCAGTGGGGTGGCAGGATTGGGGAGCAACCGGCCCCTGACACATTCTCAGCCACCAAATCTGGCCCTCCTTAAAAAAAGTTTGGGCACCCCTGTTCTAATGCATCTAAGTTTTTAAGGAAAGATTTAAAAACTGCTGCTGTTGCCATAACATGTGCCTCCCATCTGGTATCAGGGAGGGATTTTAAGAGATTTTCATTTCCAAAACAACCTTTAAGAATTTTCCACCAGCTGCTTGACACTGAAAAACGGTATAGAGTAACTGCTCTGTAGAGAATAAATTAACTGCCTCTTGACAGCAGTCAACAGCACTTCGGCCTACCTGATTTAGTGAATGAGCTGCACAGGGCACATATATAGCAAACTTGTTTGTTTCTTTTTAAAAAATGCTGCATCCCCTTATAACACCCAGACATGTTAGCAGCGTTGTTATAAGACTGACCCCTACATTTTGAAAAGTTTAGCTTACAAACTTCACATAAGTACTGCAATGCTTGATTTTGCCATTTCTTCACCCGTAGACATGGGCACGACTCGGCGAAATTTTCGTTTCCGTTTCCGTTTTTCGTTTCCGTTACGTAACAGAAACCGTAACGATAATTAAGCCGTCAGAACTCGAACTCGAACCGAAAAAAGAAAAATCGGGTTTTTCGTTTTCGTTTGTGGCATCGCGGTGATCGCGCAATGCAAAGCACAGAAAAAGTTTTTAATTTTTTTTAAAAAAAAAAACCGACTCCCAGCCAAAAAAGCAGACGAAAATATGCCTGCCTGAGGCTTTGTCACCTACCAGAGGGGGGGTTTCTGGGGGCTCCCCGGCCTTTCCCCCCTCTTCTCCTGTCCTGGGCTGCTTGCACCAGGCTGGGGGCAGTCATCCTCGTCGTCTCGCCATGCCATGCGATGGGGGGGGATCCAAAATGGCGACCACAATTTTTCTTTTGAAATCGTGGTACAAAACAAACCAAATCACCACAGAAACATGTGAAATTTATTTATTTTAAATGCCTGAATTTTAATAGTAGCAGCAGTGGGTTTTTTATAGCAATAAAACGTCGTATTGATTTTATTTTATTTTATTTTATTTTTTTATTTTTTTAGACCTGCCCATTTGGGCTGGGCATGGGATGGGACCATGCAATTTTTTTGAACCATTCCACCAATGGCATCGCCAGGTTTTTGACTGACACTTCTGGATGTCTCAGAGGGCATAAAAAGCCGAGGCACCTTCCAGAAATCGCAGTCGGGTGTATGGATGTGGTTGAAGGAGGAGGGCTGGCTGCTGGTGCTGGTGTGATCCGATCGAGATTGAGGAGGGAGGCTGGAGGCTTTAGGATTTAAGTTAGGCAGGCAGGGAGGGAATTGAATTTAGAAAATAATTTCTTTGATTCCCTGCAGCTTTGTCTGCTGAAGGGAATAGCAGTTTATTCTTTATTTCTTCTCTGGCAGTTTGTGAGGATTTTTTTCTGATATTGGATAAAGGGGGAGGTTCGACTGGGAGTGGGAGGTGTGGATTTATTTTAAAAATATATTATATACTACCATTTATTTTCTATTTTCCCAACTTCAATTTGCTTGCACACACACACATTTGGGGTGCAAGCCAAGAACAGAACCTCTATCCTAAGTGATATCCTAACTGCCCACTCGCCTGCGCCGCCACCCGCCTGTAGCCCACGCCGCCGCCTGCCCGCTCGCCCGCCCGTGCCTCCCCCCTGCCGCTGTCGCCGCCCGCTCATGGCCCCCCGGCACCGCCGCCTGCCCGCACCTCCCCCCCACCGCCCACCCACCGCCCCACCCACCACCTAGGGTGCAAAAACATCTAGCACCAGCCCTGATTGCGGGACGCCCCTATGCTCTGGGAAGTCAAATCGCGCTAAATCGCGGTGGAAACGACAAACGAAACGACAAAACGACAAATTTTTGAAAAATTTCACGACAAACGGAAACGACCTGAAACGGACCCGTTCCGACAAACAAAAACTCGAAACGTCATTTTTTCTGGTCGTGCCCATGCCTATTCACCCGTATGGCCTTTCATTTCCAGAAAAGTTAAAAAACATTCAGTAGGCTGCCCATCTTTTTAAAGTACTAAAGTACAACATTTAACTGATCTATATGTGATCGATCTGGTGTTGAATCAACTAAAAACAAATAAAATAAGATTTTACTTCATCAAAAATGAGCACATGGGCCTTTTGAGCCATTTGTTGAATGATCTGGAAGTTGAGTCATGGCAACTGGACTTTTTTTCTTGAGAGACTGAAATGTTTCGTTATTCTGAGGAAAGCTAGTTCTAGACAGAGAAGATAGGTGGTTTGAGAGAGGGGTCAGGGAAGCCATTCATGTGAGCATTGAAAACCCCTCTCTCAACAGAGGTGGAAGGCTCAGACACAGTCTATCTGCTGCTTATCAGGTAGTGATTTCAACAGTCCTCAGACAAATCAAAAATACTTCACAGCTCCACCACCAAGACCATGGTTAACATAATGACTCATACTTTATGGGTACCGGGAAGGTTTTAAAAGTGGGACTTTCTTGCACCTTAGGCCATTCTTGACCTAATGAGCCTATTGATACTATTGTTCACCTAGCAAGCCTATTTCAGACCAGAGTGACATGAGGTCAAAGTGAACTATAAAATGGAGGACTTGCGACTAGTTTCCCTCAGAGTGAAAAAGCTGTTTGGATGAGCAGAGAAACATTACAGTCTCTCAAGAAAAGAAGTCTAATTGCCATGACTCAACTTCCAGATGAGCTCATCTGAGGACTGAGAATCTTCAGACTTATTAGTTGAATGAGTTCCTCACAGGTGGTTTTGAATAGGTAAGAAGGATTTGCTTTGCCAGAATTTCCATATTTTGAAATGTGACCTACTAAAAATGGATCAAACTGGCTTATGAGTTCAAGCAGCACTAAAAAAAATTCCCAGTGATCCAAACCTAAAATAAGCTGGAACAAGGCAAAGATGGACACACAGACCAAAACATAAGACACTTGCACTGATGATTTGAGAATGATCATGAAAATCTGCCATGACTTTATTGGGCACTGTCCACCATATAATGGTGCATCGCACAGACTGATACAAACTAATATAGGACTTCCCTGGTTTTGCATCAACAGAATACAGAATTACAGCTCTTGCATTACCAACATTATCATCTTTAAAATCTTTGATTACTTGTTTTTATGTTGTATTTTTTGTTTTTAAGTTTAACTGATTCACATATGTTTATCCTTATTGTTATATTATGATATTTATGTGTTTATTTTTATATGGTTATTAGTGTTTCATTTTTTGTAAACTGTTCAGAATGGCCATGATAACCCTAACCCTAACCCTAACTACAACTACTAAGCTAGTTTGAAAGCTAGCTGTGTTTTTTAAAAAATAATAGTCTAATAAAAGCATCACCTGCTCTTAATTTGGTACAACCCTTCAAATTTCCTAAAGATCGCTTCCAAAGTTCAGAAGGGCATGCCTGGCCCTTGGACCTACAGCCACACATGCTGCTTCTGAAGTTCAGAAAGTCAAACCTTTCCCTGTGCCCTAACCCCCCCCCCATTTTTTTATTTTAAAAAAAACTCCTCATGCCCCCTATGAAGAGAGGCAATTTGTTATGTTTTTGTCCATCAGATATCTATTTTACACAAGGCCAGTTGATGAGTTCAAAATCACAAATGACTGGATGTCTTAAAACCTTCACCCCCACCTTCCCTAGGGATGTGGGAAATATTTAGTCCAAATTGGAGGCAGGGTGCCATGTGTCCTAGGAAGCAGCATAGACCCCACAGGTCACACATGATCCACTCCCAGATAGAGATGCTGAATATTATTGTGAACAAGATGGTACCTTGTCACTTTTTCTAGCACAGTAGCCAAGAGGCTAAAAAGGCCAAAGCTGAATGAAATGACCCATTAAGATGCATGGCCAGCCCAGTGGCATCAATAGCCACTAAGGCATGGAGCAAGAGGAACAGCCATGCACTCCTCTTTTCCTACCCCGATGAAGGTCATCCATTAGGATGGCCAAATGGTGCTTTAAAATCTATAGAACATTGGGAGGTTTGGGCTTGCTTGGCATCAATGCACAGTTTCGAAATGTCTGCTCTAAAATGGCATTAGTATGTTTGAAGAAGGATTGGCAGCTAGGAACAGAATGTGGACGAACAGGGAGGATGACTTCTGTCACTCTGCCATCTCCGGCCGCATCCAAAATACAGCTGTGACACAATAGCTCCAGCAGTTGCACAAACTTAATCCATACCACAATTAGAAAGTGAGGAAGGCAGTTTCTGGGCAGTGGACTCCCCCACACCTGTCCCAGGTACAAAATACAGCAGTACGTGGTTGAAATTAATTCAAGACAAATTGAAAATAAGCACATGTCACGGCTGAAGAGGAAGAAGAGAAAGAGGTAAGAGAAGTGAAAAGGTCTCTATTCTCACAGCCCGAGAGAAAGAACTAGTACAGTACCTGGCTCAGTACTGTAAATAAGAAGTGGATCCCTCTTAAAAGCCTGGCTTCTATCAAGCAGTTGTTGTCCAGCTGCCAAATGGAAAATAAACACCACTTTGTCCTCTCCTGACATATTAAGAACTTCAGCAACTTGACTTACAAGGGGCCCTACTTTCCTACTTCATAGTATAAGTAACAAACATCTGATCTCTTCAGCAGGAGCTGTTCTATGGGGAATGTCCCCCCCCCAAAAAAAAATTTCTTTTGTTGCTTCTCTTACTAAAGATACAAACAGCAAAGAGGAATGAGAGACTCTTTCTTCCTAACAGCTGATGACTAGGTGTTACACCTGGACTGAGACAGGAAATGTATTGGCGGTGGTGTCGGCGGTGGTGCTGCTGCTCCTTCCAGAATCCCCCAACCAGTCTAGCTACTTGTATTTTGGGAACTGCCCTCCTCCCTCAACAACAAAAATAGTTTCTCCTATTCCTGCTCTGCAAATAGTGGGATTGATTACCCAACATGTTCTATGTTACCAATTGCAACTGAATGGAAGACCAAATGGGGTGAGCAATTGTTATGGGGACTGGGAGAGAAAATTAGGGGGTCTGCACCATGATAGCATTTCCTGCCTTTGGAACAAACAGCAGCATGAAGAAAAGGGCATAAACCCAGTGAAAATGAACTGAGGAAGAATTTAATTCCTTCATCATTTTCTACTTCCCAACTCAGATTAGTACTCCCCTATTCAGTTGGAGTACATGGAAGGAAGGAAGCCATGTTTCCTACATTCAAGAGTTATGTGAATACAAAAAAATAATCCTAGCCCTATGGCTGCCACTCTACTTTCAACTCGAGATGGACACTGAAACAAACTACAAATCAAAAATAATCCACAAATTGGGCTGGCTTGTGGTTCAGTTCAGAGATCCCGTTTTGCTGAAACAAAATGAATCACCCAACTTTTTTCCTGCTCCGTGCTTTGTTTTTGGTGAAACGGATGCACCCTCCCTGCCTGGCCTCCTCTTCATCCTCCTCAACTGCCTTCTTTAGAGATAGATGCCCAGCGCCCCATCTGGGAACCAGGCCAATGGTCTCTGCACATGAGCAGTCTAATGATGATGGTGGCAATGGAGGATGAAGAGGGGAGGCAGCAGTAGGACCAGCAGGGAGGCGACAGAAGCAATGGGAAAGGCACCCAAGGCAGGAAAATGGTATAATACAATGGCACTAAATCCAATTATTGACTTCTACTGGAGTAGAATCACTGTAGCTATGAGCTTGGTGTTGGTATGTAATTGGAATGTTAGTGAATAAGGTGATCAAATCAGCATGAATTCATCTAGTTGACAAGACTAGCAAAGAGTTGTAGGCCAACAATAATAGACTGCATCTGAATTCATTTGCAATTCCCCTGTAATATAGGTCCATTGAACTGACTTCATCTTTACACGAACCCCACAAATTAAGTGAGTCGACTCTTGTTGGACTATAATAAGAAAGATATAATATACTGATCCCTTGTTCATATTTTCAATAGCACGCTTCCCTACTAACTAAGCATCAGCACCTCTATAATTAAAAAAGAAAACTTAAGAGGATGAATGCTTAAGGAATTGTTCCTCCTACACATAAAAAGAGAGCACAGCCTTGATAAGAGCTAGGAACATCTTGACCCAGGACTCAAAACCTATAGAGGAAATAGCTTCTTTAAGATAAAAGTCCAAAACAAGCTACTTTATACAACAAACTTTGGTATGCTCTAAAAGTTACAATTCTCCAGAACTCTCCCAAGGACAGGAGCCTGACATCACAGGTACCAACATGTAACAACTTTAGAACACGCAGGGAACTGCAAGGTAGAGAATGTAACTGATACTCCGTGTTCTCAGGACACCAGAATCTATCCATCCTTGCTTATAAGTATAGGTATTTTTTCTATATTCTTTGAGAAGCCTTACTTAATTTTTGGCTCCTTGAAAGACTTTGTTATTTTTTTATTCTTCCTCAGTACAACTCTTTTCTCTATTTGCTAATTATTTGTCTGTATTGGTTTCCTTATACAGTACTTTTCTTTTACATGACCCTGCCAAAGAAACAAAGAACCTGTTTAACTTAGGGCGCTTTTACACGACCCCTAAGATCCAAAGCATAGGGCTCCCAGATGTGGAGCTTACAATTGTTTTCCCACCAGCTGCACACTTTTTAATAAAATTAGTACAACCATGCCCACCTAAGCGCGCCCCAGTGCATTTTAAAAGTACCTGGTCTCCGGAGGTAAAAAAAATTCCGATGAGGATTGTAAAGCAGTGAGTGCCAGGCTGTCCTCACCTTCCATTTGTTTTTGTTTTTGCCCCCTGCCCCTTTAAGAGACTGGAATGCTTCCAGGGCTGCTCCCCACAGCAGAGCGGAGGTGAGCCTGCATTCTTTTCTCCCTTTTTTTCTCCCTCCCCTCACGTAGACAGGAGGGGTGGGAACACAGCAAGAGGAGCAATCGGATCTCTGGTCCGAATTTAAGTTGCCAGCGGCTCTTAGGGGTCGTGTAAAAGTGCAATTACTTTCCATATTTCCTTTTACATGAGGATGTCCTCCTCCTCCTTCTCCTCCTCCTTGAAAGCAGCTGAGAACACTGCTTTTTATGTCAGCCTTCCACAATGACCCTCCTTGATGTCACACTACTTTTTCTGCTCTTACCAATAATGTGCTTTTGGTGCCATTAAGTTTTTTTTTTACTGCTTTAACTTTTTCCCTGTTTACTCTTATGTTTATTGTTATATGTTTATATATTTTATTATGTTGTGAACCACCCAGGTTAGTGAATTGCACTAATGGGACAGCATATAAATCAAAGAAATACAATAAATACAATGAGTTATATGCCATCAAGTCATATCTAATTCATGGTCACCCTACAAGTAAGTGACCTGTTCGGCTCTTACTGAAATGAAATGACATGTTTGGCTCTTGCAAGCTCAAGGCCATGGCTGCCTTTAATTGAGACAATCCATCCCATATTTGGTCATCCCAATTGCCTTTTCCTGAGAATACTGACTTCTCATGAAGAAACTGAATCTAGGTCAATAGCAGTACATGAGATTTAAATTCAGCTGCTAGTTCTTAGACTATGTCACCAGGTACTGTCAAGGTGCTTCTGATTTACAGCATGTAATTAAGGTATGGGAGCTAAAGTGTTCTGCTTATGTACCGTCCCATACACTTCAAGTAGTCTCTGGGTGGTTTACAGTTTTAATTACAGCAAGCTGGGTACTCATTTTACTGACCTCAGAAGGATGGAAGGCTGAGTCAACCATGAGTCTGCGGACTAAACCCCAGGTCATGAGTACAGTTTTACCTGCAGTACAGGCATTTAACCACTGCGCCACAAGGCTCTTATAGCTGTATAAGGAGTAGTTTACTAGTGCTACTCCACAGTGAGTTTCCATGACTGAATGGAGATTTAAATGCAGGTCTCTGGCTAGTCTAACAACCTGTCTGCTACACCACACTGGCTCTACTCTTCAAGTAAGCTAGGCCCATTAAATTAACTGCAAAAGCTATCTAAACAACTCTGATTAAATAAGTCCATGTTAGCTGGGAGTAGCGATTGGTTTAAGGTTTTAATAACTAACCATTAGCTGCTTTTTGCATGTCTAGAAATAGCTTTTAGTTGGAAGAGTGACAAAAAATCAGTCACTTAAGAAATGGAGACAGCAGCTCTAGATTATAGCACTGATAGAAAAATTAACATAACAAATCGATTCCTTAAGAAATCCTCAAGCCCATGACTTATTCATTTATGCATGGTCCCTCTTAGGAAGTTTTGCAAATTGTGTCTTAAATCTTCCACAATTCTCTGAAACGGTATACTTCACTAATACTTATCTGTGTTATTAATCTCCTGTTTTGATATAAATTGCTTTTTTATTTCACTCTTATGGATCTCTATATTTGGCAACATAGTATTGGGATATTTGTTATACAGGCTATAAACAGGCATGATCTTTTAAACAGGCATGATCTTAAGTTGTCTTAAGTTCCTTGCAGTGCTTTACATTGTTCAGATGTAAATTTTGTTTATTAAATTAAAACTTCTTAAGCAGGAAAACATCTGCTACCGTTTTGTGATACCCCAAATCTTCTACCCGAGATGCCTGCCTCACTCTGTCTAAAGACAGGACCAGTCTTTTTAGCCTAGACGTCAACACAAAATCCAGTATCCGAAAATGAAAGCAAACAACTCATCTGGGACCTCTTGCCATCTCCGAGAGACGTGCTGGCAGTCAGCTCTTGGGTTGTTTTGTGTCACATAGTGCTAACTGAATGGAAGCCCCAAAAGTGTCTCCTCTCACACATGACTGAAAGTTGCTGTTGCAATATCAGTGACCTGAATATAGGAGAGCAAGGCTCTCAGGGAGAATTAGATTCAAAGAGGCCTGAAGCCTCCTAAGAAACTGAAAGAAAATGGCATTTAGATCTTCATGGCCGAATAGAGCTAGTTAAAAGGTCAGGAAGAAAAAGGTTACTGACCTGTAGATTTTCCTGAGACCAGGAAGGCACCACAGCATTGGTCTACAGGATCCTTCTCACAGCACAGAGATCATCCATGGGTTTGCAGGTCAGTGATCCCAAAAGAATGCAGAAGTAGAATGCTTTCTGGAATTTGTGCCGTTTTCACTTAAAACCAGTTTACGACTGGATGGTAGTATTTGACCCAGAAAAAGAAGATGTAACCAAGCATTCACTTTGGTTATTGTGAAGCAGGCTCTTAGGAGACAGTAATATACTGTATTCAGAGCTTGGAAAAGTTACTCTTTTTGGCGACATCTCTCAGAATGGCCAGCCATCAAACTAGCTGGAACGGTTTTGGAATTTGTAGGCCTAAACATTTACACTTTAGAAAATGTTCTCTTTAAACCCTGACTTAAGAACATAAGAAGAGCAATGCTGGATCAGACCAACGGCCCATCAAGTCCAGCTTCCTATATCTCACAGTGGCCCCACCAGATGCGTCTGGGAGCGCATAAAACTAGATATCTGTCTCCTGATACCACTCCCCTGCATCTGGCCCTTGAAGTATCCTGGTTTTAAGCCTGGAGATTACACATCTGCATCATGGTTTGTAACCTGTAATGGACGTTTCCTCCAAGAATCTGTCCAATCCCCTTTTGAAGGCATCCAGGCCAGATGCCATCACCACATCCTGTGGCAGGGAGTTCCACAGACTAACAACACGCTGGGTAAAAAAATATTTTCTTTTGTCTGTTCTCACTCTCCCAGCCCTCAAGATTTGAAGTAATTAGTTGGATGAAACATAATAGTTGCTTGCAACGAGCTACTTCATAGGTAGTAAGAGTATAAAAGAAGTCCCATTTTGAAAAGTAATGCAGCAAGTGGCATTTGATGACAATCCAGAAGTGCTTGCCAGTGACTCATCATCTTCCTGGAGATGACTAGTGGGGTGCCACAGGGTTCTGTCCTAGGCTTAATGTTCTTCAGTGTTTTCATAAACAACTTGAATGAGGGCCTGGAAGAGATGCTCATTCAATTCATGGGTAGCACTAAACCAGAAGGAGTGGCTCAGGCTTTAGAACAGTGATTCCCAACCTTGGGTCCCCAGATGCTCTTGAACTAAAACTCCCAGAAGCCTTCATCACTAGCTGTGCAGGCCAGGATTTCAAGGAGTTGTAGTCCAAGAACATCTGGGAGCCCTAAGTTGAAGACCAATGCTTTTTAGAAGATCATGATCCAAAAACACCTTAAGGGACCAAACCAAACAAAATTAACTTCAGTAGGGAAAAATATATAAAGTTCTACATTTAGGCAGGAGAACTCAGATGCAGAAATTTGGGAGACTGATAGCTTGATAGTGATTTAGGGTTTTTGTATTTAGACCACAAGCTAAATATGAGTTAACAATATGATGAGGCAGGGAAAAATAGTATAAGACTCACTGTACTTAACAGAAGTACAGTATGCAATATCATTACAATATCATTACAACTGGGTACCACAGTTTAAGTATATTGAGAATCTGGAAGGTTGGTGACCAGGATGAAAAAGAGTCTTAAGAGGAACACTTGAGGGGGTTAGGCATCTTTTGTCTTGCGAAAATGAGGCTGACAAGCCATACAACAGCTGTCTTTGACTATTTGATGGGCTGTCACATGGAAGATGAAGCAAACTTTTTTTTCTGCATCTCCACAGAGTAGGACCCAAAACAAGGGACTTAAATTGCTGAAAATTGCAGAAAAGGAGATTTTGACTCAACAATAGGAAGAACAGTGAGAACTGTTTGATTGGGGAACAGACCACCCCATTGTGGAGACAAAGGTTAAACAGAGGTTGTACAGCCACCTGTCCAGGGCCGGTGCATCCATTAAGGCGAACTAGGCAGTTGCCTAGGGCGCCAAAATGGAGAGAGGGCGCTGGCCAGCCTGCTGCCCCCTGCTGCCCCCTAACCGCTGGCCACCGCCATCCGTCCCCCACGCCCATCACCATCCACCCGCCGCCCCCCACGCCGCCCCCGTGCCCCTCGCCGCCCGCCCCCACGCCCGTCACTGTCCCCCACCATCCACTGCCCCCTGTCACCCTGCCCACCCGCCGCCGCTGCTGCCGCCCACCCGCTGCCCCGCCCCTCGCCTAGGGCGCAAAAAAACCTAGCACCGGCCCTGCACCTGTCAGAGATGCTATAAATAGCGACAATTAACCCCTCTCCCATCTTAAATTGCTGAAATGAAATAGCTTGCAGTAATAACGTGTTGGGGGTTGGGTAGCATGGCTATGAGCTCTATTCCGAATTCTAAAGACCTTCCCAAGCTCAGCATTCTTTAATTCTTAGTGGCTGGATTCCGGATTCTAGCAAAGAAACAAACTTGATCCCACAAGCTTGAAATCTGCTTACTCCTTTTACACAGCAGATTTCATCAAGTACATTTTTCACAACTTCCCCAGGCTGTACATGAAAGAAACACCTTGCACTTCCCAAAATGTAACTAATATATAAAGAAATAGCTACCTTTCAGTTCTATGGTTTAGTGCTCTCATAAACACATATAGGATTTGAGGAATTGGGCCTTCATATCTCCAGGTTCTTTACACAAA
Organism: Phrynocephalus versicolor; assembly: GCA_023846285.1. NCBI lineage: Eukaryota > Metazoa > Chordata > Lepidosauria > Squamata > Agamidae > Phrynocephalus > Phrynocephalus versicolor. Next base: position 13,693,405 of record JAHTLZ010000240.1, on the reverse strand, counting down.
AGAAGATGGGGAATCTTTGTGCTTCAGATATTGCTAGACAATTCTGAAGAGCAAATGGATGAGGATGATGGGAGCAGAATGAAAATGTGGTGAGCCAGGGTCACCGAAGTTTGGTTGATTCAACTGGCCTACTCTAGTTATGACTTAGTACTGGGTTTCAGCCAGTATTTCTTTAAAATAGTATTTCTTGAAACCTTCTGATTTGCCTCTAAAACAAGAGTCAAAAACATTCCTATATGAACACATAACCAGTGGAAAAGAGCACACCCAATGGATGTCTAAATAAGCACTTTGAACTTCTTCTCTTTGAATTAATGTCACCTCCAGTGACATCACTTTTGAAAGTCCTCTGAATTTCAATGTGATGTGCAGAGCTGCTTTTTAACAACACCAACTCAAAAACTGCATTGGACATTTTATGCTAGGCGGACATATTTTTCTCAGATTCTGGTCAAACACTCATTGCCTAAGTTTGTCCTTCAACGAGTTTACTCTATTTTCTTTTCTTTTCTTTTCTTTTCTTTTCTTTTCTTTTCTTTTCTTTTCTTTTCT
>JAHTLZ010000240.1:13636406-13692843 GCA_023846285.1 Phrynocephalus versicolor | reverse complement strand
CTTTTCTTTTCTTTTCTTTTCTTTTCTTTTCTTTTCTTTTCTTTTCTCTTTCTTTCTTTCTTTCTTTCTTTCTTTCTTTCTTTCTTTCTTATTTATTTATTTATTTATTTTACTGCCTTCTTAGTGCAAACTGAACTACCTAAGGTAGTTTACAAAATGGTCAAAATACACAGCTATAATTAAAATACAATTATAATTAATACAGTTATAATCTAAAAGGTCTTACAAAACACATTTAAAACAGCCATTAACAGACCCTGCTAGATGGCAAACACCTCATCCTGCCCATGAATTAAATATTAAATACAAAGTTGCAAATGATATTTTGCACTCCAGAAGTGACTGGTTTGAATTATTGTGCTTTGTTTTGTTGTTTTTTGTTTTGCTGACATCTTGCCAAACAGATTGTGAGAACAGAGCTTCAACTTTCTCTGATCGACAGGACACGTGGTGCTTGGTATATGAAAATGTGTTTGACAGGATGGAAGAAATACAGGAAGTTAAATGTTAAAATTCTTCATGAAATATAAATGACCATTGAATATTTAATCACAGCTAAAATAGAAATGGGTTTTCTGGAAGCAGCAGTAGTGTAAGAAATGTTCTTAAATGGTATCCAACATTTTCATGTAACATTTTATGCATTTGAGTAATATTATTAGGGACTGGAACACAGTAGGCACAGGCCATGGGGAGTGGGTATTTTATTTTTGCACTAGTTCCTGTAGTTTTGGACGGTACATCTGTGGAGCCTGCCTCTTTCCATTGGTGTAAAAGTGAGAAAACAGTGGCATAGGGTACTTGCTCATCAAGAGTTTGCACTAGGACTGACCTTAGTGATGGATGACCTAGCAGTTACCCAAAATTACCAAACTTAAAAGGGGCACCAAGCTGAACTGGTGGGTGTATTAACTTGGGTTGAGAAGATGCAGCTTTTGAATATACTGTACTAGAGATGGGCACGAAACGAACAATTTTTCGTTTCTGTTTTTGTTTTTTCATTTTGTTACTTAACGAAACGACAAATGAATTTTGTCTCTAAAATGAAACGAAACGAACAGAAACATTGGAAATTTTTTCGTGTGTTTCGTTTCCGTTACTGCAATATGAGTGAATTGCTTAAAATCCTTAAAAAATCACAAAAAAATTGAAATAAATGGTAACGAAATGGTAACAAAACAAACGAAAACAAAAATGATTTTTTTGCAAAAATTCGCAAAAAAGGAAACTAACCGAAACAGACCCTCCAAACGACAAACGACAAACGAAATGCCATTTTTTTTAATTCGTGCCCATCTCTATACTGTACTGTGTATGCAGTCACAAAGGTGCAAATATGCAGAATATGCAGATTATTTTTGTTCAAGGCTTCAATATCCTGCTGGAAAAACAGTCCTCTTTCAGTATGTTCATTTTCCATATTCCAGTTTAATGTCATTTACACTGAGGATGTGATCAAATGACAGAAAATGTGCATGCCTCCTAGAATTGGAAAAAAGGGTCACTCCAAAGGACATGATTGCCTTTAAACCAAACTTACTGTCTTCCAGGGAATTGCTGAAGCCCAACAGCCCTTCAAAAAATCTAGCTTGGGTATAGATTGAGTTTGGGAGAGTGCACAATTACCCATATTTTATTTAATTGCCAGGACAGAGATCATACTGGACAGCACCACAAGCAGTACAAAACACGATGTAATTGCCAGTGTCATCACATCTTAAGTGAAAACTACTGGAGCCCAGTTCCATTTATATACATCTAACCTCTCTGGATGGTCCAAAAGACTATGCCTTTGACAGTTCTCATCCATGGCTTTGTTTATTATTGGGCTGGCCACACACTATCAGACAAAAGATACTGGGCAGTTCCTCCAAGTTTTCTTTTTTAATTTATTGTGTTGGGGGTGGGGTATGACAGAAATAACAAGGGAAGCACAGAGAAATTGAAAGTTGAAGTCTCATATCAAACCATGCCAGTAAAAGTTGCTTCTCTGGATGTTACTTACTATAGTCCCCAAGCTAATGGCTATGGTTGCTGGGAGAACCTTGAAGGCAGTCCAAAAAAAAGTAGCTTTCTTGAGCTCTGATCTGGACTGCCTACCTAATAAAATTCCATGAATGAGACAAAGCAAACTCTGGAAGGATCACAGCCTCCAACAGAGCCTGGGAGCAATTTTCTTCATCCAATGGAACATTTACATTATATTTTCAAGCAACTCTATTATTCTTAGTTCATAGCGAAGTAAACCAGAAGAACATGATTTTTATATTTTATAAGATAATCCTTTACACACTGTTTCTAGCTCTGTGATTCATGTATCTGGCTGTGAAGAGGAATTTTCTATACACACATGAATGGCTTCCCTGACTCCTCTGTCCAACCACTTATTTTCTCTGCTTATATGTGTACATCATCATCTCTGAACAAATGTCCTTTGTCTTTCAAATGAAGGTGCACTGCTAATTCTGGTCCTGAGCTGTTGTTCCTCCTGTTCTGGGCCATCCTCTCAACAAGGGTGGGGGACTTTGGCACCATCTGTTTCCCATTTATCACGCTGCCCTTTCATCAATCCCCAGACAATCACTTCACACTTCGTCCAGGAAGACCATGGCTAAGGACCCATAATAGGTGTTGGGAAGGGTTGCACAGGTGGGACTTTCACACTCAGCAGGCCATTGTCCATCTAAGGACCCTATTCAGGCCATTGTCCACCCAATGAGCCTATTCAGACCAGGGTGGGGTTGAACCAAAGTGAACTATAAATTGATAGACACCCCCCCCCAGCAGCCTGAAGAAGCTACTTGGATAAGTAGTGAGTAGCAAAAAGTTTTGATCCCACAAGAAAAGAAGTCCAGTTGCCGTGACCCAACTCCTAGATAAACATATGATCCACCTCTTTGTATCTAACTTGGATCAGATCAGGTACAAATGATGCCCAACGTGCCTGTTTAGTTTGCCTGTGATGGATGTTCATTAGACTACTCTGGGACAGAAATTTTGCTTCAGCTGAAATCATACTATCTTCAGATCAAAGACGATAGTTCTTCCAGATCCCTGCTGGCTGCTGGAGAAAGGAAACAAAGCCACAACATTTTAAACTGGAAAGAAGGTTTTTAAACATATCAACATTTTGACAAAAGCTTTCTCCTTGGAGAATTTTTAAACTTTGACTTCTACATTTTCTACTACTCTCCGTATTTCCTGTTTGGGAACACTGGGTAAAAGCTTCCTTCTCTTTACAGCAGTACTCTCCTCTACTAATTGTTCTTGTTTTTCCCAAAAAGAAAAGGAAGGCATTTGCAGATATAGTCATGACGCAACAGAACTATAGAGCTGCTATGAACGCCTGCTGGACCACACATAGATTGATTCTTTTCCTCTAATTAGAACAATTAATAGACAATAGTCCTGTAATATATGGTTGTAACGCCACCCCTTTCACAGACTGGGTTTTCAAAGGTACAACTGGGTTTATTTCGACATCCCACTGGTGTGCCACCAAATTGTGACGACACCTCCCTTTTACACGTGTAATTGTGATATAAATGGTAATGCTGCCAACTTTTATTCACTTGGTAATGCTGCCACCTTTTAGATCGTTGCCTTATGAATTGGGACCGACTCAGAGATATAATATAAAAATAATGACGAAGTTTATTGAGAAAATAATAAATATAACAATGTCTGAGGATGGTATGCGTTGCCTTTCACATATAATAGATTTCATCAACTCTTCCAGCCCCCCCCCATGTCTTTAATAACTAGTAAACAGTATAGCCCTCACTGCCTGACAGAACTCTCACAGAGCAGTGCTCTCTCCCAGCACTCACTCTCAAAACCTTCAACTTAACTTAACTCAACTGAACTGCCTCAACTGACTAGGCTCCACCCTTTTTACATCACACCATTCCCCGCCCTCCTGCTAGGATTGGCTGATGATTTGTATATTCATTACTCCTGTTTTCAGGGTGTTGTCACAAAGGTGTCCTGTATTCAAAAGGCGCTGGCTGGAGAGTTCAGGGGTTTAGGTATCTGGCTGTAGCGCCAGAGGCTGGGAGATCCCTGGTGTGCCCCAGGAAGAAAAGCCAGCCTGTGTAGCATTGGGGAAGCTGCACAGTCCCAGGCCACCCTTGAGTAAGAATTGGCAGCTCATTATTATTTTTATTATTATCCAGAAGGCTATCATATGCTATACTCTAGTGAATAGTAGGGAATTTGGACAACATGCAAATAAGAGGAGTATAGTAATATGAGTCAAAAGAAGTAATGCCTGTGGCTCATACATCTGCTAGAAGCAGCAGCAAGGAAGTGCAAGAATGGTAAAGTTGTTAGACTAGATGGCCATTGGGTATTCCATGGTTATTCCATTCCAAAAAGTAATAATCAGAGCTCAAAGATGTGCCAGAAGAAACATACGGCTGCTATATTAAAACCATGTAAAGAGCCAGGGGATCCTGGAAGCTTCAGGCTGATCTCATTACTCTGTTCCCTATACAAAATGTTTGAAAAAATTATACTAAATTGATTAAGCCCCAAAGTTGGACCGTGCCTTATTCTTCAAATAAGCAGACATTAGGACTGATGTGAACTATATAGTTCAAATTTGGCATACCAAAAATGGATTTGAAATCCCTTAAAGTTATTCAGCCTCCTTCTGATTCAACCTTACAGTTCGGACAGACTCTTGGACTTGTCCTTGAGCATGGATGCTCAGGTCTTGGTGCTGTCTGGGAGTGTCCTTGTACAGCTAATGCTGGTACTCCAATTGTACCCATTTCTGGAGATCTCTGATTTGGCAACAGTGAACACATACCTTGCTGACATCCTGCCTGGATTACTGTGATGCTGCATGGCTGCCCTTGGAGACAATCAGAAACTTCAGCTAGTTCAAAATGCTACAGCCAGGGCTTCACTAGCTATGGGTCCTTTTCTGGACCCGATTCAAAGTTCCTGGTTAGGACCTGTAAAGCCCTCTATAGTTTGAGTCCAGACTATATGACGAACCACTTCTTAGTGCTTAAGATCTTCACAGGAGGTCCTTCTCTCAGTCCCACCACCCTCTTGGGCACATTTAATGGGGACAGGAGAAACAGCCTTCTGTAGTTGCTCCCCGATTATGGAATGCTTTCTCTAGGGCAGGCATGTCCAAACTTCGGCCCTTCAGTTGTTTTGGACAGCAACTCCCACAGTCCTTTGCTGTTGGCATTCTAAGCTTAGAATTCTGGGAGTTGTGGTCCAAAACAACAGAAGGGCCGAAATGTGGACATGCCTGCTCTAGGGAGTCTAGGTACCCCACCCCCTCTTGTCCTTCCAACAACAGGCAAAAATAATATTTTTAGACAGGATTTTAACAGCTAATTGGGCAGGGAAGAATTTCAGTTTTGGGTATCGCACATTTAAATCTGCTTTTAAGGGATTTTAACCACTTCAACTAATTATTTCAATACAGATATGTGTTTAATTGTTTTAATGCAAAAGTTTGTCATGTTATTAACAGTTTTGTTTGTTTTTATAATGTGTCAACTGTCTTGGATTCCAAAATTGAGATAAAGGCAACATAGAACAAAATTAAATTAAATAGAAATGTCAAAAAAAATTGAAAATTGGTAGTATTATCTGAACATCTAAAGAAATACAATGGGACAGAGTGCCATTGGGAATATACACAGGAATCTTATATAGGTATTTGGCCAATCTCTTCCTATTTTAACAAACTTTCTTTGTTTAATTCTTAAACAAATGAAAAGATTTGAAAGTGAATCCCCTACTGATTCCAGCAAAGCTTAAGTGCCAGCTCAAAGTGGTTCCTCATGAAAATAAAGGGACTGCACAGCAGCTCACCACTTTTAATTAAAGCCCATTTTAAAGAATGCATTTAACTAGCATTCCCCATCAAACTTAAATCTGGTTCCACTAATTAAAAGGATTCTCTTAATCTAGTTTTCAGTGTTTGGAGGCTCATTTCAGTTACTTAATTAAAGACTGTTTCTTGATCCTTTCAGTTAAAGAAAAACAATGGGAAAGAGATTTAAAAGTGTCACGGAAGATAGTATTGCATAAACATGGCTGGAATTATTGGTTGGCCTCTTTAATTAAAACCAATGAGACTAATTTATAACAAATGGCACACATATTTGTGCATGCTAAAATGCTTTAAAACCAGTTAGGGAAACTTAAGAAAGCAACTACATGCTGCCCAGCTGTTGCATAAATCTCCTCTTCCATAAACGAATTACATAATGTACAAAGTTCAAAGCTGGTGCATTGGATGCTTTGTGTTGCCGTGTTTTGATGTGGTAGCTTGTATATGTATGACACAGAATGCAAAAATTAGATTCCCTTAATGAAATGACTGTTGTTATGTGCCATCATGCTGCTAAAAATACACACAAACATATTTTAATCTGTGGGGGAAATGTATGCAAAATGTCTACATGAGGAAATGTACATGAACAAACCTGTAGAAAATGCATATGGAAGATGCATATTTCATTCAGGATGAAAGAAGAACTGATGGCAACTGGGTACAAATAATTATGTGATAGGAATAGTGTGACAGGAATTGGTGCAAAGACAAGGAAAATGGGCTAATGATCAAAAGAACAAAGGTGACACTCTTCACCCATATGCCCCGCAGGGCAGCTAATGACACTCTACCAACCTAAGAGGAGTATAATAGCTAGATCTAGTCAAGTTATTCTTGCACATGATGCAGAAATATCCATGAGCACCTCTCCCCTTCTCCGACAGTTAAAACAAACAATTATGATAATGCACGATGATGATACAATATCAAAATAAATACTACTTATTCTCCTGTTCTCACACCCAAAGTCTGCTGAGTGAAGTCGCTGCCTCACCTTCTTGAACTGGTAACATCAGCTAATCCTGCAGCTGCTGGAGACACTGCAGGAAGCGATGTCCGTCATAGAATCATAGACTCGTGAATTTGAAAGGGGGCTACAAGGCCATCAAGTCCAGTTCCCTACTCAAGGTAGGAACACAAATTATAGGATATCTGCCAGGTCATTGTCTATATCTCTCTTAAATGCCTCCAGGGCTGGAGCACTCACCCCCTCTCAAGGTCACAGGTTCCACTGCAGTGATGCTCTAAAAGTTTGGGAGTTCTCCTATCCTGCCCCATAGCTGCCCATGTTGCAGTCCCCTGTCTGCTTATCATTGATGGCTAGAAAGGGCCTGCCCAAAGGCTCATATAGTGTTCAGGTAAATTACCGGGCCTCAGAGAAGTCAGCACTGGCTGAGTTGTCCAAGGGGATCTAAAGTAGTTCGTATGGTAAAAAAGGATTCCCTAGGTTGGCCAGGCCAAGACTTCAGGGGACTGAATGGAAGCCAGGGACAGTGGTACCTCAATTTATGAATTTAATCCGTTCTGAATGCATACTCTTGAGTCGAACTACTCTTAAGTCGGGGTACCTATCTAAAAAATCGAAAAAATAAGTTAAAAAATACAAACAAATATTTGTAAGTTGAGCAGACCATATCTCAAATTTGTAAGGCAGCAGTTAAAATGCCAACAGTTTTCCGCTCTTAAGTCAAATTGCTCTTAAATTGAGCTGCTCTTAAGTCAGGGTACCACTCTATTTAGAAACCAGAGCTGGAGAACAGTAATCCTTTTTTCAGACAGCAACTGTTAGAACCCCACAACCACCATAGCCAGATTCTTTTTTTGTTTTGTTTTGTTTTGTTTTGGTCAACCAAAATAATCCCATGTTGGACAGAAATGTTAGCCTGGTGCCAGGCTACCACTCCATCTGGTTCAAGAGAGCCTATCTTGGCTGGCAGTAGGTCTCTAGACCTCCCAATCGGACTCCTTGGTGGTCATGTCCAAAAATTCTCATAACCTTGTGCTACAGCCCTATTCTTTGTAAATTTTTGTCTCTAAAGATGATTTGCCTTTGCCCTGACAATCCCATTCAGCATAAAGAATGGATGGAATGAGGGTGGGACCACCTTATAAAGGTACCCCATTCCTCTTGTCAGACAGGTGACATGGGCTACACCTGCAGTGTTCCCAAATCCGTCCATCTTTCCTCTGGGTGGGGCAGAGCCGACACATGCCAGCAGAGCCAACCCCTATTGTTGCCGTAGTAACACTGAGGAAATGCAGGTAAGAGAGGGTTGGTGCAGTGATACAGCTGCCATATTACTAAGGCTGTCACCTTACTGTAATGGATGTGTCATATTATTGTTTGCACATGGGATTAAAGGCCCTCAAGCACCAGTCTTCCAACACCATGCCCTTCTGCTGTTGCTTTCTCTGTCATAGGAGCTCAAGTCAGTTTTGCTTCCTGAAATGTTAAAGGGAGCAGAAGCAGATGATCTTGACACAAACACCTTTCACTTGAGTAGTAACAGGGGAACTCACAAAGTATCAAGCCTGGGTTCATCTTAAGCTCTGATTAAAATGCTAGAATTATCCCGATAGCTGATAGAATAATTGGCATGACATATACTTACATCAAGAAACTGCCCAGCCTAACTGCAGTGATATTTTGTGTCATCAGTTCAGATCAAGGTTAACCTTATCTGGGTTTTTCTGAGTACAGAATACTCAGAACTGGTGTACCATTCCCTTCTTCTGGTTGTCCAAGGCCATATAGGGTCATTTTTCTGGGATCCACAGTGAGGCATTGAATTCCCAATCTCTGTCTCCACAGCTAGATACCTAATTCACCGAGTTAGGAGCCCTATGGTGCAGTGTTAAGATTGAATTAGGAACCTTAAACCAATCACTACTCCCAGCTAACATGGACTCATTTAATCAGAGTTGTTTAGATAGCTTTTGCAGTTAATTTAATGGGGCTAGCTTACTTGAAGAGTAGAGCCAGTGTGGTGTAGCAGACAGGTTGTTAGACTAGCCAGAGACCTGCATTTCAATCTCCATTCAGTCATCGAAACTCACTGTGGAGTAGCACTAGTAAACTACTTCTTATACAGCTATAAGAGCCTCGTGGTGCGGTGGTTAAATGCCTGTACTGCAGGTAAAACTGTGCCCACGACCTGGGGTTCAATCCCAGGCAGCAGGCTCATGGTTGACTCAGCCTTCCATCCTTCTGAGGTCGCTAAAATGAGTACCCAGCTTGTTGGGGGGGGATGTGTAGCCTGCATACTGTAATTAAAACCTGTAAAACTGCCCAGAGACTACTTGAAGTGGTATGGGGCAGTATATAAGCAGAACACTTTGCTTTATCATGCCAGCACTGGCTGTGATATTACATGCCTTTTAATGTTGTTTAAGAACAAGCCAAAGAATGGCAATCACACATATACAAAAGAGATTCTGTGATGAATTAATCGGATTCATCTTTACACAGCTATCTTTAGTATGAATTTCTCCAGAAACATGTTTTGAATGCCATGACGTGACAACACCGTGTTAATTGATCACAGCACTTGCAAACAATGAATGCAAAAACAGAATTTAATCAATGCTTAAAATGCAATCCTAGCTTAATGTACTCACACACACACACCGGTAATCAATATGGAAACTTTTCAATTCTTGGTTAATACAGGCTGATAGTTACACATTTTCTTATATTGTGTGAAAGGTTTTGAACCATTGCATTTAACGAGACCTGCAACAAGGTGAACATGTGTAGATTTACCACATGCAGGCTAGAGCACTGAAAACTGTCAGCTACAAAGTTGGCAGCTCAGCGGTTCAAATCCCAGGTGCTACACAACAGAGTGAGCTCTTTCTGTTAACCCCAGCTCCTGCCAACCTAGCAATTTAAAAGCATGTAAAAATGCAAATAGGTACCACCGTAAAAAAAGCAGGAAGGTAAAACAGTGTTTCCTTGTATCCATGCCAGTCACATGGCCATGGACTTGCACAACACTGGCTCTTTGGCTTGAATATGGAGATGAGCACCGCCCCTAGAATCAGACACGACTAGGACGCATGTGCAGGGGGAACCTTTACATTTACCTTTTAGTCTTCCTTTAATTGTCTCTTTGAATCAAAGGCAGGGAAGAAAACTATTGGTTACTGCTTGATCGATTGACATTCACCCCAGTCCAGAAAGGTCCCTGGCAGCGACACCTACTAGAGGCAGCATGCGGAGTTGCAAAACACTGCAACAGAAATAACAATGCCTTGCTCGTTCTCCATACTCAAAATCAGCTGCCTGAGATAGCCTCCTGTGTCTAGTTAATGGCAAAGCCAGCACTGATCCCATAGAAAGTTTAGCTGTCCGAAGTTACCATTAGTGATAGTGGTTGGCAAAGGCAGAGAAATATATATTGTGCAATTAAAGTATGCCGAGGGGTGCAGGGAGGGGGAGAGCTCATTGCTGGCCATGCTGTTTTCAGCAGTTTCTTCACAGCAAGCTTAAAATACAGCCCCTTTCTTAATCTTGCTGGGGAAGAGCATCAGTGCCTGTGCGTGCTTTTTGGAACCTTGTGACAAGGCTGGATAGACAGAATAGCCACGCAAAGTGCAGAACCAAACCTGAACATTTGAGTGGAGTAAGCTTCAGTTCATGTTGAATTAGATCAAACTGTCCCCCTGCATTCACAACAATGCTGCATTCTGGCTTCCTTTAAAATGATATCAGCCACACAGAACAAATAGGAGCATTACATCATCAGAATGGTCTCCCATTGGATGGCCAATGATGCAGCAACTTTGGTTACCTAGCAACTTCCCTGAATGTTTAACTCTCTTTTGCAGGTAGCCCACGTGCATTCTTCAGTCAATTTACAAGAATCTTTTTCCCCCAAAAGCCTTTTGGCTTGGGAATTCCTAGAGCAAGGATTTGGATCTCAAGGGCTAAGTCCTATCCCATATTTATGTGTAATTTCCTGATGAAGGTCCCAATAAGCTCAGTGCTTGGCCTCTCAGGTTGAAAGTAGCAGGTAACGGGTAAAGGAAGAGAGTTTTGTCTGTACCCTTGGGACACCATGCTGACCTCTGAAATTAGCTTCCTCTTTGAGCTCCTGGTTATATTTACATGTCTTTAACCTTTGATGTTTTTTTTTGGAGAGCGTTTGATCTAAGATTGTTCATCTCTGCACAGTCAGCACAGAATCGGCAGGAACAACAGAGAACACTCTTCTCACTTGACCTCCCAGCTTGGAAATTTGACTTTTTCAAGGATAACTCCTCAAATCCTGCAGGGAGCCTATGCTTTACAATTCCCTCAGAACTTTGCATTGACAACACTGGATTAGTCTGCTAATCGTGCAGGTTGGGGATTCTGGCAGTTGTAGTCCAAAAATGTTAATGCTTCCATGCTCTTCAAAGTGGTACTCAATAACCGCTAGGCTTCCCTGCAGGTTGACAAGACACCTGTTTAAGGACAACACTTTATATGGAGCAGCATTTTCACACTCCCATGAAAAACTACTAGTTATGCCTTAAGGAAACAAACAGATGTTTGGAACAGTAGTTAATTATCTTAGATATACTTTGTGTAACCATTGCAATGGCCATCTTTTGTCAAAAATGTGTCAAAAATGCCAAGATCAACCAATTCTCAGTTTCCTTTCAAAAGTCAGAATAAGCTGTCAGGCAAAGCAGCATCAGCTTCAGGTTTCATCAGAGTTAAAGGTCAAACACTGGTTTACAGGGATTCTACCCAGCTTTGGCCTAAAGTGATAGCACATCTTCCTTGTGAAATGCCATGTGCAAGGCAGAAAATGTGATGGAATAAAGAGACTCAGAAGTTACTGATCACACAAAAGTAGCACAAGGGTGGATTCATAAGAACATAAGAACATAAGAAGAGCCATGCTGGATCAGGCCAAAGGCCCATCTAGTCCAGCTTCCTGTATCTCACAATGGCCCCACCAGATGCGTGTGGGAGCGCACGAGACAAGATATCTGTCTCCTGATACCACTCCCCTGCATCTGGCCCTTGAAGTATCCTGGTTTTAAGCCTGGAGATTACACATCTCCATCATGGTTTGTAACCTGTGATGGACTTTTCCTCCAGGAATCTGTCCAGTCCCCTTTTAAAGGCATTCAGGCCAGATGCCATCATTACATTCTATGGCAGGGAGTTTCACAGACTAACAACACTCTGAGTAAAAAAATATTTCATTTTGTCTGTTTTGACTCTCCCAACCCTCAATTTGAATGGATGTCCCCTAGTTCTGTGAGAGGGAGAAGAGCGTCCCTCTATCCACTTTACTCATGCCTTGCATGAGTGATGCAAGCAAGACCTGGGAAGACAGCGACTATAATATACATGCAAGTGCCTTTGCATCAAGCCAGTAAATCATACTGCCCAGAACTGGTACAGATGTCTGGCTGGGTTTTAAAAATACCTTTCAGACAAAAATGAGAGGCTTTGTTCCTTCAGTGCCATTTTCATCCCCACCTGGTGACTGGAAGAAGTAATCTCTCTTCAATGATGCTATGTACACTGAAGATAGTGTCTATTTTTCCTCCTTGAGGCAGGAAAGAACTGCTTTCTGATTTGCATTGAATTTCTGCAGATAAACAACATTTGTTTCTCTTTGTCTGCCACTTGCAGTCATATTAATTCTCCTGCTGCCAGTGCTGTATACAAAACAGTTCAATTTGCCTTTATGGAAGAATGGGTTTATTTTAAAACACATGGATATACCTCAACAGTAACCTATACTGTATACAAAAAACTACTGTTAGGACAGAATGTGGAGAAAGAAAATGGTGTCCCTCAGGCAAGGTTATCAGACAAGGGTGCATTTTAACTCCCTATCTGTTTCATAAACTGAACTACTTACAAATAACTATTTTTAATTTATTTCCAGTTGTAAAAGTATAACTGCACTCAGTGATGCCAAACCTTTGGCACTCCAGATGTTTTGGACCACAACTCCCACAGTCCTTTGTGGGGTGAAAATACTCTAAAATAAATAAATAAATAAATAAATAAATAAATAAATAAATATTGGCAATCTAGTCTTGGAATTGTGGGAGTTGTGGTCCAAAACATCTGGAGTGCCAAAGGTTCACCACCACTGACTACTCTGTAATAATGACACAATGAAGGATAACATCCGTTCTTTTGAATTGTAACTGTAATGTTTTTATCCCTTTTACAATTATGTGGGCATGGCCTTACTAAATAGCGGAGGAGGACTTGCACATGATCCAAGTGCTGCCCTGTGCTGCTGCACTGGTCTTTCTTACAGGTGTAAGATGGAAATGAGTTAGAAGGGAGAAAAGTATCTGTTCTAACACACGCAGCAGTTTGTAGGGTTCAAGTGTTTAAAAAATAACCCAGAAGTGGCTGTTTTAATAAACTTGATGAAATGGAAGAGGAAAGTAAACATGGCAGCACAGCTGCCATTTAGAACTGGGGCCCAGCCTCTGGAATGAAATCAACCACTGACTTACCTTCCTTTGGGTTGCACGGGGCAAAACTCCATTCAGGAAGCAGCCTCTTATGCATCATCTTTCTTTTCCCTGGCTCTTGTCAATCAGAAGCTGTGCAAGGAAATGTGACATCCCACCTTCTTGTCTGATTGGCCAGCACCACGGAAAAGAAAAAATGATGTGTCAGAGGCTGCTTCCTGATTGGAGTTTCACTCCATGTGAGCCAAAGGAAGTCAGTGGTTGATTTCGTTGCGGAGGCTAGGTCCTGGTTCTGAATGGCAGCTGTGCTGCCGTGGGTTTTTGTTTTGGAACTGGACCCCTTCCGAAACAAAACACCCATCTCTACTGACAATATTTTTAATCTTAAAACAATGGTAACTAATTGCTTTTTAAAATTTACATCTAAACTGTGAAGCTGTAGTAAAAGTACAATCTGCTCCTTCTCTCCTTGAAAGCCATCTGGTCTAGTACTTCAGCTCAGATCTTGTTTTTATTAAATTCTAGAGGTGGTTGAGGAACACGTCCCTCACAAAAACTGTATCGCCTTGAGCAATGCACCTATTTTTATTTCTTATTTTATTTCTTATTCATCCTGTTGTTCCTTCATTGAATTCAAATAAATATACATAGGACCCCTCCTTTATGCTTGATTCAAACAACGGTCTTTGGGAATCGGTGTGGCTAAGATAGCATGACACGTGCAAATGACATCCAACTATCATCCAGTACATGAGTACCAGCTTTTGCTGCCGGTGGGAAGTAGCAACAACGAGGTGTACTTCAGCTGGGTGGATCAAGGAGCTGATACAGCGCGATGCAGTTGTGCAAGCATACATGTACTGTATTCGTAAGTCCAGTTTTTTGGCCCCAAGTGACCAACCTCACCAGAGAGAAGTACTGAATAATTCATGCTATTCTGGATGTGATTTCTGCTTCTGGCACCTACATGCAGTTTCCTAGCTTCACCGTTCCGAGATCCAGCAGAGTTAATTTGCTGCTGCAACTTGCAATCTTTCACCAGTCTGCCACGCAGTCTGTTTCATTGTCGGGACCATAAGATTATCTGTCTATCTTCTTGGTGACAAGAGACTCACTGCCAGGCTTTTGAATGATCTGGCCTGTGCAGTTAAGCTAATGTTTCCTTGGCTTCTGAAGTGTGAAATTTGTCCTTAGTGGATACTGGGAATTTCAACCTGCTGTTTCCTTCTTTTTTTTCCTCCCCCACTTTCTTTTCTGTTCTTGAGCGGCATTGCTGTTGAGTTTCTTTATATTCCAGTTGCATGAGGACCATTAATTTGGATCATATTCATGATATAATTCTAGTTGCCTTCAACTTGATGTGAAAACTGTCCAGCCCTCAGGGATATTTGCCAGATGTTGCTTCTAAATTTGCACTACTTGGCTATTTGATCTGTGAATTTGCAATCAATATTTAGCTTCCTCCTGCTGCCTTAGTACTTAAAAGTTGTCCATCATCATGCTTCCCTTGTGACTCCCTCTTACAATGTCTGGAGAAAAATTATTTTTACACAGAATGTGTGTGGATCCATTTAGCCATTAAAAAAAGGTTAAGGTTAATGATCAATCTAGAGTGCTCATGTGCTTCTGAAAAATATATGTTCTACTTGGGTCAGATCTCAACTGGAGCACCATGTCCACTCTGATGTATTTCTATAGGGAAATTTTTGTACTGTCAGATTGTATTTTATTTTTTACATTTTATTTCATTAAAAATGTCTCTTGCTTTTCAGTCCGCCAATGCTATTGATGTACAATAAAAATAGAAAAAAAACATTATATAAAAACAGATTAAAACATTTCCAAAAACCAATTATAAAGCCTTAGCTCCCTCATCAGATGGTCAAGAGGGGTAGATGGTGTCCCTTTGGATCGAGTTCTACAGCTGCAGTGCTGCTACTGAGGAATCCCTATCTTCTGTCTTCACCAGTAACCTCTTGGGAAAGTAGATCACATGAGCAGATCTCCTTTTAGGATCTCAAGGTCCTGACATGCTTTGCATGGGAGATTAAGTTAGTTTTAACTGTTTAGGTTGGCAGGTGTACCCAAAAGGCCCTGCTAAAGCCTGGTCTAATCCAGCATCACATGTAAGGAGGGTGCAATGGTCCCTGTTGTTGCTCCATAGGAACTGGCGTTCCATGGCATGTTTCCTCTGAAAGATGGGATATTAAATAGCCCTTGTTGCTACTAGCCATTAAGAGAGGTGTCATTTTGTTTTGCTTGATTGTAAGATAATAGGCTGAAAGAGTGTGTTGGGCCAAGGTCACCCAGCAAGCCTTATGGATGAGTTAGAATATCCAAGGCTGAACTAACCACTCTAATGCACTGGTTTTCATGTTATGGATTTTCCCCCTTATGCTTTTAGCAAATGGTGAGCTGCCACACAAATCTCTTCATGGTCTTGATGGTCATGATACTCTACTGTTCTTTAAAAATGCTGTAGGCAGATAATCCACTATTTGGACTGCTTCTACTTTCCAGAGAGCAGGCTGCTTCCGTGACGGCATGATCTTTTCCATCTGTAGCTAATAGGGACATCTTTCTTTTGGGGTTATTTTTGCAGGTGAACCATTTCCTTCGTTTGCATGACCAAAGAACAGAGACCTCTTTACACTTTCCCCTTATCTCTTCAGCTGCTTCTTGGTTCCACATTTCTTTGGGTGGCAAGGAGCAAGACATTAAATAAGATAATTGTTTTACGTAGTTTGATCAAGCCCAGGTGACCTGCCACCAGCATGCGCTCCCTTCCCACTAGGTAATGACTTCATATCCTCTTCAGTTTCAGCCACAGGGAATCCTAGTCTGGAAGCTGATTATATCATGTTGAGCTAACGCCTGGACAGGATTTTATTTTCTTTGCTTAGTACCTGATAAGTGAGTCATTGTTTGGTATCTTTGCAAAAGGCTTCTTCCAAGCATTATCCTCTGATTGATCCTTTTGCAGACCTTAGGGTCTCAACAGTGTGGGGGTGGAGTGGGGTGGGTATGTGTGCGTGCATGCGTGCACAATTGCCTGTTTTATTGACCTAAGCAGCTAATTTCAAAGTGAGCATCAACGACCATGAAATCTGTTCTAAGGGATCAGAATTGCTGTTGCACAATTGCTGCCAAAAATGGATCCACCTTTGCTTTTCCTATCTGAGATGAAACTGTCTTTGAAACAGTGGGTGTGCAATCTTTTTGTTCCCCTTGTGCCTTGCAGTGTCATTTGAGGCTGAGGTGTAGCTTGGGGCATGGACTGCTTTTATCAAGTTACATAAAGCTCCACAGCTATGACAGCTCCTGGACAGGAATAGTTTGGCCATAGATATCTAGGCTCTGGTAAACCTCTAAGTGGATTACTTCAGCGTGTTGTTTGCAAGACTGCTCTGGAAAACAATACAGAATCCTCCCCAGAATCTTAACGGGTATGGAGGGATAAATTCAAATTACAACCAATATTAAATACAGTAGTTGCATTGCTATTTATTTCCCAGCCCAGTTGGAGATTCTGGTGTTTCTTGGGACAACAATACCTGAATGAAGACTATTCACTCACCCATATCTTACAACTTCCAGAGAAAATTCCTCTTCTTATCATTGCTAGGGGGGGGGATTAGTAGCATCTAATGAGCGGCTGGATAGTCTAGTGGTTTAGGCACTGATTGGTTGGGAGTTTTATTCCTCACTGTGCCTCCTTGACAGGGACTGGACTCAGTGATCCATATGGTATTACAGTAGGACCCCAGTATCCGCTGGGGATTGGTTCCAAGCCTTCCCGTGGATAATGAAAACCCTGGATAAGAGAGAACGCCAAAATGTCCCCCAAACTGCTGTTTTGTGATAGTAACTTGCTTTACAGCTGCTGTTTGTAACGGTAGCTTGCTTTACGGCTGCTGTTTTATGACAGTAGCTTGCTTTGCAGCTGCTCTTTGTCACAGTAGCTTGCTTTGAGGTGGCTGAATTATTTATTTATTTTTCCTCTGTCAACCGTGGGTAAATGAATCAGTGGATAATGAATCAGCAGATACAGGGGTCCTACTGTATTATTATCATATTAATGACAAATGCATTTCTTTGAGGTGGCTCAGATCTCTGGAACAGCAGCCAGCTGACTGAACTGCCTTGATTGGAAAGCCAACACACCTCTCATTTCATCAAGAGGTTTAAACATACTTCCTTGCTCAGACATATTAAAACATTAGCTATTTTTTTATTTGGAGCTGTCTAGATGCCCTAAGCACATCCAGTCTCCCTTGATTTCAGAAGCTAAGCGGAGTCGGCCTGGTTAGTACTTGGATGGGAGAACAAAAGGGAATACCAGGTGCTGTAAGTACCTGGAGTAGGAACTGGCAAACCACTCCAGTATTTCTGCCAAGAAAACTCCATGGACATGGGGTCATGAAGAGTTGGTCACGACTGTAACGACGCAACACACACATACACATTTTTATTTCACTTTGCCATATTTACAGTCATTTTCTTCTATATGTAAAGTTGTTTTAGTAACTGAATTGTTTAGTATTATAAGATTGAGATGTATTTGGGTGTTTGTGTCTCTGATACAGCTCCTGAGTCCCTGGTATCTTGGGATAAAGAGTAGTTTACAAGTACTTACGGTGTGCCAGAAGCACATTACTGATTGACACATGTGTAGTTGAAACTGCATAAGCCATGGTGGGAAACTGACGTTTATTGGTAAAGTGCTGGTTTCATCCTGTTGGGGGTGCATCCAGTAACATACAGTAAACAGCACCTTGTGTTTCAGGAACAAATTGTTACTACGGTTTACACGACTCCAACTTATACAAGCAAAATTGCAAGTACAATTCTTCTGACATTATAACTCTTACTTCCAGAAAATATTTTTCTTTATTTCATTGCTACTGTATTTTCAGTTAGTACTGCATGTTTAGGCCCACCCAATTTCAACATAATTTTTTAAAAAAACATTTTGAATATTTTTTGAATACTTTTACCCCACCTTTCGCCTTAGAAAAGGACCCAAGGTGGCTTACAATAATAAGGGACAATATACAGCCCAGAACATTTAAGACATATTCAAGTTAAGAACAGGGAATTAGAAGAGGCATCGTAGAACATTTAGAGGAACATTAAAGCTACAAAAAAGACACAAAAAGGGGGAAATCCATTATGAGGGGTGGAAACTAACATGTAAAACACTGGTGTTCTTTTGAAATCAGTCGATGTAATCATGCCTGGTAGTCGATATAAAAGTCACATAGTAGATAGTCCATCATTTAGGGAATGCTTGTCTCTGGAGTGTTTTGGACTCCACTCACAGAATTCTTTAAGAATTCCCCAGACAGAAATCTGTGAGATGCAGGAGAGAAACTCCATAGCAAAGTTTTCTTTACCTCTGTTGCTGTCTTGGATAGCTTCTTCCTAACTTCATAAACAAGGAAACTCTCCTGGTCCTTCTGGGAGGTGTAACCTATTCATTAGGTTGTATAGAAGGTACTTCTGAAAGAACTCCATCCCGCAACAAACCACACGTTTCAGTCCATGAATCCACCTAAATCATCATGCCAATTCTTTATCTGGGCCTTCTGTCCAACTGTATGTTATGCACTAAGGGGGCAGCATAGAAATATAATAAATAAATAAATAAATAAATAAATAAATAAATAAATAAATTGGGGAAGGGGAGGCTTCCTGCATTTCTCTGCTCCTGCTTCATGTGTTTTGCTAGCAACTACAGTGGTACCTCGACTTACGAATTTACTCCATTCCGAATGCATGCTCTTAAGTCGAAATACTCTTAAGTCGCGGTACCTAGCTAAAAATTGGAAAAAAATAAGTTAAAAAAATTTAAAAATGAAAAAAAAATTGTAAGTCAAGCAGACCATATCTAAAATTTGTAAGGCGGCAGTTAAAATGCCAACAGTTTTCCGCTCTTAAGTTGAATTGCTCTTAAATCGAGCTGCTCTTAAGTCGGGGTACCACTGTATTTCTCTCTGTGTGTGTGTCTCCATCTCTCTCCCTCCCTCCCTCTCTCTTATTTTAAGAAAAGGAAAAACTCAGCTGATCTATTTGGGCAACAAAGCGGATTATCCAAAGGAAGTGACATCTCTCCTTGGTATCTGCTAGAACCTCACCCTCTGTGGGTGTTCCAGCAACATGGAAAAGAACTGGGGTCTTCTGCAGAAGACCACCAGACACAAAGCAGCCCACAGCGAAGTGGCAGGGCCTGCTGGATTCACTAATCCTTTCTATAACAAAGCTTTCATTACAGAAGGTCTAGTTTCCCAGCCTAGTTTCTCAGAAACCTTTTGGGTAAAAAAACATGGCACTCCTGCTTCCAGCAGTCAAGATCTGATTACAGTACTAGAGAATTTATAGTTGGCTGCAGAGCCTGACTCTTGGCTTTCGATGGCTACAAATAAGGCTGCTAAGCAGATGGAAAAGCCTTTCTTCCTCTTCTCCTTTCTCAGATCTTGAACCAGATTACAAGGAGACTCTGCTTCTATTGGTCTCTCCAGGCTTCAAATATAAAGGAAGAGGGGGGAACACTTCATATTCCGAATTAATATAGCAGAGCCACGCACCAATAACTCTCCTGGATTATAGAATAACCACACTACTGCATGTGAACAAGGAGAAGAGTAGTTTTCAACTGCAGAGGGGTTTGTGCACAAGTGCTCCCTGGAGTGATTTTGGCTTTTCTCTCAGGAAAAAGAACTATAAGGAATGGCACCAGCGGAATTAGAAAGTGAACGTTGTCAACTGGCATTTCTTTCTGACAACGTGGAGATCTTTCTAACGATGGTGAGTACCCCGTGTATCTCCCCATTCTGATCGGAATAAGAGGGAGTGGAGCAGCTTGTGGTCAAACTCATTAAAGGGTATACTATCTCTGTTTCATGTGATTAAATAATAATTTACCGCTTTTGCTGCATGGAGTCAAGATGACATATGAACATGAAAATGTTCTCAGACTGCCGAACCTACTTGGATGAGTAGTGATACATTTTGATCTCACAAGAAAGAAGTCCAGTTGCCATGACTCAACTTCCAGATAACCTCAATGGATGACTGAGAATCCCCACAGACCTATTAGGGACATGCCTCTCTAACTATGGAATACCCATGTTTCTGGGAGGTGGGGAAGGATTCATTCCTTGAGTCACCTAAGAGAGAAGCAAACTTGGCATGTGACCTCATGGCACTGCTTTCTCCTACAGATATTCTAATGACATCCTAATAAGCAAGCACAAACATCTTAAAGAGAAATATCTGCATGTTTCCATGGTAGTATTTTATCAAGGTATTAGGTAACAAGGAAAAATTATCTTCTCTACCTCCCATATGGGCTGATCTTTCAGCTAATATGTCTGTGAAGATTCTCAGTCATCCAGGTGGGTTTATCTGGAGGTTGAGTCGTGGCAGCTGGACTTCTTTTCTTGAGAGATTGAAATGTTTTGCTGTTTGGATGAGCAGTGAAACATCTTAGTCTCTCAAGAAAAGAAGTCCAGTTGCCATGACTCAACTTCCATTTTCAGCTAATAGTTACATCTCTCTGTGATTTACCTCACAATGACTTAATCCAAGGGTCCCCAAACTATGGCCAGGGGGCCGGATACAGCCCCCCAAGGTCCTGAATCTGGCCCGTGGGACTAATTGCAGACCCCCCTACTCATCGCCACAGGCGTTGGAGGAGGAGGTGCACCAGAGGGAACCCAGAGACAGCACCTCAGGGTGGCGATCTGGTGAAGCTGTCAGAGGACACGCCCCAAGTACGAACTAGTAAGCAAGTATAAAATAACAGCAAACAAAATGTGAGGATATTAGAAAAGAATTAACAAGAGCCTTTGAAAAAAAAATTCCTCCTGTTTGCCTTCATTCACAGCACCCTACCTCTCAAGAGATAAAGATTAGGGTTGCTAAGGTAACTGGGCAAAGTAACACAGAAGAGAATTTTTTTCCTAATTTAGTTTCCAGGGATTTTCAAAGCTCTGATATCCCAAAAGCATTGCCTAAACCTGATTATAAGGGGTGTGTAATTTGCTTAACCAAACACATTTTAATGCTCAGTCATGCCTTATGCACGTTTCTGCTCCCAAGGTTGACTCACCCACTTCACAGTGTGGTCTCAAACAAACAAGGATGCTTTCCATTCGTGAATGGTTATGAAAGTCACACACCAGGCAGATGGTCTTGTCAGTATGCACATCCGAGGCAATGAAGCAAACGGCCATCTTATGCATTTAAACAAAGAGAGCCTGGCTCACTTGCTTGGCTATGCTGGCTGGCAAGGGCATGTTCTGCATTTAGAAGAGTCAAGGCCAAACCCTTGCCATCAGTGGTTGGAAGAGACCAAAGAGCAAGATTAGCAAGGACCTTATATACTGCTTCAGAGATGATATGTGTAGGGCTGCCCAATCCAACTCCAGTGTAACAGCAAAGCAGCAGAAAAAGAGGCAAGGCCTTGAAGTGGTGGGTTGACAAGAATGCACACTGAGGAGAAAGCACACCAATCTCTGACGTGGATGATGGTTCTGGGATTTGTAGTCAAAAAGGTCTTATGTTCAAGCTCTGATAGTGACACACTGAAAGAATCCAGGGGTGTATCTAGGGATGGGCAGAAGGGTACATCTGACCCAGGTGCAGCAATCTGAGGGTGCCTGGAGGGGGAGGGGAGGGGGAGGGGGAAGCCGTGTACCCTCTGGTGGCAAAACAGTCCTCCTTTCCCCTAAGGCTTGGCGACTGCACCCCCTCCACCATGCACCAGGTGAACAGTTAAGCAGGCAGACAGGCAAGTGAGATCTGCCTAGTGCAGGCCTGCCCAAAGTCTGGCCCGGGGGCCAAATCCGGCCCATCAGGCCATTCTGAGTGGCCTGCGGATGGCTGGCCCACCCCTCCCTCCCCCTTCTTCGACCTGGGAAGCTTGAGGAGCTGGGCCGGTGGGCCGGCCAGTGAGTAGAAGCTTGTGGGGCTGGGTGGGCAGGCGAGGGGGTGGGCCACCACCAGCAGCACTGCCATGAAGCTTGTGGGGCTGGGCAGGCTGGCCAGCCAGCCATCACGCAGGCTGCTGAAACCGGCACCACTGGCAACCATGTGAGGCTGGGTGCGCATATGGGGGTGGTGCGTAGGTGGGCTGCCACTACCGGCATCACTGGAAACCTTGTGGAGCTAGGCACGCGGGCAAAGTGGCGCACGGGCGGGCCGCCACCACTGGCACCGCTGGGAACCTTGTGAAGCTCGGTGCACATGCGCAGGGCGGCACACAGGTGGGCCGCTGCCACCGGCATAGCCGGGAACATTGTGAGGTTGGGTGCACGCGCAGGGCAGTGATCAGGTGGGCTGTGCCACTGCACCGCTGGGAAGCTTGGGCGGCTGGGCGGCTGGGCGATCTGCCACCACCGGCACCGCAGGGGAATGTGTGGGGGTGGGCAGGCCAGCGGGTCTCTGCCACCGCCAAGGAGCTTTGGGGTGGGCTGGCGGGCGAGCCATCGCTACCGCTGGGGAGCTTGGGGGGGTGCAAGGTCGCACAGATCGCCTCTTCCAAGGGGCGACCTGTGGTCACGGCTCCCTGTGCTTCCTTTGGTTCCCACCTTCCTTCCTTCTTTCCTCCCTCCCTTGGTCCCCACCTCCCTACCTTCCTACCTCCCTTCCTTGTTCCCCACCTTCCTTCCTTCCTCTCTTGGTTCCCACCTTCCTCCCTCCCTCCCTTGGTCCCCACCTTCCTTCCTGCGGGTGGGGTTGCAAGGGGTCAGTGGGTGGGGCTTGCAGTGGGGTGGCAGGGTCAGGGAGCAACCAGCCCCTGACACATTTTCAGCCACCAAATCTGGCCCTCCTTACAAAAAGTTTGGGCACCCCTGGCCTAGTGCAATCCCTGGCTGCTTTCCAGAAAGCGTTAAACACCTGGCTTTACCAAGAGGCCTTGGGGTAATTATCTTTGGGGCTGTCGTCTTTGTTGTGCTCTGCCCGGATACCTTTAATTTAGTTTGTGTCTATGTTTTTCCTATTTTAATGGATATTTGTTATATTGTTTTTATTGCTTAATGCCTAATGTTTACCTGTTACTTTATATTTTATTTTGTGTTTTTAAACTGCCCTGAGTTGTTATTATACAAGCAAGTGGTATATAAATGTCAAATAAAGGAAAAGTAAAGGTTTCACACAAACCTGTGCTTTCTTTGTCCTTTTTTGTTTTGTTTTTATTGATATTATTGTGGGGAGGTTAGGGTGCACTCCTTTTTCTGCACATGTGTAAATGATGTAAGTATTTATTTAGTTGATATTTTGGGAAAACACTTGTGGATTTTCCATCTATTCCTGATACTCAGAGAAGCAATTCTGACTTGTTCTGACATAAAAATGGCCTTGGTTTTCTGCCCAACACAATGAGATTTCCCTTGGCATCTTAACTCCTTTAAAATGCATTATTATTAAGAAAACAATCTCACCACTTTTCATTTTTTTATTTTTCAATCTCACCCTACAGTACAGTATGGTTGTTTCTAGAGGCTTACATCGGATGCTTTGAAATTTTTTTGTATTACTTTTTATGGAATGCCTAATATGTACCTTCTGGTGATTGTGCTGTATTTAGCTTTTTAAACAATGCTTTTGATTTTATGTATCACTTTTTTGCATGATTTTAGATGTTTAGACTTTTTTTTTCAAAAAAACCCATCTACCAAAACTAAAATATTTCTTTTTTGGTTAGTCACTGACAGCTCAGATGGCAAAATACTTGTGTGAATCTGGGATGTTTTGTCTTCAGCAACATCAATCTGTACTTGCTTTCACTGAACTGTATTTGCCATTTTGAGGTCCATGGCCTCCAGTTCATAAACTCTTCACTGTTAAATAACTGCAAATTTGCCCCTCACACCAATGCTTGTCCCTTATCCCAGAACATTCATGAGAATCTTGCTAATTATATGTCTGTGAAGATTCTCAGTCATCCAGGTGAGTTTATTTGGAAGTTGAGTCATGGCAACTGGACTTCTTTTCTTGAGAGATAGAAACATTTCACTACCCATTCAAACAGCTTCATCAGTCTTGCTGATTATATTCACCTTTTCAGCCTCTCTACTGGGCAGCTTAAAAACACAAAATGTTGTAATCTATATACAACCCCAGAATTGTCCTGAGAAAATGGGGCGGGAGATAGGAATAGACATGTGCATCTACAAGGCCAGAACCCTGACAATGTAGAGGCTTACACAAGGTTGGAAACCAGTGGCATAGGAAAAGATAACATATAAAATCCCCACCTGCAATTTAAATGTCTGTTCCTGTTTCACGCATGCAGTGTCATGCACCTGTTCTGTGCCAGCTCTTATATGTACAGCCTAAACTCAGTCCTGTGCCTTTCCGTACAGTTAATAGCAAAAGGCTGCAAGTAAAAAAAGATTTAAGTCATTCTACATGAGCATTCCCCAATTTGGTGGCTTCCAGATGTTCGGGATCACAACTCTCCACTGCCCACGCTGCCCGAGTCTGATGGTGGTTGATGTCTAGAACATTTGGAGGGCACCCAGTTGGGAGACACCAACCTACCTAGAGAAAGGTATCTTATTAACCACATCTGTGCAACATTATACTTCGGTATAGAGCTTTCCACATTTCTGGTTTAATGTCATTGATGAACCTGATGCATAAGTAGACATTGTGTAGACTTGGCACCCAAAATCTTTGACACAGAGCAGAACAGTGAATTCCAGCCCAAATATTGGAATTGTTCAAAACCATTCAATAGAACGAATCTATTCTCACTGCATGGAAGAGCCAGGATCTTCCGGAGTCCATTCCTTTTTTGTCGTCTTCTACCTATCCATGCCACTTAATGCAAACATTTCAGAAAGGATGAAATGAGCCCACCTGGAGAAGTGGTGTGAACTAAAAGTATCTGGGTTAAATCTCAGGCTTCCTCTTGCTTCCACATCTTCAGTCAGGGAAATGTCTAACTTTCTCTTTGACAGTTATTTGTGAAGCTGTATTGTTGTTTGAAGGAAGAGTGGTGTCATCCAATAACATGCTAAGAGAAATAAATACTTCCTGCTGTTCCAGTCTTTCTCTCCAGGCGTTTAGATCCCTTAATCAGACTTGCCAATGAAGCCTGTGTTCCTCTTTCAGTGACCAAACAGAAGGAAAAGCAACCTGACCCCTGTGTAAATTTAATTAATACTGATGCATAATTGCATGGGGGAAAGTGAAAAACAAAACACCAAAACCCACCAACAACACAATTTTATCCAACTATTAATTAGATCTGTGTAACAGTGTATAGGAGCAAATGGATACATTAGCAGAATTTCTTTTAATACAATCATGTGTCACCATGTTCTGATTCCCTTTTCTTTTTATTTCAGTTTTATACTAGCAACTGTGCACGCAGCGGCTGCCTAGATGCCCTAAGCACATCCGATCTCGCCTGATTTCGGAAACTAAGCAGGGTCGGCCCTGGTTAGTACTTGGATGGGCGACCACCAGGGAATACTAGGTGCTGTAGGCGCCTGGAGTAGGAACTGGCAAGCCACTCCAGTATTCTTGCCAAGAAAACTCTATGGACATGGAGTCACGAAGAGTCGGTCACGACTGTAATGACAGGACACACGTGCATGCAGCAGTAATATGAGAGGGCAAGCAAATAATCTGAAAGCTGAAGCAAACTCTGCATGTTCCAATTCTGTACTTAATTTTAGATACTCTGTTAAACTAGCATTAAAGAGGACAGGAAAACAGGACAGAGCTAACTCATGGCATATACTCAGTGAACGGAACAGGGGGAGTCTATTAATGACTGGACAGACTCCATAGCTTGGATCCATGATCTGCCTTCAGAGGACGAAGGACTTCCCTCTACCAAACTATGAAAAATTCCCCAACATGACACAGCTCACTTTGTTCAGCAAGGCATGTTCCCATATCCTATGCAGTATGTGCAAAGGGCTAGAGAGGCTGTCACTGGGAGAGAAAAGAAACATGTTGTGCACATACCCATCTGGTCCTAACCCAAAGTATTCTTAAAAAAAAAATGGGGAAGGGTGGAGGTAGTTTACAGTTTCCATCCAGATTCAGTTATATTTTGAACAACCCCTTTAAAACCAGTGGATCCAGTCCTAGGTTATGTTGTTTACCTTGTAGGTACCCAGCATGAACTGTAGTGTATAAAGTGATGGATTAGGTTCAAGGTTCAAATCCCCACTTGGCCATGGGAATTCAGCGGGGAGCTGTTGAAACCATTCAAGTATTTTACATACTTTGAAGACACTCTTAGGGTCACTATAATCCGATTCCAACTTGACGTAACATAACTGTGTTCAGTTCTGTGCACTTCAATTTCAAATGGATGTTGATAATCTCAAACAGGTCCAGATGAAGGCAACCAGGATCGTTAAAGGTCTAGAAGAAATATCTTACAAGGAGCAGCTTAGTGAGCTGGGAATGCTTAGCTTTACAAAAAGACTGAGAGGGGATATGATAGCCATGCTTAAATATTTGAAAGGATGTAATATCGAAGAGGGGACAGGTTTGTTTTCCACGGCTTCAGACTAGGACTTGGAGCAATGGTTTCAAACTACAGGAAAAGAGATTCCATTTGAACATGGAAATCAGGAAGGACTTCTCAACGGTTAGAGCTGTTCAGCAGTGGAATATGCTGCCAGAGTCTCCGTCTTTGGAAGTATTTAAGCAGAGGCTGGATGGCCATCTGTCGGAGGTACTTTGATGGAGGTTCCTGCATGGCAGGGGGCTGGACTGGATGGCCCTTGAGGTCTCTTCCAACTCTGATTCTAACTGTTATGCACTGTTTACTAGCAGTTGACATATGGTGTTCCTAATAGGGTTTTTAAAGTATGCAAGATATTTCAAGAGTGGTTACTCAGGGGGTTGGACTTAATGGTCTTATAGGCCCCTTCCAACTAAATTATTATATGATCTCTTTGCCACCTTCCAGTAAAATTCCATTGCAAATGATATTTTAATCCAGGTATTCTAAGTACTAGTCTGCTGCACTACCAATCACTGGCTCTCGATATTATTCAGTACAGCACATTAAACATTAAATGGCATAGGGCAGAATCCTGTTAAAAGTTACTGTGTGGGATGGTAATTGCATCTGTAGCATGCACTACTATGCAGGCCACCTGTCCAACTGTAGCCTGTTAGATGCAATCACATTATGAGCAGTGCATACAATTGCATGCTTGCCCTTAATGCACATAGTAGAATCCAAGAGGATTCTGACCATAGTTTATGCAAACTACAGTACCTTACTTTTGCTTCCTTCACCCCCACAACCACTCAAGAATAATTCTGCAGGATTAGACTTGCATAATTTCCTTTCTAAAGTAACATCAGTCACAAAAACATGCTTCAAGAGGACCTGGATTTACAAACCCCTGCATTTCTTGTCTACCAAGGTTTCTTAAAGTTCCTGTCATTTAAGCAGTTAAACTTTCAGAGGCAGTTCACACCAAGTGGTATAACAGATGAAAGGGAAGGACTCCAAATGCAATTGAGGCAGGCATGTTTTTTAAAAAATGAGAAAACTCCTCACAATTGCTGTGGACCCTTGTACAACAAACAGTTTGTATAACATAAACTCTGTAGAGCATAAACAATTCTGGAGAGAGGGGGAATTTGCTTAACAGAATTGTCTATGGGGCAAATCTGTACAACATAAAAATGGTTGTGATTAGGGATTACTCTGTTTTCAATGCATTCCTATGGGAAATGTGTACAAAGGAAAATTTGCTCAACAGAATTTCATTCGGAACAAATTAATTCCTTTATACAACGATTCAAATATTTTTGCACTGAGCTTTTTTATTTTAAAAAATGAGAAGAACTTGTTTACTTAAGAGAAAATCTCCAATAATTTATTGACCTTCGGTTTCACATTGTGAAAAAGAAATGCAGTTTTACAAAACTTCAAAATATAGCAGAAAACAAACAGAAAAAACATGGCCATTTCATTTCTTCACTTTTCTTTTTTATATGGTTTTTCTCCCCACCCCCACCCCCCACCCCCAGTACGTGAACCACATCTCCAATTGTCAGACAAGGGATACTATTCAGCTCTAATCACTCTTATTCAGACAGGTGTCAGGCCTGGAGAAAAGGGACTACACAATTATACCAGAAGCAGTAGGCTGCCCTTTGTTGCCTGTTTCCCCAGCAACCAGCCCACAAGATAGGAAGAACTTTCTTGTCTTATGCCAAAGTTTTTGTGTGCACTCTAGTGTGAATAGCGTTTGTCTCAGAAGTGTGGACTGGTTTTCGGGCTGCAATTGCCAAGTAGCCAGTTGTGATTCCCACATCAATTCAAAAGAAGTGGGGGGGGGGGCTCAGAATATTCGCCTGCAGGGCTAAGAGGCCCACCCTGATTTCCCCCCTTCCTTCAGCCTATACCAAGGAATTAAATCTACCGACATGAAAGCAAACCATTGCTTTGAAATACAACTGCAGAAACTTCAGATGCCTTCGGAAATTGGATGGTATTACAAAACAGATTTGTGTCATAAGCCAAACAGCTATATAGAGAGCTGCTGCAGACAGAATTCTGTCACTTCTCCCAACAAAGAAAACAAAGGATTTTTTTTGACCCTTTACTCAAAAACACCTTGAGTGATTCATGTCTGTGTTAAGTGAATATAAAAACACTTCCACAGTTCAAAAGTGCTTTAGAGGTACTTTATTTGCAAGTGAACTTTAAAAAGGTTAAGAGGCCCCCCAACCGTATTGCAATCAACAGTCCTTGCTTAAAGAGTTTGCACTGGTGGACTTGATAAAAAGCTGAATTTATGCTGTTCTAAGACTTCTTTCTGTATTTCATCAGCCGTTGATGTTCCATTTGGAAAAGGATTTTCTGAACTATTTAAAGAAGTCCCCCCCCATTGGCATTTTATGTTGCAGCTATGGAAGAGATCTTATTATATCCAATTTCAGCTCTAATTATTAAATAGGGCCTCTTAAAATAGTAGTTTTTTTCAAAAGGCTGCTTTGTTTTTTCAGAGCAAAGAGTGATTAAGCACAAGCCACATTACCACTCCTTCTATACTTGACTTCAGTTGAATTCAGTACATTGGCTCTGAAGCAATGTCTTGACTGGCAAACATCTCCATGAGGTGAGGAACACCAAGCAAGACTTTGTCTTCTCTTTCACCTGTTAGCCATTCAGTACATTTGAAATCCAAGTTCAAAATGACTTGTACTTTGGGAACCTCTCTAGCAGTCTCTTGCTATAGGGGTGATGTAGAAAAAATTGAGTGTTCATCAAAAACATGTAGCTCAACAGAGTGGCTTGTGATACAATGTTCTGCATACAAAAATTCATGTCAGAGTTCCTTAAACATCTTTCTGCTCACATACTACGGGCCACAACTCACTATCTGTGAGACACCACACACATTCATTTCTTATTTAAGGTAATACATAAGAAATGTATATATTGAAAGTTAAGATAATAAGCCTATGGCAGCATGAAAAAAAATAATTTTAAGATTTATGGTGTAACGCTCAGCATACTGCAACATTTCCTAACCAGATGTTCTCCAGATATGTTTGGCTAAAATCCTCATTAACCCATGATCCTGTGGCTAGGGATTATGATAGCTGCAGTCCAACACACTAGGAGACACTTGACTGAAAAAAGCTGTGCTAGACAGTCAGTTCTACAGAATACATCTGGGAAGACTTCCAACAAGTCATCTGGGTGAGGTTATCTTGAAGTTTAAGTCATGGCAACTGGACTTCTTGTCTTGTGAGATTGAAACATTTCACAGCTCATCCCAACAGCTTCCTCAGTCTCACCACTTAACTTTCCTCAAGCTGCTTGGATGAGTAGTGAAATATTTTGATCTCACAAGAAAAGAAGTCTGGTTGCCATGACTCATCTTCCAGATTCCACTGAATATTGTGAGCCATCCTTTTCAATATTGACTGTTCTATAAACTCTATTGAAAGATAGTTCCATATGGTCAAAAAGTTGTCAAGAGCCAAACTACTTCGTCCTTATCCTCATCCTCATTATACAGGCAGGCAATGTCAACGTATTTATTTCTAGGCATGCATGCATGCATTTCAAAGTAAATTTTGATTATACAATATTAAGACAAGACAACCAACCACAATGGAAGAATGGCAGGTTTATGTTCTTTTAGCACTGATTCTTATGAAAAATGTGTTAACTACAAGTGTGGCAAAGAAACCACAGCCTAAATCCCCTTGCTAGTCCTAACTACAGGAGATGTACTCTGTTAGGTCAACATTTAAAGGTGCCCCAATGAGTCAATGAGTCTGCTATGGCTGGAGCTAACAGGGCTGACTAGTGGATTTAGGCCTGTGGGTAGAAAATGTGACGGGAATGGGCAGATTTGAAAGCAGATGTAAAAAAATAAAGAAAAAATAAATAAATTGGGAGGGGCATTTGAAAATCCTTTATGTGACACCTTCAGCTAGGCAACTGAACGTGTAACCTGTTTGTTCGTGCAAACTAACACAAATATTTAGAAGTTAGCAACTTTTCCCCTTTCTCTTTCTAATAGTTAGGCCAAACCTTGCACAGACAGCCTGGGGTGGTACAGGAAAAGGTTGCCAATACCCTTTCAATCCAAAAAAGGATGTACCAATTAAATTAGCATTGATTTTTTTTATCTTTTATTTTAAAAAAGAAAAGAAGAAACAACAAACAGAAACTTTCTCCTAATGATATGTCTTGTTTCAGATCACTGAATGAGAAAGCCTTTTCTTGGTCCAGTAAATGGGATGATGGCAAACATCCCATCAGCTAAAAATAAATAAATAAATAAACAAAACAAATGTTGTATAATGCCATGAACAGGGCTTTTGTGTAAATAAATTCTGCAAGTTTCCCCCTTCCCACCCTCCCTTTCCAGTAGTGATGAGGCTGCACAAAAAGAAAGCCATGAAGTGACTATGGCAGTTTCCAGATGAGTTCCTTCGAAAAGGCATGACTAGGCAAAGACAGGGTAACAGGAATACTATCAGCAAAGCCATGCCATTTGTAACTTAGGGTACAACTGGCCTGAGAAAGTGACCCCCATGTATCTTCCCTTTGGGAAATAAGTATTTTAAGAGGCACCGTGTCGTTTTTCCATTTCGGACCTTCCCTTGTCTCGCTCTTCTCTCCTTGAAGGCTACTCAGTTTTCTTCTTGTGCAGCACAGCAAGTCCCGAAATCACCAAAAAGAAAAATGTGCAAAACATACAACCCACATAAGCCCTGGTAACATGAAGACAACTCTAGGCATTTTGTTTCAGCATGCAAGCACCGAACAATAAATAGCTACATCTACAACAAGTAACAATTTCGGAGCAGGACACTAGTAATTAATAAATACAAGAAGAAATCAAATACAAAGGGGAGTTCTTTCCCTTCACCCACAAATGTTGCCACCCCCCCCACCCAATTTTCTGTTTTGTTAACAGCAGAACTCCTGCTCCTTGGCAAGCAGTAGGTCATTCGCCCTACAACTCTGCAATTTAAAAAGGATGTTCCAGGCACTGACGAAGAAGCCTATCCCTGTTGGAAGGGATGCAGCTGCATCTTCGTTCACAGGGATATACATCTTGCTGCTGCTGCTCCATTTCTGCACCCCCTTTCTCTGCAGCTGCTGCTGCTGCTTCAAGCTGTCACAAAGAGAGGTGACAAGCCTTTCAAATTCTGCATACAAAACTGCAAAGTCCATGGAAATGGGTTGTGCTGTGTTGTGCAGCTCCGAAACGTCCATGCGCGCATACCCAACCGTCCCCACCGCCCACCGCCCCCACCCCCTGCTTTGAAAGGCTGATTAAACTTGACATTAATCCACAATTACTGACACAGGAACCTGATCGTGGGTCCATTCATTCATAATTAAACCATGTAATATGCTGAAGACAATATTCCCCTCCCATTCCTTCATTTCCAGCTTTATGAACTTAGAAGGTGCTGAAGATTTTTCTTCAAACTAATAACAATAACAATAACAATAATAACAACAAGAATAATATTAAAACAGGAAGTTTTTTTTTCTTCATTCAAACTGCATCTCCACAGTTGGCTCCAATGTTTCTTCATCAGATAACGGAATAAACTAAAGGGGGAAAAGGAAGAAAAACATTATAGAAGAATTTCCATGAAACAATGTACAATACAATTTTTGGAAGGGAAAAAAAACCTTCTTAAACATATCTTAAAGACCAGCCCTGGCTTACAGGAAACCTGCAACACGGCTATATGTACTAACAAGCAGCTGGCAGCTTATTAACTATAAAAGAATAAGGGGGAAATACCCTTAAGGATGGATTTGGCAACTTAAGTTAATCTTTCATTCTGACAGTTATCCATACCACCACCCCCAACCCCACCCTGCTTAATATAAGTAGCTAGGGGGAAGGGGTACTACTTTAGTCGTATAATTCAATACCCCATCAAGCTCCCGCGTGGTCTGTGCAAACAAATACAGTAAGAAGAAGAAACTGTCTAGTGGAGATTCCCTCAAACAAAACAGCAACTGCCTG
This sequence comes from Phrynocephalus versicolor, assembly GCA_023846285.1. Lineage (NCBI taxonomy): Eukaryota > Metazoa > Chordata > Lepidosauria > Squamata > Agamidae > Phrynocephalus > Phrynocephalus versicolor. The sequence continues at coordinate 13,660,017 of JAHTLZ010000240.1, read as the reverse complement.
GCAGAAGCAAGAGGCATTTGGGTTCTGGGCCATCAAATTACAAAAATAAGGGGGTTGGGGAGGGAAAGAAAACTGCCAGCTAAACTATGGTGAATCCTGAATAGAACTGATTCAGAATATGAATGGCAGACACATTAATCCCTTTATTTAAAAGGTTTCTGCTGTTCATTATGTCAAAATGCTGTTTCACCGGGCTTTTGTCATGTGACGGGGCAGTATGCTTCAATGCCTCCCGACTGAAGCCTCTTCTGCATGTTGATTATTCAGTGTAAAAATATTGGCTTTGGATGCATCACTCTGGCGTCCCCTGCTCCCAACTTCTCACTCCATTATGCTCACAGTCAGCTTCCAAACCAGGCACCATGCTGGTTTTTCAAAGTAGCAATTAATAGCTCTGCCAGAATGTATGAAGCAAAGTTTGATGGGATTTCCTCTGGTGTAATTGCAAACCTGCCCTAGTTAGCTTGACGCAACTGGTTTGAATGTACAGGGGTTGTTACTAAAAGCAAAATCCAGACTTTGAAATTCAAAGCACAAGGCAAAAGCTTGCTTACAGAAGGACCCACTCTAGATAGTGTTGCAGTCCTTGCTCGCTATCTCCCACAGATTAAAAGATGGGAGCCTCTTTTTGTTATTTTATTTAATATACTGCTTGCTGATCTGTCTTCCCCACATTTCTTTGACCAATGAATTACTTCTCCCCCTCAGCTTCAACCACTGAAGCCTATATAATGGCTTCAGTCATACTGCATAGATTATATAGGATTTTTCCTCTGTGCAGGCTTCACTCGGGGCAGACAAAAAGTCTGAGGGAATACAAATAGACATGTGATTTTCCTAACCGCTCGCAGGCTGAGGCCACACAGCACCATGAAAACACAGCACAATCAGTCGTAATTTCCTTTCTGTCCCTCCCTCCTGCTGACAGAGCAGCAGGAGCCGGCAAATATCTACTTGCTGGGTGTATATGGAGCCCCAGAGATTGCTGGTCTTCTACCACATCTATTCAGTTATCTCAAAAGCATTGCAGAAGCAAAGGAATGTGTTTATAAGTGGGGGGGGGGGCAGAGGGGAACCTAGTATGCAAATTGGCTTTATGTTCTTGTAAACTTGAAAGACAAGCCTCTTAGATAGCCCAAAGGTTAAAAATAAAATAGGTTTTTCTTGCTGCAGTTCCCAAAATCTCCCTGGTTGGAAGATGCTGGGAGCTGTAGTTTTGGAAACAAAATGTAATTTTGTTTCATATTCACATAATGCACATTCACTTAAGAAAATGTCAGTAATGGCAAGGAGAATTCAGAGAAAACCTGAGAGAACATGTCAGTTATCTTGACACAACTCTTGAGTGTGCTGGCTTGTCACCACAACAATGGTTGTGTTCATGATGGTTTTAATATTCAGAAATAGGGTCATCTAAAGAGATGTTGCCAGTTCTCTTAGTGTTACCTTCATGGATGTAATGCATTACTGTATTTGTCTAACTTTTTAGTCCTGGGGTTTGTGCAGTTGGCCTTACGTTTTCAGGATATTCTCAGACTCAAGTGATTAGTAACAATACAAACAAACCAGCATTTTGCTTTTTAAAAGTGGAACCTTTTTGAAAGCCTCTATTATATAGGTAAAGGTAAAGGTTCCCCCTGCACATGTGTGCTAGTCATGTCTGACTCTAGGGTCGGTGCTCATCTCCGTTTCTAAGCCAGAGAGCCAGTGTTGTGCAAGTCCATGGCCAGCATGGCCAGCATGGCCAAATGCATTTATGCACACACGGTTCACCTTCCTGCCTTTTATGGTGGTACTTATTTATCTACTTGCATTTACATGCTTTCAAACTGTTAGACTGGTAGGAGCTGGGGTTAACAATGGGAGCTCACTTCGCTGCATGGTCGGATTTGAACTGCCAAACTGCTGACTGCAGCCGGCAGTTTCAGTGCTCTAGCCCGCTGAGCCACCACACTCCTTCTCTGTTATATACCCCTACTGCAATATGCAATGTGGGAATAATCATACTGATGTACTATGCACTATCATCTCTTAATCTAGTGTCCTCAGATGTACTGCCCTACAACTATCTCCCCTCTCCAACATGGTAAGGTTTGCTGGAGATAATGGAAGCTGAAATCCAACGTGGTGCCAGAGGGGAAAAGGATGTCCATCAGATTGCCAAAGGCAACTTTTGAGGGTTGTTGTAAGAATTACTGTAATTTAATGCAAAACATTTTTAAATACTACAAATATTACTGATATAAAAACACAGCCTTGGTCGGGAAAGTACCGGGAGCATTTTCTCAACAATTATTAAATGAAGAATGATTACATGGGTCTGTGGAAGGTTTTTAAAAAGAGGCAAAAAAAATGTTCACAACCCTGATTTCTGTAGAATTAAGACCGTAATTCAATGCCCATATTGGCAATTGTACTTACACTTCAACTGCCCAATTTGCAATAGTTTTTATAACTATCCTAAATGGCTCTCTTTGTATGTTTATCTCTCAGTTACTAAGATAATAGGTTGTTCTGCTTTTATTGCAAGAACCCCTTAATCAGTCCCTTTTAATCTTGCCACCAACATTACCTTAGAACATGAGAATAACTCCAAAGTATTTTTTTTACAACCAAAGCAGTTTTATAGGTCCATTATGTAGCTTCCAAATGCCATAAGAAATGTCAGGAATGTATCGATTTAGACAACTACAGCTGCAATCCCTAGACTAATTACTCTGGAATACCTCATTGCTTGTCAGCTTTGAACTTTCCTTACCTTTCCTTTTTAAATAAAAAAAATAGGGATGAGTTCTGAGTAGAAGAGAGCTGCATACATTCTAGGGAGCACAAAATGTTTATCCCAAACCCAGCATGTTAACTCATAAGGACATCTTCTGAATCAATGACTTTCCTTCTCTCCATTTAATTCTGTTTACGTGCCATTGAGGAAGAGCAAAAATAGGTTGAGGGAAAGCAGTTTAGACTGAAGCACAATGGCTGCTGAATTGTTAAGAAAAAAGAAATACTTTAAGGAAATGTTTTATCGCAGTTTCAAAATGAGGGAGGACAGAAGACAAGAGAAACCTGAAAAAGGTTCACAGCAACTGCAGGAAAAATCGACAAGCACCTGCATGAGCAAGTTCAAATGCAGAGTTACTTGTACAGCAGATGCCATTCAACTGAAGTCACCAGCACTGCACCTGCCGGCACCATCAGGTGCAAATGTGGGCCACCGTGTACAGCTGTAAAGTAGGATTTAACAGGCTTTGGGACGCTCTGAGTTACAAGCCAAATTATTACTTGAACCAAACAGTATGTCTTCGTATAAGCATAAGGTCAGCACGATTCACTGCCGAACCTTAAAACTAGACTCTTTCCCCTCTCGGATATTTTTTTTAGTTAAATGTTATAAATAGTCCTGATTTCACTAAGTTTAGAAACACAAGCCTACAGCAGCCTTTTCCTCTGATGCTCTTCTACCGATGTCTCATCATGTTGGTTGAAGACATGTTGTTATGTCTTGAGGGGACTTCAGTTTTAATCTGAAAACAGTCCAGGGGAGCGCTTCCACTAATGGGGCTGTATATAAACCAAATAAATAATAAATGAATGTCACTAGCAGAAGAGTTCATAATGAGGAAGGGACAGATAACAGCATGAATATTCTAGGGCCATGGAGGTCAGATATATTCTGTTTTAAGAAAAATAAATTATATGACTAAATTAATGTGAAGTGAATTTTTTAAAAAATAGTTATACTACCTGCCTAGAGGGTAGTTAAATCAAGATATTTTACATATTGTATTTGTGGGCACATATACTGTATAACATAGTTTTTTCATACTGATGGATAACCCCAAGTAGAGATGTAAAACAGAGATGTAAAATTTGTGGGTACAGGAAAAAAACTTTCCCCCTTCAATTTTTCCACTTTTTCCATAGTTTCCTCCCATCTTTTCCATAATTTCCAGAAAATTTACATCTCTAATCCCAAGTAAATTCATGTTTGCATAAAATTAACAAGTGTATCATAATTACATAGACCTCTAGAAGCAACTCCTGCACCATGAATACATAAGTTACTGGTGACTACCTAGTTCATACATTATAGCTAAAATGCTCAAATGAGGACAAGAGATTAAATACAAAATTAAAAAGTCAAATTCTATATTTCTGTTAATATATTATATTGACTAAGTCATGACAGATTTTCTGAGAAGATGAATCATCCAATGCAATATCATTTGGACATGACTGATCTCCAACCACTATTAGCATTTATATCTATAAAACTACAAAATAAGTACAGTTCTTGGAATTTCCAGGTATATTTCTCACCTGTATAGGCACACATGCAGTTAAGAAGGGAGATGCTTCCATGTGCTCACAAATGCAGTGGGAATAAGTGAGTAGGGCACTGTGGTTATGCTGTTCCACACATCTAGTGTAGGGTCATAGCAATCTAGCGTCTTGCATCTCTGGATGCCAAAATAACCCCCAACGACGTACAACTTGTTTCCAGATGCTACTGCATGGCAGCTCATTCGCTTTGCTGTCACGTCTCCCACTTTAGTCCACTGATACGTTTCGCTGTTGAATTTATAAGCTGAGCATGCAGAGAATTCGGTATCTCCACCCATAATAAAAATCTGATTGCCCAGAACAGCTGCAGCTGTATATCGCCATGGCTGGGGGCAGGTGGCTGGAACTGTCCACCTGTTTTCACACAGGTCGTAACACTGAACTTTGGGTAGCTTGTCATGGCTGACACTGGTACCACCAAACGCAAATAGCTTCAGCTTTGCACTGACTACCGCTGCATTGCTCACGCCTTCTCGAAGTGGAGCGACCATTGTCCATTTGTTTGTCACAGGGTCATATTGTTCTACTTGCTTTAAAGATACTGAGGGAGATGCCGGAAGACAACCAGTGGCCGCCGTGTGCCCTCCTACAACATAAAGACAGTGTTTGAGCTCAGCAGAACCATGACCAAACCGGGCAACTAGCATGGGAGCAGCCTTAGACCACTCTTCATGAAGCGTATCGTACACCCAAACATCTTTGGAGACCCCATTCTCAGAGCCCCTGCCGCCAGTAATGTAAACTTTACAGCCAATGGCGCATGCGCTGAACTCTTTTCTTGGGCTTGGAATGTCAGCTTTTGGAATGATCTCCTTTGCTTTTTGGTCAACGAGGTACAACTTGTCACACATAAAGGTTTGTCCTCCCAAAAGAAACAGGGCATGACCAGTTTTTCGAGGCCTTGCACACAAGCTGGTGACTACGCCATCATTCTGCAAAATCTTCAATTTGCACCTTATTGCTTCTTCTACAATCTCTTTGCTCTTCCGCTGTTTGGTAATAAGTTCTTCAGTGGCTACATTCTCCATCAGGTAGATGGCAGGCAGAAGAGCCAGCCTCACAGTCTGCAACAGTTCTGGTAGATAACAGTGGCGTTTATTCAGATCATAATGAATCCAGTTCATGGCTGATTCATACACTAACCGCTCGTCTTCCGTCTCTAGTTCTTCACTAGACAGGAGCTGTACAACCATGTCTTTGGGGAGCTGCAGGAAATCTTCACTTTTGCTGATGGTCTGGAAGTTGCTAAGGCACATCCTCCAAGACAGTTCATAAAGCTTGGTGCACTGGTGAGCATCTGACAGAAGCAGCATGCCAAGGCAGTTAGTAGGATGAAGGTTCTTCTCTAGGAATTCGGCGCAAGCATCTCTAATATCTTGGAACTCCAGCATGTCACCGGCCTCGAGAAGAGACTCTGCATTTTCTTCGTTGATGATCACCCTTGAAGAGTAAGCATAGTCCAGGAGAAGTTCTAAAACCTCTGGATGTATGGAGTTATGGAAGTTGACTTCACTGGCTTGACTCTCTTTCAGTCCTCCACTAAACATGGCTTCAAAGTAACGGCTGCAAGCAGCTAAGACAGCTCTGTGGCAAGGGAAGGACTTGTTTCCAGCATGGAGAAGCACATCTGTGAAAAGGCGTTGCTGGCGCAGAAGGTTTAGATGAGTGAGGACACTATCAGCATATGAAGACTTGTGGAATAAATATATGTTAATAGAGCCAGTGCTGGCTCTTGACTTGCGATTCTCGTGCATGCTGACGGACATTTTCTTCCACACCTAAACATGAAAAAACAAACAGAATTAAGAAGGCTTAGGAAAATGATGTTAAGACACTACAGTATGGGCTAAATCCAGTTGTTAGTCCCAGATAGGGCAGACCTAATTAATCAATGGAAATTGCATAGCTGTTGATTTAATAGTCCAATTCATTCAATGGATCAACCCAGTTGAAACCAGCAACTGCATTCAGCCCTTTAAAACAACTTTGTAATAACACAGCATACTCTTTCTTATATGTATGACTAATCAAAAGTGTATTCTACTGAGTTCAATGGTACTTATTTTCAAGAACAAAACTGCTGCCTCACTCTCTCCCATTTTCCCCCAGCTTGCAAATCATAACAGTACCCTGAGGAAAATTAGTATCTGAGAACAAAAGATTTTTGTATCGAAAATTTCTTAACTGGCATGTCCTTAAATTATTGCTCAAGACAGCTGATTTACCTTGGCAAACCTGCTTTTCTACTCTTCTGGCACTGTATGGTGGAAGTTTAAGATTGGCCGGACAGATGAGGGAGGAGATAGCTGATTCTGTGCACACCTCCCAGCGCGGAGTGGCTGACCCAATAAATATGCAGATGCATCTACCTGAAGCATTCTCTTCCTTTGAATCACAGATAGAAGAGTAACCAGGCATACTGCATTCAGGAATGTAAAACTACTACAAAGAAGAGAAGCACCCACAAATTAACCTCATTAAGATGATATCCTGATAGGGCAGTTCCACCTATACACTACCACGAAGGAATGTAGAAAGTAAGGCAAGGACAGAGCACTTCTATCCATCCTATTTTTACTTTAATTATCCTAATGCTAGGGTTAGAGTCTACCTTGAAGCTACGCTAGCATCTCTCCCATAGCAGGTATTCTAAGACTGAAAGCAATTTAATTCAACTGCATGTTTAGACATAGGGCTCTAAATCGGGAATCTCTTCCAGTTTTGAGGAGAAAGGGGAATTAACAATTAATTTTCCCTTGCAGTGCAATCATACCCCAAGTTTCAACTCAGTACAGCTGGGTGGGCAACGTGCAGCCCTGTGGGCTGCAATAGATGGCAACTCCTGGCATTCATCCCCACTGTGAATGTTGGCTAGGGCTGTTAGGCAGTGCAGTATCATCAGAAGGGCCAGGCTTTATCTCCTTCTGTGTGTGTTGTGTCATTACAGTCGTGACCAACTCTTTGTGACCCCATGTCCATGGAGTTTTCTTGGCAGGAATTACTGGAGTGGCTTGCCAGTTCCTACTCCAGGCACCTACAGCACCTGGTATTCCCTGGTGGTCTCCCATCCAAGTACTAACCAGGGCCGACCCTGCTTAGCTTCTGAAATCAGGCGAGATCGGGTGTGTTTGGGGCATCTAGGCAACTCTTATCTCCTTCTACTACAGTGGAAAGTAGGATGTTTTTAATTCATCTGAAAGACTATGGATTAGATCAGTGGTTCCTAATTTTAGGCCCAGAGAAGTTCATAGACTAAAACTCCCAGAAGCCTTCACCTGGCTAGCTGTCCTGGCCAGGATTTCTAGGAGTGGCAGTCCAAGAACATCTGTGGACCCAAGTTCTGGAACCACTGGATTGCACTGAACTAGTTTTACTCGCAACATTTCCTCCTGAAACTAAACTTTGTAGATTCCTTTGTCCATTAGCAATCGCCAGTGCCACCTCTTTCACTGTTCCAGAGGGAACACACACACCGAGCAAATCTGGCAAGTCCATGGGGAACAGGAGAAACAGGGCAATGACATGCCATCAACACCACCCCTTTCAGCAAAAGAAATCATTCAGCTGACCAAAGAGTGTGTTCCACAGAGGGAAGGAGTCCTTCAGTTCTCTAAAAAGTTATGCTAGATCCATTTTGTCGGATTCAATTCAATAAAAAGGTGAGACAAGACAGGGGTATAATTTAGAGGTCACCACTCTAATAAAATACAGTGGACCCTCGTATAACAAATGGTTTGTATAACATAAAATCCCGAAGATAGAGGAAATTTGCTTAACAGAATAGCCTTTGGGGCAAATCCATACAACATAAAAATGATCCCAATTAGGGATTACTCTGTTTTCAATGCATTCCTATGGGAAATTGTATAAAGGAAAATTTGCTTAACATAATTTCATTTGGAACAAATTAATTCCTTTATACAAGGTACCACTGTACTGTATTTAATTTTACCAAACTACCTGAATGTCCTTAATCTGGTTAACAGCTAGTTAACTTGTGGAAAAAAGACCACCATGGAATGCAAGATCCTGTTCCAGGTAGGGTATTTAGTTCAACAGTGAAACACACAGATTGCACACTGAAGGTTCCAGGTTCAATCTGCAGCATCACTAAAAAAGAATGCTACCCGAAACCTCATTGAGCCTTGGAAGCCAGAATTTGCAATACCGGAACAGACCAATGATCTAATATACAGCAGCTTCCCATATCCTTATGTTCTTATTATTGGCTCTAGATATGCCACTTTAGGAACAAGAGATGTGAGGATTCATAGGGCCAAGGGGCCATATTTGTTATGTCAGACAGGAAGCGGACAAGAGGAAGGCAGAACATTGTCAACCACACTCAAGAAGCTCTCTCACTCCTACCAAAGGCCATGAGGGTTTGTTTGCCTGCCGCACAGGTCAGACCAGCTCTGATTCAGGTCTCATAGAAACCGTCACAGCCCACAGAAATAAACCTACATGGCCATGGCTTAAGCTAAAGATAAGAGTCAAGGAAGTTTGGAAGATAGAAAGATAGGGCTTGTCATAACTTCCATTTCTCACGAAGCTATGCTTCTCATCCAACTAGAAAGAATCAACAGAACCTAAAGAGAGACTGAACCATTCATTAATCTGCTACTGAGTGATGAATCAGAGATGACACCTGACAGCATTTTGGCCAGCCCTGGAAGTACTGAAATTGGAGCTCAGAGGTCAGTTTTATAATATGAGATTTTCGCAGGCTTATTTAAAGACACAGTGTCTTCTTCCCCCTAGAAAAAAGTTGAAGGGCTACTACAGAGATGGCAAAACCTGAAAAGTTACTTCAAAGAAGACTAAATATAAGGACACACTGAAGACTCCACCTCTCAGTTATGAGTAGTTTCCTTATGTCGCTATATTCATTTGTCTTAAAACTTTCCAAGCTCTGAAGGGACCTATCCAAAATCAGAATAAGCCCTACCATTAGACAAATCAATGAAAGGGAAGAAATTGTAATTTATGTCTTTTATATCAGCCGGGTATGTCACAAATACTTCTTTCATAAACAAAACAATATTTTTAAAAAATCACCTCATGAAAGCAATTTGATTTACTGCTCATGTTCTAGTAGAGTGGGTGCTGCCCCCAGATAAACAAATGTGGAAAATGATAACAGACCCACAACTTTTCCAGCTTGACAACTAAATGTTAACACGTTCATCTCCCAAGCATAACAAAACAAAACAAAGACAAAAGCATGTGGCACTTTAAAGATTATCTATTATATTTCATCATGATTCGTGAACTTTCATGGACTTATGGAAAAATGTGACTAACATGGCTTCATCTTCTAACATGTTTCCAGGTTATATTTTGCAAACTGCCAGTGAGTATGTATTCTGGATGTTTCACATTTCTGCATCACCTACAACATGTTAAGAGATAATGAATCAATACTGATAAACACAATATTGATTTAGGGTGCAATCATGTATACTTAATGCAGAACAAATCACTACGATTTTCCATGTTTTTTATTTCAGATTTCAGTATCTACAACACAGGCATAAGAATAGATGCAAGTATCATTGGACAGAATCCAATTTTACTCCTACCTAGAAAAGGCCATTGAAATCAATGCAACTAAAGGTGCATATCTATTTATTTCACTGTGCCTGCTTCAAACAGGATTAACACTGGTCTTAACCCATTGATAGCCCAACTATCATCTCTTATAGCTAATAAAATTACCTAGCAAAGAAACATTAACCTGGCATTCAAAAGCCCCTAATCTAATCCTGGATTAAAATCTACTTTATTGCCTCAAGGAATCAATGGCTAGACCTACCAGAAATGTAGATAATTATTATCCCATTAAGTAGAGCCGCCACATGAAAGCCTGCAGCTGGAAGTGTGCAAAGATTGTGAAACTCAGATTATTATAAAATATGGTATATACTTTCCATGACTGAGTGATTTCATATTGATAATTTAAGATTGCCAGGTAGAAGTGCCCCTTAAATTTCCTGGATCCAGATACTGTAATCATACTTCTAGAAAGAACTCATTTCAACCTTCTCCAGAAACTGAAAACCACCTGAGTTTATATTAATAACAGAAGGAGAAAGTAAGGTCAAAAGAAGCTTAGGATATTTGTCATCCCTATAAATTTGAGGTAACACTGATTAAAACAGTCCCTCAATTAATGCACATTAAGAAAGAAGCTCCTTAGACCTGGCTTTATACTTCATGTGTGCTTGTGAATATTACTGTTTGAAATCCCTTGTCGACTGGCCCTGCATCTTAAGTTCTACAGAGACAATACCTATTCATGTATTTGAAAGAAACTCTATATAGACACAGAAGTCTGTTCATATAGAAGATTATGATAGGCTAAAACCTCCCTGGGAATAGTTATTGGCAGGAAAAGACTAAGACTCTGGCTTAACAGCGGCATGCTTAAAATGAACAAAAAAAGCAAACACTTGGTACAGTGCACCTTGCAGCTGGTTCAGTTCCATGTAGCAGTTGGAAAACTACAGGTGTATCAATGACCAAAGGAAGAGGTCCTTAAACTATAAGTTAAAAAGTCTAAAACTAAACAAGTGGCTGGTTTAACAGTGCCTCTGAACAGATGTTAATACAAAACCACTTGCAGACATCAATTGAAAGTAGATTTGGGCTGCTGAAGAGCACCTTAAGATGGCTCAAAAAACTGCTGGCTCTGAGAAGTCTACTTCCTGAAAATATCAACAGTTTCTACATAAGATCTTTCAAGAAACTATGAGCTTAGAACAGAGGGCTGCATGAAGTCTCTGGCAATTCTTTTCAACCTTTCCCTCGTTCACAGCAGTTACAGAAGAACCGAGGATAAATGGTGTTTTACTAAATGGATCTTGCTTCCAATAGGTGATAATGCAATTACCACATGGCTCAAAGAGGATAACAGGATCCTTCTAATGCAAACTTCGACTGTACAGCGGAGAGGCTGTCTGCCATTCAGCTCCACTTCTACACAGGCAGTTACAAGAGCTGCTGATTATCTGGACATTTTGGGTGGCCCATAAGCCATTAAGATAAGTGAGGCTATCCTATATTCCAAGTTTGTTTGTTTGTTTGTTTGTTTAACTTATATGCTGCCCACTACCCAAAGGTCTGTGGGTGGCTTAGAATTTAAATGAAGAATTAAAACAATTAAAACATTAAAATATCAATAAATGTTTTTTTAAATAAAACATTTAAATACAAATACAAAAGTTGTCAGTTACAACACTCTGTCCCTCAGTTTGTTGCTCCAAATCATGCAAGCCACAAATATTTTACCAAAATTAGTTTGAAAAGGCATTAAGCAAAACTTAAGAAGAGATGAAGCCATGCCCTTCAGGTAACTTTCGCCATCAAATACACAGCATGTGAAATGCACATAAAGAGCACATCTTGAATTAACAATGTAATCCTATACAAATCCATTCAGAAATAAGTACTTGTGAGGTAATTTCCCATTTTATTGCCACCTTAGTATGTACCACAGCCACTCCTTACTGGGTGCCCCCCACAAAAAATGTTGGAATACAGATCCAAACATTCCCCATCACTACCATTAGACGGCACTTATTGGTCCAACATAACTGGGCAGCACTGGAAACAGGAAGGCTAACTGCACCCTGAACTACAGTACCGTATTAGGATTTTGATAGGAAATACAACAAAGCTACTGTACAACTGATGCCTCAGGTTCCTTGCTGTCATGCTACCTGCTTAACCTTTTCAGAAATGTTCAAGAAGGGAACCATGTTATTCTGTTGCAGTAAAAATAAGGATCACTGCAGTGCCCTACAAATGCACAACTTTGACATTTTGGCTTTCATAGACCATAGCCCACTGCTCCTGATGCCAGAGTGTGCATCTGAAACTACACATGGCTTACTAAGGCTATGCTCTATTTCTATGTGAAAAGTGGATTACAGTCCGTGAAAGAGAAAGCTGTCTCAAATATGCACAACGTCTGACTCAATCAGGCTAATCTTGTTCATCAAGCTGGTTCCATCATTAACTTATTGAGTGGTTTCACAAAGCTAAAAGCAGGAGACTAGCTTTTAGTGTGGCATACCAAGGTGTATTACCTCTTAAGTAGGAGGTTGCATGTAACCTCCAAAGGAATACGTGATCCGTCAGAATCTCACTACATCAATGAAGAAACAACAAAAGTGTGTATTGTATGTGCATTTCTGTGCATATGTAGAAGCAAACAAGCTGGAAGTTACCCATGAAAATATAATATCCTACACATGCACACAAACACAAAGAGGCTTCAGTGTTTCAGAGCTCTTCAGCCTTATGACAAAGACAGGAAAAACTCAAGATTTGTACACATCTTGTTTTAAGCAGTAGATCCAATAAAGATTTAGCCTTACTGACTTTCTGTTCTACATATCCAGCAATAATTCTCCACCAAATGACAATGGAAGCACCCTACGGCAGAAAAAACATCCTTTCAGATTTCCTGTGTGCATCCCTCTCTAATTTCAAAGGAGATGCAAGAGGGGAAGACTCGGAGACTAAGCAAATATTGATACAGTTCATCATTCTTTACCATGTGAACTCAACAGATGGCTAGGGAAAGATTCGGTTTTATTGTTTATTTTGGTAATTTTGGTTGGCGGAGAGACCTCCCAGGCAGTATAAAAACTGAAGGATTTCTCATGACAAGAAACAGATCCAGAGCGAGACAATGGCTAGTACAGATATCTGTTTGAACTATTAAGTTATCAGGACTGCAAAAGACACAGCAGTGGCAAAAAAAAGATTAGTTTCCTTTATTGTAGTACCACAGAAAGATTATAACTGTACAGCATATGGATAATCCTTCCAATAGGGGTTTTCTCTATTTGGACAACAAAGTCCTCACTCACTCAAGACTAGTCAACAATGAATGAACAATGTTAGAAGAGTGATGACGAGGCTTGTCTAGTATCCTTTCAAGTGCCCTTTATATCAGAACACCACAGTACAATAAGCATACCGTCCTTACTCGGATTTTAAATTTCCGCCTGGTAGTCGGGGGGGGGGGCGTATTCCAAGCTTTCCAACGACTTGGGGGATGCCTACATGGGAGATCCTAAGAAAGCAACCGATCCCTTTTTTTTTCCTTTGCCGATCTCAGCTGCCCCACCCCCCAGGAAAAAAAAATAACTGAGCTAAGTTTTCCAACCGGAAGAGCCGGGGAATCCTTCCCCTCTGCCATGCCCCTCTGCGCCCATTTCTACCGCTGCCTGGAAGGCGGGCGAGTCCTGCGCGTCTCCACAAAAGCGGTGCCGCCGGCGCCTGCCTCCTCGCTTCCCCTCGCTTTGAAGCCCATCGGGGGGCGGTAAGGAGGGCCCTCCCTAGAAGGCTGGGCGAGAGGAAGGAAGCGAGCAAACACCCCCTCCGACCCTCCCTCTTCCTGTGGGGCAGAGGAAAGGAAGAAACGTGCCCTCCCTTGGAAGGAGAGCACCGCAGCCACTTCGGCTGTCCCCCATCAGGTTCCCCGGCTAACCCTTCGGGCCAGCCCACGATGGGGTTTCCACCTTCCAAGCACGCCGCTTGCCAAGGGGCGGATCTGGAGTTATACCTTGTCTTATCGCCTAGATGAGTGGGGAGAAAGCGTCTCGCTGGACAGCCTCCACGGCCACCCCTCCCGCAGGCAATAGTCAGGCGCTGCACTCTACACATGCTCAGAAGCATCCCTCCACCCAAGGCTCACCCACCCTCTTCCCTGGAAACCAAAAGGGTTGGGGGACGAATGCAATGAAACCGATGGTGCTCCCCAAGCCTCCAAGGGCACCCTTGATACCCCTAACGGCTCGGCTCAAGCCCCGGCGCAATGCTAAAATCCGGGACGCAACAGGTCGGAGGGGCGGAAAGGCTTCCAACTTACAGCCAGCGTTTCCTCGGGGGCGGCCGCGTCCTCTCTCCAGGCTCCCTGGTGCAGCTCAAGGCATGGACGCGAAAGGAGCAAGGCAACCAGCTCCGGTCCGTGGCCGCACAAGCGCAGCGGCGGGTGGGGCTGCCCCTGCGCCCTGCGCGTGTCCTTCAGCCGCCGCCGCCGCCTTCTCCCGAGCGAGGCGGGAGGTGGTCGGAGGGAGCAGCCGCACCGCCCCAGCCTCGGCCAGCGACCGACTGACGGACTGCCTGCCTGCCTCCGCGCGTTTGTAGGAACTGCAGCTGCAGCAGGAGGCGGGCGCCTCGCAAAGGCAAAAGGAGGTGGGGCCGCAGGACGCCCGCCTGCCTGCCTGGCCTGCCTTCCCCGCTGGCTTGCCTGGCCTCTCGCTCCTCCTCCTCCGGCCTGGGCGGGCTCGAGGCGCCGCGTATCTGGTGGCTGCCGGTGGGGAGGACCTGGCGCAGAGGCCAAGAGCGAGGGGACAACGCGCACTCGCTCGCTGGCCGGGCAGGCGGGCGGGCAGGCAGGCAGGCGGGAGGGCGCCGGCTCCGAGGCGAGCGTGGAGGGGGCGCGGCGGGGAAGCGCCCGGCGCTTTATTCCAGCTCGAGTGACGCTAAACTTGGGGGGAGGTGGGGAGGAGAAGGAAACTCACGGCGGAGAGGCGTTTCGGCGCCGCCCGACCCTCAAACCTCGGCAGGCAAACGTGAGGAAGCGGGGAGACTCGTGTCACTAACCTCCAGCGACGTCCCTCGCTACGGTAGTTTTGGGGAGGCCGGTGCGCGGCTTTAGAACGATTCCTGAGAGCCCCGGCGGTGCGCTGTGTCGTGGACTTTCCTTGGAGTGTGCCTTAGTTGTAGCACCACCAGCAACCCTGGAGACGCATCCACACGTTCGCCTTTCGTGCAGGAAAACAGACGCCACTTTCAGAGTCCAGCACTCTGTAGAATAAAGCTTAGGAAATCCTTGTACTGTAGTTTAGGACTGTAAATTCTAGACTCGCCCGGGGAGGATTCTGGGCATTGTAGTGCATGTGGCTATTTTATTTTTAAACTGTAGGAAAACAACCTGCTGGGGTGTAGAAGCTGAGTCATGGCAACTGGACTTCTTTTCTGGAGAGACTGAAACGTTTGTCAGTCTGAGGAAAGCTAGTTGCAAGTCTTCCATTTTATAGTTCATTGACCTCACATCACAGTGGTCTGAAATAAGTTCATAAGAGGAACAATGGCCTGAATAGGCTCTTAGGTGAATAATAGTCTTAATAGGTTCATTAAGTGGACAATGGACCACCTTTACAACCTTTCCAACACCCATAAAGTATGAGTCGTTAGCCATGGCCTTGTTGGTGTAGGTGTGAAGTACTGTATTCTTGATTTGTATTTTTCCACCAATAAGGCCATGGCTTGAAATACAACATGAACAGGGATTCCCTTGGTATCATCTGGTAATTTTAAAACAGGAGAGACTTTAGGGTAGAGTTATGGAGCTTGTGATTTCTCAGGCACTGTTGGGTTATAGCTCTCATCTCTTAAGAACTAGGCAGTGCCTGAGACTAATGCAAATTGAAACATCCACCTGCTGGAACAAAAAAAAACCATGGCCATTCACTACCATTCAGTATCCCCTTTATAGAGAACTCTGGGATTCATACATAAAGGAAGGGTAGATAAATATACAGTACTAGAACTTGGATTTCTGTTTTCAGGAGATTGGGCTTTGATGACTGTATAGGTGCCTCCCAACTCCAGTACTCTTAGCTGCTCCAGAAGTTTCTAGGTTGGACAGACTATCTTTAGATCCATTCCAGTCAAACTTTAGGCCTATCTATGAGGCAGATTTTGCTTTGGTCACCTTGGTGGATGGCCTATGCCAGAAACCGGAGGAAGTGCGGCCCCGTTGGTTCTGCTGGACCTCGGTTGTTTCCAATACAATTGACTCTGTTATCCTTGTGGGCTTGTTCTCTATCATGCAACTTGGTGGCACCTTTTCCAGTGCCTCCAGTCCTTCTTAAAAGGGAGAAGTCAGAGGGTTCTACTTTATCGCCCATGCTATTTAACATCGACATGAAACCACTGGGAGAGGTTGCCTGGAGTTTTGAGATCTGTGTCACCATGATGTGGAGGACACACAACTCTGTCTCCCCATCTGTATCCAAGGAATCACTTTTTCAGTCCTATTTATGAATAATTCTCTTCAAGTGAGATAATGGCTGAAATATTGTTGCTTAGCACCATATGCTGCACTAGATTAGGTCCAATGGGGATTGGTGAGTCAACTCATCCATAGGTTTTATTGATTCAAATGGCCCTACTGTAATCCCATATTTTTTAAAAAAATATGCACTCGAAAATACTGATCCCAGGCATGTTTCAGCACCAAAGTGGCAGGGTTAGCTTCCTAAACCGAATCTAGGTAAGCACCCAAAATTTGAAGAGGTTTCACATTCCAAAGGGGGTGCCCCTAGAAAAAAAATCTTTCTAATGCCACAGCAGCAGCATGCTAGCCTGCGGCTTGGCTTCCAAAGTTCCAATTCCAATTATAAAGTTTTTTTCCTAGGAGAACCACCTTTGGAGCTTCATAACTTGGCCCCCTGACCCCAAAACTTTTCCAAATTTTTGGGGCTTACAGGGAAGGGCTTAAGGAAGATCCCCTGTCATTTTCTCTAGGATGAATCATTTTGTCCTAGAGGAAAAAATAGTGTTTCATTACCAAACGAAACAAAGCACGTCCTACCGTTTCATTACCTAACAAAGTAATTCTTTACTTAACAAAATGATGAAACAGCGTTAGTTTTTCGTTTGGGGCCCATCTCTACTTATTGTACTAAGCAACAGAACTCCAGCCTCTGAGAGTAAGGGAATGAATAATTTCTATAACTTGTTATCGACTAATTTAAAAGCCACATACATTACACCACACATATTAGCCCAGCTGCCACACAATACTATTAGATTGAGTGTTGTGTTAAGAGCCAACAGCTTCTGTTGTTAATTATGAGGCCAGTTCTGTTGAAAGGAGAAAAGATAAGCGCAGCTGGCAGCTGAAATAGGAGCAGTGTGGGACATCTTTAAAAGGAAAAAATATCCATTTATGACAGCAGTAATTACTGCATAGGAAAACTATTTTGTGTAAAGATAACAGCTTGCAAGGTACAATTACTTCATAACATGTAATACGGCCTCGATCTGTCAAAAAGCAACAAAGGAAAAGTTTGGTTTTCTCTGCAGAGAAAAAAACGGAGGCAGCAGAGTGGTAGAAGATATTACCTATTTAAGATAAGATGCATTATTATTATTCCTGCAAGTATGTATCAGCATTTATAGTTGGATGAGGGACAAAGGATCCTATTGTGGCACCATCTATTTGCAGGCTTTGCTAAGCATTTTCTGGTTTTGTTATAGAACTGTGCTCCATTTAATCAACAACCAATCCTGCAAAAGCAGGGACGCCACACACTTCCTCCCAAATTTTCCTTTCAGCTAGTTTCATTGCAACCCAAGCATTTTTCCCAGGCCTTCCACCTGTTTTCCAGCCAATAGCTGGCAAGGCTTAAATCAAAGCAAATGGTTCTCATATGTTCTGTGCTGAATGGATGGTTCTGTACAAACAAATAAATATGTAAGCTGCTGAGTGTAGTCCTAACATATTTACTCCACAGTAAACCTAGGAGAAAGGAAATGGATACAAGAAACAAACATTCACAGCATGGCTGTTTCCATCTTTTTAGAGACAGTGGCCTTAGCACTAATACAAAGGAAGGAACAAGGGACTGAGAAGGCTATGACTTTTTTTTTTTGCATACATGTGCATATGTCTATATAAGCCTTTCCTCACACATCTGGAGGACAGATGTGTGGGAGAGGTTGACTCATAAGACATGTGCCAAACAAGTGTCTGTATAAAAGAAACCCTGCTAAAGGTCATCATATTTACATAGGAACTCAAGTTTTGCTAAGCATAGTAGGGCTGACACTCAGGCAGCAAATTCTGGATATCACAAGAGTTACGAATGGTTAGTTGTTTATTTCATTACTGTATTTTTACTGTAGGGGGGAGGGAGAGGCTTGCGGGTGCAGAGGAGGGCGACCAGGATGGCTGAAGGTCTGGAGGAAATGTCTTGAGGAACGGCTTAGGGAACTGGGAATGTTTAGCCTTTCAAAAAGAAGGCTGAGGGGGGATATGATAGCTATGTTTAAATATTTGAAAGGTTGTCATATTGAAGAGGGAATAGGTTTGTTTTCCATGGCTTCAGAGACTAGGACTCGGGGATATGGTTTCAAACTACAGGAAAAGAGATTCCATTTGAACATCCGGAAGAACTTCATGATAGTTAGAGCTGTTCGGCAGTGGAATATGTTGCCACAAAGGGTGGTGGAGTCTCCTTCTTTGGAGATTTTTAAGCAGAGGCTGGATGGCCATCGGTCGGAAATATTGTGATGGGATTCCTGCATGGCAGGGGGTTGGGCTAGATGGCCCTTGAGGTCTCTTCCAACTCTATGATTTTATGTCAAAATATGGTAAGTTTGCTGGCTTTTGGTAGCAAACAGTTTGATTTGGGTTCAGGTCTGTGCCTGCAGTTGTCTCTGCCTCGGGCTGATAAATGTCTTGCCCTAGCTGTACAGAACAGAAGACTTACTCCGTCCTAAATTATCTAAACATGTGGCTGAAGAAAATCCCCACCCATCCACACACTTCCCTGCTTCCCTGCTAGACTCATACATGGGAGATACCTTTCAGCCTAGACAAAGCTTAGATGTTGCATCCTTGAGGCTTTCATATGGAAAAGTGGCCCAGACCCTTCTGTCCTTATGGAAGAAGCACTGGATAACAGTCCACCAACAAGTCTCAACAATCAATTTTTCCAGTTCTGGCTACACTATGGTGACACAACTTGATAAGTGCTGCAGTTTATCAAGTTTAATTCCTCCAGATAAGGGGGTCCCTAAGGGGGTAACTTTCCCTGGAGGAGAAACAAAGAAAAAGCAACACCTGCAGACATGAAGGGATCAGTGGTGAACTTCAGTAGAAGCAGGAAAATGCCTTACCACCCACTGGGGGAAGACTGACACCATTCTGATGAAGGCACAGCTGTCCATGCTGGACGCTGTAAATAAGTTGTTTATATTTGGCATGTTGTGAGTAGATCTGCTTCCCCCTTCCTTTTATCTACACAAAGCTCCTCGGCTTTAGAAAACTTTCTTCAAATAAGCATCAACCCTCCTTCTGGAAGTGGTGTTTAGCGAAGAGGGGAATATTTTGAAAAGATGTACAGAAGAAGTTATTATTTTCACACTACATTATTGATTTTCTGCTTTATTGCTTTTCTTTTGAGGAAATTAGCATATGTGTTTCTGCTCTGGTGACTCTAAGATGCAACCTTAAAGGAAATTACTTTATGCTTTATGTACTTTCGGTATATGCTGGACTTAATGACACATTTTAAGAGCAATGTTGGAGAAGCTGTTTATTAAAGAATACGTTTCAACCTTGATATAATCTCATGTTTTGAAAACAAAAGGCTGAAATATAGCTATTCCTTGCCTCTAGGACTTTAATTCTCCTTCTACACCCCTCCCTTTTGGAAATTAAACAGCAAAAACTTTAATTACAAGCAATTTTAACTTTTTGTTGTGAACCATAAAAACGTAATGGATTGGGAAAATATTTCAAAAGAAGAATTCGCAAATCTAATTTTATACGGATTACAAAGAATAATACATATCTTGCATCCAACCTCTAATGATACAGAAATTTCCAATCCTGATAAAGTAATAGAAGTAGAGCAGAAACCGGACTCCAATCTACAGATGACAACAGCAGGATCTATCCAAGCTAGACCCAAACACGAACTCTTGGATATCATTGAGTCCCTGGGAAAAACTGAAATTAGCTTGAATCAAGGGATTATACCAGAAAAAAGGGTGGATCTCAACATGAAGATAAATTTGACAAGAATGGTGCAGGCTAAGCCCTTAGATGTGCCAAGTCCATGGAATATGACAAGTGTATCTGTTTTACTCAATATGGGTGCCAAAAAGAGGTAAATTTGGGATTTTTTCAGTAGCAGAGCATTCATCAAGATTACTATCAGGATAACACAACAACCCATGAAGTTAATGGATTTGACAAGGGGAAAGCAACCTGTGAAGACAAGGGGCTTGGCAGGAAAAGGGAAGATTGAACGAAAAAAGGAGATTTTTTTTTTTTGGCTTAGTGAATTTATTACATAAAATGTTTTTTGTATTCTGATTGTCTAAGGCTACTAGTTGGTATGATATGGGAAATGGAAATGTGAAGACAAACCTGATATATAAATAAATGTTAATCTGTTAGAGTTTTAAAATAATAGAGGCAGTTAGTTATAGATAAGAACTTCTATGCATAAATTGAAACATATATAGACCAGGAAGTAGTTCTTTTAAAGTATAAAAAGTATTAACTTGAATTAGAGATGATTGCTGAAATTAGGCACTGATTGGAAGAACAGGTGAATATACTGTGGATGATATATAGAAGATATATAGTTAGTCAAATCTATTCTAAATTGTTTAGTATTGAAGAGCTAAATAGCGAGATTAAATAGATTGCTGAGATTAGATAGGCTATATTTTTTGTATTAAAAATAGATGTAAGTAAAGATAGATAGAATATGGATGAGATAATAAGCAGATTAAGTATGAAAGTGTGCTCATTTAAGCTGGGAAAGGAGATATGAATTACAGTATATTGGGCTCAGTGTTGGGAAAACCTGTGATGGAATCGATAACATGACAGGAGACAAGCAATATATTTGTTTCATGTAATTTAGTGTAGAAAATAAATAAAAATGTTTTAAAAATCTCAACCATCTGAGGACTAAAAAAAATCCAGAAAGTTGTTGCCTTTGCCAACACTCCTGAAACACTTAACATTTGACACTCGTGTAGTGTATTGGCGGTGATCTCCTTCCTCCCTTAAATCAAGAATTTTAATTTCCTAGCCTGGATGTAGGACTCTAATGCCAGCTGAAAAATGACAAATCGCCCTGTAATTTTAAAATAACTTAACAGGAAACAGAAAAAACATTTAAGCTTCCCCAAGAGGAAATTTGCATTTTACTCGGCTGTTCGGCAAGTGCTTTCCTGGGGAAGAAGGGAAACATATATCAGCTGATTTAAATAAGAGACAAAGTAATGGCTATTTTTATACATAAGCAACATAACAACAAGACCTAAAGACATGATGCGTTACCTGTTAAATGTTTGATACAATATGAAAGAAAATGTTTTCTTCTGATTGATAAGATACAAGTATTTTCAGTGGTACCATGTATAAAGGAATTAATTCGTTATGAAATTATATTAAGCAAATTTTCCTTTACACAAATTTCCCATAGGAATGCATTGAAAACAGAGTGATCCCATTTTTATGTTGTACAGATTCACCCCATAGGCGATTATGTTAAGCAAATTTCCCCTATATCTGGAATCTTTTATGTTGTACAAATTTTATGTTATACAAACCATTTGTTATTCGAGGGTCCACTGTATTTTACAGCCATTATGACAGGATTTTTTTCTCTTCCACAGCATTCTCTGGTCTCAGTCCAAAATGGAAGAATATTCTTAGATTCTTATGTGTGTTTGTAAATATTTGCAAGGTACAGTATCAGAATTAGCCACTAAAGGGAACTAGAGAACATTCACCTGTATTTTTCTGGTCTGCTAACAAGGACAAAGCAATGACTGTGCAAAGAACATGGAACAGATTCCTTATAGGAACAAAGCAACCATAACAATCTCATTGCCAAAATGTAATTTGTAGCATAAGGAGATCCTTCTTAAAACTAACATTCTGAGTTTGAATGTAAACTGCATTTTGAATGGTTTAATTAGCAATTGTTTACATTAATACCAATGCAAAGTTTCCCCCCTAAAATATACAGTAACCAAAAAATATATGTATGACCAGCATTCCCTCTAATTTTCAGACCCGCTGGGTGGGGCTCTACCCCTCATGCATGCAACTCTGCCCCCAATGTGGGGTTATAGCAAAACCACAACCAAAGTGTCTGGAAACCCTTGCTGTGGGTGCACAGAGGAAGAACAATGCTGCGCAGAGCAAGCGGAGGGAACCTTGTGTATAAAAAATAAATGCATATTGATGGCGGGAAAGTGAATAATTGTGTAAAGCTATAAATAGCATATCCATTTCACAATTATTATTTTTTATTTGTGAAAATGGCACATTACAATAAAAAATAGAAAGTACAGTATATAATTGAAATAGCACAGGACATTGGCTTACATACTACACCTTGGGCAGTGTCAGCATTATTTCACAGACATTATATTCCGATTTACTGAGTAAATGGCACAGAAAAGCACTGGCTCAGGTCCAACAACAACTCTAGATCTGACTGCTATGCAGATTAAAATACAAGAAATCAGCTATCATCCAAGATCTGTGCATTTTTGTCTCCACTAAGTATTGGTTAAACCAGATTTACAGTAAGATAATGTGTTTGTGGTTTTGTCAGACCAAATGATTAAAAGTCCCCCCCCCCCAAAAAAAAACACAGCAGGTTCTATTTTTAATAGTATTGCTTGCTCTAGACGGTTTGGTATAATTTAAGTTGACCACTGTAATTGTTGTCATGGCTTTCATTTGTACTACTTATCGTGGGTGAGCATGTGTCCTGCTCTGTAGAAAGCAGTCCTCTATTTGACAAGCTTTTAGAGGGCAGCAGTCTGTTTGCTTGAAGGTGTGTCTAGTTCAAATCCAGTTCAAAGGAACAGAAGAATGGGAAGCAAGAGCAGAAGCCTTGAACCTGTAGTGTTTATCAGTCATCACAGACTCAGTAGTCACATAAATTATCAGATAACAGGGTTCTCCAGTATGGTGAAATAGTGTGCAAACTCTCTAAATTATATGAATCACGGCTAGATTTGCATCTCTGACAGAACCCAGCTAGTGTCTGTGTGAGGTTTATGTAACTTGTCATAGCTAAATGCAGATAATTGACAAGGTGTTGGAGCAACTGATTTCAGAAGCTAAGCAGATTCGGCTCTGGTTAGTACTTGGATGGGCGACCACCAGGAAATAGCAGGTGCTGTGGGTGCCTGGAGTAGGAACTGGCAAACCACTCCAGTAGTCCTGCCAAGAAAACTCCATGGGACGTGGAGTCATGAAGGGTAGGTCACAACTGTAATGACAACACAACACACACAGAGAGAGAGACAAACAAACACACATACACATGAAGTGCTCATCTCTGTGCAAAGGGGTGTAGTGTTGAAACCTGGACTGTTGTTTCACATTTCACTGCTGCTTTCTCCCCCCCCCCCCCATCCTAATTCTTCAGGAAATGCATCCTGAGAATGCCTAAGTTACATTTATTTGTTA